>JAYKKI010000115.1:0-1200000 GCA_039881145.1 Druceiella hillmani
ATCTGGATTTATTAAAACTAAAGTACAGTTCAACTTTACTTTACTATAATTTTTCCTTACAGTCTTTTAATTTGAATGAAAACATAGGTCGTGGTAAAGAACTTAAAGAAAGTAGAAATGATACTACATCACGTAGTTTTATTTAATTGTGGTTATAATAACTACTAAATTAAACCAGTATTGTGAATCTAATGCTGGTACATTGGAATAACGTTAGAAATATATTGAATATATTTGGCGTTAATTTTGTAGAAATTCATTATTCACAATTAAATGAAACTACGTGATGTAGTATTATTTCTACTATCTTTAATTTCTTTACCACGACTTAGGTTTCGTTATATTACAACATCTTCATGTGGGATATAAGCAAAGACAAGTTGTAATACAACGAAACCTAGGTCGTGGTAAAGAAATTAAAGATAGTAGAAATAATACTACATCACGTAGTTTCATTTAATTGTGTTAGAAATATAATAGTAATTTATTGTTATAATAACTGTTCAATTAAAGTAGTATTGTGAATCTAAAACTGGTACAATGAAATAACGTTAGAAATATAATAGTAGTTTACTGTTATAACAGCTGTTCCATTAACCGGTATTGTGAAACATGGTGAAGCTTAAAATATGAATAAAATGAAATACCATGTACCCCCAAATTTTTTTATGGTAAAATATATATAGGATCCTATCGATTTGAATTTAAATAAATTAATTTATTATCTAACTCTGGCACGCTGGGATAACGTTAGAAATATAACTGTAATTTACTGTTATAATTGGTGCTCAATTAAACAAGTGTTGTGAAACCTTTATATGGTGAAGTTTAATATTCGAATAAAATTAAATACCCATGTACCGTAAAATTTTTGATATGTGCTTAAATATATATATATATATATATATATATATATATATATATATATATAGTAGTTTACTCTAATCGAGGGAAAAACGAACAGTAGAAATTTTAAAGAGAGTTGATGTTTATAAATTGAACTATCTCGAAAGACATATTTTTGATTGCTCTGATATAAATTTCGTTTTTAAAAGCATTCGATTTGTGATATACTTACATTATTTTCATTGCGATATGTTTCGATTCTTAGGGGCGCATACTCTACGCGGGTTGCTAAATATGCCAACTTTCTCAAACTTCTAACAAATTTAAATTTAACGCGTATTAAACTCAACAATATATATGAAGTCGAGTGTATGAAAACCTTTACAACGAGTTTCTGAACGCATTTGCGGCCGAGTGCTTTTATCTCGGTTTGCACTCGCTCACCTAACTGTCTGTTCATTCAGTCGAATTTGAGCACAAGAAATCAAACATATATACATTATAAATATTTGTCTCATGTTATTTCATGAGACAAATATTAATAATGTTTGTCTCGTGAAATAACATGAGACAAACATTAATATATGTTTGATTTCTGTGTAAAAAAGTATGTAACCAACTGTTTATTATGCTTGTTAAAATGGTTAAATCACTTGATGACTATTTATTAGAGATTTCAGTATTTAGGTAATTACGTGGTCAACCTAAAGTGCTATTGAGTATCTATGTTTTCGACCACTAAACATAATAGCAAATTTTTGTAATTTTTTCAGTTCGCACTTTTCAGTTTTTGTTTATGCAAACTGTATCACATCACTAGTTTAAGATTCGGAAATTCATCTTCTATGGAATAAAAATAGTTAAAATACTCACACAGGAAACCACATCATACAACACAGTAAATAAAAAAAAGGTATTCTGAGTATATATGTTCCGGGAAATAGGAAAAGCAGATAAAATGACTTGGAATACAGGAACAAACATACACAAATGAGACCAAAATTGTTTCTCAAAGGGATTACAAAGAATTTCAAAGACTGACGAAGAGAAATAAATGGTCATATTTAAAAGAAAAAAATACATATCCATCCTAGGCAATAGCTGACGTAAGTAAAAATGTGGCAAATATAATATAAATTAACTTTGCTTTGTAAAAATACATTCCAAATATATCTTTAATGTAAATGAGCGGGCAAAAATGCAGGCAACATACTGTTCATATATAAGATACAATACCACATTTATTAAAATAAATATTGAGAATATTTACCAATATCAATAGTAATTTCTCTTAGACTGGGGTAAAATTTCACTACTTTTAATTTGGACGTCATTTTGTGAACCGGCACTTTTGGTGTTTGCATACATTGACCTAAATAATTATCTTTGTTTACTTAAATGGCGTATATTATAACAACATAATTTTACGCATTTGATGTTGAATAACAATGTAATTATAATTTTTTTATACGTCTGTTTGTTAGTCAGTCACATTTCGGTTGCATAATAGTGTCCATAATCCTAGGTGGATAATTTCTTCTTTCGAATTATTTATTAATTGCCGGAGCAATGGACTATGGGGGCTTTTTTATGTTTTTTCCTGGGTGGAATAATACACTTATATGAAATCCGTTACAATTTGCTTTCTTATGGATACTAGTCTGATAGTCGTGTTATTTGAAGTTATCTGATATCATTAATGAAAGTTATACAATCACATAATTTACATTTTTTTGGTATAAATATGTATCCAAGTAAATGTAATTTTTTTTCAATTATATAAAACAATGTAAACCAATTTTCTTATGCCAAGTACGCGAATTTATAGAAAAAAGAATTGAAGTATCACTGTATAATATTTCTAAAATAAGATCGAAATTTTATTTATTATTTTTCTATTTTAGCCCCGTTTACGAAATAAAATTTCAGAGACCGCCTCCACTTTTTAGCATTCAAGAAAAATATTTTTTTTAAATCTTCAACTTATTTCTTTTGACAATTCTTTCATTAATAATTTCAAGACATGTAGACAAGAGCGAAACTCTATTTTCGAAACGTTCCGGCACACAATTGCCCGTCTGAGTGCGGTCCCCATGTCCCCAAAATGTTGACACTATTTGTTTCATAATAAATATGTTTAATTCCAGTGGTTATCAAGTCCATGACGTTAATAAAGTCCAGTGGTTATCAGGTCCATGATAATAAGAAAGTAGAACTGAAATTTTTTTGCGTTAAAAAACTTTTGGCGAAAAAAGTACCGATTTTAAACAAAATATAAACAAAGATATTTTGTTTAAAATCGGTACTTTTTTATTGCACTTGATTATTAAAACAAAATAGGATAAATACCAATACAATATGATATTACTGTGTGTTGTTTTAAACGATCGTAGTGAGGAATCTTAGTAATATTTTCTTTTTTGGATAATTTCTGTCGTATATCTTATAATTAATTTCCTAACCTTGGAATGATATATTACACTGAAGTAATTCTGGATTATTGCTTCTGTTAAAACTAAAACAGAGTTTGCGTCATGTTTACACTTTTCGCTATTAAATATTCTATGAATATATATATACCTATACACAAACACACACATATATATATATATATATATATATATATATATATGTATATATATTTATATATATATATATATATATATATATTTATATATATATATATATATTTACTTAGTCAATGTTTATCGGGTCATATAATTGTTAATATATTAGATTCAGTATATCCGATTGCGCAAATGTCAATAGATTTGAATTAAAATAATATAGTCTGTATTGCTGTCGTCATCAATTTCTTTCCTTAAAATTTACAGTTTGGATATTTTATAATAAAGTCTAAACGTTATTTGTTAATTTAAATCAATCTTACTTTAATCAAAATGTTTTGACCAAGTAGACTATGTTACTTTAATTCTCATGTTTAGGTACATCTGTTGTAATCAATTTCGTTTAAGGTTTCAATCTTTGAAAATCTATAAATGAAGAATAGATAGCCGATTTATTTAGGAAATAATGTGCTTCGATGTATTCTTTCGTATGGTATGTATACATTAATAGAATTTGCTTACTTAAATGAGTCTACTATCATTAATGTATTACATTATTTTTAAAAATAGAAAATATCGTTACTGCAATACTATTTGGGAAAAGTCACATATTACATCAGTAAATTTTTAGTCATTAGCAAGTTTTTGTGATTGATTTAAATCACATTATTTTGATAAAAATACAAAGAAATTCTAAAAAAAATTAGGGCATTTAGCCGAAAAGTTAAGAAAAATTAAGCCAGAATTTAGGTCACTAAGATAAAAACTGATCAAGTGTATGTCACAATATGAGTAGAGAGCCTTCGCGTGCTTCTTTGTCACTCCTATCAAAATTAATAGAATAGAGCTTATTGCTTTCTAGCATACCGCTTCATCGATAATAATATTATATAGGATAAAACCATTCCATGGTCGAATTAGTATATTTAATTGATTAGAATACCATTTCCGTCTGTCTCATTATCTACGTGATCATTCACAACATCAATTTTCTATACATTTTTAGATGAATGGACAATAGTAATTATGTAAGATAATCCATAGTTAAATTGATAATCATTGTTATATAGATATACTATTTAGTTGATGGCGTGAATATGCAAAGAACATTATTCACTCCATCAATTGTCTATCCATTTGTGAAAGTTGCACATTAAAGTTTAGGTTATATTTTTCTCGCAATATTCTCTGAAAGAATCGTTACTAGACTGTTAGTCTGATTTTAGAGCATCAGGAAAAACTGTCAAATTGTATTTCATAATCGTGTATATTACTTATAAGTTATGTTGCCAGAAACAGAAATAATTTTATGATAATTCTAATCAAGTGCTTGTGTCTAAAATTATTATTGTTTTTAATATCTCAATGTAAAAATTGGAAAAGCGGAGAAAACATTAAAAATTGCTTATAATATTCACAATTACACCTTAAAACGAAAGATGATGGAGATAAACGTAAACAGTATTTCAGGTTGAAAGATATCTCCAGTATATGAACTTAATTTTAACAGGCAAATCTGAATATTCTACTATCCAATTCCGCGAGGTATGTGATTTAAATATCTAAGAAGTATTCACATGATATACTTAACTACTATAAAAGGAAAATTATCACAACTAAATAGGTTCTACCAGTTTACGGGTAATAGTCTACCAACTTAAAACACGTAGGTGGGTCTGTAAAAGTTAATACAAACTCCATACAAGTGACTTAAATCAACCACAAAAATAACTTTGCATTTTAAAATATTTGTTTTTTATGTTGGTTGAAGATATACCATGCAATACATTTAGGTTATGAAAAGTTAATATTTGTAAATAGTTTAATAGAAATAATAGGTATCCATAAAGTTCTGCTCGTATTTGATTGATTTTTCAGGACGCAACTGACGTGACTAAATTTATTTCTTACTTAATAACTAAATTATATTTATCGATTGTTTTGCACGGTGGTTGATTAGGTAATCATCACTTATGATAAAATGATCTAACGTGTAGAAATTGTAAATGTTAAATAAATAATAAAATTCAGACTCTTGCATGACTGTGAATCTATAAGTAAAATTATTATCAATTTATACAATGTCCAAGCTGCTACTGTTGTTTAGGCTACTTTCAATGAATTTGATATCATATTAAAAACCCATATTAAAAAAATTTACTCTGGGTAATCCCATTCTACTTAAATGTATCATTTTTCTCAATATTTAGAGACGAATTTTATCCGATAATTTTTGACTTTCTATGTTTTCAACTGTTTGGTTTCCCAATTGAGATTCCATTAGAGCGTGTTTTTTACGTTGAGTAAAATTAAATTTTTAAGAATACGTCACAATCTCGTTTTGTAATGTCTTTAATTTCAGAATTTTGTTTACGTTACCATAAACTAGTTTAGGTATAATTTTGAAACACACAGATTGATCAAGTAACTCTAAATAAATAAATAAAATAATTATTATCCAAATTCCATGAAATTGTAATCACTTTTATTTTAACATAGCTCGTTTTGTAATATTGTGATTATTTGAACATAGCTTATTTTGTGTGTGTGTATCAGGCCCGTTATAACTCAGTCTAATGTATAGTGTACCAATTTACCAAGCGCCGCTCGCTACCTTTCTAAGCAGACGTCGCTTAAGTAGAAGCCCCGACGCTGTAAGTAGACGAATTTACAATAATTAATCGTCTAAGATGTAATTTGCAACTGGGGTCGCTACTTCCTTTTACAGTGACTCTAAAATTCATTTATTACGTACGGACTATTTTTTGTTACGTGCAATACTTGCAGTGAGGAAGTTAGGACATTTAATTGTGAGGGTATGAATTAACCTAATTGAACCGCTGGAAAAAGTTTCCGTTGGTATTTAGTTGATAGAACATTGGATGGGGGCGAGTACCGATATAAAGTCATTGCAATATATGTTGTCTTTAAATAAAACCAATATGTTTTCAAACTCTATCATTACCAGGTAATCATAACATCGACTGGACTTAAAATCCTGTCGCTCTTAGGCAAAGCATAAGACCTCGACAAAACTCTGCCGGCGGATCCCGTGGCTGTGACCTTCTGTTCTTTAAATGTTTTTCTCACTGTCCTGACCTCTTCCTCCACAGTTTTCCTCCATGATGTCTTTGTCTTGTCTCTCTTCTTCTTCTCCTGAAAATTCTAGAAGTGAGTTTGTTGCTCTATCGCGTCCTGGCTCACCAATCATGATGTTATTTTCCATAAAACCATTCTGGGATTCTTTAGTCAGTCAGAATTAATGCATTCAGTTGGTCAGTCACCATTTTTGTAAAATGCTGAGAAAAACTCGTCATTAATCATTTGCTGGCAAATGCGTGTGTTGAAATAAAATCCTTGACATCATTGTCAACTCTATTAAATTATTGTTTCTTTCAAAACCGTTTTTAGAAATTACCCTCATTTTCTTCTTTCATTTAAATTTTTTCTGTACTCAAAAGGGAAGATTATTAGAAATTTGCAAGAGTTGTATTATGATTTTCCCTATTCTGATACTGTTATAATTTAGGTGTGTTAGTAATAATGCGTATCGCATGAGATTGCACCGGTTCCAAAAATAAATTTATTACAAGGCACAACTGGTCAATGAACAATACAAGAATATCATCACCAATGTATTTGAAATATAAAGTAAACGTATAATACCGAAACATATACTTATTTAAGGGAAATTGCATGTACGAATCCATCGATCTTGAAACAGATTTAAAAATGGATAAATCCAAAGGCTAAGAGATGTAAAGATGAATCGAGCTCTTCCAACTAATTCTAAGTGACTAATTCTGGTTTTCTTTATCAAGCTTATTTTATCAAATTCACATTTTATTGGTGTTGTTAAGTAGTATTAGATGTAAAATATAGTAACTGTAGTGGCGCAAAGAGGGTAAAAATTTTGGATCGTAGCAGTATGTCGATGATAATAAAAGTGTTTGTAATACAGCATTCTGTTTGCATCAGGCATTCCTCTCGATAAACTTTCATAAAAGCCTTTACCTCTCGCCGCTTTTCAACGGCTTCTTTTATTTTTTTACAAATATTTTGCAAACGTTTTCCTGACTTTGTGCTCAGAAGTGGTTTTTTATTATTTTTTACATTGTAGTCTATCACAATAATGTAAAAAAATTAACGTTTATGATTTTAATAATAATTCAAATTGTAGCAGTTAAACTCTATGGTTGTTTAACGCCATTTTGATGACAAAATTGAGAAATTTTCAAATTTACTTGCTAAGTGCAGAGAAAAATATACTTTTAAGTGGAAAGTTTTTTTGATATCCAACAACATTACTGTTGACAAATAATTTTAACACCAAAAAGTAAACAGACATATGATCGACACTTTTGATGCTCATTTGGTCCTAATATCCCCCTTAAGTCTCTTGTAGAATGATTAGCGCTTTTTTTAGCATATGTAGCCTCATTATCATCTATAAAGTTTTAGTATTTGATCTGCGTTGTGGGTGGAGGCGGAAGAAGGCAGAAATGTTGTTTTATTAAGAGTACATTATTTGATGAGAAATATATTTTTAGGAGCCGCAATAAATCATGATACAATTAAAACTATGATGCTAATATTATGGAAGTTTGAGGCAATTCTCAAGCGTTTCTGAAAAGAAAATGTTTACATAAATATTTAATGACCAGTCACCGACAAACTGAATGAGCGCAATACGGGTATAATCTTTAGAAGCCTGACATTCCGCGACTCAATATTGCACAGAGTCATTGACGTTATATTTGGTGTAGTATAAAATGAGTAATATTCTATCCCTTTAAAATTTCTGTAAAATATATTTTTGTTTATAAACAAGATGTCGAAGATCTTCGACCTCTTCCGAATAAAAATAACTCTGAGTACTTTATAAATTCTGTTTGATATTGATAAGAAAAAGTCGCAAAAAGTACAACTAAATCTATATAAGATCAGTTACCTATCTATCAGGCACAGCTGATTTTTTTCCAGAAACTGCTTGACGTAGAAATTTGCAATTAATATGTCATATTAAACCGTACATATTTAATAGTTAAAGGAGACTAAAATATTTAAATAAAAGTAAAAGGAAGGTAAAAATTAAATACTGGACATTTTTTTTTTCATTTCCCAATATATTATATGTTATCATTTGGATGGGCTAGCTTATAAAGGCCTTTAAAATATTTTTTTGTCATAATTTTTTATGCATGAAAAAAACAGTTTTTTATAATTGTAAGAAAATAAGATATTTGCGATTATATACGTAATCCATACTTTATTCTGTAACGTGTTATTAATATTGATTGCCCCAATATATTTAAACAAATGTCATTTCAACCCTGGTATGCACGAGTCAAACTCATAATTTACTCAGAATTGATTTAAAAAGGTTTATTCCACAGTTTTGTTATCATAATAACTATAATTTATCTAAAGATGCCTTTAATTTATAACACGTCTGTTGCGTCTTTAACATCCTCAGCTTCCTTTTATTGTAATGTGAAGATACTACATCCAGTTCTAATTACACTTGGTCCAGAATAGTTTTTTGCCATTAGTTCGTTTGTAACGAAACAAGTGTACGTATTATGTTATTAGTATACCCATTTGCAGTTTCCTAACGCAGTCCAATATTACAAACATTAATTTAAGTTTATACGAGTCCTACGATAAGCTGAATTATTTTCTTCTGTATCCGGGAAAAGTTAGATCCTCGCAAGTACCACATCGTAATCGTTTTATCTTTTATGTCTGGCCAAGCTACGCATAGCATCAAAAATCATCGATTTTTGAATGTTTTCTTTTACTTGTGCTATGGACCCCCAAAATTGATATTCTAGATTGTAAGTAGGTCGGGATGGATTATAGATATGTAAATATAGCTTTTATGATCAGTAAATAAAACCTATCATAGGCGTATATATATCTATCGTATATATCTATCATAGGCGTATATAAGTTCGCTGCTATTATATATTTTTTTCTCTCTTCTGTACAATACAGTAGACAATTTAAAAAAATAATTTAAGGAATTTAGGTCGACCTTTAAAAGCTCTTTTACAAAATAAAATTAATACACCGATTTTCCATATTACATAGTCAATATATACTCCATAAATTTACTATGAAGATTCTCTTAATCACATGTATTAAAAATACGGAAGTTGAGAAATGTTCATATTTCTTTTCATTCTTTTGCAACAAAACGTACAGTACCCGCCTGCTTTGGCTTTTCTTAATCACATGTATTAAAAATACGGAAGTTGAGAAGTTTTAAAATTTTCATATTTATTTTCATTCTTTTGCAACAAAACGGACAGTAGCCGTGTGCTTCTGCTTTTCCGGCTTTTTCATTTAAAAAAGGCATATTTTATATTTATCTCTATAAAATATGTAATTTGTGAGCCGAAATTCATACAAATCAGTCAAATGGTACCACGAAAGGACCATGGAAGTAAAACATAGAAACTTATTTCTTTATTACTGATAGCTGCAAATTCTATTCTCTATTTATTACTAATCATACAAACTTATTTCTCTATTTGTTACTGAAGAACTGATAAAAAGCAATATTTATTACGCATGTCATATGCCTGTGCAAATGAACAGTTTGTATGCAAGTCCAAGGAAATTAACTTAGCCACTCTACCCGCATTATGAAATATTGACATGATCCTGGTTGTACTACCTATCTATCTACTCTATACCTATGCATTTAATTATTAGGACATTACTTTATACTACTTTTACATTATGACACTACCTAAGCCATGATCGATAAACAAATATAGAATGTGACAATAATCCTTATTCCTAAATTCACTCATACTACCGATTACGCATTTATGATTCCGTACCTCAAAAATGAAAAAAACGAAAGCTCTTTGAGCCAACTTATGCGTCCGCTTGCCTACCTTAAAATTAGGCGTAATGATAAAACATGTTAGCCTGCCTATGTTTCAGATGGTAAAAAACAAACATGTTTACATTGCAATTTAAATTAATTTATTTATTATATTTTAATTTACTTAACTCTCTGACAACCAACCATAAAACCAGTCCAGCCTCGCTCGACGAACCACCGGGAATCGAACCCAAGACCGCGCGGTGCCCCGTCAAACGCTGTATACCTTGTGATAAACCCAACAATTTCGGAGGGATTGAATGAAGAATCATCTTTTTTTATATATCGTAGTGGATATCAAGTAAATAATAAGTTAATCAAGATTTGTAAAATAACTTTCATAAAATTAATTCTAATTATTAAATTAAAATTAATTCTATCGATTCTAGTGATATATCGGAAAGTTCTGAAACCAAGATTACAAAAAATAGACGTATTTAACTTAGGTTTGCCGAAAAAGTTTAGTAATAATTATACTTTCCGTAGATTTTGAGAAATTTACTTCAAGTTTACATATGCGACAGATATATATATATATATATATATATATATATATATACACACACACACATATATATATATATATATATATATATATATATATATATATATATATATATATATATATATATATATATATATAATATACACAAACACCTTGTACTGCGAGTTTTACTCGTGGTTAACAAGTTGTCCAACGCTGTCAAATAATAATTACTCGTAATTCAGCGGGGCGCTAATTAATGTAATAAGAACATAAATTTTAATTGTGTATGAGAAATTGTTTAATTATATAAGTAAAAATTAAATACGATACAAAATACATTAGTAATATTTTCATTTGTATCCTTATTGAGATTTATATATTTCAATAATTTTTTGTTATATTCTAGACATTTAGAAAATTCCAGGAAAAGAATTTAATCCTCTCAATCTCAAAAAAATTCAAATACATAATGTATTCAATATATAATTCATTACGATTAGAAGCGCAATTTTATTATCATTTTTCCGTTTTAACCTTTATTTCAATATATTTTTGAAGAATGCTTAAATCATTACTTATATTCATACTTTATGCCATTCACATAAATTTTATGTAAAATTCTTACTTATTTGAAACTCTGTTTAGTTCACACTTATCTTTTTCTTTAAACACAAGTTGATTACGTTATTAAAATAAGTGGCAATAATTAATTTAATTATACTACATAATATAATGAACAAAAGAAAGAGAAGAGATTTCACAAACAAAACCGACATCGAAAATTTGAGGAAATATACATTTAAAGAAGTGAAATACAGAAAAATCTTAATGCAAAAGATATAAAAAGACATAATCAGCTGGTAATTAATTGATTTGATAAAAGTAGATGAGACTTCACGCAATGAATGGAATGAATCCAGACTCATTACCACTGTTCCCGAGAGGAAAATAATGTAAATAGTTGAATATTGAATATATTTGGCGTTAATTTTTTTTAAATTCATTATTAAATGAAACTACGTGATGTAGTATTATTTCTACTTTCTTTAAGTTTTTTACCACGACCTAGGTTTCGTTGTATTACATCTTCAGGTGGGCTATTAGCAAAGATTCATGAATCTTGGACGTGTCAAAAAGAAAAACCTTCATCCAAGAATTCTACTTGTTTCTATGTTTCATTCAAATTAACTGAATCCATTACTTTGTCTTTCTTATTTTCTACATAATGTAATGATATTGTGTTGAATTTAAAAAAATGATAATAATCTACATGATTTTCTTTATCTAGTCCTTTCAAGTAAGTAACCCATTTCTAAGATTTTTTATAATTATAAGAAATTTCTCAGAATATTTTGATCTCCAAATTGCGTTACAACATTCACTGTGTAACGCTTTGAAGCACTACATTATAAATATGTTGATCAGTCACGTAGTATATATGTTAATATGATAAAAGGTGTTTCGTATCTATCTCTATTCTTTCATTATGTTTCACATATGTTAATATCTTTCGTTTATAAATGTATTTAGTACATATTTCGGAAACCATTTTCTATTAGGAAATTTTTTCATTACAAATTTATGCCGACTAGTTTTTAACTTTCCGATATCACGAAACAATGAATTATAAATTCTTTCCAAATACACGCCTGTAAATATTTAAATCCGTTTATGACAATTTAAACAAAATGAGTTTTGATGATCGTTCTACAATCATAATATTCTGCAAATAAATTTTTTTCAAATTAACTTTTCGGCTAATGCATCAGTTATTTCATATTCGTTAGTTTATTTAATCCCAATCCATAACGTTTTCCCATTTATTCACAAGAATTTTCGTCCCGTGAAAACAGGATTCTTGTTCCTGTCCTAAACTTTTTACAACTTTCAACATTGTTTACGATGGTGCACGGCTTTGGCGTTTATGTCAACATCATCTTTGGGTTAATAAACCGCTGTTTGAAAGTTTTCACATTATACATTTATACAAGGTGTGGATTAAGTTGATGTGTATATTTTATGAATATTTCCATAATGGTTTAAATTGAATGCGAAGGTGACACTGGACTTTTGAAATTTAATTCAAGGAATGGAAAAGCACGCACGAAAAATATTTTTTCGCTGAAAGTTAAATGAAGGAACATTTAATAATAGTCAATCCACGTGTAGAAAAAAATTATGTTTGGCTTCCTAAAGTAGAACCCAATACCTTAGTCCGTTCTTGAATCTAAACATGAATTATATTGAATATATTTGGCGTTAATTTTGTAGAAATTCATTATTCACAATTAAATGAAACTACGTGATGTAGTATTATTTCTACTTTCTTTAATTTCTTTACCACGACCTAGATTTTTAAGATTTTTTATATTAGCATAGATTGGTGGGATATTAGCAAAGAATCTTTGCTAATATTCCACCTGAAGATGTTGTAATACAACGAAACCTAGGTCGTGGTAAAGAAATTAAAGATAGTAGAAATAATACTACATCACGTAGTTTCATTTAATTGTGAATAAATGTTAAAACAAGAGAATGATAATGACTTTGCACTTCCAATCGTAATGAATTATATATAGAATATGTTAATCGTTTATGTAGATACTGCACATGATAAAAAAGGCGTTGTCTATTTACTTTTGAATATAAAAATATCATCTTTGATTTTTGTTGCTTGTCTTTTGATCATAATATGACTTGAAGTTACTCCTATAGTAACTTTGTAACAAAATTTAAAAAGTTATTTATGTTGATTTAATAGTTTTGAAACGTATGCATTTAAACACATAATTCAAGACATTTCTCTTTTTCTCTTTTCCCTGTCATCGTACAAATAAAGTTTTAACGCTTTATTCATTTTAGCTACAATCAAATATTCTCCTTTTCAAATATTATCCTGTAAAGAAGATAGAAATATATCACTACATATATTACTAAGAACTTTAAAAAAATGTTTTATTTTTAATCTAATAATAAAAAAAACCCATAAAAATACATGTATATGAAGCGTTAATTTTGTAAAAATTCATCATTACTCAAATTTTTATTCACAGCTACATGAAACGCCTTGCTCAACACCTTGAATCTTGCTTACAATTGAACAATAACAAAACCTAGGGCGTGGATAAGAATTTAACTATAGTAGAAATAATACTACATGATGTAGTTTTATTTAGTTGTGAATAAAAAATTCATTCAAATTAAAAAATCAATTAACCGGTTTCTATGCGACGGGAACCATCACATTTTATCTACAACACAAATATATTCTTACTGGAAATTTGTGCACAGAGTATTAGTAATATCCTAGCTTTTTTTTTAAGAAAATGTTTAATTCCAATTAAAAAATTTGTTGTCATTTTGCAAGCTATCGGTGCATCTTTTACTTTTGGAGTTACTTTTGTATTGATAATATTTTGCGTGTAATTTAAACAATGAACAATGGGAAATAATTCTGATACAGGAACCTATTTATGCTCATCATTGAGCTTCAATACACTGTGGTACTTCCACACAAACTGTCCACGCGGAAACAAATATAACCAATTATATTTCTAGCACCATCACCTAAAAAAATTGTTTAGTGTTGAAAATGAAATCAGCCCATACTCTCAAGATTGCGAAAATTTTAATATAGCATAACCCTTTTTAACATACATTTTATTGCGATTCACAATTACTGAACAAAATTTAAATATTGAAAATGAGACGAAAAATAAAATATTAAAATGTGAGACAAGATGTAAACAATCGTTCATACTCCTCGGCACCGGAAAATTTTTATTATAACATAATCCATTTTATCACAAACATCATCGCAATACATAGTTACTGAACAAAGTTAAGGTAAATATCGAAACTAAGACGAAAAGTATGAGTAAAGAATGAAAAAAGGAAGAAACAATTGCCCACACATAGTTGGAAAATTTTAATAAGACCTAACCATTTTATCGCAAACACTATCCAAATATATAGTAATTAAACAAAATTATGTTAAATACTCAAAAAGTAAAAAAGAAAAATTTAATAAACAATCGTCTGTACCCTCAACATTAGGAGAACTCGCAACTACGAGAAACGTTGGATGTTACAAAGGACATGATATATAAAAGAAAAGGAATACGGGTTAAGTGGTTCTATCGAATTGCGTTTCCACTTCAAAATGATCAGTGAAATGAAACTTGTCGTAATCACAAGCATTACAGCGGTATGTCCATCTTTGTACCTTAATTCGCTCGATCGACCACTGTTTGTTTTTGGTACGGCGATTGAAGTTCTTATTTATTTTTACTTTTCCGTGAATGGTCTTATCAGGGATATTTTCTGTACTTAGTGTTCTATAATAAATTCAATAATTTTATAAATTCAATATTTCAGTAATAAGTTGTTTAAAATATTGTTCTGTGGAAGCAAATTCAAAGAGAAATAAAAAGGCGAAGGGTCGATAAATATGTTAAATGTGAGTTGAACTTGTGCACTAAAATTTATCTAATACTTACTCTTAATCTTCGTGTACGTTGTACTTGAAGTTTAAGTCTTTTAGAGTCTTAAAATGTTCCTGATATATTGATGGTCAATAAAGAAAGCAAAAGAAATTTGTAAGAACCGTTCAATATACCAAGAATTTTATTCATTTAAGGCCAAATTTACCTGACATTATTAAAAAGTACGTATATTTCTTAGATATTCGCTATCAAATATTGTTAATCCAAACATGGATCCGTGGTAAACATTATTTTCATGCAGTGTGGAAGCTTTAAATATATCTCCCTGTTTACTTAACTGTAATGTTAAAATGTAAATTTTCCCTAATTTAGTTGTCGGTACGTAAATTAAATAATACTTGCAATATTGTACTTACTTTTAACGGTTATTAATATTTGTATGTTAGATTACTCTACTAGAAATCAAATCGCATAGCCTTTTTTTTCTCAAGGACCGGGGTCTTTGTGGTCCACAGCGCGTTTAAGGTTTTTAATCACTGTGCGAAGTATTTCGTATTTTACGAATATTTAGATCTCAGAAGAAAGTAAATTACTTAGAAATTAAATTAATTAAGAAAGTAAATTAATTAAGAAAGTAAATACTACTAAAGTAAATTACTACAGTTATTCTGAAATTTAACTGAAGCTGTGAGAAAATTTTTTTTAACATTTTTTTTCATATATCATAGGCGAAGAAGATGTTTAATGTCTAACAAAACACAATATACAATTGAAATATTTATTTTGTTTTACTAAATCTTTTCAATATATTTCTCGGCCATGATATATCCATAAATTTATTGATAATTTTATTCACTCTTTAATTTACGTAAGTTCCTATAGTATCTTCTGTCTTCAATTTGATACCCATTTTATTCTAATACGCAATGTAGAACCGTTGATTAAATATCAATATATCGAATATCAATATTTATGAGCGATAATTTTTATTAGATATATTAATATTTTCATAGCAAAATTTAGAAATTTAGTTAGTGTTTTTAAATTTGCTACCAATGTTGTAAAAGACCTTGAAAAACACTACTAGACTTCTTGTCTACCCCAATTGCTAATGAGAAGTAGGTCAATTCAAATTTCTGGTACATATTTCGGTACAATGCGAGTAGAAATGAAGCAATATTTGGATCTATTTGGATATACGTTAAAATGCTCGATAGACTGGAAACATTTTTCCTGCGCTGTCAGCCCTTCCTCAAATAATTCATCTTAAATAATTGGGTTTCTTTTTCAACATCTGTTTTACCACAACTAGTTGTATCAAAATTTTAATCTTGTGGTACTTAATAATTGCAGTTTTCAAACAGCAGAGCATGTGAAAGATCAAGTGTTTTTTTTAAAAAAGCTCTTGTAGAAAACACTGACATTATGTTTGATTTTTGTATTTTTCCTTGATAGATATAAATATTTACGGCATTTTGTGTTATTTCATATTTGATTAATAAATTAATCTCTTAAATTGATGTACCAAATGATTTTATGACAAGGCTCACACTTTTCTAAAACAGAGTCATTATTTTTTCAAAATATCGAAGTGTGATATTGACATTTTGAAAGTTATTGATGTATCGAAATATCGATTTTCAAAGTTTCCCCTGATAGTTTTAAAAAAGCCCCTATACAACAATATTTTATTTAATTATCTAATTTCTATATTTATAAATGTGTAGTATTTTATAAATTACATATACATTAAATTAATGCAATAGCGCAACCAAAATATCAGCAAGTACGTAAATTATAAATTAATAGATATAAGATGAACAGACCAGCTCATAGATTTTGAACTTGTATCTAAATAACTGATTAAATTATTATGTTTGCAACATTATGAATTCAGTTTTTCTCATCCTTTTAATTGTTTAGGTAGGCATATTTTTTACAATTAATTTCTTATTAGCTCACCCGATAGTTAAGCATTTCCTTTTTCATCTTTATTACCGTAAACTTTCTTATTTACAACGTAATTTCAACGATATTTTGACAAATTTCATTATATAATTTCATCGCCATTACATTGAAGTTAGTTGAACATACAGCGTATAGAAAATATACTAAATGAAATTAATTTTATGACTTATCCAATTATTGCGTGAAAGCCTGTATGCTCTCGAAATATTTAATGAGACTAATATTTTAATATAATCGGAGCTCCTACTAAAGCCGTATATTTAAGACAAACATTTCATTGAATTCCATATTAAAATGAGTAGAAGAGTTAATTCGATTTAACTTACTTTGAAACATTATTTTTTCTTCTGAATAAGACTTATATTATGGAATAAAGTGCAACTTTTTAAAAACAGTCTACACACAACTTTGACAAAAATAGGAGAAATGTAAACAAAATATCGTTTAATTGCCAAAGTTTAATATTTTAATTTTTTTATCTAATTTTATTAATCATTTTGGTTTCACAATTATTACAAACGTTCTTTTTAATAAACTGTATATATTTTACCATTTGATTAAAATCCATTAAGCTGTTTAATTGTCAAATGAAGAAAGCAAACAAATAGACAGATACATTTTCACCTCTGCTTTATTAGTAGGGATTAACACATATTGATTATATAGGGTACAAATATTTATCAACTTATATATTTTATGATACAAAAATAAGTAGCGATAACACATTTGAAGAAAGCTATTTTCAATAAACAGATATAATGTTACATTCTTTGGATACCAAAGAAAGTACCATTCAGACGTGGGCCCCTGCGTGTGTGTTTATGTGTACATACACATACACATATATCATAAAATATATCAACACTACAATTTGTTGATTAGAAAGCATTTAAAGTTAATTAAAATTTTGTATTTTGGTGATTTTAAGGAAATAAATTTACACAGTTCAACATTATCGTGGCGACACGCGTGCGTTGCCCTTTCACCACAAAACCTCTCCATTTCTCCGTATTCAGATAAGGGACTTAATATTAACGAACATCTCGCGCTATGCAACAAAATACTTTACAGAAAAGTACGTGCCGTGAGAAAACGGTTATGATTATGCGGGGATACGAAATGGCAAAATCTGAGGAAAAATTCTGCCGAAAACTCTTTCGTAATCAAGTGCAAAAATGATATCAGGATAACAGGATAATGAAACTTGACCATTTCCAAATAATTTTATCCTTTCAAAAATAAGGGTAAAAGTTAATTATTTGTGCTCTGATGTTAAACTTAATCTTAATCCGGTATTAAACTGAATCATTATGTTATTGAAAAAGCCTCAACAAACGAATGGGTGCAAAAACAATTTGTATGCACATTGCACCCACAAAGACTATTGAAATGCGTTGCATTTATTTAAATACCGTACTTTCCATGAAAGGCATGTTGGACTCGAGGTATTGTGTTATATAAAACCTATCACAGTCGTTACGATAGCGCCAATATCAACCTGTCATAGTCGTTACGATAGCGAATCAGTTACAGTTTCCTGTTCCAGGGAAAGATACCCGTATGTACTTCCTTTTCTACCAACTTATTGCTCGCACAAATGCCGTTGCCCGTGCACCACACATAGGTTTTTTGATGATCGCGATAGAATGTTCCATCCCTTGAATATACTCGCCAGCACGTTATTCCAATACATCCCCTGAATATACTTGCCAGCACGTTATTCCAATATCAATTATAAGGATACTATACAACCATTAGTCCTTTTAAACCATGTGATATAGCTTCTTTTTTATATAGATATGCAATTTTCAATCTTTTTCTTGTCTTCCCAAGTCAAAGCTTCCAGGTTTTTTTATTTAATTTATGTTGTGTCTGCTGTTATGTATTTATAATTATTACTGTTATATTATTATTATCAATTCTTTTATTACAAATGATTATTATATCGAATTTTCAATGGATGCTTGGTTTTATAATTCTACATGTTTAATATTTAGGAAAATTGTTTACCAATATTAAATATTTTATAATTTAGTTTAATGTATTACAAATAAGTTTATAAATTTTAAGAATCTGTGTATGTATAATGTAATGAATTTTAGAATAAAAGTTAATCGAATACCCAAAAAATCTTATTCGTGGCATTTGACTTTGATTTGTTTCTGTTATTTTCTCATATGTTGCAAATAAATAAACAATAAGTGCAAGTATAAAAAATAGGTGCAATGAGTAATTACTACTTGATAATTGAATATTAAGGCTCATAGTATTGAACTTAATTAATCCAGATTCACAACTATGTCCCCTTACTCCTAATTACATTAGTTGATTCCGATGTCAAAAATCATCGTAAAAAATCATATCTTTGCTAAACTCTTTTTCACCCTTCTACCTCATTCTACCCAACCTACCTCATCATTTTTTAATCTTGAGCTTCCCTGGATCTACCCACATATAAATTTAAACATTTTATTTTATCTTCATTCCTTGCGTCATTTTTGGAGTAGCGGTGAGGCTGCACATAGCTCTAAGTAAATCATAACTCGAAGCAAATACCGAAGGTTTAAACCTAAATCTCTGTTCTTATACATAGATTCGATTTCATGATACTTACCTCAAATATTTTTAGCCGGATTTGGGTTTTAACTATATGGTACTTTGTTGAGTGGAAGATAAAGCGATATCCACTTCGTGCCTTCTAGATTTTTTCTGGAAATTATGCAGCCCCACCATGGAAGCCTGTGTAATAGGCATAAAGTCCAGAGGTGTTAAAAGAATGACGTAGGTGCCTAAGTAGAGAGGTATGGTCTGTACACTTTCAGAATAGTGTCTGACCTCACACCCACTAAGAGAAATAAAGTTTAATTTGGTGTTTGTTTTAAGTAATTATGTCTTCATTTTCACGACACTTTATCTTTTTAGTTTGTATCATATCCACAATATTTTACGTTCCTCTAATCTTTAAAATTGATATTCGTTACTTAGTATTCTAATAGTGCATATCCTGTGAGAAATCACCACTTTTTACTAAAACACCACAAAAAATAAGTACAAATAAAAAGTAAGTGGTAAAAGAAAATGTTCCCTTTATTTGCCTCTTCTCCGAGTGCGTCATTGATGGAAACGGTGAAAAGCTGCTATCTCTGTATCGTAATACTAGATAGCTACACCTTGAACTGAATTAGCTTTTCCTTTATTTTTAAATTAGAACAAAAACAAAGATTTATGTATTTAATAAATAAGCAAGTACCCATGCCATTTCACAATTTTTTGATAAATCGAATTATTTTGAAGTATGAATTAGTACGTAGGTTGTGCAAACTAACACGAACTCTGTCAGTTTTGTAAGCTATTAGAATACAACAATTAATTACAAGACATATGTTAACTCTTCATTTTCAACGTTAAATATCAGGTCAAGAGAGCCACAAAAACCGCACCATATAACTTAACTAGTAGTTACTTTTCATTAACGTGTCTTCTCAATATACGTACGTAATAAGTTATTGGGTGCCGTAGTACTAATTTTGTATAACAACTATCGTGTTATCTTTTAATTTCAAACATAAATAGTTAACCACGCGTAGTTTCTCTCGTGGGCGATTATCGTTTAACCATTTATTAAAAAAATGCTGGCTAAAAGTAAAATATCAAGCAGTACAAAAATACTTTGAATAGAACGGTGTGAAGTAACAAATGTATTTTAAGAAAACGAATTGTTACAGAGAGTACTACCTTTCCATTTATCTGTAGTAGTCATTGAGCATTTTCTACAAGAAGTTATAAAGCAGCAATAACATACTAGTAAGGTGTTTTCTTAACATACCTTCTTATTTTTTTCTCTGCATAAATTTTTTATGTTCGTATTTTAATTTATTATGTTATCGTTTCATATTTTTGGTATATACCAGTGAAATAAGTGAAAATTCTTTCATTCACCAAAAAATTCTTTTTTAACATTTAATAATTTATTTTTTCTCAAATTCGACTTAAATTTGGAGGACAAATATTAATAACATGGTGGTGAATTAGGGTTAAAGGGTGGGTGGTTGAGTATCGAACTAGACTGTATGTATCTAAAAATTTCTCTTTAGTTACAGCCCACAATTTATATAATAACGAATTTTAAAATCTATAAACTTTACATATAAGTATTCTTCAAAATCCCAAAAATAATTTACCATAATTTAATTTCTGGAATTATACCACTGAATTTCTTGAGATAGAGTGAACTTGGACGATATCATCTAATTGATTTTTTTTCAGTAACATGTTTGCGAACCATACTTTCATGTCCAGAAATAATGAAATCGACAATTTCTTTTTATCCACTTTTATAGAAAAGCAAAAAATTAGTGTAAATTTTATCACTCTTTTTAATCAGCCAAAAAAAGTTACAAAGCCATTTTACTCTCACCTTCGCATAATTATTATACTGATCTAAATATATTATTTCTAAAAGGTATTTTTTGGTCGAGCGGCTCGATCTCTTTAACTACTGCACCAAAAAAAATTAAAAAAATACCCACTTAAAGCGTATGTTTTCTACTTTGGGCGAAAAATATAAAAAAATTCGAAAAAAATATTTTTGTTAGTAAAAAAATTAATTTTTATAACAATTGGCATGAGCGCCATCTGTAGGCGACACATCAAATATCTTAGCCAAATTGTATACTTGGAACACGCTAGATGGCGATATAGTGCGAAGACTTCGCACGGGTCAGCTAGTTTATCAATAAATTTTAATACAGAATACTGAATACCGTTACTTTCAAAAGACCACATCTTGCTACTTTTTCTTTATTGTAAAAAATACTTAAATACGGCCATTTTCAAGTTTTTCCCCCTTCATTTTTTTTTCAATAACTCGATATTTGCCGATGCGATCGTGTCGGATGGTCATTCTAATTAGAATTTATTTTTAATCAGTTCTATGCCTAAACGAATTGATTAAGCCAACTTTTTTACTGTAAATATAAAAGACGAAGATCTATGTAGCCAGCGTTTGCGTACATATCATAATCAGCGTATCATAAACAGCGTATGCCTACTTCTTGATCCTCGTCAGGGAATTCACTGCCTAGTATCTTAATTGTTAACACTACTCATTTTATCTGGTGGTCACTGTCTAATAAAGTGAATTTGTAAACCTTTCAATATTTATGTCGGTATTTAATGATTAGTTTACTAATCGAACAGTAGAAAATTGTCGCCAAAAACTTTTTCAAAATCAATAGACCCAAACATTTAGGACCTTTATATGCATGCTGGTATATAACGTATAATGAAAATAAAGATAAAATAATAAGATGTAAATACATAAATAACTTAATCAATTTGAAACAAAGAGATTTGCATAAATTAAACATTATTAATATATTTTCCTTTTGGCTTGGAAAATCAATTTTTTGTACATAATATAAGTAAAAAAAAGGATATCACCCTTTTCAGTTATTCACAATTTAAAATACAGAAATGGAAATACGTTTGAAATTATATATTTTATTTATATATGAAAATACGTTTGAAATTATAATTATGCATAGCTTCATACAAGATCACAAAGGAATTGAGCCTCTTTACTGGTTCCTGTTGCTCAATAATTTATAATAGACTTTCGATATCCTCGTTGATATCTTTTCGTCGATTCTGTCGCAGATAGGAAGCGTTCGGCATTCGTTTTCTCAAGCATTACACAATTTAAACACAACAGCGAATTTTCCTTAAAAAACTAAAAAATATGTAACTTGTTACTTAGAAGGTAAAGTGACAGCATCTGAAAATATTCAAGTTTTGCTTTTATATAATAATACTTAAAGAGGAACAATGTTAGTAAAACTTTTAAACTATTTTCTTCATAATAAATAATGTGATGTGAACAACGTCGTAGTCCATAATCACTGGACAAAATTAAGTTAAAAATTGAAAAAACAGGGTGAAAAGTGTGAGAAAAAAGAAACCGCCACCCACAACCTCCCAATGAGGAAAATTCTCGTCAGTTCGGGAGAAAGTATTGTGTAAAGGGCTGTTGGTCCCAATTAAGTGACTTAATAAATGAAAAGGCCTTAAAGACATCGCTGAGAAGATATTTGTCATTAGCACATATATCGTGACATCGTGCTGATTGATTAGTCTCATCGAATTTGATCGATCATATTTATTTTACGGATGATGGTAAATATTTATGAATGCTATCACTTACAAGCACCAACATTTAATATATTTGTTTCACAAGTAGGAATCTGAATAAAATTTAGGTACTGACTTTAATAATAATTTCCCATAAAATTTTCATTGGGAGATGAAAGCACTAAAACTGAGATCTTTGAAAAATATTCGCGCAAAATAGTGATACCAAACAAAAATGAGAGTTTTATATTTGTAAATTAACAAGAATATTCTGAGATTACTTTCTGGCTCCATTTATCCTCAACATAAACTGAGCTAATAAATCGGCTTTATGTTTTTATAATTCTTTTATTTTTACATTAACTCTTTTTGGAGATAATGATTAAAATATATAAATGCTGTTTCTGTTTAACTGTATTATTAAGAGTTTATTAAGAGTTGCTTTAGGCACAATACATTTAAGATAGTAGGATACAATGAGAATGGTGGTTGAATGTCAGAAGTGGCTTCAATTTTTTTGTGGTACTTAGTAATAATGTTACGTTTGTTGCAAAGAACAGGTTATATTGCTTACTGTACTTTCCATTTTAGTGTGTTCCTCTTAGGTTTTGGAGCTCTATAGGCTCCTAAATTTTTCAAAAATATTCTGATTACTTAAAGCCATCCAATAATTCCACATAGTCTCATTTTAAACAAGTTTTTCGATTTGAGGTACGAATCATATTTTCCTATCAAAAAACATGATTTAACGTTTTATGAAATATAAGGTTTGTTTGATAGAAAAGTTAATATTACCATTTAATTAATCTTAGCTGTTTTTAAATCTTTTATGACATGAGTAGTATAATTAAGATGGTTATGTATTGTTAGTAGCATAGTTTTTCGGCAATGGTATTAAATTTAACCATGTCGGAGAAATATTTAAAATTTTCCTTGTGTTGTGTGAATTCTTCTTAATTGTATTCTAATGTAAGTGAAGATGTAGAAGAAAAATTAACATTGGCAAATGATCCGGAAGTATTTATGATGTAAACAACTATGACATTGTCCTAAGATATAATTTTGCCATCTCATTTCCGCCCTTTAAAAATGTAAAATTTTCTGGTTATCGGAGAGTACAGCAGTAAGTTCTATATATGTTGCACGTTGAGGCGAAATTTTCAATTTAGTCTTCATTGATTCTACATTAATAAACAAACAAATAACATACTTATATAAAATATTAACCGTTTTAGTGCCATGGTTTTTCACTCATATATACTTAAAAATGCCAAAAAGTATTTTGTTTTTGATGTCATTTACCCTTGTCTCGAAGAAAACTGTACCTCCTCCAAAAATTATCCAATTTTAATAATTTTTTCCGTGTTTTCTTAAGAAAAACTTGCACGAGGATTATAAAATACAAAGAAAATTAGGAAATATGTATTTTGAAGAAAAGTTATAACAAAAACTGAAATCAAGGTCACATCGCTGTTTCGCAGTCTGGTACATCCTCCGTATTAGCAAAATAATTGTTATCGTCACTATTATCATTATAACTCAAAATTTGCATTACGCCAAATTGTGAGCGCACCACAATGTCCCTTTCACTTTCTTCACAACTTGAAAAACGATCATTTTCACTCTAATTATTTTTGTATTCCGACATTATGGGTTAAACATTTTCTTTTCTTGGATCCTTTTTATATTTTAATTACTAATAATATTATAATTTGAACTTTATGTAACACCTAGAAAGATAAAAAATTAGCGATGCGTGCGAGCGACCTCCCCTACCGCGCGCTAAACAGCAAGTGATTTCGCGAGCGCTATCGTGCTCGTGGCAAATTTAGTTAGTACGCGCACGAGCGCGATGGTGCTCGTCGGCACTAGCGGTTAAGATCAAGATCACGGTTATTGAAACACTATTACTAACCTACATCGGTTGTACTAATTGTTGTGTCGAATCGTGCTACGTTTGTAACTTTCAACTTTTAAGGCATTTCGTAATCCATCATATCAAATTAGTTCATGTAAAATGGAAAATTTATTTCGCATATTGCAGAATAATCAAAATGAATATTTTTCTCTTTTATACTTATGATATTTTCTGACAGTTGGAAGTAAAATATATGAAAATCTTATAGGAATTATTTGCTATAGAAAATCGTTAGTTTTAAAAATTACTTCATGATTTCATGAAACATTTACTTCTTGATACTTGATTCAATGAAATATTTAAGATATTTCATTCATCATGCAGATTAATCTGAATCCAAAATTGAAATTAGAAACATGCAAAATTATTTATTTTGGAAATTTCAATCTTTTTGCAGAAAGCTACAGAAAAAAAACAAAAGCAAGCGAATACTTATAACGTACACAATGAAATCAAATCATAAAATGATCTTAGTTACAATTTTTTTTTAATTTCCACACACACACATACATATATATATATATATATATATATATATACATATATATATATATACATATATATATATATACCAAATATCTATATACACATACCAATTTGATGGAGATCAATTTTATTTTTAAATAAACAAACTAAACAATATTTTTGCTAAAATATTTTTTTCGTGTTCAAAATGAGAAGCGCCATTTCTCACGCACGGAACTTCACAACTTCTGTAGTAGCTATTTTAAATTTTATCCACTTTTAACGGTTTTTAGTTTCCTTTTGCGGTTTAAAAAACTGATTAAATTATTTTTAATTTTAAGACCATTCATGGTTATTAACCTTTATTTTAAATTAGCACTTACCCAATTATTTTTCTAATTCTTAGGATTAGGGTGCATAAAAAAGATATCACAAGAGTTGTTTTATTTTATTACTTAAAAATTAAAATTTATCTTCCTTAATTCAGTTTATGTACCCAATGTTGTGTTTGTGTAATTCCAGGAATCGGCAAGATATCTGCGTGGTTGCGGAGCGGCGGCCTTTATTTCACGCGAGGCGAACTTTGTTCGAAGTTTGGTGTGTGCACCCTGATTTTATAAATTGATGGGATATCTGCGTGGTTTATAACTTAGAATAATAAAAAAGATCTGGCATATTTTTAAAATGGTTTAAATGACAAGGGCTCTATTATTTATTTTTTTTAATTGCCAAAACAGTTCTCTTCAATGTCACAAATATTGATAAACTTAAAAATTTCTAGTATTTTTTTGATGACACAGATGTTTGGAATATATTTCTTTAGATTAGCTATGTATTAAATAAATAAAAATATATAAAAATATTGACATGTTAACTTTTACTGGGACTTTATTTAGAATTAACTAACAAATGTTTGATTTTTAAAAAGAAAATTCTAAAATAACAAAAACAAATTAGACTTCCTCCAAGACATCTATGGCTCAAAATGTGGTACTAAATGAAAAGCAAAAATAATAAACGAACTTGATTTTGGCAAATTCCATTAAGTAGCATGAAAAAAGTTCTTTATGACTGCACAAAAATTGATCAGAAATTTTATCATATTTTTTTATTATATATGACATTCACATGACATAATTCAATTATTTTTTTAAAAAACCCGATCAACAGCTGCTAAATTATATATTTTATATGAAAAATAAATTTTAAATATTTTTTGGCATTGAATTTTTAATATTTATTTAAATTATGACCTCGTTAACCAAAATCAGAATGACACAATTAGGTATACCATTACAAGTAAAGTTTTACAGATAATATATACTCGTTAATATTGACTAACGTTTCACTTTTCATATTTAAACTTTATAATTATCGCCTGTTACACTATTTTCCGACAGTTTACATGCAATTTCTTTTCAGTGAAGAAGTCAAAGAATAACTATTTAGACAGTAGATTGTATTTGGAAACGTGCTCAGTTATTTCGGCTCCTAGTTACTAATATATTTAATACAATCACACGTTATTCCAGTGACAAAACCAACCCACATTGGTTTCGAAGAAGTACATCTTTTTTTGGTGCATTTTTATTTATATTTTAGTGTCAAGAATTTTTAATGTTGAATTACATTAACTGCTGAAAAAAAAATTAATAATACATAATATTTCTTTAAGTTATTTGCTTATGGAGAAAAATGTTCTTTTTTAAAAAAAAATTAGTATTTTCTCATGTAACATAATATCACGCTTATAGTATATTCGTCTACGACAAATAATAAATCACCTTTATATGTAAGAGTAAAAAAGTGTATAAAGAATTCGCGCCCCTCAAAAGTAGTAAATGTGTTTACATTTTTAACAATAACAAAGTCAGGCTTGCTTATTCCATTCGAAACATGTGTACTCAGAGGAAGCATATGATCAAAATTTCCACAAATCAACATCCGTTTATACACTGTTGTCTGTTCATCTATTACCCGAGACATTTCTCTAGAGACCATTCTGCATTAGCTCATTGGCTTGAAGCAAGTGGGACGTTTGTAGTATATATTATAGTGTGAGTATTGGGACAATATACGAATGTTTTAATATTTTCTCTTCTTCGATGCGATGGCGAAATTCAGTTGCATGGTTAATGTTGGAGCAAACATAAATTGAAACACATAAAAATGAAAACCGAAATATAAGTGAAAATTTTCTTCCTATTTCTGCACCTATGTTATTGAAATTATTGAATCCTTAAAGTCGTCTGAAAAATTTTCCAATCATGACATATTCCGCGCCATTTTTATTTCGTTTTCATCTTTTTTTTTCTTCATGCCTCATCTTTTTAGGCCCTTTATTAATTAATTTTTAAATTTTCCTAATTTTAGTAAAAAAATTTTTCTTTTTATTGTTACATTAACAGAGCTAATTATTTAAATTCCTTAGGTTAATAAAAGAAATACTGTTGTAGCAATAAATCTGCCATGTACACAAATGTTATGTCGAAGACAGTAAATAAAAAAAATCTTCTCAGAAGTAAAGAGCAATAAAGTCTAAACAAACTGTTGAAATGATTAAAATCTTTGAAAGGTTATTATTAAATAGTGATTTGTAATTTAACACCTAATGTTAATTTTTTTGAAGAACTCTTTGTTCCGACTAGAAAGATATTTTCTAAAAAAATTGCGTATAAAGTACACACAAGGGTGGCAAAAGTAGTGCATTCGAAAAGTGTACAGGGCGCGTGTTTGGTTAATTATAATTGCTTATATTCACTAATTGCATATAAATTATAGTATACTTCATAAGGAAAAAATAATGTTATTTATAAAGATATAAAAGAAATATGGCGAAGAAAGTTTTTGTTCATATATTTTTAAACTTTTTAAGAAATTAATAGGAAAACATCACAGAATACACTCAAAAATGCTTTCAGCTTCCGAATAGCTACGCTTCTTATAGACAAACTGCATTGTTTTCTAAATATCCAGATTTACTGGAAGTTTTTACTGTAATAATTAATGTTTAATGTTGAGAAAACGAAAATCTTACGTATGAAATTAATTTTTTCGCAACTGACGTAAATTTCTGAGGAATTAGTTCAATTGCCGTGCAAAATTTCTTTATAATAATATATGGGATCGGATCGTTTAGCAAATCACCCATTTCTTATGATACTGCATGTAGCTCGCAATTTATTTATGGGCCTTCGAAGTGAAAGTGTTGTATTTTTATTAGGTAATTTTGAATCATGCACTGTGATGTTTTTATTGCAATAGTGGATACAAATTGCATGGAATAATATACGTCGAGTTCATATAATAGAAGCAGGAAAATAGTTTCTAAGCATGATTATAAAGTTATTTTGATCATAATTAACTATTACTTTATTTCTATATTTATGGGAATTAATCCCATACAAATAAAAATAGGTAAAAGCATTCCCAACGTACTATATACGAATTTCACGACGTTTTTAAGACGTAGGATAATGATGCAACCTCCTCGCAATAAATAAACACGATATTATTGGAACAGGTAGTACCTGACACGATCAAAACTTAAAGTGCATTTGGTTTTTTTTTTAATTCAATTGTAAATATGCTTATCTTGGTTATATGGACGACATTACACTCGAGCACGTAGGTAAGTATGTGTATCAAGACCAAGAACTATGAATGGGTAAGAAGAAACACACTAACAAAGTAGACAGACAAGGAAGTGAGTAGCCTTCTCCGAAGTCGAATTCATCTTTAAAATGGATATAAATAATCAGTTAAAAACACGTATATTCAATTAGGGTATACTACCAGTTTTCATTTACCGAGCTGAAAATTGGGTAACAACAAAAACCGTAATGCAAAAGCTCACTGTGTCTCAAAGGGCGATGGAAAGTGAGTTGATAGGAATCTCCTTAAAGAACTACAACAGAAATAAGTGACTTCGGAGGTAAATGCAAACTTTCTGACGTCATAAAGACAATGGCGAAAATTAAGCTGCAATGGACCGGTCATGTTGTTCAAAAGTCAAATTCATGGTGCAAAATTATCTTGAAATGGAAACCCTGGTAGTGCAAAAGACAAGTTGGGTAGTTTCAAATGCGATAGAAAAATAACGTAATGAAAGTGGCGGCACAAACTGGATCCAGACAGTCTACAATAGAACCAAGCATTGCAAATTAAAGGAAGCCTGCACCAAAATGGTTGAGGATGGCTTAATATTACGTTTATGATAAATTTAATGTCGCAGACTGAAAAAAAAGTAATCGACGCAGGAATCATGGTAATCGCGAATATGCTTGAAATAATTCTTTTAAATATAAACACGACGTATGCCTGTTCGAACTTAGAACACTTCAGTGTAATATATTGTGTGTTTTATGAACATAATGAAATTATCGTTTTATCCCCTTTTTTTAATTTAAAATTACATCGTATATAATGGCTTGCCGTTCCACAATTCACCAGGTTCTCAATTATTACACAATCAACCCCTGCTATCCGTAATTGTTTCCAGTGGACCTTTTGAAAGAATATTTCACGTGCGTAATTTAGCTTTAGAATAAAAGTTAATGGTGTGCAGCAACCTAGTAATAAATAGGCTGCTTCGGTTTATTATACAATATACCTTGCTCTACTATAAATTGGTGTACAACTTAAACGATTTCTGTTTATAAGAGGCTCAATTTATATTTAGGCTAGGTATGGTCAAAGCAAATATAGTTAACCAAAATTTTAGATTCCTTAAAACAGGGTTTTATTTGCCATTTAATTATCTTGGAAAAAATATCAACATTTAGTATTTACTTCTTCATAAATTATATAAACCCAAGCTTTGTTAGAGTAATGAGTATCGCTAAACTAATAAATACATATTATTTTTATATATAATTTATTATGAATTCGTGATTAACTATAGCTTCTATTTGTTCCGAAACTGTTGACCTGAACTACAATTTATGTAAAAATATATCACAAAAGTTATTGGATTATAAGGTACATAAATTACACTTTGCTATTTTTATATATATGTGTGAAAAATCTATAAATGAGTGGAGTTTTTTTTTTAGTTAGTTTAGTTAAAAATTATTCTAGAAAAGAGGGTAATATCAAGATGTAGTAACGCATCATTTGTACATAATTTGCAGTTGCTAATACATTTGGCAAGGGAACGTAAAAACTTGGATCTAAACGACTATTAACAAGTAAGAAGTCACAGAAACAAAATTACTTAGCAAATAATTATAAAATATAAGGATTTGTAGAGAGCCAAAATATCCTTTCAAATATTTTCTTAAAGAAATTACTAGTAGACACGATATTTGCATAATCGAAAAAATTCTTGCTTATCAATTGACATATACGAATAGGAAGGTGATTAAAATGTTTAATCCGTAGAACGTTTTTCAGTACAAACACGCATTTTGACATTTATATTTCATATGAACAGGATCGTAAACCGTCTTGTACAGTAAAATATAAATTTTCATACCGACTCTTATTACCCACACTGTTCTATTCAGTTTCGGTTTTATGGCCAGCAAAAAAAGTATATGTACTCAACCGAAGTAGTTTTCCAACTCATGCCAGAATTTAGAATAATATACTTAAAAAAAAGAAATACTAAAAGTTAGACAAGCATTGAAACATCGGAATGAAATGAATAAAAATGGTTCAAAAATTAATTTATTGTTATTTCAGCTCATGAATAAAAAAAATTATAATATATATTTCACTTATATGTAGTGTTGATATAGTGAATGTGTCGAAAATGATATAAAAAACACGGTTTCTACCGCCACTTGTTATATAGTATGTGTACTTATAATATATCAAATGTTTAAGCTTGTAATAAATTTGAAATGAAATAGTCGATCGTTAACTGTCAACTTGTATGTTCCATTATATACGTTATATCATGTTCGAACACATCATTTTTACGGTACGACCTTTTAAGGAAAACTTCACGCTTTAGGGCGCCAATCGATTCAGTTACTCTCGTAAAAATGCTTAATATGATAATGCAGCAATAGAGAAGATAGACTACATTTCCAAAATATTTTTTATTTATAAACATTGTATATTTCAAATTCCACTAATTAATTCTATCATTTTATAGTCCAAAAGTATGATCAAACGGAATAAGCAGTGATTTGAGATATCCTTAATTCACAAACCTAATTTTATAGTTAAAAAAAAGAGAAATTGGTTAATTTCATACTAATAATATAAGTTTTCTTTCCGTACTTTTATGGCTTTTCAAATTTCTTCTAAATTATGCTTTCATTTCTTTGTGTCACATTTTCATCATTTTCTCGCTGAATATACTTTACGTTAGCACGATAGTCTTTACTATAATTCTGGTTTTATTTTATTTATCGCTGTCTTTTTCAATAACCCTAATTCGAATTATTGGAACGCTTTATATTATTCGAGCATTTGACTAGTCCAGGTGAGTGTGATGAGTTTTAACTCATTTCAAAACCATTCAATATGGGGTATTTTAAAAATGAAATCATTTAGACTAATGAAAATTTAAACTGACAATTTAATGGCGTAATAAAGGGTATAGTAGGATTATCAATATCTTATCAATCTTCAAATCGATTGAAGGCTATATTTGTACCCAACTTATATTTTCAAACGTTTGGGGCGGGTAGGTGTTTAGGTATATCTGTATATTAAGGAACTTAAAATTAATCATTTACGCAATAAGAATTGATTGGATATATGTATATAAACCAATAACAGGTGGGTGTGGCCGCTAGTTTTAATAAAAAACTTTAATTATTTTAAAATAAGAATAATTTCGAAAATAATATACAATATTCAATTGTAGTATAAACGAGTTAAATTACGAGGCTATTGATAGATAGGAAACACCCGTTAACAACAAGTATAACTTGCTCTATGAGGGTATTTGTACATTTAGATTCACATAAAAGTTTAAGCATGTACGAGTAGAGTATGTCTATTAAACTATTTACGAGTACAAACGTTATTTTTCGTTATGCATATGTATTGTATAAAATATATTATAAAGGCATTAAAATATCGAAAACACTGGTGAAAAAATCAAAAATTCTGAGTTATCTCTATAAGTCCAATGATTTATAAAGTTACGCTAACAATTTCAAAAAAGCTTCCATAATCCATGTTCATATAAATATATGAATTATAGAAGCTATCTTAAAGTTTATATATTATTGATTATATTCATTAAGTAGAGAAAAGGGGAGGGGAATATATTTTTTTCACATTTTTAACTGATAGGGGCTACCCTGGCTACCCATAGTAATGATCGAGAATGTATTTGCCTTTTTTTAAACGACATGCGAAATTTTGAAAACAAATCGTGTATTAAATCTTGTCAAAAATCTCCTCTAAAATTTTGATTTAATATTTTTGAGTTAACTGGTGAGTTATTCGTAAGTTCATATGCTTCATTATTATGCCACATTTCGAGTTTGGACATTGGAATATTTCAGAGAAAAATGTTTTCTAATAAATAGAACGGTTTATAAAATATTGATATATTCGCCCCGATATTTTTAAATTCCCTACCATTGCCTTAAAAGATCATAGAAAGCAGAATTAATGTCATCTCTTCGACTCAGACAAGAATAATGAAAAGTAAGTCAATTGAAATTCTGGTTCAAGTTTCGGTACGATTCGCGGAGAATTATATCGACATCTGTATTGATAAAATATTTCTAAGGCATCGTAGCCTTAACAATGTGAATAGACGACAAACAACGTACATTTCTGCGCTGTTAGAAATATTTAGTTTCCTTTGCCGCACCTGTAGAATCAGAACATTTATGCCAACAAATAATCTTATGGCGCTATTTTTCCATATTTCGACTGTCCTCATAATAGATATGCAGGTATATGGTAATTTTTGCAATTATATAAAAGTTCCATGCGTTCAAAGAAAAATATTGTAAGGAAAAGCGAATGGTATTGTATCTCTAGTTTCAGTCTTATATACGTACTAATATCAGATTTATATCTAAATACCTCCGCACTCTATATTGTTACGTTTAAACGTTGTTCGTTCTAATATATCTATCAATCTAATCCATCACACTCATTACTGGTTAATGAGAGATCCTAAGACGTCTGTTATCGTCGTTACATCTGTTAAAGTTCTACACTCTGAATACGAATGCATCAAAATTTACTAGATAATTAATGATGATGAGTTTGAAAAATTAAGATATGCATTATAATTTAAAATATGAGATGTATATTGTACTTTTTTGAAATCTATAATAAATACGTAATTATTTGTTAGAACGCTTAGAGGCAAAACTTTATTCAGCATTTTTGTAGGCTTTAATTAAAATAAATTATTATAGACACGAAATTCCCTTCGTTTCCGCAAAGGATTCAGACATATGTTTGGTGAAATATAAATTTTGTAAACATTTATTGAAAGAAATTTTGCAATCCAACACACGTAGGCAGACAATAAGTTCCATATACTAACAGATTGTGGAAAGAAGAAGTGGTACAATTAACGTAATATTGAACAAATTTACCCCGCGTCGCCCTATGACTGTTTGGAGCTGATAGAAAGAAGTTCACAAATTTCGACAAGTAATGACCTCCGATAGCTATGGTAAAAAAGATTTTACGTTGAAAACTAAGTGCTGGAGATGATGAGTATGTAAACAGACTATGAAATAGTTCGATGGCTCACCGTTGGATAGCATCCATATCACTAAACGGAATTGTACTGACTCTTCGCTGTATGAAAAGTCATGACGGGAAAAGTGAAATCTCACAGATGGAGTCGAGCATTTAATTTGCATAAGCTTTTTGCACATGAGTTACTTTTTTCTATTTGTGTACAGGCTTACTTCGATTCATTTGTGCCTAGGCGTCCTAATCTTTGCTATTATGTAAATAATTTGTATTCTACAAACCGCTCATGCACGCACGCACGCACGTACGCACGTATGGATGTACGCACGCATCCACGCATACACGCACGCGCGAGCATGAGTACAATCATGCACAGACGTACACATGATAAACGTGTATTATCCTTAAAATCTCTGCTTTACTAGGAGCTTCAAGGGTAGGGAGCTTCAAGTTTTCAAGGGTAAGGACTATTATAACATAAGGGAATCCTTGGATACACATTACAGTTAGACACATATTTTGGAATATTTTTTGAAACGTTTCATGCAACTGTTATGTTTTTAATCAATTTTTGTTTTATTTCAACAATCTGTTTAACGAATTGTAACACTCTCAATCTTTATAATAATTTTTTTTATGAAATCATTACCATTTAAACATAAGTTATTTTATAAGTACATGTTTATTACAACATGTTGCATATAATAAATTTCATTACATATAAAAGTTCAATTAATGTTAATATTGTTTTGATTACATTTTACTTTTTAATCTAAACTTTTATACATTAATTTATAACATGAAATAATAGTGATTACACAGTCCAGCTTAATAACTATACAATATTCATAAACATCAAGCAAAGTGATTCTAATCGATTTTTTTAAATTTAAAAGAAAGTTAATTTGGAGAAATGTATATAAAATAAATACGACTATGCCAATATAATGAAATTTCCATTCAACCAAAGTGCAGATAGTTAAAGCTCTTCTTTTTTCAAATGTCCAATATTGTTTTACAAGAGTAAAGCGAGAATTCCATCGCAATATTTATTATTACGTCGAGCGTTTCACTCATTTCCATTTCCACGTTTTCGGCTTTTTTATTGGCATGGCGAAATATAAACTTCTGCATTTCGAAAATATGGGAAATTTTATTTATTACATAACTATGTAACTTATTTTCGTGATGTATTCAACGAAATGGACTTTAGTAATGACGATGCCTGCCATAGTACATAGATTTGAATGGATCTTGTATACAGTAAATAACAAAAACGTGTGATATTCCCTTGTAAAGCAATGCTAGATAGGTTAATGTTATAAACATAATCGTATATACATATCTCAATAATTTATACACATTAGCCAAGTTCTTTTAATGGTAAGCTATTTTTAAGGAAATTTGCTTGCGTCTTATTTCTTATATTTAGTACTTGCGAATGGACAGAAAAAGAATTATGTTGAACACAAAAATATTGTCTATTTCTTGCATTACACAGAATTTAAAATGACGATTCTTTTATATTTTATTAGTTGTTTTAAAATATTTAATAAAATTACAAAAATAAAATTACACATACATTTTGGCAGAGTTATTGCTTCATGAGCAAGTTTATTAAATTCTTATCCACGTGGGAATAGAAGAGGTTAGAGGTTGTTTGTATGTCCAATCCACTGGTCCCAATTATCTCCAAAACTGTTTGACCGATTTTGATAAGATTTTCTGGAAATTATTTGCGATTCATAGGCGATAATTCTTAGTTGTTACGGTGGTTAATCACCAGGGGGCGCCGCAATAAACGTTTTGTTGCAAAACAATGTTTCCTTTTTCTCCAAAACCGTTGATACGGTTTTCGGTAAAAAGTTTATGATTTAACAGGGAATTTCATTAGTTATGTGTTATATGGTAAACTCGTCAGATTAACAACTTTGTAGCTTTCTTTGGTTTAGTCTTGTAATTTAGGTAACATGTACGAGTATTTCAATATTGGTTTGTTATTCAGGTAACATGTACGGGTATTTCAATATTGGTTTGTTATTTAGGTAACATGTATTTCAAGTGCTCTAATTTTTCTAATCCTATGCTATTGTGCGGCTTATTGAAGAGTTTCCTTTAATTCAGATCAGTTATTACTACGCCATCTAAAGATCGTACTCTTCCACGATAAGACACCATATAAACTTGCCCTTTGGTGAATGTTTTTTAGAAGCTTAATTATTAAGACTAATAATAAAAAGTAAAATTAAAATTTTTATTAAACCTATGACATATGTAAACATTTTAATTGAAAAGGTATAAAATAAAAATCAAAATAACTGATTTTGAAAGAATTCACGACGGATGTAGTCATTGTGTGAAAAATGATTAAATCTTTTTTTTTGGAAAATTTCAGTTAATCATAATGACTCAATAAGAAAATTTCGTCATGGAAAATTTGGTAAACTTTTTTTCAGGAACTGGCTATATTACATTTACATTTGTAAAGGAACTGGCCATATTACATTTACATCAGTGGTTTATTCAATGCGAGGCAAGCAAGATTGATTACAAGGGAACTAAAAGAGGAAAAGCCTTGAAAATATTAGAAAATATTTAAAGAGGATGAATTCTTGTTCTAAGTATCCAGTTAATTAAAAAGTTTTACAGTATAGACAGAGAAATATATCTTGTGTAAAAACCGTCAGAAATTGATGGTTCTTTCGTAGACAAGCCAGTTAAGAGGAAGTTATAAATATGATTTTGCAACAAATTATTTTCAAGGAAATCGCAATATTAATCAATTCATGTATTGTTAAAATAAACCTATCGAGTGCGTTTACTTTTTAATTGCCTAAATGTTACAAGGTACTTATGTATAAATATTAAACAACACTATCAGAATTCAATACATATTTAGGCAATTATAAACATTTACGAGTACAAAGAATTTCTATTAAACTGTTCATGAATATTAGTTTTCCATTACGAAAATTTATGACCAACTGTGCCTTAACATGTGTTAAATTAGAATTTAGATTAATCTCTATAGATTTCTTAGAAGCTTTGCGTAGACTTCTAAAAATGGTATTATTTTCATAATTTTGGCTTAATTAGTTTTGGAAAAGGGAGAAGAGACCTGGCAAATTAATTCTTTACAAATCTCGGAAAATATAGCATCCACATAAAAACATATTTTAATTATCTCCTAATTTTTTACAGTTTCCAAGTTCTCATTTACATCCCCATGGTCCTCAAATTGCCATATGAATATTTTTGAGTATCAGCTATTGAGGCATATGCTAATTAATATGTTTTTTTTGCTGCGGCAATTTTCTACCTCTACGTCAAATGAGAGAACGGCTGTAACAGATAGAAAAGTACGTAGTGATCCTCAAAGGGTTCAGTTTTTAGTTTTGTGATACAGAATCCTAAAAATGTCAATTAAATAAAAAGAAAACCTTTTCTCATTAGTTTAATTTCAATGCGACAAGCAATTCATCAAAAATATAAATAACACCCATCACATGCAATAAGAATACATATTCAGAAATAAAATACAATCTACCATTAATAATATTACTAAGACTCCCTTAAGAATTCCTAAGAAATTAAAATGTCTAGGCAAGATTTGGAAAGGAAAGGATTAAAAACGAGGAAATAGCTGTTGCTTTGTTATGATTATAATTCATTTTAATTCATGGTTACCAAAAGAAACTTATTAAACTAGTTTCTCAATTACACTCACTTACTTCAAGATTTCATTCCATCAATTTTGTAAGCTTCACTGATGACCATTACCGCCTGTCAAGAGGACGTGTGTGACGCCCTGTGTGAAAATTAGCTAATTGCAGCCTGTGACAAGTGAGCCCAGTTCAGTTGATTCAAATAACGGAAAAGTGTCTTTACAAAAATTCAAGCGTTACAAGCTGCTGCATGCTTAAATTCTAGAAGTGCATGTATATTTTTTGCATGCTTATTAAATAGATTATTTACAGGTCGCTGAATTTATATACAGTAGCACTTCAAAATGTTTACATTGCTGGCTAGAAGGGATTGTCATACAAAAATCAAGTTATTCCGTAAAATTAAAATTTCTTCTATTGGTTACTTTTAAAATTTTAAAAAGTATTTAATTAAAAAGTTCATGAAGTTTGTAAGAAAATTACAAGGATGATTCTAAATTTCACAGTGTTCCAGACACATTTTCTCCATGAACGGCCTACTTATGGATATATTTGCGTGAAAAAATATTATTTTTTACCAGTAATTTATCAAAATATCACGCAAGTTTTTTAGTTTATACAGAACCCTCGTAATGTGGGTTTAACTCGTACCTAATAGATTTCAATTCAATAATTACGTATTTAGAATTTATTACACGATTTTTTTTGCAAACACAGTAATAAAATCACTAACTTCTGTACTCACGGCTATATACGCGACTTAGGATAACTTTTTTGTAACACCGGGGAAACATGTAAAAAAAGGATTATTTTCTACCTATATTATTAAATTGCATAGTTATCTTAAGAATAAAACCTGTCATAAAAGTGTACTTTCTACCCAATTAAATGAACTTTCCTTTAGCTTAGATGTACCAACAAAAAATATTTTACTATGACCTCTTCTTTAAACCGCTTTGACTATGACCTCTTCTCTACATTATATAGTTTTGACAAACGTTAATGCTTTGGTATATATTTATAATAATACTTTCACTGCATTAAGGGATTCAGTTAAAAGAGAACGAATTAAAATCCCTCCCGTAGTCAGCCATGCGTTGATCACGTTGAGGCAGTTTAAACCACGGTTCGCCCCGAAATATTTATTACATATAATAATTTTTATTATACATATTGTATATACTCAAACATATCTCCATATATAACTTATTAAATATGATACATAAAATACTTAAATATCATTCCTTCACGATAGAAACAATATGGTCTGGTCGGATAGAGATCTTTGTGACTAATCTTTTATTTTGTTTACCGAATAAAAGACATTATAAAAACAGACATTATAATATTCGATATAGTTACAAATATTTTCCAAAAAATGTGAATAACGGTAGCGGAAAAGTTGTAAATTGCCTGTATCACTGCAAAAAAATTCATGATTGAAAATTTTACATTGAAACCAAACGCTATTTCAATGAATCGTTTTATTTGAATTACCAATTTATTGATAAAAGAAAATAGGAATTCAAGCTATGGGGCGAGTGTTTCAGTAGACCTCGGTAACTGTAATAATTAAAATAAAATATAAAAAAAGAACTATAAACTTAATATCACCATAATAATTGCTTTGTTGGGTTATGTAAGTACAATAAAATATTATTTTTGTTTTGTACGGCAATCCAGAAAATGCTCCTGAGAATTCAACACATATTTCATTTGTTTAAATGCAAAATGTTATGGTTAGTTCTCCTTTATTAACTGATTTTCTGCCATACTCATAAAGTTTCTAGCTTGCAAATTAGGAAAGAGATTGCTCTTAAGAAATGTCGGTGGGTTTCAACAGTAAAGGCCAAAATTAAATTTGTAAGTCATTAAAACTCTGGTTATCTTTTTAAAAACTTTTCACATTTTCTAATAAAATAAACGTAAAATAATTCTTGCAATAAATATTAAACACGAAAAAAATCCAGATGCTATAAAAGAAAATGTGGTGAACTATGTAAGTATAGACGATAGAAAGATAATATTTATATATGCTTTTATGTAACAAAAAGTAGCTTTTATGTAAGGAAAAATGATACATCAAAAAACGTGTTTACAGAAAAGATTAAGAAATTTTTCAGTCATTTAGTCGATTTGAGTGCACATACAAGGGAAAACTGAAGGTTTCACATTTAAATGCTATTCAGTTTGATATATTTATTATTTTCCAGTGTATCGGTCCTCTCTTTTTCTATTATTTTTTCAATACATGAAGGTGTGTATTGAAGAAAAGAATATAAAAAGAGAGGACCGATGCACTGGAAAATAATAAATATATCAAATTGAATAGCATTTGTGAGATGGTAAAAAAACATGAAAATCAAATACCCTCTGGAAAAAATTTGCGAAAGAAAAGAAACGAAAAAGATTAACTAAGATAGAGGAATCGAGTTTTTAATGATTGTTTTTCATCCCACCTTGGTTAGAAACGTACGCATACGGTAACAAGCAGATGGAGAATGCAACTTTATACCGGTTGCTATTCTGATCTGGGATTCACGCGTACAAATCAGAATTGCATACCAGAGAGTAGTCTAAAGGGTTTGTTTCAATAACAGTAGGATTATCGATCCGTGCGGGAGAAACGTCTTAATCCAATAAAAAGCTTAGTGACCTCTAATAAAGAGCTTGTATTAGACCAAAATTTCTAACTTTCGTTAATTTTTCTTAAATAAATACATATATTTTATATAGATTAGTGTTTATTTTTTTTTAACTTGATTACCGATAGGTAAACCATTGGTTAGGTCGGGACAAAGTCTTATCAATGGAAGTTTAAAGATGATCCTCTTTTTTCTGAATATAATATTGCCAGTTTATGATTTATATCTATTGGATTTTGAGATTAGAATAATAAAGTAATTAAAAATTATTTACAAATTTTTTTTTTCATATCTTCAACTGATTTATATATGAATATATAAAACGCATACACTGATAACTGACAGTCAAATCAACCCTAATTTCAATTAGACTATTCTCACTCCTGTCCCGTTATTTTCGTGACACATTTATGTGACATCGCCTAAAAAGATTTATTCCACCATCTTCTTTTCACATGATATAAAATTTCTCTTACATAATTTAGCGAAATCAACCAAAATATCAATATAATTTTGTCGTGATATGTTGGTTAAAAATTTTCCGTTCATTTGTAGGAACATTAAAACTTGTTTTAATTTGGAGAGAAATATTGAAATAAACTTAAAAAAGACACAATTTTCTGTAGAGTAGAATAAAAAATTTAACCTTCAAGTGAAAACAATACGTATATGCAAGTGAAAAACTTCGCGAATATGTAATAGGTCGCAGCAGTGACCTCTCGCAAAGTTAAATTATCTATGTCACTTGACGTTTATCAACAACCGTTCTCTGTTTTATATTTCTTCACATATTTCAGTTTCTATGTGCACAATAACGGTGCATACGAAATATTAGGTTTCATTTAAAAAATAGCAACTATTCTTTATAAATAGGAATTCTTTTGAAATTAATTGTAATTAATCTATCTTTTCATTTATTTATGTGATCATGTACTTTAGTGTTTTTTTAGGAACTGGAAAAGCAAAGTTTGGTATTATTATAAGACCTTTCAATTCACAAATAAATTTTATAGAGGAAAAACTAAATAATAATTTTTTTCTGTTATTTGAGTATGTTAATTGAAAGAGAAAAAATAATGATTTCGTAACCATTTCTTAGAAAACATTGGAAGAAAAATCTGGATATATTGTTGAAAATGTTGTTAAAAAATGTACCTTTTTTAAAACTCCTAGACGCAAAATAATAATAAAATCAATATTTTTAGAAGTTTAACTAAAGTTTAGCTGAAAAATATGGAAAGTATTCTCAATTATTTAGTTTTGAGAGAAGTTTTTTATATTTTTCCACGTGCTAATGGAACGTGGAAGACCACGTGGTGTATATCATGGATTAAAATGATGAATATATAGTAGAAGACTAGTATGTATATAGTACATACATACTAGTATAAATACAGTAAAGACTAGAAATAGCATATAGTATGAAGACTAGTATAACACTAGAAATTAACGCTGGTTTACCTTTTTTTGGAATTGTAAACAAAACAATAAATTTTCACATTATGTAATGTCACAAAGTGAAAATTGCTAATAAGTAACTAATGAAATTAATATCAAATAATCATTATCAGCATCGTCAAGAAATGGCGCTAACGCTTTCAATTTACTATCAAATGAAACTACGTGATGTAGTATTTCTAACTTACTAACTAACTTTCTTTAAGTTCTTTACCACGACTTAGGTTTCGTTGTATTATAACATCTTCAGCTTTCAATTTAATTTTAACTTTCAGAAAGTAAGTTGGAAGTTGCACTGAAATAGAAAATGCAAAACAATATCAAACCATATTTAATAAATAACCCAATAAAAACATTTTTATGTAATTTTTCACATTTGAAATTTTTTTGCTCTCTTTTCGTTGTGAATATATTTAATAATATTAATCATAGAAATGGAATGTCTGGTGATGTGTGACAGATTAAGCTGACATTTATTACGGTACATGTTAAAAGTCGGTTTAATTAAGGTAAATAGGTATACAAAAAAACGCACCACACTTTTTCTTACTTTTAAGTTTAATTAATTTTTTTCATTAGTCATATTTTCTGTCCTCGACGTGAAGAAAAATCATGTTGTTTTATACGTGTGATTAATAAATAGTATAATACTTTAACCAAATTTCTCCACAATTCACGTAATGGTAGACTTAAAAATTACGTTATACCTAATAATTTTTATAATTCAAAGTAAATAAATAGTAACTGAATATAATTATAGTTATAATAAAACTTATACTTCTTTACCTATATTATTATTTCAGTAACCATTATTAACATTAGACAGAACGTCTACGTTAAAACAAAAAAAGAACTGAAACGAGTCTAATTTTCCTGAGTAACAATTTCCAAAATTGTATTTCTAATGAGTCATATTTTTTGAAATCTATTTATTATAATAATAAATAGATTTCAAAAAAAAAAACCTGAAAAAACTTATAATATCTTCTTTGAATTTAATCTATTTTGTGACATAGAATAGGTCTTTCATTTGTGTTTAATAGAAACGCATATTTAAAAAGCCGGTGTCGCTAAAAGTTTACCATATTTCCGATTATAACTCAAAAACTAGAAGAAATCAATAAAAATTTTGGAAAGTAAATCGACAAAAGATCAATTTTCACATCAGCCTTTAACAGACGACTTAGAATATTTTTAAGTACTCAAAATGGTTTCCTTCGTGTAATGTTACCTTTTTTAATAGCTTACTTCTAAAACTTTAGTTATACTTAAAATACGTGGCCATCCTATTATTTTTTTACATTAATGTCATTAAACATAATTAGAACTTTACAGTTTACAGAAATAAAAAGCTGCAAAATCCTTCTCGTATATCTAAAAAAGAAAAATATATGTTCTGGTGAACTGCTTCATTCTTCTATTACGCAAATTGTGAAAAACTAATCATTATATTTGAAAAAACTTAATTTTGTTTGAGATTATTTGTATAACTAATTCGGAAATTTGGAACATTTTTCATTATTTTAATTAAATAAATTTTTCTTTTTAATTCTGACTCGAAATTAATTTCCATAATTATTATTTTGACATAGATCCTTTTACTACTCAACAATTTATACCCATATGTCACATTGAGACATGACGTGTCTATTTGATAAGCAACAATATCTACCTTCCAATTAGCCCTCCTCCCTGCGCTCAGTTACAGAAACTACAATACATAATTGATAGTCTCTAATATAATTTGAACTACGGCTTCTACGTTCTTGCACGGTGTCTCCGTAATCCATTTATTAGGCTTGACCTATAGATAGACCTGACTCTTGAGTTAAACTTGGGGTCAGGAAGTTAGGGTAATTACTCGAGAAGGTCCACAGTGCCTTCCAATATTGCCTCTGTAATCCTTTCATTACGCTTCGCCTTTATCATTCGCGATGAGCAAAAGTTGGACTGGAGAAGTTAGGGTAGTCACTTATAAGAACACAAATTCATGTAATTGAATTACCGGAAAAAGATTTAGTTTTTGTGTCAACGATTAGGCTTGCGTCGAAATTTAAAACTTTTTAAAATAGAACACGATAGTTACTGTGGCACACAGCTGATAAATATTATTCCTTCGCATGATGTTTTATTTCAAATATTTTTTACTATTTATTCTTTAATATTATCAATTGACATAAAAGTCGAGACTCATAAAAATGCAAATTTTGAATTTTGCTGAAAATTGATAGCTTTTCAATGAATTTTTTCACAGAAATAAATAAAATTATTACTGAAACCTTTGGAAATATTTAATTTTCATTAATAAAGTGCAGCCACAGGGCTCTTAATATACACTTACAGGGCTCTACTCAAAAAAGTAACGAGTCTAACAATACTAAATGCAAATAATTTTATTAAAGCAACAATGACAATGTTTTGTCATTAATGCACGTTTATAATAACCAATTTATTACAAGAAAAAGGTGACCATGTATCAAACAACCAAATCTAACCGACTTTAAAACAGTATTAAATACACATCAATAATAAATGTTTATTTTCTCTCTCCGTGTTTCTTCAGTTGTGTGCCATATCAGTAAATTTGCTATTCTAATTTAGTCATGAAATTTTGCCATAAATCTATCTGATCGCACACGAAGAAAAGTCTTCTTAATCCCCTCGACATCAATTTATAATGTCGGAGTCATTAACAAATATTTACCTTAACTTCCCCACCCCAAGTTTAACTTGCCACAAAAGATAAAGACCAAGCGTAATGAAAGGATTACAGAGATAGTATAAAAGAAAATAACAAATCTAGTTTAAAATTACGTTTAAAAATATAAATTATATATTGTAGTTACTCTAACATAGCGCAGGGAGAGGGGAAGACTAATTGGAAGGTGGTGATTGTCGCTTATCAAATAGACACGTTATGCATAGAGTGACATTTGTGTGTAAATAATTGAATGGTAAAAGGAGCCATGTCAAAACAAGATTATGAAAAATAATTTTGTACGCAGGCGACTTAAAACTGCATTAAGATCAAAATCACGAGTTAAGAAATACTTTTGCTGTCAAACAAAACTATTTATTTTTCGAATTTAATGAATCCACATACAGAAGATAAAGCAGAATAAATGGGTACACCAGGATATATACTTTTATTTTTACATGTAATAGCATTTTTCGTTATCCATATTCCTATTATGGTACTAAAAGAAATCAATCGGAGAGGCGATTTATATTTCGTCTATGCCGATAATATTCATATTCTTCTATCCAACAGGTTCCAAACCTTCTACCCTAAGCACTTCACCCAATTTTCTGCTAAAATACTACTACCCCTTTGTCTGTTCAATTAAAAAATATTTTTATTTTCTTTCCTGTTTGTCCCGAACGACAGCCAATCATACTAGGAGAACCATCGTTACAAACTCCGATAAGTTTTTGCCATAAAATCTCATGACTGTCGAAAAAATCAGTGAATGCCGCCTTAGCATTAGAAGCTCTTGACGTCGTTTTCAAATCTTTGACGAATAGTAGTTCCTCTTTTTTGTGGCCTTCACATATATAACGCGCAAATGTTAAGCAGCAATTTGCCACATCAGTACTTTCGTCACACCGGACTGCAAACCAAGAAGAAGACTTGATCTCCTCCATAACCTGATTTTGTAAATTTGCCCCCATATCATCGATACGCCTTTTCACTGTGTTTTCTGAAAGCAAAATATTTGAAAAGTTTTTCTTCTCCTGTGGTCCGAGTACTATATCTGATGCTTTTAATAAACAAGGTTTTACTAGAATCTTGCCAACAATACAAAGTTTTTATTTTTAGCTATCAGCAGTGAAAGTTCGTATCATGCTTCAACGAATTTACCGGTTAAAGCCACAAACGACGCCGCTCTACTGGTCTAAATTCGTTTTAGTTCTTGGCTTTTCATCACAAAGTATTCTTCCGGTTTATTTTTAATGCGCCGTTTTTTGTTTTAAAAGGTCGCTTAAGCCTTTAAAAAAAGGTTGCAACACATCCTTAATTAACACTTCGTAACATATCACACATTGCGGTTACTCAGTACCCTTTTCGTTAGTAACAGTAAAACCAAACTTGATGTAAACATCACTATATTTTCTTCTCTTGCCAGCAAAATTAATTTTTCGCCTAATTTTTAACCTCGCCTCACAACAGGCAGCGAATCACTAAATGAGAGCTGGCGGGGTGATGCGGCTAGCGCGGCGCGGGGCGGACGAAACGCAAAAAGTGCACTTCGCATCGATGGCACCGTCGTCCGCACCATGCGAGAATATAAATTTTAATAAATACCTATATGCAGTTTAAATCTGGAGCCGCTCGCCGCACCCCCTTTGGATCACTTTATGCCTCTCAAGTGGGGCACGCTCCACTGGTTGGGAATCCATGCTCTATCCAGACAGATTTATTTGTCTTTTCAACTTATTACATTGTCATTTTTCAGACATTCCTCAGTTTATTCAACCTACTCGTTTCTTGATTTTCTGCTTTAATCATTTCATTCATTTGTTCTGTTTTTGTCAGCATTTCCATATTCATAGATTTAAAATAGCCATATTATTTTAATATTCCTTTATGTTTCACGATTACGTTTTCTTCTATATCATAATTTCGTTGAATGTTTGGCATTTAATTCTATTTCTTGAAATTATTCATGTAGATTTTAGAGTGATATTTAGCTAAGTCTCTTCCTTTTCCTCTTATATAAGATCTACTTTTGTGACAACTTTCTTCGATAAGGTTTTTTTAAGTACTTTTGTAAGATCACTATTAATTTTTTTAACCTTATGAAATCGTCATTTAAAATCCTCTTTTTAATTCGATATTCAGTTCGTCGATAAAAAACTTTAAAAATACACAAATATATTAATTTGTTTGTAACCGCATAAACTGCCTCATAAGGCAAAGATTACATGAAAAATTTAGTTATATTACTTATTATTACCGTTACAAAAACTTAGTGGTATAGTAAAAAATATTTTATAAAACCGAAGGAAACTTGCATCGGGTGCAGAAAGTACAAAGTAATAATTTTCATAAAGCTAATATAAAGTTATTCCAGCAGAACATTTTATTGTAAGTATTAATTCAATACAATATTGTAATGTAGAAATACTTATTTCAATGATGTACAATGAAATTTTTGAAATTACTTTTATCGATATTTAGATTCTAGATTAGAGGTGAAGGTTTATTAGCCCAAATTTTTTAATTATTTTTAAAAGGACCAAAACTTGTAACAAATTGTTAATACGATTTATGGTTACTATTATGTCTTTTTTAAAGCAATAAATATCTAGAACTTTTTATCCTATCTTAGCCTTCAGTTTTTGGTAATTTTAAATTACTAAAACAGCAATATATTTTTAAAATACTATTGAGATTATTTTCAATCAACTGCTTAATTTATCATGTAATATTTGTACTAAGTTTTATTACTAACCTCCTTTACGACGGACAAAACATGACTCTAACGAAACCTTTCATAGATTTATTTTCATTTTCGGAATTTTTAAATAAAAACCTAAAACAAATTATTGAATTGAAAAATTTTAACAGAAAATTGTGAATAGTGAAAAGAGTTTATAACCGATATATATACCAATATGAAAAGGGTTTATATGTGCAGCAGCATGCACATATAAACCCTTTTCACATTGGTAAAAAAATACAAAACCTGCTTCAAAAAGAGAATTCAATCCCATTCGTCATTGGCAAACTGCAGTCTATAGTTGTTAACTTGCTTACCAGTACTTTGTCACTACTCCTCAGCTCCTAGCCCAGCTAATGCATGTGACCGATTACTACACAAGAATATGGCAGAGTATTTTAGAACAATCGAAATTTTAATTAAAATCGTGTCGACTCTCGGTCAGATATGTAGCCAAAAAAATGTATCCACTTTGTGTGTGTATATAATACAAATAAAATGAATGTAGCAGTTGTAATTGCAGTACTAAAACACATTAATGTTAAAAAATGTGAAAAGCAAAAAAAAAGTTATTAAAAATTGGGGTAAAGACGCCCTAAATCCTTGATGTGGAGTGTATTCTTTAGTACTCGTAGTTTGACGAAGGTCTCTATAACAATCTTAGGTAAGCGTCATTGAAGAAGAGAATCCATACATAACTTTATATTGGCATGATTGCAAACTAATAGTCGTAAAAGTAGTAATATATTTTCCTTATAGCTTACTTCTATTCATCTGCCTATTGCAGGGTTGGGTATATTATAAGTAGTTATTTCATATGTACGTATGTATGCATGTATATATATATATATATATATATATATATATATATATATAATGTATATATTATTTATCAGTAATACTTATTTTATATATTATTTCTCCTCCAGGTAATGACTGGGTCTTAAAAAAAAGTTTCAAACCCTTTAATTTCGTGAAAATGGGAACAAAATATCTAAGCGCAAGTTTTATTCGTACTTAACGTTATTTCACGTTATTTTATGTTAGATTACGTTATTTTAGACCAGAAAGTTAGAAAAAGAAATTAATTACATAACAATTGTTTAACAAATTTAAAAGAGTTTAAAATTACTTAAATTAGATGATTGCAACTTTTAGCAGTAAGGTATTAAAAACAAAATAATAGCCGTTTAATTTGAAAAGCAGAATGCTGCCCATATAAGCGACGAAACAAAGCGTGTGAACTAAATTAAATGAATATGCACGCAATGTTTTACATATTTATTCAACAAATTCTCAGATCTCTACAAAATATTACAGTGCCACAAATTATTACCAACAAAATAAGTAGAGATTAATAACGAGTGTAAGACCACATCGTAATTATTTGCCTATTATGTGCCTAGCTAAATGTCTTTTACAAAGAAACAGTACAATGAAAGTAAAGCAACCAATCACATTAATACAGCGCAAGTAATTTGCAGTAGTCGTAGTACGAAAAAATTAACGATATCATCAGGAAAAACCAGTTTCCTGCTTAATAACCGCAAAAATTGAACAAATGAAAAAGTATTGTACGGAATTAAAGTACATTAAAGTATTGGAGTCGAATTTGGAAGTTACAGGTTCGAATCATAGAATAAATAATTTTTGTTCTTTTTTGTATTAAATAAAGCAAAAACCACTAAATTGAGATTCTGACATTAAAAACAGATACGTAAATTATGAAATTATTAAAAAGATGCTATCTGCACTACGGGCGCAATTTTTACGGTATTATTTTAGAAATTTTAACGGTACTATTTCAAAATACCGTTAAAGATTCAACTACCTATTTTAATTCCATTTAGTTTCATAAACTATTGGAATAGAAAAATATGTAATGGATGCTAATATATATTCCATAAAGTTTCTAATACTAATTACCATGTCCAAGAAGAAAACTACGGTAACGTACAGTTAATTAGCAGTTAATTTGGTTATGCATGATTATCTCCGTACCGAATATAGGTAGCGTACCTAGAATACAACATTTTTTTACTTTATAATTGTTTACTGCTTGTGAATGTTTTTCTAACTTATTTTTCAGAATGTTTTTGAAATAATTCAGCTATTTTGTATAAATTTTTCCCCACCAAACATTGATTTGTTATCCAAATATTGATAAACTTTTTCACATAATTAGATTCACCTGGATCAAAGGCAATCGAATCCAGATGCGTAAAATATAATAAGAAATACATGCCCGCGTGTGTACTTCAAAGTCTTTAAAATATCGTAATAAAATTTAAAATTCTTGTTTTAATGGTTACTTTATCGCATAGTTTTAGAAAATTGAATTAAATAATAATTAAAATGTTATTAATATTAATTTGTAAATAAAATTTCAGTTTGAAATAAAATTGCTATCCTATTTATTTCAGTCATTCAATTGTCTTTCTTTATACTCTACAATATTTACAAGCGCATGCTAATATTGAAATAATGCGTGATAAATTGACCGAGTAAGTTTCAGGTTACAAAAATGGCGTTAAAAGTAGTGTTACCCTTTTAATGCAAATACTGCGAGGTGAAGAAATTTCCTTTAAGTCATTTTATTTGTGAAATAAATGACTGTAATTTTTAATTGGCTTTTAACACAGACTGAACTGATCATCATAGAAATATTAAAACTGAGAAGCATCGTTAAAAACTTGTAAAAATTAACAAAAACCGCCCAGATATAGAATTAACGTTCATATTTTCGGCTGTTTGGTCATTTTAGTAGTTTTAAAAACCATAGATGATCCTCCATAAAACAAGTTTTAAATTGGCAAGGTGACACGATATAATAATCAACAACCTTTTCCAGTAAAAATGCAAGTTATGAAAAAACAATTATGATGTTAGTTTTATGCTTAAGTACATACCTAAGACTAATGACGAAAATTACATTTTATTAATGGCTAATGGATGAAATATGCTTTTAATCAATTTATTATCTATAGACCTGTTGAACATGCGTATAACATTATATTAAACCATAAACCAATTATATGAAATTTACATAATATATTTCTCATTTGAGACAATTTGCTATTTTAAATATTCTATATTTTGCCAAATGCATTGCATAATTCATTATCAGGGATAATTAAGTTTTTTCATTATGTTTTCATCAAGTCGTCTTTTAATAATTCGTTAAAAAATATCGCCTAACAGAGGAAGTGAAACAAAGCGCGGTTTTGGAAATAAGAAATTTGCCTAGTTAGACTAACAAAATAGGTGCAAAAATTTGATGAAATAAATATAAAATGAAAAGTTTAGAGAAAAATTTCATTTCAGAAAATAAAAAATTTCAGTCCGCTAAAATTTAAGTAAATCAATTAAAATGGAAGAGGTTTCACTCAATGGATGAAACGAATCCAGGCTACACCAGACTCTTCTGGGGAATGATATTCTGGTGGCATCTGGATTAGTTATTCCATTGAATGAGACCTCTTCTATTTTAATCGAGTTACTTAAATTCTGATGAGTCTGGATTGAGTATATATAGAGAATATTTGTTAGTATATTTTTCTTAATTTCTACTTTCGTTGTTAGAATTTGCAAGTCCCAGAAATGTAGGAGGTGCACCAAAACTTCTTAATTGTCATTCTCATTCACAACGTATTGTATAATTCGGGCAGTCACAAATGCTGTTTGTATTGAGAATAATAAAGGTAACATTTTAGTCCAACTGAGAAAGACCTATCAAAATGAAACCTCTCAATTTCCAAAAATTAAAATAACACTTCTTATGGCAATCACACAATACCAAATTTAGGATTTTATAGTTCCAAAAACATATTATGTTGCATATTATTCATATCGCATTCTTCTGTACCTGCTTATTTATTTCTTGCCGAAAATAGGATAGAAGATACTGAAGAATTCCGCTAAGATTGATGGCATAACAAAGATCACTTTATTAATATTCTACAAGATTCACATAAAATCCCTTATTGAAGGTTTTCTCTTGAGCTTAAAAGACAATTCCGTACGTGAAATTCAACACGACTTTGAAAAAGGCTTGAAATTATTATGTTTTACAGAACCGAAACTCCAGCTTTTTCGATACAAGCGAAGGTTGAGAAAGCCAATTATTTACGTCAAATCAATTTCTGAAAGTGAATGTATTAAACTTTCTACATTTAGTAATCATTATCCACAAACTTAACTTCGCTATATACTCTCTAATGATGAACATAATAAAAATATAAATTATATTTAATTTTCGCTCGTACGCACGCATGCATAAATGCAAGCACGCACACGCATGTGAACAGACACGCACACACGCTCATATATATATATATATATGTGTGTGTGTGTGTTTGTATGTCGCCCCGCTTCGACCTTTATAATATTCTTCACTATGTAACAAACCAAAAACTTTTATACTTGCATGCATTTCAAAATGCTTAATTTGGCTTAATGCAAAGGCTTCTCAATCAGTTCCTCGAAAACGTGATGCCGCATTAATAATGGTTGGTAATAATGTAAGTGTATAAGGACTAGGAGGTTATATGGTATAATTTTAATGGGGACTCTTAGCACGATGAACTAATATCGCAAGTATAGTTCGTACTAATTTTATTAGTATGCACTATGTGTATGTTTTGATTTCGCAAAAACATTTCTTCCAAAAATGTGTACAAAAAGGTAATATGTACCGGGAATATTTTAATTTAAATCAATGTAACTTGCAATAAGACGTTTTAACTTCTAGTACCAATCTGACATAAAAGTGGTTAAAACTTGACCAATATTCTACCCGTGTAACCCCTCTCCAAAAGTTCAGTTACATTAATTGATCTTCTTCTAAGTAATTATCCCAACTTCCTCAACACAAATGTTACCCACAGTGAAAGGTTAGGCCATGTATGATAAATGCTTTATGTAGTCACTGTAAAAAATAGCTTGCTATTAGTAGTTAGAAATTATGTCTGAGACTATCAATTAAAGTAAATCCCTCTAGTTACGGCGGTGTAGCACGGTAAGAGGGAAGTTAAGAGGAAGGTAGTGGCTGGAGCTTGTAAAATTTGCATATTGCATAAGATACAAATTTGATAAATGAGAATTATCTAAAATTGATCGAGTTGTAAAATGAACTAATTTTAAATTAAAGTTAATAAAATTATGTGTTGAAACCTTGATAATAACCTGGATCTATTTTAATATACAATTTAATCAGAATCATGAAATTGGTCTCGAACTCAGTGTACATTAAAATCAATATTAACTTAAAGTTATTTCCCAGTTAATTGTCTTTAATTTTAATAATATCTATCGCATTTTTATACACGAATAAAATTTCTGTTCCTTTTATTGAATTGATATTCTCATAGCATATCCTAAGTTATTTTGTGTCACTTATTGAAATATCCACCACGCACCAGTAAACATTTTAGAAAAAATTTAATTTTGGACTTATCGACTACTAACATTACTATTCTACAGCGTTACATAACTAGAAGAGGCTGAACTTGTTCCATGATTAATTATTAGGATACTCCCACTATTGAGATACTCCCACTCGAAAGATTGTTATGATATATTCATGTTTCGAAAAATACTTGCGTTGCCAAAATAATATGCAACGCTAAAATAATGTTTCGCTGTAATTAACAATTATTAATTTCACGTTTATTATTTTTACGGTGGTTATGGTGTTAAAATTTTTTAAAGTACTAGTTTAGAACGCAAAATATATGCAGAAAATATTCGTTATGTCTGATTAACAAGAATAATAAAATATGCATGTTTACTACCTTAAGACGGAAAAGGTTGTGACGCCAAAGGAAGAGAAAACGAAGATCACGAATTGCTCTCAAACGAACTCATACATTTTTTATTCCATTGACTTACATAAGGATTTTAAGTAATGCGGAGAATGGTAGTATATCATATCGAATTTTAAATGAATGATTTTTATCCTCAATACATTACAACTGGGCAGTGTAAAACCTAAGTGTATTCACATAACCGTAATGAATATTTAACATAAAACTAAGGGTTTTTGAAGTTTAATTTTTTTTAAAGTAGCATACCTTTATGTAATATAAGTAAAATAAGATTTTTTTCTGTTTCCTTCTATTCATGGATGTTGGATATGGTTGAGTTTTCTGTCACCAAATATTTTTGCATTCAGATTGCTGAGAGGAGTCACTTCTATCACGGAATATCGTAGGGAAAAATATGTATATATTGTTTATTATTTATTAATTACATCATTAACCATACCAATTCAACGCATTTTATTGCTATCGTTACAAGATATTTAGTTTCTTAATAAAAATTTTTGGAATAAGACAAAAATCATATTTTTAAGTAGTTTTACTGTAATATTAGCACGAAATAAATAAACATACTTTTAATATATATATATATATATATATATATATATTTCATAAATTTTCCCATAGTCAAACATATAAAACTCAGAAGTGCCGCATCACTATCTAAGTGTGCGCTAAAAAATCCGGTATACATGAAAAGAGAATAATAAAACTTCAAAAATAAATGGCTTTTTTTTAGAATTAATGGCTTCAGTCTCATCCTCTTGAAAAAATATATAAAGTACTTTTTCTGAAATATAATGTTCAAACCTTTTTTTTCTGGTTTGAATGGTTACCGATGACGTAACCTATTCCAATCAAACATAATGTTAGATGAAAGAAAAGCTATTGCGATCATTATGATTGAACTTCTTAAACTATTTCTGAATTTACATTTATGTAAAAAATTCACGCAGTTGAATTTCTTTTATAGTTTCTAATGTCTGCCTCATTCTTTTTAAATTTCTTCCAAATAAATACTACTATTTTGTATTTTGGTATATTTAATTATTATGTACATGGCAGATAGCGTCAGATTGAAATTTTCACATTTAACAAAAGGTATCACAAATGACCAGATTCTAGTAAACTCTAAACATTCTTAACATTTATGTATATATATATATATATATATATATGTATATATATATATATATATATAAATATATATATATATATATATATATATATATATATATATATATTTATAAGTGGCTTGCAGTGATTTTTGGGAAGGGCCAGTTATGAAGGGACGGGCATTACACTCGTGCGCAAGCAACCGCAACCACCCTTGATAGACCCGAAAAAGGCACTTAAGATATAATAGATTGATAATGTATCTCAATAATTGAATAATATTCACTCAAAAACAACGAATTCTTTACGTGATTATCACGACTTATCGAACTATGACTTTAATATAGTTCGATAAGTCGTAGTAATCACGTCGTCATAGCTAGTTGCCCCTCGATACAAATTTCTATACTCAAAGAGCTAAAATTTTATAGTTTTACTGTATATGATAAATATTTTTATTAGAATTAGCATATTTTTCCCAGAATTTGTCAAATTACCCAGATCATCAAAACTATCTTTATTCAATTTATTATATTCGGTTACGCACAATAAATAAGGCCAGCTAATCATTTTCTTTAAAAGGCAATTTCAGATTAGCAATTAGTACTGTAAGATTTATTGTGAAAATGCCGTGAACTAGATTTATTACGAACGTATAATTTTAAAATCGGCTTCGATCTGCCATTCTCAATTATTCTATTTTTTTAAAAATAAATTAAACATAAATTGAAAAATTTAAAGATAAATTGAAAAATCCTACCATAATCAGGTAATAAACAGAACAACATTCGATAGTTGCCGTTGTTTGTTTACTTTCACGACGAAAAAGCACGTCAAAAAATAAACTAATAAAATTTTAGTTTTAATTCATGAAGAAAACGGGTAACACAGTGATTATTTCACTAACAAAATATAATACGTGTATGTAAAAACCAGAAAACTATTAAAATTGTTTATAAAACTATCTTTGAATGAAAACGATGTACTCACAGCAGAGAGATCGCTGTAAGAACATAATTCATTATTTGTATGCGAATGGCATAAATAATGAATTGTTTCAGACTGAATATAGCCGAATTTAGTCTAGCAATCTTCAGCTTGCCTTGAGAGTATGAACTGACGCTCTGAAGTGAGGTAATACATTTTAATTTTGTCTCGACTATTTCTGTTTCGAGAAGTTTTCGTAATTTGATGCAATATGCAAATGAAGCTTGTACGTTTTATCTAAAATTCCACGTATCGGTACGTTTGCATTGTGCACGTGGACTACAAATCATTTATTAAATACGGAATTCTCTCGACAATTAAATATGTGTATATTTTCTTAAGTATGTAATGTACATATGCTAAAGTATTCGTAATAGCGTATAAGGGACTGCGCGCCATTGAACAAAATATACAGTTAGGGCATATAAATATTTTTAACCTGAGTGGTACGTGAATATCGCCTGACAACACTGAATTATTCACGACTTATAATGCTACGTATGGTAGATTTAATGATATGAAATAACTTTCATGTTTAAGTACATTTTCCATATGACCTAGTTTTTGTAACTGACAGAAAATTTTATAGAATAGAGATTTTCACTTCAGAGTCGTCTGTCTTTTACAGCAGTTTTTTTTTAAATATGTAAAAATGCATTATTTGTACTCATAAATACTTTGTTAAAAAAGTATTAAATTTCTTTAGAAATATTAAGCTAATATGGCATATATATATACATATATATATATATATATATATATATTAATATATATATATATTATATATATATAAATATATATAATATAGTCGCAATGAAGCCAGCCATTATGAAATTAAACGGATGTCACCTTTCACTTTGGCTTCTTTTTTTAAACATTTAATATATTAGTTGCCACAGTGACAACAATTTTCTTTTTATTTTATATCCGGCGTAACGATTAAAAAGTTTACTGAACTAGAGTTATCTATAGTATACCATACTTTGTTATTGTTTTTATAAGTTAGTTAAAGTGAATTTTTACGTAGATATAATTAAGAATTAATTAATAAATATAATTTAAAATTTTAATTTAGTTTAAACGTTATTAGTGTCGCTATAAACAATCACTTTGTGCCAAAAACTAAGAAAACATTCTGAAATTTGAATAATTTATTACGAAATGTGGAATTTTGAAAAAAAAATTATTCAACTTTCCAAAACCGACATTTGTGAAAAAAGTATAACAAAGATGACATGAAAATCATTTTAAAAACTAATACGAAAAATAGTTTGTAACTTGATGATATTGTAAAAAAGTATTTTGAAAATTAACTTTTTTGCAATATCATCAAAAAATACAGTGATTTCTGACTTTTCAGGGGAATATTGCTAAAATGAAATGCTATCTCAGGAGTTTAAATTTAAGTTATTAGTTAAGTGTTTTATTTCACAAAACAAAATATTTCATTTTCATCAAATGTTCGAAACCATGATCTTGAGCCGAAATACAGTCAACATCGACTTTTAAATATTACGCCGTCAACTAATGAAAGGATGGCGAAATTACATGATGTACCCCATCGTTATGATCGAACGTTATCTTCCTGGGGTGAACTATATTTTAAAAATAGATCAAATTGATAAATATCAATTGGATTTAAATTCGAGGAGTAAACTTACCATCTGATTGAACCACCGTGACCAACGTGGAAAAACATGGTATAAAACCCGTTCGCCCGTGCAAAACGGGATGTCCTGTCACCTAGTCTCCGTGAGTGATATAACGCGCCGTTTTGCTGCTGCTACATCCCTTAGCGTGTATTTAATGAAACGTCTTCTAGCAAATATGTCAATTTGCTCAGCAGAGATTGCAAATATCGTGTACGTTTACATTTGAGGACAGCTCGATGGGATCAATAAGTTGCCCAAATTCCACTCAACAAATTCACTGAGAACAATTGTTGAAAACTGGATTTTACGATGCACCAATAACTTCATATTGTGCTTGTTAAGTATTCCGAAATGTGAAACTTTTGGTGCACCACTACACCTTGTATTGTCAGAAAAGTTCGGATCTTCCATATCTGTACTCGACTTCTATTGATAAAATTGTACCCTAAATGTAAAATTTTATTATGATAAGCTTTGTATCCTATGAACATCATATGGATCTTTCTTTCATATTTAATGAAAAAAAAATGAAGCAAGCCAAGTCTTTCAATTTTACCTATAGTTCATATTGGATCATTTTCTATTTTAGTCAGTATTTATATTCCTCCTCCTAAGAAAATTTTTGAATTTCGTCTTTGACAACTAAATGCATCTAAAACCATAAAACATATATTCTTAATCATCACTACATAGTTGCAACTTAAATTTAGATATTCGTACTAATTTAATTCATTAGGAACTTTAGAAATCTTTCTTTACCTTTTGGAAGACTTTCATTTCCATCTATTATCAGGTAATATATTTTAAGAAAAATAAACGCAGAAAAATAGGCATTAACACGAAAAGAATACGCTCAGAATTGTTGAGAATATTATGTTGGCAGTTTAACAAGTTGAAATATAGCTTTTTTCTCATTCCGGTGCCTTACCGCTAAACTCTTATATGATCACTTGCATTCCATTTTCAAGAATAAAAAAAACAGAACCTACTTAGAATGACTTTTCCGCCTCCATATCTGTCTCAATATTGTTTTTCTCAAATACAGCCACAGGAATCAATTTTAAATTAAGATAAGCTATTAAGACATATACGCCATAGCCCTGCAAAAATGTAAGTATTTAAAATTCAGTACTGCAAAATGACATGTCTTTTCAAAGGACGTCAAAACTACTAAGGGTACTTCTCGTCGACCTGAAATCTTGAAATTTGGTAAGAGGGCTGTGTGGTGTGGTATTAAACTAAATTCCTTTTTTTTAATTCAGAATTTTGCATAAGTTTTAGTATGAATGACCACGTTCCGACAGTAGAGCAATTATTAGAATAATATAAAGAATTCAGAAAGCTACTGTAGGTGGCATTAGGTAACTACAAAAAAACATTTATCTCCGTAGAACCTGAATCGTTACGAAAAATTTTAATAGTTGCACAGACCTACATAGGTCTGTGAACTATTAAATTATAAATGCTGAAACTAAAAAATTAACAGTTTCGCACCGCCTACGGATGTCAGACTTGAAAAACACCGAAAAAAAAAACAAAATCACTAAATGCCAGAGAATCATAAAGAGGAATTTTCTCAAGGTGAAAAGTTTGTACAACACAAAATAAGAGAGAAAATGAAAGTAGCGCGGGTGTTCGAACCCAATAAAACAGAAATGACAATGAAAGGGCTACGTTACTTTGAAGCATGAAACCAAGTGGACAAAAATAATGATGCTGTGGAAGGGACCGATAGGCAAAATAGTATAAAAAACACCATGGCGCTGGATAACGTAGATAAAGGATCAAGAATAAAGAACTGGGCGACTCTCGCTACATACGGTGAGCACTGGAAGATACTAAAGGAAGCCTTTATGTAAATGGGGACCTAATTAAATTTATATTTTTTTTTAAAAATTATACTTTACATATTTTGTGGTTACGAAATAATCAGAAGTTGTTGTTTCCATATTTTATTTCAAACTAAAATATTTGGCGTTTAAATTTTTTTTTTCTTTGTAAATTTCTACAATACTTACTCAGCTTTAATATGATATAATGTTACTAAACTTAAGAATGTGAGTTCCGTCTGTACTTCATAATTTTTTAGTTTATGTTAGATCCAATATTCCAAATAGCAAATGTCGTAAAAATATAAATGATATTTATACACTTGTTCAAGTCTATCTGTTTATTTATAATATTCATGTTATGTGAATAATATTCATTTTGTCATCGCTTATTACAAAAGGTGAATATGCGTAACCTTTACGAGATTTCGTTTTCTATGAAGACACAATTACAATTTTGAAATAATTTGCAAATAGCGCGGCCAGCATAAAATAATGTGGGATAGTGTTTGATTATTTTTTATCCTATAGGGATCTGATATTCATTAAAAAAAGCTATCGCTACATAAATACAATTTTAAGTGTACGTAACAAGAATTCCTATAACAGTTTATACATATATATTTGTAATAATAATTCTTCCTATGAGATTCTACATAATATGAATAGCAAGGATGAGCGCAGTGAACTGAAGACGCACTTAAAAGATTGCTACTGAGTTGCATTGACTCTCGGGTGAGTTCGGCAAAGGTTAACATGAAATGAATAATAACTTATTCTACTAGATGGGTGGTTCAAAGCAAACGAAGCAAATTTGATTTTTTCTTATTTTCCACAGATTTACCCAAACCGTTCAATTTACCATTATTGCCTGCATTTAATTCAATTATGTATTCGTCTGTTGTATTTATGTTGCGCAGCATTTAGCTTGCATAAATTATCGTCAATACTTTTGTTTAGATTACGCTAAAAGTTATTCATACCAATGTAAATAGAACGGTTTTAATTTTCTTATCAATGTAGTGTATTTATCGTCAACTTTTTTCTAATATTAATGGAAATTTAAAAAAAAAGATAGTATGGAAACAATAAGTAGTTAAGTTTTAAAATCAACAAAGCTGAGCTAGTTGCAAACATAATTTCTTTATTCACAATGAATGAAACAACGTGATGTAGTATTATTTCTACTTTCTTTAAGTTCTTTACCGCAACCTAGGTTTCGTTGTATTACAACATATTCAGGTGGGCTATTAGCATCTTTGTTAAAAGCCTTTACTTGTAAGAGGCAATATCACAGTCAAACATAACTTAAAGCAAAATAAGATTATTACTAATAGCCAAGAAAGTTGAGACAATTTACTATTCGCTGACTAAATTAAAATATTTCTATCAGTCGTATTTTTTTTAGATGCAAAGCGAACTAAACAAGATACGTGGCATTTTGATAAGTGTGGAATGAAGTAACGATAATACAAAAAATATAAATATTCGTTTAAGAAAATTATTTTGTTAGTGTGTTATGACTGCGTTTGAATTTATCGAGGTTATATATAATTTTTAATTACCTTATAAATTTGTGTTTAAATTATAACCAAATATCTTAATAGGTTCTTAAATATCTTAAAACGAATCCAAAATTAAAATCGACAAACACGGAGACTCTCATATAAAAAACTTAAAACATTTAAATCGATCGTTCGTCCTAAAATCAATGCCTTCATTTACTCCCAATTCCTATACCTAACCCGTGTCAATAAAACAAAATCAACATGTCACCGTATTACGTTTTAAAAGCAACAACCAATTGAAACGGTAACGTATAAAAGTAGGTGGAAATTTAGCCAATGTGAAAATATTTATATACTCTTCATAAAGCTGGTATTTAAAAAAAATTATTAGCCATTTCTTCTTAGATCATAGCATTAGTTTTGAAAAATAATTAACTAATAAAGTATAAACTTTTTACAATACGAGAAACTATTATCGAAACGAATGAAAATCAAATTCTTGGTCTCTCTCAAACTATTAATTGCTTAGTTAAGTACAATACCTACCATACTACATCAAAGTAGCCTTTATCCAGCGCTCCGCAATTATCACTTAACCAGCAATAGCAAAACACCTAGTGCTTAACCATCACTATATAATTACCACTTACATCAGCGTTGGTAAAACACTTAGTCATTACCCAGCAGTCTGAAACTGCACTTAACGGTGGCAGAAAAATAATAGCGCATACCCTGCCCACTGTAACTAACGTTTAACCAGCGAGCGCAAATCATTTGGTGCTTTATCAGCACTGCAACTGCCACTTAACGAGCCACGGCAATAAAGTATGGTCAAGTCAACCTAATAAAAAAAGATTTACTCTCAATTGTAGAGTCTTACTCAATATTGACATCAAACGGAATTTAATTTTCAGACATTTGTCTCAAACGATCATATGCATACTTCTAGGACCTGTTTCCGGTTAGAGACTTAATTAAGTACCTGTCACCGTCAACAATTACTAAAATGTTGAACGGACCTTTGGATTTTACATCAATATTTGTTTGGTTGCGTACTTTGCTCATTAGAAATGCGAAATCTTAAACTGATAACCTGCTTAGCTGATCCTTATTGCAACCAAATGTAACTTCATTTAAGGACTCACTATATTTAATAGATCCACAATAAAATTTCTAACTGCATTCAGGTCAACTTCTGATTTATTGTAAATAGCAAAAATCAAATTTAATAATCGCGTTACCATACTGATCATTACTTCCAAAGAACTCTGTTTTATAACGCGATTAGTATTGCAGTTAATAGTTGAATATCAAGAAAAGCATTTTGTCACGATTTATCACCATCACATCTCATAATTCGCTATATTTGGCCGCTAACAGTAGTAATAAAATGAAGCCAAACGTTGTGAGACCGACTATATCCCCGAAAAATTGCACTGACGAAACACTGACTCTGGTCCGTGATTATACGTGTAGGGGCACCAAGTAGCGACATGGCTTTCTTTAAGTTCCTGATGCTACTATTAGTAAATATTAAGGAAGTGATGCAAGGCCATAAACTTAGTAAGTGCATCAGTCCGGACGAATGCAAACTCTTTCTTAACGTTTTTCACTGAGCTTACCTGTAGTGACAACGTGATTCGTATGTCAATGGGTGGGGACTTTTTACATTCGATGAAGCTCTGCTTAGACATTGTCAGGTTCAGATTTTGATAATCTACACGTAACATAATTATCTTGAAACTGTATAATTAACTTTTTTATGTTCTTAGACATATACTCAAAGGTATATGCGACAGAGATTTTCAAAAGTTTTATCCGAGTTGAATTATAGACTATTAAGTGGAACTCATAAGAAGCCATTTCAAAGCTCTAGGAAATATAGACGAGCAATGAATGCTGCCGTTTCCGTGTCGATTTTTATGGATAATTCCGTCACGAATTTCATAGGATTTTGCTACTACTACTTATGATAGCCTTTAAAGCCCTTTACCTTGTTCTTATTCTGCAGAAAGCCATTCTTAATTGAAATTCAATACTTTTAGGTAGCACGGTAAGGGGGTTTATTAAAAAGAAATCAGCATGAGCCATAAGTTTGCTTTCTCTATATAAAACTTAAAAACTAAAAGCTTGGAGGAAAGCTTACCGTCTGTGTTCTCTTGGAGCGAGATCCATCTGTTTACGGGTTGATTGTGTAGACATACACTCTGTAACTGTAGTAACTGTAAAAAATTGTCTGCCATGGAGATAATTCCGAAAGTATCTAATAGTCTTAATTAAAGAAAAAGTCTCAATATGCTATAATAATATTTAGACTCAGTTGGTGTTGCACGCTTATTGAAATATGCAATTATATGAGTTTTTCCAGATTTTTTTGCACCGATATAGCACTTCTTCTTCTTGGTTAGCACTACAAACTACTACAGGTCAAGGCTGTCTCAACAAGTTTTCTCCAGGGTTTTCAGTGAGTTTCAACGGCCCGCCAGCGATGAATGTTTAAAAATTGAAAATCTTTCTCGACACGATCAATCCATCTTGTGCCAGGCCTTCTTTTTTTTCTGGTGCCTTCTACATTGGCAAAGGTCACTTCCTTGAACGGATTGTCGTCTTCAAATCTAAAAAGGCCCAAGTCACCTGATACGAAATGATTTAATGATTCGGACAATATTTGGTTGTTTAAATTTTCTATCAATTTCATGGTTAAACAGAATTCTCCATTTGTTATTTTCTTTCACAGGGCCAAATATTTTACGGAGTATTTTCTTTAAAAACAAGAAGTCTATCTTCATCTGCTTTTGTTAAAGACCGACATTCCCCGCCATACAGAATTAAGTCTAATAAGAGTAGTATAAATATTAATTTTTGTTGCCGGTTTTAAAAGTTTAGACTTTAGAAAATTCCTTTAGCTGAAGTAACACCTGTTAGCCATACACAATCTATTTTCGATTTCAGACTTGATATGGTTTCCATTAGTGATAGCAGTACCAAGATATATAAAATGATCAACACATTCGCAGACTTAAGAATTTGTCTGCAGTGGGAGGGAAGTATAAGATCTACTTGTTATCACCATGAACTTTGTCTATCTTTCATTTATGGTTAGTCCCATATCCCTAGCTGTAGCCTCTAACAAAATAAAGGCATCCACAACAGCTTATTCCCTTGTTCCGATAATGTCAATGTCATGGGCATAGGCCAAAATCTGCAAAGACCTCTGGAAAATTATGCTTCCCGTTATAATTCCAGCATCTCTAATTGTTTTTTCAAGAGCACCTGTCTTAGGTTTCTTTTAAAGTAAAAAGTTTCTGAGAGTCCGGACATAACTTTAACTACATTTAATGTATGTATGCAATTATATTTTGCAATTGAGGTAAAAAGTCATCAGCATGGAAGCACTAGTCAGGGTTGAAATTATATTCTGGTTTATCCTTTCATGGGTGATTTTCAATTTACATTGGCTATAGATGCGCTCCTAAGATCATTTAGTGGTGCCATAATTTTATCAAACTTCTGAGAAAATTGTCTGAAATAGGAAACTAGACCTTGAACTGAAGCGACGAGTAATAGTTTCTTGAGGATGAAATCCACTGACAATTCTACTGTCTTACGGTTAGGATTAATTAACATTAAAAAATTTCATTAAAGCCTAAATATTCAACTCTTGTTTTTAAAAATTAACACTTTTTAAGACTGAAAGAAAATACAATATTTATCAGAACTTGTAAGACTTTATGCAACCTTTTCAGAACTTACTCTACTTCGGACGCAATAACCAAAATATCGTTCATGTAGACGACCGGGTAAAATTTAGCTCTCAGAGGGCTTTATTGACCCCACGCTGAGAAAGTGATGGCACGTTACGAAGTCTAAACTTCAAAAAGGTTTTCATAGTGGACATCGCACTTTAGAAAAACTATACACCTTATAGAACTCGACTCTACAGGAATTTTATGAATTGTGCTCCATGCAATTGGTGAATGTGGTCAGAAATAAGTAGTAACGGAAAACTATTAGTATGGTACTAGTATGGTATTATTTAACTTCCTGTAATCTACACACATGCGATCGGTGTAGCTCTTCCTCTTGACAACTACAATGAAACCTGCTAAGGGTGAATAGCTTGATAGTATGGTATTTAGAGGAAGAAATTCATGAAATTCTTCCCTATATATTTGCCTTTCCTGTGGGCACAGTCTATAAAGACGGCGGTAAACCATTTTTTGTTGTCTCTTACCCGGGTTATCTTATCACCGTTATCTTCGCCATCCCTAATTATTAGGGTTAGAATGTGCTATATAGGGTTAGAATGTGCTGGAAGGTAAGAGTTCCATGAATTATGAGTTTCTTAAAATTATTTGGGATAGAAAGCAACTGGGATTTATATTGGGAAAATAGTCGGTATCCAATACCGAAAATATTTTATAATTTCATATTACATTAAATATTTCACTGGGTTTCATACAAGGTTCTACATCATTCAGTTTTATTATCCATATTAACTCAACTAAGGGCTCTCTACCTGTGGCTCTACAACATACTTTACCGTCAACGCTACTGATAACTCCACTTGAGATCTATTGAGAAAGCTATGTAAACTTTCTGCCACGATATATTATTCGTCACTCACTGTCATAAAAGTTAAAGATTTGCTCGTCACGTAAACGATCATATCTTCGCTTAAGATTGCATGATCCTCCATGATATCATGTGATAAACAATCATCATATATATTAATACGCTAAGGTTAAGATGTTATACTCCCTTTTTAGAAAAAAACCTCACAACTAATCCACATAAATTATATATCATTTTATAGATAATAGCTTGCTCTACCGGCATCCACAACTAAAAAATTTATTATTGCTATTGTTTTTGCAAATTAATTAATTATTAAAATTATATACACAAAACAGCAATGCTGCCATCTAACGGCTCAACGTCAATATGATTGACGGTCGGTAAAATTTTTGTTTAATTTCAAATCCACTCACGTATAAATAAAGTGGCGCTTTAGCTCAATGCTTTTGATACTTGCGCCTCTATATGTCAATTTTAGTAAAATATTTGTTTGATCTGTTATCTGAGCTTCATAATGGAATAAATAATGCGAATACTTCGCACGGGTCACGCTAGTTATACTTAATATCAAGTGTTACAACATTAATTTGCGCAATTCATAATTGAACTATTTTTTGTACTTGCCTTTATAAATAAATAAATATATGTATATATATACATATATATATATATATATATATATATATATATATATATATACATATATATATATATATATATATATATATATATATATGTATACATATATATATATATATACATATATATATATATATATATATATATATATATATATATATATATATATATATATATATATATATATACGCACCTCAAATTTTCTGTACCGAATTACTTTTACTTATTGCTGAAAATGTGTTGTTAAGATTTTATACCGTAAAAAGAAAGGATAAACTCTTGTAAGGTCACTTGCAAATCACACACTATCACTTGTTTCTATGTCTGTGTACGAAACTGTAAAAAACTTGAAATGTAAGAAAATGTAAGAAACTTGAAATTTGGTACTGTTATAAAATATACTAACCATCACATACCTTAATAGTTGACACCCAAAAATATTCATATGTTAATTGGGGTGATGAGGTGAAGGTAAGGTTCTTGAAAATAATTTTTTAATTCCATTTACTCTGTGCTATGTTTAATATTTAAGACGGCTAATTATAAGGGCCTCAAAAATATTTATCCAAAATTTCTGATTCTATATCTTCTGAAATATCCTAAGAAATATGCAAAAACTGTATTTTCAGTTATTAAAAGGCAAAGTCAATTATCGATTTTCATGTTTGATGAAAAAAAGTAACTTTGTGTTATAATTACCATTCTGCTCAATACTATTACTAAATAATCAATTTAAGATATGAAATGAAATTGCTCACATAAGATTTTTTCATTTCTAAAAAATCAATTCCTTTGAATTAATTGCAACAATAAAATTGAAATCATTTACAATTGACAAATAACTAGAACTCTTACGATCCAACTGATTCAAAAAATATGGAGTCTTGGATAAGAGTTTTTGTAAAAGGCACTTGTAAGGTTACTTCTAAGCCAGGATTATAAATTTACACAGAAACCTTTAAACTTAATTATGAGATAATTTGAGTTTATGGACTATTCAAGGCATTATAAATGAACCGAAATAGATAAATATTGCATTGGTCTCGAATAATTTTGCACCAATTTGTGTTCAGTAATATAATTATATTTTCTGATGACTAGAATCCTACGGATGTACAAATTTTGAAGGCATTATTATACCTTTCATACATGTTTTATTCGCTTAGTTTAATGGTCAAAGGGTTTTCGAAAAGGTTTTTTTAGGGAAGAAAAAAAAGGAAACCAAAATTCAATTATTTATTTCTCATTAAGTGATAAATTATTTACAATTAAATGAAACTACGTGATGTAGTATTATTTCTACTTTCTTTAATTTCTTTACCACGACCTATAATAGGTTTCGTTGTATTACAACATATTCATGTGGGATATTAGCAAAGATCTTTGCTAATAATAAAATCTTTGCTAATATCCCACCTGAAGATGTCGTAATACAACGAAACCTAGGTCGTGGTAAAGAAATTAAAGAAAGTAGAAATAATACTACATCACGTAGTTTCATTTAATTGTGAATAATGAATTTCTACAAAATTAACGCCAAATATATTCAATATTTGATAAATTATCAATAAAATTGCAATACAGTACTATTATATTCAAAAAGTCACTGTAACAAAAGACGTTAAAAATTACAAAATGCAACCAAAAAATATTTTAAATTGACTTTATTTAAATTTATGGAATTTTAAATACATTGAGTAATTTTTTTTTGTAATCTAAAAACACTATGAAAGCATGTAAAAATTTAAGACTTCTTTTTACATAATGTTTACAAAATGTTTACAGTTTAAATAAATATAGGAAGTTTAACCCGGTATTTCATTTTAAACTAAAGCACCATTAGTAATCGGTTTTTATGAGGAAAAACAAAATGCCGATCATTCAAAATAAAACAATCATGTATAAATATAATTATAAACATGATTGGCTAATACATGTCGTTATAAGTTATCTTTTTATTTTGTTAGATATGATTTGTTTCCGAAATACATCTTGTCTTTGATGGTGATAGCACTTTTACGAGTTTTCTCTACGTATCTCACGGATAGAAAGCAATAGGTACGAGTGGGAAAATTCTGAGACTTACTTTATCATTAGGAGTGAGTGAGGGATCGAATTTCGGACTTCTACTTTTTACGATTCTGGTAAACGATATTGGGTGTATTACGAAACTTGGATTCATGTTAAATATTTCAAAATATTTTCAATTTATGTCTTAAATTCGTCTGCTGTACATTTCATCGGTGCAGAGCCGATTAGAATCCGTGTCTATTATTTGGAGCCTACATGAAGCCATTTACAGCTTGATGATTCAAAGTCGAAAAAAAAACGTTCTTTCGATATCGGTATATGAGAGAGGCTACTTCTCCTTTCCATTTTCTAACGATTTCCTGTTATGTAAGATAGGTTTCCATTCCTTGAACTCAGAAGAGACGTTATGCATTTGAAATTTGTCTTCTAGCTATTAAAAAGCAAAACTCTATCCACTGTACTATGCAGTCAACTTTCATTCTTCGTACCTTCCTTCTTCTATCACCTGTTTACTATACCATCCTATAGAACTTAACTGTGTCGGAACTCTCAAGTTTCCGACGATATTCAACTGCTCAATCAAACGTTCGCGGTCGCACCAGGATGTGAATTGCTTATGATAAGTGAAAGTAAATTTATTGAAATGTGTTGTCAGATTTTATAGTTCTTGCATATATTTTTTTAACATATACCTACTTTGGTTTTAATTTGTTAAAACATTAATTCTTATACGAATAGGTCGCTTGTAATGTATCGATAAATGTATGCAAATAAATAAATAAATGAACGATAAATAATTTATTACCATTAACATGAAATAATTTTAAAAAATTTTCAAACGATTTTTGCTTAAGCCAATATACCCATGCCATTAAATCCGTTACTCACTGAACAGGATTAAGTTAAATTTGGAAACAAAGATCAAAAAGTGGAGGAAAAATTAACATCCGCTTATGTACTTACAACGAGGAAAATTCATGTCAATTCCAGTGATAATGCTATATAAAAGTCTTTTGGTGCGAATAAGCGATGTAATGAATGTGAATATCGAATTAGCGAAACGATTTTGGTCATTAGACATATTTCATGGTACCATACTGGCGATATGGCTCATTTGATGTGATTGATCATATTAATGTCTCATATAAAATTCTAAATTGAAAGTATGAAGAGTGAAATTGAGATTTTATAAATATATAAATGTTCAGGTGTGAGGGGTATCTTTTATCAAGAAATGTGTTCTGGTTAATTAGTGGTTCAGGTTTCAAAAGAACAAATAGCTTTAATTTGATTAAAGAAAGTTGGTTATTTTCGGCTTATCAACTTAAAATACAAAGAAAACTTAAAAACTATTACTGATATACTATTATTATTTACTTTCATAACAACATGGAAACATTTTCTTTCATCTAACAGGGATTATTGCAGAATCAGAATCAATTTCTATTCTTCTTGTGGCAAGTTGAAAGTAGCAAATAAAAAAAAATACTCAAATATATATACACATTACACATTATGAAAGCTTAGGAAAGCTTGCTGTATGAGAGAAATATTCAATAGCTAAAAATTCCTTTCAAATATACTGAGAATAATGATATATAATGAGAAATATGCTAAAAATTTCTTCAGATAATACAACCATGATTTTTAGTTTAGATTTCAATATCTATATTAAAATCTAAAATATACAATACTATCCTTTTTAATTTGGTGCCGGAATTACCAATTCATCTATTCATAAAATGCGTAAATTCAAAATATTTTTTATCATTTCAATGGCTATTCCTCTTCTATATACACCGCCAAGCCACGAAACATTTAGACTTTTAACGTCAGAAACACCAGATGTCCTCGAAGAATATTTCCTATCCTAACTTGCTTGCTTGTTTATTCATCTACTAATTTATTATACTTTACAACGATTTAGATAGTGGACTTATTAGAGATTGTGGTGGAGTTACCCAAAACACTAGGCATGTGAAAGAATGTAAGAGCAAATGGTTGTAAAACTATAATAAGACCGAAAAGTAGTAACTATAACGAATAACACAGAAATGCATAGAAATTGGAAAAAAATATCAGTTAGTGGTTGGTCGTGGACTATCAAGTAACTCCATAACCCCATTTCTGAACCGATAAATAGAGTAAACAAATATCTTAAATAGGCGTATCTCTCAATATTGCATTGAATAATGTGAGGGCACGAAAAACAGGATAACGCTGTAGAATATTTATAAACGCTCTAGGCAGTTGAAAATAATTTTAATTCTGCTGCACTCAAGATCGATGAATTACCAACCTAATGACTTAATAATTTAAAAATATATAAGGAAATATTCTGATTGAAAAGAAGTCCCATCGAAGTGGAAGGGAATCATATCCTACCATGCTCATTCTAAAACCTGACAGGAATAAATAAGATTAATACCCATAATGAACAAAATGTCTGGAAACTACGTGATGTAGTATTCTTTCTACTTTTTTAAGTTCTTTACCACGACCCAGGGTTCGTTGTATTACAACACCTTCAGGTGGGTTATTAGCAAAAATTAACTCTAAAGAACTTCTAACAGCATTTATACATTATGCAAAACAATACCGGAAGCTGGATTTGTGAGAGTTTTCCCATTGCTTACTTTTGTGAGTTTGTTGTAGGGAAGCGGTGTAGTTTTTATTAAATTTTCAAAATTGATACAATGCTTTTTAAGTATTTTAGTGAGGATAATAAATTAAATTGATGTTATTCTACAAGGTTGTACAATGTAAACGTTCCGGTGTAAGTAAAAAAATTAAATGGATATTATGCTAAGTAATATATTTATATAAAAGAGCAAGATTATACCACTAATTTTTTTGTATATATATATATATTTATATTCAGATGTGTAGTTGGGTTGAAACAATTTGAAGAGTACTATAGTATCAATGTTGTCTAACTATATTATGTCTAGAAGATATTAAGTATGAGTGATGATATTATATTTAGTTGTTCATTTAATGTATTAACCTTGGTATATTTTTATGTCTGTTTATTTCCAATGTTTCTAGGACATTAAGTTTATTGCATTTTGTATTTATTTGTAATATATACGGGGCATTATCAGTATGAGGGTGATGGTTATTTTCAATGAGGTGTTTTGCAAAGTGAGAGGTGTCTGGTTTATTATTCCGCTAGCTGGCCTTTGTTTGACCTATGCATACGCTATTACAATCGTTACATTTAAGTTCATAGAGGTCAATCTTTTTGTATTTATCTATTTTTTCTTTATTATTAATAATGGTTTTACCCAAGTTATTTAAAGTACTAGAGGCACATGTGGTATTCATTACATTTTTATTGTTAGCTAAGAGTTTTTCTAGTTTAATTTATACATTACCTATGTGCGGGATGTATTTAAACTAAATTTTATTATTATTTGGTAATATTGCGTATATTTCTCGGATTAACATTTTTCGAAATTTATTCTGCTACAGTGTTTTGACAATTGATGTGTTATAGTTATTATTTACTGCGATTTCTATTACAGCTTTTATTTCTTTACGTAAATTAGCTTTTTCTAGTGAAATAGTTAACGCTTTGTCAATCATCAAATGGAAGGCTGCTAACTTATGGGACCAAGGGTGTGGTGAATGACCATTAATTATGGAGTCGGCAAATGTGTCTTTTCCAAATATAATAAATTTATGTTTATGGTTTTGCGTTCTAATTTGATATCTAAAAACGCTTTTTTGACAGATTTCGATTATCTGACTATAAAATGTTAGATGATTATCCACAATCACGCTGGAATAGCGCGCAAATGAAACCCTTTTGAATGTAGTCGCGTCACTCATAATTATGCAAAAAATTCATCGAGCTGGGCTGAATTCAAATACATAGACTTTACAATGATTTTAATTTCTTGAATAGTCATTGTATTATCTCATGCTCAAAGTTTTCCATTGATTCATCCTTTTTATAATATGGTAACTCAACAGATAAGATGAAACCCTCATAAGAGCACTCATCACACGTACACCATATCGTTTTTATCGGAAAACTTGACCCTGAAATTTGACACATGATAAACCATAATAATCAGTATATATCTCAGTAGATAATAATCCAAATTATCTGTATTGAAAGTCTAGTAAGACGGCAACGGGGAAGTGAGGGGGAGGGAAAGAGTGCATAATAATTAAAATATTTTTTAAGTAAATTAATTTAATAAATGCTACGTATGTTGTTTTAAAGTTTTACTGACTCAGTAGCTCTTTTCTCCTCCCGCGATAGTATTTTTTCTTTTTAATTTTTAGTAGTATATCTGTAAAGATATACTTTTTATATTCAAGAAAATACGTTTCCTCCTTACTCAAAAATTATGAAAAAAAGGTTTTAGAAACCTACGCAAAGGTTGCTCCCTGCAACCTTTTTGTTTTGTTGTTAATATGATTCTGAAGTGACTCTTGACGCCCTATTTTTATAATATTTACGATAATTTGTATGTTCCCATTTTTTACTTATGCGAGGTATCATTAAGTTTTTTTTGACTAGGAAGTCACGATAGTGATGACATATTATAAATAAAGTAATTTAATTTTAAAGTACCTCCTTTAAAATGAAATTACTTTATAGAAAACATTTCTAAGGTAAATTATTTCATAACATAAAGTAATCAAACTAAATTAATATTTTATATTTAACTACTATCTGGATATTTTTTTTTCGTTTTCAATTTGTCCAAATAAAAATATTTCAACATAAAAATAAAAAAAGGTTAGAAGTTTTACATCTGTCATGCATCCCATGATAGCCCTCATGTTTTTTACGATTACTGAGTTTAGTCACGAAATAGAGTTATGTTATTGACGAGACATCATTTCATTATTGGAATTGCTATCTTTAACCAAAATAATATAATCGTCAGTCATGTATATTGTCGTGGCTCATTTCTATTACTAGAAATACAGCAAAACTGTGATAAGTACAGTCAAAAGGAAAAATTAAATGTTGATATAAAATTCATACCTTGACCTTGGTCGATCTTAGAACTAAATACAAGTAGACTTCTTTGTGGAGGAAGAGTTTAAATACATAATAATTAAAAACATATTTACAGGTTTCAGTTAGATATAAAATGGTTTGATAATCATAAAATCGTTGACCAACATGACAAACATGATACTCATTTGTTTTCTTAAATTTTCATTATTCAAATTAATTATTACAATTACCTGAAATTGTCCTTTGTTTTTAAGTGAGATTTGCTGACACCTACTATCATATTAAATTACATATAACGAAACTTAAAATCGTAAAGATATAGCATCGCATGTGTTACAGTATCGACTGGCTTAATGTTTGATCAAAATATAAATGTCACCAATAATAGACTATTTTCTAACATATATCATCTGTGACTGACCAAAAAAGAAGGAAACATTGTGTATAATGTTTTCAGTTGAGTCTGGTATATATTGAGTTTAATATTTATAGTTTTCTGTGGGACTCTACTTTTCTAATGAAAAAAGCCAACCATCTTGATATTAACTGAAGAATCATTTTTTAGTCCCTCGAAATTTTACTGTTCTGGGGGCATTTACTTTACTAAAAATAAACAATATATTGTAACATTATTTTCAAAAAATAATATACGTTTTAGAAAGCCTAGTCCAAAGTATAATACGAGAAACTAAATTAGTAATGGTAGTTTAACTTAAGGCGTACATTGAGCGGCTTATCAGTATAAAATCATTTTAATTTGGTTAAATTAATTTTAAGTAAAATTAGGATTTGCATATGAATTGATTATATGATGTGGAAACAGACGAAAAATGTGGAAATTCCAGATATTTGTAGTATGTAATTTTCAATAAGACTGAGCTTCCGCTTCTGAAATATATGTTCAACTAGCAAATATCATTTATGCATTAAATTTTGAAACAATTACTGATATAGGTTGGAAACGTAGAACCTGTTTTTATTATTTTCCGGGTACCGCAAAATTTGTACATTAAACTGCTACCGTCATTGATGATGATTGAAACCGTTGGACCTTTTTTTACTATCTTCCAACTACATAAAAGTTAGTGCATTAAATTTTGTCACCGTTATAAAACCAGTGATGGTCACTGGAGCCGTGGGACCTGTTTTTATTATTTTCTTGATATCACAAAAACCTGTGCATGAAATGCCACTACCATTAATACAATCATTGATGTTAATTGGAACGGTCGGATCTATTTTTATTATCTTCTAAGTACCACATTTAATAAAATCATTTATCTTTTAAATACCATATTAGGAAGCAAAATGTTATCACATTCTGTTTGATTACTACAATCAGTGATGCTGACTGGAACCTTGGGATCTATTTTTATTATTTTATAAATGCCACGAATGTCTGTACAAAAATTCTTCAGTGCAATATTAATGGAATTCTCGTTTCTTCTACCCATTTCAGATAATTGACTTTTACACAATAAATAGCAGCTTTATGCTTCCTCATATGTTTGCTGAAACTATTTAATATTAAAAATGTATATATATATATATATATATATATATATATTTATATATATATATATATATATATATATATATATATATATATATATATATATATCAATTATAATTCTTGTATTTAAAATACGATTTTGAAACTCGTTCATTATATTATTCTTCCCACCAGGATAAAAATGTAAGCGGTAGACGGTCATGGCACAAAATGAATTTAAGCGTTCAATAAGGAATTGAGGAAAATAGAAGAAGTTATTTCCATCGTTCTATTTTCTTCTTTCATTGCTTGCCGCCCACATTCACGAAACAGGATAAAAGTTTAATCTTGCGAGAGTTCTATGAAAAGCTTAAAGTAATGAACGGCTCGTGGATGCCCATACCTACAGCATTGGAGCTTTTATTGTGAGATGGTCTATTATTAATAGAAAGTTCATGACAAAACTTTTGCGTTTATTGCTTTGCAATTATACTTATTTTAAATAGAAATTTCCATTTATAGGACAATTCTTATAAACTAAATTTTATTAATGTAAGTTTTTTATTAATTATTATTTAATGATTAAATAATTTCATATAACATAGCATGAAGTTATTGCATAATTGGCGCAAAAAATTATATGTTGTGATGAATTGCGATTAATCGTTGAAAAGGCAAAACAAAAACTTGAAAAAAATAATAACAGATAATAAATTGTGACATCTATTCAGAGATATTTTTAATAGCCTTAACATTAAAAGAGTTATCATATTAAGAAAACTTTGAGAAGAGAGGAAAATTTAAACATTTAATATACAAAATTCATTCCTTTTCCTCGTTGGCAAATATATTAACAAATATATATGTGACATTTTCACATATATATTTATCAATATATTTTCTAAAAACACGGACCTCGGTGGAAGCCATGGAGTCTCAACTGAAATGATAAAAGCAACAAGTAAAACAGGAAAACCGATCTCACTTACTCGGTTAGAAAAAAGAAATAAATATTTTCCAAAATACAGGTTATAGGTTTAAAATTTTCGTAGCCGTTATTACAAGATTTGTATCGGTATTATGGGTGATTTTTTATTTCGAGAATCTTTCACCTCGCAACTGCAGCTTTTTTGAACCAACTTATGAAAAAGAGTTTTGCAAAGGCAGACAAGGCTTTAAAAGTAAAGAAATGGCCTCTTTAACAATTTACATGGAAGGGTAATATCAAGTTACCGTATTCAACGTATATTGACTAATCGAATTGCATATTTAGAAATAGTATACCCTCTCCCCTACTACTGAATTTATAATTTTGAGAAACAGAATTTTTAGAAACTTGCGTGTGTTTCTAAAAACCCTTGTAGGATTGTAGGAAAATTACAATGCTTATTTTAGATATGATGAGAATTAATGGTTCTTGAAATATTCGTTTTATTTAAATATATTAAATATTACAAAATATTTAATTACTTAAGATATTATTTAATGTTGTTTGCACTAAAAAATACTTATTGGTGATTAACCCTTATTAATAAAGTAATTTCACTTCGAACGGAGGACTGTGCTACAGAAGTGCGGGACTTACATTTGCCGGTTTTTTCAGATATCTTTTAGTAGCAGAAATTGTTATTACTCACTAAATATCAAATGTAAGGTTTTTCGAAAGTTTGGTATTAATCAAATTAATTACGTCAATACCTCAAAGAAATAAGTCGGTATTGGAATGAACACATAACGCTGTAATGTTGCGCGTGAAGCACAATATGTATTTTTGTTTCATGCTTACGAATTGTAGTGAGTTAACTGACCACTGGCTGGCAGCGTAACTGCAATGATTCACCCCCTCTCATTTCGGAAGTAGGAAGGCAAACTTTATTGATGGCCCTTAACTCGATATTGCTGCTAGTTTTAAAACCGGCGACCCTTCAGATGCAATCTTTGCTGGCAAAGAACCTCACCGCTCTTCCCATTCTCTATTTAAGAGGAGGGGAGCATAAGCTTAGTGGTGTTCAATAAATCGACAGTGATGTCGATAATTTTTGTATATATTTAACAGATCATATGCTTGAAATTTTTGATTTTTCGGAATAACTTAACTAAAATAGTTTTCAACTTGAGGGATTAAAATTTTAATATTAAAAATTAAAAATTTAGATCATATCAAATATAAATGGAGCTATATTTATAGACTTCTTTTACTCTTAAAAATGTTTGTTAAAATAAATAAAGTAAAAAACGACTGATTTACTTCTTATTAATAAGAGTATTTTAAAATATTTAATTAATGTAGGATATAAAAATAATCGAAAATGATATGTTTATCGTTTCGAAATATAATAATATATATTTTGTTGTAATTATTCATTTTATTATGCATTATTTCATAATTACAATTACTCTATATATTGAATACATTAATTTATAGGTCAACCCATTGGATTTTTATAGTAATTGTTAAGGTATATTGTTATAATTTTATTCAAATTTTGAAAAGGTACGATTGGAAAAAGAGAAGTGCGAACATGCGGAGGAATAATGAATACATACATTTTTAATAAAGACATTTTGAATAGAGAAACATATGACATTTTTAATAGCATTTTAAATGATACCTAAAAATATTCACAGACACCCCATTTGAAGGGATAGGTAAAAAATATCTTAATTTCTAATGTATAGAACGATACCTCAAAAAATGGTCCTGCTTTCGAATTGACCAAACGCATATACTTATAAGAACCTACAAACGTATAATATTTAAAAACAATTACCCTTTGATACAAGAAAGGAAGAAGGTCGGATAGACATAGAGTTATAATGTTTCTAATTTGCTACGCAACTCTAAAAAGGGCAATGCCCTAATTTGTATCAGCTTTAAATTGTATTCAGCGATAATAAGCTTAAATAATTTCATCGACAATATTATCGATAAGATGATTTAAGACGATTTAACATTATCGTAAGCGTCATATAAATATATTTAGGCAAGAAATCAGAAAACCGTGATATTTTATGGTAATGCCTTTATTTTTCATGTAATTGTTCATACTATTCTCTAAATTTTCCAACTTATTTAAACTAGTCACTTCGGAGCAGGCTTTGTTAATAATTACAAAAAATAGGCACCAATTTATTAAAAATTAGCTGCGGCATGAGAATTTATCTAGATTATTTAGATGTGTAGTACCACAAACAAGAAAAATACACAAATACACTTGTTTTGAACATATAATATATAAATCCAAAATCGCCAAAAAACATCGAACGCAATTTTCCGCATGCCAGCAAGTGCTTCCTACGTCGCAAAATATAGTTCTGATGGTTTAGATCTTGCTATAGTTCTCTAACACATGACATCGCTATTATGCATAATCGCACTCTTTCTCCTTCGGTCATCTATCTAATGTATGGTTTTGCTAGATATTTACAATTGAGATATTCATAATTCCGTTATTTCCTATAAATTTTTTTTAACTTCACACTCACATAAACCATCTACTCTAAAAGAATAGGACAGAATAAAGAAAATTTAATGCACTCTTATAAAGAGAATATATTTATAACCGAACTAGAAGATTTAAAGTTTCTACATAAACCACCTTGAGGGAATAAGGGAGAATATAAGAGAACTTAACGCCTTCTTATGAAGAAAAAGTATTTATGACTGGCCTAAAAGTTCTAAGGATTCTACCTACTTATTATTTGCTTCTACGAAATCATGTCCTTTTTTACAATGAAAAATGCCATGTTTGCCTCTACGTGAAGTAAACCAACCAATAAAATATGCATGCATCTAAACTGTCTCAAGAACAAAGGCAAATTTCTATTTATTTCTCAAGTCCAAGCGACTTTAATTAATTTGAAAATAATCTCGTTCAACTATCTCAATGATTTTATTTCAAGTCACAAACATCCCTTTAGTTTAATTTTTTTTTTGCATTAAGTAAGGAATCTTTTAATTAAAGCAAACTTGAATGATTTTATATGAACGCGAATTCTTTACTCAATTGCAAATTTGGTTATTACTTTTATGATGTGTGTTTTGATAAATGTTTGTATGTAAAATAATTTCTTATATGTCATTGGTAGGTAGCTACATTCTTGTTATTGTAATAACAATCTTTTGAAAATTGTGTTTTATAATGCTGACGATTGAAGTGAACAGGAATTAGAAGTGAGCTGAACGGTTATTTCACTTAAATACACGTTCATATTCAATTACACTTTAATTTTCCTACATAAACTCTACTCAAAGCACTCTATTTAAGAACATCTCCACGTGCGTCTATAGAAAAAGAAATTTGGACACTTGAAATTTAGAAATTTTGAGTCCCCTCTGGAATATAATTAATATAAATATCATTTATAATTTTATGCCAAGGAATTAAGGCACGAATCTAACGTTTTGGATATACAAGCCTGTGATAAATAATAACAGGGTTCCAGCCGGATCCTTCAAGAAAGGAATCCTAAAAATTACTAACAACATAACAAATGATCAAAGTCGAACTAGCGTTTGCCCCCTTGAAATTTACAAATTTTTAAAAAGCGGTCCTCATGGCTTTTGAAATATAACTTTAAATCATTAATAGTACCTTTCATAATTATGGGTCAAGGAACTAACTTACGAATCTAGCGTTTGGGATTATTAAGCCTGCGACAAATAACAACAGGGTTCCGGCCGGATCCTTCGGGAACGGAATCCTAAAAATTAAACAACAAATGATCAAAGTCGAATTAACGTAAATATTTTCCATATATGAGTGTGGAAGAGCTTTTAGTAGTATTTCATTAAGTTTTCATCTTAGAAATTATTAAAATTTTATGATTTTTAATTTCATAAGTTTTTTTTATACTGTATATAATGGAGAGTTTTTTACTTGCGAAAGTTATTTTTAGTAATGTCTTGGTTTATATTATTAAAAATTACGATTAAGGGCAATTGCTGTACCCATGGATAATTCCATCTGCGGACATCTAATCAATCGTATAATTCATGCATCCACCATAATGAAATTAAAAGGAGTTTTATACGTTATTTTACCAAATTTGTTTCAATTCCTATAAAACAATAGTGCTCTCATTTATACAACTTTCAAACATACATAATATTTTAATTGTTTTAAAGAAAATGAATCGTTTTATTGGTAATTAAAAATTAATTAAATCAGAATAAAAATTGTACCTAAATCAAATAGAAATTGTACCTATGACCAAAAGTTTAGTTCTCCTTGTGAACTGTCTACGAGTAAATTTCACAACTTTTGGCTTATTCTGATTAATTCTAGTGCCTCAAAAAGGGGGGGGGGGAAGGAAATGATTTGCACATAATCAATTGTTCAAGCAACAAAAGTATTATGAAATTAGTATTTCCTTTATGAAAACCACAAGTTACAAACCTGACTAGGGTAATGAGTTTTGGTCAAGTTAATATCACAAAATTTTAAAAAGTTGTCAAGCTAATATAACAAAAATAAAATAAGATAACTTGTAAAATCAACATCTGATGATGGCGAAAAATCAACATCACAATGGTAAGTTACATCGATAAGATATTGCTATACTTTCAACTATGATATCCTCAAAGCAATATTTAGAGATGTCATATCAAAAAGTTACATCTGTTGACGCAGATTCTTTAGATTCGACAACAGAATGGCAATTTTAAAAGTATTTGAACAATTTTATACATTAAACTAGACCAAGAAAAGCCCATCCAGTGTGGATGATATTAAAAAATTATGAAACATATATTGTCGCAGAACTTAAAGGGAAAAGTATTGCCCTTCTAACTTTACACTCATAAATAAACTGGAAATAAATTTGGCTATAGCTAATACCAGTAGTATGCATATTATGTTAGTAAAGCTAACAGAACCATAAAAATTATGAAGGATATTACATTAGTCATACGAAAAGTTTGTAAGCATTGTGAGAACTAAATGAAAGTCCTAATACATCATTTGTGTAGGGTTTAGTGTAATAAAAATATGAGTAAAATATCCATAAAAATATTCCAAATTCAGATTATAAAATGCGGAAAAAACTCCTAAAATCAGAAAAATACTCTAGATTCAGATTACGAAAACTGTTGTATATTTTGTACACGTATTAAAGAATTCAAATGAGAAATCTTTTGTTGGTATCATATTAGAAATAAAATGTATTATTGTAGCTGTCAGCCACCCACAGCTACACTTATGTATGACCACTCATACATATAGCATTTTGGAAAAGTTACATAACTTAAAAACGGTTTATAAAAACTTCGTATTCGCAAATACATGTCAAATGCAAATTTATATTCTTCGATTTAGTCAAAAGGATATCGATAAGGATAAGGATATCGATAGGGTAAAAAAAGAGGTCCAAAAAGTTAAAAGCAATATTTTGAAATCTGGTATTTTTCCATAGGTACAATATTTACTGCTTTACAAAATATCAACTCCGCGTGGAAATAAAATATATACGAGCAGAGTTGATTCCGTGGGTGGCTTAAAAATTATATTTCTACAGCATACGCATTAATTTTTTACGTTGCAATATATTCACGTATGATTCCGTATTCAGTTTTAATGACAAAAAATTATCCGAAGTTCCTTAAAATTTTACAATGTTTTCAAAATCTTTTATTTACTCTGTATTTCATACTTTCCAATAAAAGTTCTAGAAAATGCAAGAATATATTTTTGGGGTATTGATAGAGTTGAACTAGAGGGAAATAGTTAGGAATTGGCCGCATTTTAACCAATAGCCTTGAATGAGTAAATTTCCATTAAGAAGTAAATTTTGAAGAAATAAATAAATCATGAACAAAATAATTATAAGGAATAATATAAAATAAGTATTAGAAATATTAAAAACTTCCAGCACGGATTATAATTTATCTAATTTTATATAAGCAAAACATTTAAAATATATTGCCAAAATTTTGTTTACTTATTCCGCTGCTGTTATAAACAATACAATAGTATTACGTATGATTATGGTATCATTGAAACTATATATTTACAGATGCAACAAAAAATTTATCCGAATGTGATCGGGCATGAATTGGTGTACACAGTATTCTGATATGCAAACATGTAAATTCATGAATTGCAAATGGATATTCATGAGTAAATACAACATCACAGATTGTTCGGTTATTTCAATAATTTCATAACTTTACACAATTTCAACCGTTAAAATGCTGTTGTTAGTGCGTAGATTTTTATTACGGACAATTTGTTTGGAATCAAATCTACTTTCTAAAAATGAGGAATTATCCGGAAGACTTAAATAGGTTCTCTATTTAAAATAGAAAAATCTGTTGTTGAAACTTATTTTCCCTAAAAATCTTGAAGTTAAAAAATTGCAACGGAAGAATGACACTATTTCCCTTGTCAGTTTACTTTTAAATGGATCCTCAAAGAATTAGAAATGAAAATATCGCATTTACCACAAGTATTTATCAATGTTCTAGACAGTTTCACACCATCATAAAATTTTTTTCCAAAGGGAAATGACAGTTTTAAATTGAAAATAGAATTTGTTGATTATGATTGTGAGGTACTTGTTTCTTATTCTAAGACATGTTTTTTTTAAGCTTCACTAGCATTAAAAATCGCAAGTGTGAAGAGGATTGATTACACATTAAACCGACTCTTTGATAGGTTCGAAAACTTATCTTGATATGATCTCACATTTTTTTAAAAATCCGTCTCAATCCTTTTAACTCTATTCAGTTCTTTTTCACTTAGATGTGTTGCCCGTTTTCTTTCATAGAATCCAGACATGTGTATCAGGGAAGTATATTTAAAACACGGACTTATTTGGAACATGTCACCTGTCATATTTCCATATATTTTCTCTTTCCATCGCGTCTTTTGTTCTTTATTTTTCATATTAATTTTTTTTTAATATTTCTTTTATGATGTTTGTACACATATGTTCACCATGGTGAGTCAATTTATAAGTTTTCCCTAGTGTTTTCAAAAAACAAATTAATAAATTATAAAATGGAGGATATGAGAGAGACGTTATGTAATAATGAGTAAAAGAGGTGGAAGGTATGAATATCCATTAGGGTATCGATAATATATTAAGTAGGTATCTCAGTAAGTTATTAACATATACAAGAATCAGGTACATAAATATAAAAAATACCCTCCTCAAAGCAAGACGCTGCGAATATAAATTTGTCGAAGAATAAATCATCTCTCTGTCCACAAAAAAGTACGTAAACAAACCACATCACTCATGGGAAAAAAACATTTTTATCTCTTTCCCACAACAATATATGTCAGACATCTGCTTCTCCATTCGAGACCTACTTACTTATAACAACGACTGCCAACATTTCTACATATCAACATCCGCTTGTACATTATTTTCTCTTCATGATATTGCCCAGGTTTTTCCATAAAAGATCGTTCTGTGTCAGCGATCCGCTTAAAGCAAGTGGCACGTGTTACTGTATCAACGCCATGATAATGTAAGAATGTGTAAGGATGACTAATATTTAATTTTATTTGATGTAATGGTGAGTGTGTATTTTATAAAGAAAATATATACATGTTTATATATATATATATATATATATATATATATATATATATATATATATAACTATATACTAATAATAAAAATAAATTAGTTTTTTCATAATTTACAAATTTTTGTTCAAAGGTCTTTTTGTGATATACGCAGTTCACATTTTCTAATAAATATTTTATTTTTAATTATCTGAAGCGTCGAGGGATGAAAAAAAATTTTAATTCGCAGATATTATTGCAGGTATAAAATATAAAATTTCTGTTTCAAGTATTGTGTGTTATTTCAAATTTGTACATACCTTCTTTTGCAACAGCGTTTCCTTTGGAACGATTTAGATGGCCAGAGTTACAAATTATCTCTTAATTCATTTGATATTTTGTAGTTACGGTATCAAAATATGACATGAATTGATATATCTTGTAAAGTGAAAACATGTATGATCCAGGAAACGCTACGCTATATTTGCATGAAAATTATAGTTGCTATTATTTTTAAAAAACGAATAGTAAAGATACAATAGAATTGGTTTTATTTGAAATTGACCAAAAACCTCAATAAAATTTCCAAGCATCATAATTCAGTACAAAATATTCGTAAAAATGTTTAAATACAGAAAAAATTATTTATATCCTACTAGCGTCCAGCACAGAATAAGGACAACTGACAACATCTAACATATTTTTTAGGCAAATACTATATTTTAAAATAACATCTACAAAATTTTTAAATATCGACGAATGTATTGGAGGCAGTTTTTACTGCGGAGCCTAAGATATGGTAACTGATAAATAACAAACCACACACATCTCATTTTGCAAAACACCTCATGCAAAATAACAATCACCCTCATACCGATAATGCTCCATATATTTTACAAATAAATACAAAAGGCAATAAACTTATTATCCTAGAAACATCAGAAATAAATAGACATAAAAAAGACTTAATATATTAATTCAACAACTAAATATTAAATCATCACCCTTACTTAATATCTTCCAGCCAAAATATAGATAGAAAACATTGATACTGCAGTACACTTCAAATTGTTTCAGCTCTGCTACACATCTAAATATATTAAAAATAAATAAATAAAAATATTGAAAAAAAATAACTTGCACCGCTCCCCTACAATAAACTCACTAAAGTAAGCAGTGGGAAAACCCACATAAACCTGGCTTCCGCTATTGTTTTTGTAATATATAAATGCCGTTGCATGTTGTACATAAAAAAATCAGGAATACATATTCGAGTTTTTATTGCATGTGACTCCAATATAAGGTAGACGTTGAGTTTATTTGATTCGATTGATACTTTTTTTTTATGTTTGATACAAGATCGTTAATGTTTCAATGTGCCGTATGTAGGGAAGCAATTTTTACAATTTAGTCAAGCAATTTTTTCAGCTAAGTCAAAAATTGCCACACATTTTTTTTCGTAGTACATTTTTGTGACACGTTTCCTTTCATAACATATTTTTGTGTTTATCCTAAAACCTTTCTTGCAGGCAATACGACATGTCAAAATAGCGATATGGTGTCATCGCGACCATCTTAATGAAAACATTTACTTACACTTAAACAAATTTTAACATTTATTAATAGGCATTTTGAAAGAAATCTTAAAACAACCACAAATATCTGCCACATTCGATATAAATAACTTGATATATTAGTTCAACCAAGAAATAAATTAACCTGTCTCGGTAAAATATGGCAAACTTTTCACATTTCGTTACCCGCAGGTAGCAAACTTCGCGAGTATGTTGACTGTTACAGCCATGACCTTCTACAAAAGTAAATTATTTCTCATGACATTTTACTTTAAGTTTATTACTAACGTTTCTCTAGTTTACACGCGAATTTCTGTAGCCTCAAGTATTTGAAAATTAATTAGTGGCATTGGAATACTCGTAAACTGGAATAGAATTCTATTAATAAAATACCGGATTTCAGTTTTTCTCCGGCAAAAAAAGCATGATTGCATTTCGTTGGAATATTTTTTAATGTAATGTTTATTTGTGGCCAGTAAAATAAGGGGACTGTTAAAAGTTTCATAAAAGTTTCATATGTCTTAATAACTACATACATTTTGAAATCGTCATTGTTTCATACATTTCCTTCAAATATTAAATCGATGTAATTATAATATTTAATTGATTTAACTCGATAATCCTCGTTAATATCTACGTCTTGATTTCACAATAAAACGCGGGTCGTAGCAAATAATGTGGGGAAACTAGTACTAGTAGTAGTTTTTAAGTACTATAATACTAGTACTAGTATTATAGTACTTAAAAATAAATGGCAAACTTTTTTGTAGACCTTCGTAGTGTCTGAAACATCTTCCTATATTACTTAAATGAAATTGTAAACGTATAAAAGTTTAAGTTAAAAACGAATTCCTTTCACTTACATCGCAATTGCGTATTACGGGTTACATCAATGATTTAAAATATCAGAATGACAGCTTCTAATAAATTTTTAAAAAAAATATTGTAAAAAATAGAAATATTTATTAGGAATTTATTGAAAATATCACATACCTTTAAATATTTCAATATTAATGCCAACCAGATAGTCAACAAAACCTTTCTAATGTGATTTCTACTCGTATATAAACGGTTTTTAAGATTTTGTACCTAAAACGGAACCTGTACAAGATCACTCACTTGTCCGTCTGACAGTTTATAGCCGTTTCTCTCAAAAACCGCTTGACGTAAAACCTTATTTCCATAGTAATAGAAAATATTAACCGGAATTTACCTAAATTATAACATTAAAAAATGGTTGGATGAGAACTTCAGGGTTAACTCAATTTGTGTTTTCAAAAAAAAGTTTATTAAAAAGAATAGCTAATAACAAATTCGGAAAACTCATAACTCTACAAAATATGAGTTTTCGGGTTAAGAAACCTTTTGTATACACATTTTTTATGGCAGGGTGGGGTAAAAATAGATTTCTCGAAAACAATAATTCTAGGAAAATACAGGAAAACAAAATTGGAGCCGTTGACGATTTTAATTTTTTTAGAAAATTAATCCCGTTTTATTTTTTTTTGGACAAGTCTGAGGACAAGGTCTGAGAAATATTTAAAATTCCCTAAATAGTTTTTTGAGTATATAAATATACTTCGTTCGTTTTTCAAGTTTCGAGGAAAGAATAAGAGATGCATATTATGACTCCTAATTTTTTTATATAAAATTAAAGCGTTTTATAAATAGGTAATTAAAATAAGTAAACAAAAATAAACCAAGTCCGGATATTAAAACCTGTAATATGATTGACCTAAAAAAACCTGTCAAGCATAAATACAAATCGCACTGCTAAATATTCATAAGTGCCTAAAAATGTACTGTACGCGTACCTATTTAGAAACTTATTAATATTTAGTGTATTTAATGGCACAGTGTATTTCCATTAAATTATTTACAAATATTGATAGTTCACAACCAGCCTATATATTGCTAACAATATTTCTACAGTCGTGCTGAACATCCTGCATATTTCCAAAATTATAATAAATATAATATGATAAGTTGGTAATTACCATATATTTCCTGTTTTCATGATTTCTGGCTTAGTAGTTTCAGAAATAAAGCTGACTTATATATGGAACAAAATAAATTCGGGTACTTATACGAGTATTACCCAAATGCTGCAATAATCATTCGTCATTCATCTTGATAGTAGATATAGAAGCTCGTGCTGTCCTCATGTCTCGATAGCTTTTTTATAGTTACACCGATTTATGATGACCATACTCTTTATGTTACCGGTTTGTTTCTTATTATGATAACTGTTTTTAACTCCCTACATAAAAAAGTTACTTAGAAAAAAGAACAAAAGATAATAAACACACACTGAATTTAAAATGGAAATGGACACGTCACATATAAAGAGTTAAAGACGAAAGATGCTCATAAATTGCAACAGCTGATTCCCTATCTATAAAAAACGAAAACGAACATGCCGTTAAAATGATTGAGTGATAACGCAATTAAAATAGGTGGGATAATGCTGGCAAGAGAATACAAGACTCGAAAGTATTGAAGCCTTTACCATTTTAGACGGTCCTTACGCTAACACATAATTAAACAACTAACATATACCTAATACTTTTAACACAATTTGTTCATAATAATATTAACTTTAACACACTAATCAATAATGTGATTTAAAAATTGTTGAAGGAAAAAAAACTTAAATAAAGAGAAGAAAAAAATAGAGTGATAAAAATAAAAAGCGATATGATTAAATTAATTTTAATCTTAGGTTTTGATCCGTGTTTAAATATCGTAAGAATAAGTTTAGTTTCGCACCAATTCTATTTCAACATATTTTTGATAGGACATGGAAGAATATGCATTATATATTGAATGCAATATATACTTTGAAATCATCGTGTATTTCAGGATATATATTTTAGCTCGTGATTATTTATTTCAAAAAAATCGATTTGAAAATTTTTGTATTTTGTTTGCGCGCGAATATATTTTAATCTTTTTCTTTCACGTAATTCACCTTTTGCTTATTATATTTTTGGATGTTTTGAGTTAGTTTTTTTATTCAAATTTATGTTTGTATTTGTAATTTTTGTTCATAATGCTTTTTTAATTAACCATTTGTGTTTTTATTTCCAAACTTGTTTACGCGATCCTTTCCTGCCTATTTAATTTTTGGATACTTTGGTTGCTCTTTTTGTATATTAGTTGGTATTTTTTCTTACATTTTTTTACCTAATCCATTTCGCTTACTAAATTTTGGATGTTTTGGGTTTACCTTTTTTTAATTAACCATTTGGATTTGTATAATCTTTTTTATGCGACCCTTTCTGTTTATTAATTTTTTTTAGATTTTGGTTTGTTTTTTTTATATCAATTCGTGTGTGTGTTTACTAACTTTATACAGTGGTACCGCGATGACGAACCATGAAAAAACCTTAGCTACATTTCGTCTCGAGAAATATCTTTCTAAGTAGCATTATAATCCAAACTAATATCAAAAAAGCAAAAGTATCTTTATTTATACTTCTTTCAAGTCATAATGAAGCAAAAGATCAACGTGACTATTTGCAAGATTATACTTTCCATTCCATTTTTTTCTCCTAAAATGTGTCGTCTCTCTGTTTTACTTCGATTTTGATAGTTTTTCACCTAACCATAGTGGAAAAACGCATTGATTTCGCTTTGTTATATGTAACTGCCCCTGAATTTGATAATACCTGTTATGATTTGTATTTATCTAACAACTTTCTTTAATTTTCTTACTAAAATTTACATTTTTAGAATTTTTTTGGAATTTGGCCTCATTTTCCTTCATCCTTAATTGAATAAAGGACACAGAATTGGTAATTGCTAAATTCTCTCTTGTAATTAAATGTTTAAATACCACTTCTCTAGTAATATATAACAAAGATATTATATTGAAGAAAAAAACAGCCCAAGGAAATTGCCGGATTCTATCTTTCATTCGCTTTTCTTTAGTTTGATTTATTGCCTAAATACTCATTATAGATTTTAACAAAATTCCTGATGTTTAATCGATTATAAGTTTTAAATTTTTTCATAATCACGATTCAACATGTTACGTGAATACTTTAGATACAGGTCTAGTTTATTTAAAAATGAAAAAGAATTTCTAGAATTGAAAATATGTTCTTATTTTTTTTATTTACTTTTCATAATTTTCTTCACATTTTTGACTCTTAATTATATTAAAAACTTGAGTATCTGATCGCAATGCAAGAAGATCTGCTTAAAACGCTTATATTTCAAATAAACATGAACTCATAGAAATTTCTTCACCTAATAAATGTAGAAATAATGGGCTTCCAAACTATCTTTTTTGAGGATTGTATCCTTGAAGACTGTAGATCTTTTAATCACACGTGATATTCTCGGCATTAAGATGTAAAGGAATTATATGCTGCCTCAATACAAATGGAAAACTATTTTAATACAAACTAATTTTCACTAACGTTAAACTGTCGGTAGAAATATGTTTAATTGGATACGGAAAGACGTGGTATCCTCGTCATTTTGACAACTTTGATCGTTTATGAAAGTATCCGCTACCAGAATTTGATCTCGGTTGATTTGAAGTATTATATAATTTTGTATGTAAGGGTACTCTAATTAATTATTACAAGCATTCAATTCAATGTCAACGAACTTACTAATTTCCCAAATTTTTCTGACTACTGTAAATGAAAACATATGTTTTTCGGCTACACTAGTAATGTAAATAAAGTTTACATTAAACAAATAAATAGTTATTAGTTTAAATTATTGGATAACTTGTATTATTTATTTATAAAAATAACCACTTCTCTAACTGGTTGTACGTTTGAATAAATCGTTTTGGTAAGTTTTGTTACTGCATAATTAAGGAACTATATATGCATATATATATATACATATATATATATATATATATATATATATATATATATATATATATATATATTTATATATATATATAACTACTGACTTATTAATAACCTTGTTTTTAATTACTTTCCATGCAAATCATTTTTTTTTGTTTTGTACAAATAACAAAACTGTTCGCATGATATGAAAACAAACAATGTAAATAATAATGGACGTAAGTATAATTTTATATTGTAGATTTATAAGTGATATACCCCAGTTCCATATTATCAATGTTTTAAAATTTAAACGTAACGTACCGACCGAAGGTAAAGAAAATTACGTCGATTGAAAATTTTAACGATATTTACTCAAATTCACACTGGAATTATGGTTTTAAAATATTTAGAAAAAAACTTAAAATTATAGTTTAAGGCGTAACAACCATTCATTTTTACATGTATATGTATGTATATGTAGATACTTACTTGTGCAGTGTAGCAACTGAACATGAAATTCAAAAATTACGAGAGAAATGTTATTTCCATTTTTGAAAATCTCTCTAATAACCACTCGACGTATTACGTGAAAAAAATTCACCCCCTAATTTATGTCAATTGGCAGCTGAATTAAGTTTTTTATGTATTTTGCTTCATATAAATTGTGATTCACATCTAAAGCATATACTTGCGAAGTTTCATATGTATAGATCTGAAATTATAGAGACTATGAGGATATAACTTATGGACAGATTATCTAATATGGTAAAGCTGTAGTTTTCTCGTTCAAACAAGGAATTTTTGTAATTTAAGTAACCTTCTTTTAAGAACCAACAATTAAACCACACAATTTAAAAAATCCTCCAGTTATGTATTTCTTATAAATATGTAATTTTTACAGTAAGCGTCAATGTTATACAAGTTTATATTTTTACAGTATTTAAGGAAAATGCTCCTTTGCAAATGATTGTATTTAATGGAACGCGCATAAAGTATTTTTCTCAGAACATGACTTGACTAAATAATATTTAAATTAATATTCGACTAGTTAATAACTTTTTTTACTGAACTTTCTTAGTATACTAACAGGTAATTTGTTATATATTGGTCGACAAGTGATTTTTTTTATTTTATTTTATGTGTTCTTTACACAATTTATTTGAAATATTCTATGAAATCTGATTTGAACAAAGAAAATTTAATACATTTATTAAATATTTAATTAATTAACATTAAAAATAAGCATAGTTAACTTCAACAAACGAAAAAAAAATTTTGTTAGAAAAGGACATAAAATTATTCAAAAAATACATATAATTAACTTATAAATTAAACAAAGTTAAAATTATAGGCTGTAGGTTATCTATATAAAGCGCCTTAATTAACTAATTTAAACAAACAATAAATCAAATAAGATGAGAAGTAAAGCCACTGATCTATAAGTTGTGCATGATTTTGAAAGAGCCCGTTCTTCACATCAGATCTAAGCTAGGGCTGTTAATTTGCAAGGATGTAAAATTACAATATATCTTTATTGTACAAGTCGTTCAATGACCGTAACGATGTTCTGATACAGGCGTTTGGTCGTGCATAGTCGATATGAAATACGAGAGGCTAATGAGTTAGTTCAGGAGTTTGGATTTCTATTTAACTCAATAAAGAAGGACATACAACCTTTCAACACTTTTTTTCTTTTCTAAAATGAATTATTTGACCTTCGAGTAACTTAAACTTCAAATCTTTTCTTCATAATACACGTGCAGTCTATCGATATTAGCTTGTATACTCAAACAGTCTTTCACGAGACTAATTAGTCTGAGATCATCTGTATACATTAGATAATCACAGTTTCTGAAACAGGTATTGATATCTTTCTTAAACAAAATAATTAGGAAAGGTCTTGCGGTACATCAGAATTCACCTGGAAGTGTGATGATAAAACCATTTCTTTTAATTGCTTGCTATCTATCGGTTAAACATGAAATAAACCATTTAATATCATGTTTATTGTACTATTAAAATCAGCGATCCTCACAATTGAACTTTTGACAGTAATGGCTTGGTAAATCATAATGAAGCAAATCAACGTACAGATGCGCATAATCACAGTGAAACCAGAAAATTTCAGTCATCACATGACTTACTGAATTTTCTTATTGATCTACTTTTTAAGTGTAATTTATGACATGGCTAATAAGTTTTTATCTCTGACAAGAATTTTTATTACAAAAATTTATAAATTACATTAAATTTAATTTAAGTACGCACCATCATTATTTACTACCGGCCGCCATCTAGTTCACAGTGGTAGTATGCATTTCTTGTAAAATTACGGTTACTTTGATTAAAAAAAACTATGCAAAGTCGTTTTGGAGATTTTCTTTAAGGTCGAATTTTTTTTCACGAAAATGGTTTCTTAAAGCCCTGAATAAATGCTGATTGAAGGAGACAATGTCCAGCAAATATGGCAGACGAGTGAGTAAAACCTAGCCGAGCTCCTCTAATTTATGACGAGTATGTTTTCTAACAAGCATTATCATTTAGAAAATAAACTCGATCTTGTTGACAACTCAGTTTGCTAGCTAATCGATCCAATTGTTCACAGTAAATATCTGCATTAAATGTACACCTATTTAGAAGCAACGCCCGATGAATATTGCCCTTGACATTCCACTAGCAGCTGAGCATCACCTTTTTGGCACTAATTTCAGGTGTGGATACCGAAACTCCTATTTCTCCGACACCTAGCTATTGACGTTTGCGTGTATGATTAACGTATGCAATCCACTGCCGTCACCAGGCACTAGCTGATTCAGCTAGTCGAAATTACGTTTCAATGTCAATAATTGTTGATAAGTATCAACTCTGCTCTGAAGGTTTGAAACGTTTCCCAATTCGTGCAAATGTGTTGCTATGATACCTGCAGTGTAGCTCATCCGCCAATTGACGACTCGTCAGTCGATGATCCTCCTCAATTAGATGTCGTAATCGTTGAACGTCCAATTTAACAGGACGTCCGGTACGGGGTTTGTCCCCAAGATTGTAGTTCTCATTCCTGTTGTCAACTGACTGCATTTTGGCCTATTTATACTCTGCATTAAAAACGTAATTTAGGAGAATCCTTTCCAGAAAAGTCCTGAATTTGTGGCTAAAAACTTACTAGCTCACATAATATCTATGCATGCGCATGTGTGTGTATGTGTTTGTGTGTGTATGAATATATATATATATATATATATGCATAAACTACCTACACACATACACACACACTGTGTTTTACCCGCGGATTCGCCCACTTTGCCTTAGGCATACTTTTGAAAAAATACATTTTTTTTGGAAAGATTTTAAAGAAAATTTTTTGGTAAGTTTCAATCAGGACACTTCTGCGATTACGAGGTATGTATTGTCATTAACATGATTGGCTATACCTAACATTTGTTTTGGGCTAGTAGGGTACGCCACGTGAATTACGTGGTGGTAGTGTGAACTGAAACCTTGGGGAATAATTAATCCTTGAGTTTGCCAAGTTGAATGGAAAATTTTCCATCGCTTTTAAATATTATAATTAACAGTAGCGCACTCAGTTTTTATGAAATTTCGCAAAGTGAAAAATTATTTAGTTGAAGCACAGTAGTATTAACTGAAACTAGAATATATTAATAGCAAGAAAAGCTTATCAATAGGCTTGTTTCATTGAAATTTTGAGCTACTGCAAAAGTTTAATTTGAGGCTGCGGATTGCCGAACCCATTTTTGTTAATTTTAGTTATTAAGAATATAAATAATGTATATTGTTTTAAAAGTAATTTAAGGTATTATTAAAAATAATATGTATGTATTTATAATTTTGTTTAATTAATTTGATATCAATGTTGCGTATGACTGTTTTGTTATAGATGGTATTGACCCTTACGAGTGGATACACAAGGGTCTGCAAAAAGGTTTAAAAATTTTTTCAAGCGTTCCAAAGGTCACAAAGGTTGCAAGGAAATACAAAGGGTCTATGAAAATTATATTTGTTAATATAATAATTTTCTGTTTTCTATTCTGTCACTACAAGGTCTTTTCTTGAAAACCGAAAACATATCTCACTTATGTAAACAGATCATTTTCAAAAAAACTAAAAACTATTTCTACCAAACACGCGGAACGCAAGTCATACACATTGTTGTTATACACATTGCCACTTGTCTGTTTGTCTGACCAGCTGTTTTTCACAGAAGTCGCTTGAGGTAGAAAACTGAAATTTGGAATATACTGGTGGTATTATATATATATATATATATATATATATATATATATATATATATATATATATATATACACACATATATACTAGCGAGTATATATCGTGATGTAATTGTGGAGCAATAATAATAAAACTGTACCGCCGCCGCCGTCCGTGCGCGAGATCGGCGTCGCGAATACGGATTTTTGGTAATTTTAAATCTGTGGTATATTCTAAAATATTAATGATAATTATCTGCTGTACAGAGCCAATTTTATCTACATTAAATGCACAACGATTTAAATAAATATTAATATAACATTGATCAAAATAACTTCGAAATAAATTAAAAATCACTGTGGGATATCCGTAGGATATACGAGGATATACACGCCATGGCCGATTTTTGTGAATATATTTTTAAAATATACAATTCCGTAATACAACATTTGGATATATCTCGTAAAGTTTAGTCAGCGTTAGCAATGAAAGCACCGAAAAATTCTATTTTCTACAAAATATTGACTTTTTATATTTTTTGTAAATATAACATACATAGGTATAATACCACCTGTAAACCTTCCGGAAGATATTATCTCAATGATAGTGAAAACCACATCAAAATCATTTGGGTAGTTTAAAAGATCTAGGCAAAACAGAGGGTCAGACAGACGCGGGAAGCGAGTTTGTTTTACACTATATAAGGATGCACACACACACACATATATATATATATATAAATGTATATATATATATATATATATATATATATATATATATATATATACACACACACACACACACACACATATATATATATATATATGATAATTTATATTAAATTAAATAATTTTACTTCAACCGAAGTGCTGAATGTTCGTTGCGAAGGCCAGGTTCGCACTTTTTTGGTTTTCATTCCAAGAAAAATAAGGCAAAATGTATAACATTACATAGATTTAAACAAACGCGAGGATAATTAACAAAATCATTTTACAAAGAAACGTAACGTATAATGTATACGCATTTTGAATCATGCATAATTTTATTCAAGAAAAAAGTAGATATGAATCAAAAAAGGATTCTACGGTGTATAGCTCTAATAATTTTGTTTCGGTCAATTCTAAATGTGGATATTTCAGACATTTTTTTTATATTTCCTATATGCCATGTTACGCATATACGAGCCACATTCGTTTAGGGCCAACTGACGTAAATTTAAAAATTCATATAATCTTAATCTTAAATTGAACTTTATTAAAAGAAGTAAAAAATATCTTTATTACATTTAAATAGGAATTTAAAATTTTAATATTGAATATTATTGCTTCTCGTGCTTTATTAATTTTTCATGAAAAAAACCTGTTTTAAAAGTCTTTAATAGTCTGGCCTATTATAAAAAAATACTTTTACCAATTTAAATTTAAAAAAAAAAACAAGCAGTCATAGAGACTGTTGAGAGAAGTGAACATTTAAAATAATATAAGGTAATAAACCATAATTTTGCTTTAGTAATCATATTTTCAAAATTCAATACATAAATCTAAAATTATTATAAAATGCCACAGTTTCCAATTTTAAAATTAGCCACAAAATTATCATCAAACAATTAGAAATCTGTTTTATTACGCTAGAAAAACAACTCCTTTGCCGCTATGAAATGCCACTCTTTGCATGATGTATTGCAGAAGTCAAACATTAAAAAATAAAATATACGTAATATAAAAGTTTTATATAGTAATATTTGAACATAAATGCTTTGTTCTCGTTACCCATTCTTTTATATACAAATATTAACATATTTAGTGCTCACTGTTGTTCTGCACAATGATTACTAAAGTTGCACAACACATAACCCTTATAGCTGCAGACATACTGCTATTATTGCATGTCGGTGACGCGAGCTCACTATATTTTACCTTTCCAAAAAGCATCCAGTGCGCACATCATACAGTAGGGTATATACAATGTGTTGGTGTATATATGTGTATACATATACACGTGCCGGGATGTGCAAAAATCTTATGTGCCCTGAATTCACAACATTTTTGCCCTATCAAAAATCACTCAACTCACTTAATGAAGTTTTCACTTCAAAAACCTGTTTTATTTTTAACGCCATCAAGTTAATTGGTTGACTTACGTGTAACAAAAAATTGTGCAGTGTATAGATTACATTTAATGTATAAAATGTGCAATTATAGGATATGAATATTTACTGAAAAATTAAACCCAAAACACAAACTGTAACAAGTTGAAACGCAAAACATAAACTGTACTTGTGTTCACACAATATTAACTATCAAAATCCACAATAAAATTATAGATATTCTTTATAGATAATGAATTTAGGGACAGACTAATTAAAAAAAAATAATGGATTTGAAATGTGTATAAAGCAAATTGACAATACTTTTCTAAACCACGAACAATTGCTCCATGCCAAAGAAAGATTAAAAAAAAACCTTAACAAACATATTCAAGTATTAGTAGAAATATTTTAGAACTATCTCAGGTAGCATAATCATTTTAATTTTGAAAGATCAAAATTTTAAAATATTGATCTGGCTATCAATACGGACCATTTGTAACTAAATAAAACGTAATTCTTTTCAATCTCTATTCAAATTCGAATAATGTTCACAAAACAATAATAGAAATCACTCAATGTATTCGTATCTCTTCTGTTTATTTTATTTATTAACAAAATATAAAAGGACCTGAAGATATCGAAGAAAAAAGTAAATAACTAATATTGAATATGGAAAATTAAAGAAAATGTGTGTTACATTTAATTGGCCTTGTCCAAAATTTATTTATATATATATATATATATATATATATATATATATATGTATATACATATATATATATATATGTATATACATATATATATATATATATATATATATATATGGCTGGCATTATAACTATATTAAATTTAACATTTCAAATAATTTCGAAGAAAAAGGACTGTGACAGACCGAGATACGATCGGGTATATGGGCGACCTCCATTTTCTTCCCTTTGAGTTACAGAACCCGAAAGATTACATTGGAAAACTGTTTATATGTATTGATGTCGTTTTTTAATAATCTTTAATTTTAAAATGAACAGACTGACGTTGAAGAAATTTTTTTCATTCAGCAATATTACGGAGTGTTATAATATGATGGAAAGCATAAAGTTGATTTTGTGAATTTAGAAACTCGTCAAGTACGAAAAACAAGAGTGCTTTAAATAGCATAAAGCATGTAATATAGCATAAGGCTTTCTTTTTTCCAACAGAAAGTAAAAGAAAAAAAGTAGTAAAACTGAAATTCATAGACAAAATGTAAAGATGAATATCAAGTCAAGACCAATATGTGTAAGTACCCGGTTAGTACCCGGGACTTTGTTTTTGTGAACATTTTGCAATGATTAGTGAGTTATCTTTGAAATTAATACCCACGTATTTTTTTCATAATAAGTACGGTTTTTACATAAAAATCAAATTACCGTATATTTAATTTAGTGGGCCATTTCCGATGAAACATATCCTCTATTACTTCAAACCCAGCAAAATCAACCACTGAAACCTTCATAGAGGTCTCTTTGGCTTATGATACGCGGACAAGTAAAGGATTCACAGACAAGCAGTCCAAAAACAAATCCTTGTGTGTTCTATTACTTTTATTATTTGATCGTAAATAACTTCATCGTATAAAGATGCCCAATCTACACTTTTATTATGCGTATAAAAGTATATAGATAATAAAGTACATAGCAACTAAATTTATACAAACTTGAAATCAAAAATAAATTTTAAACGAATTAAAGACCAAAATACGTTTCTAACCAAAACATACAACATCGAAAAATGTTAGGTACTGTAGACGTCCGACAAACATGACTACCCTCTTTCCTAAAATGCATGAATAAACAACCCCGGGATTGCTTATCAATGCATCTAACCCTCCCACATCACTTCACACTTGACCTCTGGCCACTGCTGATGGGAAAATTCATCGTCCGATTTAAAACATATGAGAGATCATTATATATATATATATATATATATATATATATATATATGTGTGTGTGTGTTCGTGTGTGTGTGTATGTGTATGTGTGTATGTAAGAGAGTAAATTATGTTAATGGAAAATATTTTAAAAGATTTGATTGATTTAGCATATAGAATTAAAATAGAAGAGGAAAACCCTTTTTTTTTAGAATTTTTGTCTGCCTTTATGTATATGTGTTAATTTACTCGTCAACAATGCTATATCTACTGGACGGATTTAAATAGGGACAGGCTAGTTATAAATATTAACCAACATGAACCGTTAAAAGAATTTCACTTCATCCGTGAGCCTCGCATTTTTTTGTTAAATACAATCGCGAGGGGCTTTTATACATGCCCAAAACCTCCTTTATAATTAGTTTTATTTCGACTATAAAAAATAAGTACTCATTGTAAAGTGCATTTATAACAGTTTCGATTATAATATATATCATTTTGCGAGACAGAAGAAACGAATTATTGCTTTGTGAGTTCTAACATACTTTATTGAGACAAATGTATGAGACTTATTATGGGAAATGATATTTTTAGTGCAAAATTCTCGAAACAAAAACTACTATTTACACGTTCTTTGGAAACCCCATTGAATGAAAGCTTACACACCAAAGAGAGGGTTAGAACAAAAGACATATTAATTGAATCGATTACGATGAAATAAAACCAAATATTGCTATAAGTCGATTGCCATGTTATGAACATTAAATCATGTTCCACATTGGATCGTGACAGATAGTCAGGCAAAAATGTCGCCGAAATAATTGTTTCCCAAATATCTTCAGTATTTAGAATCGTCAATTTCATAGTTCATAACAATATCTTCAGTATGCACAATATCTTCAGTATTTAGAATCGTCAATGTCACATGTTTTACATAGATTTTTTTATTACGATGTGCAGTAAGTTCCCATTATACGTTGATAATCTCAAGACCTTCAAAAAAATAAAAGATAATGCCGATCAATTAACGAAAATGTTTAATGAGCTCATCGCATGTTGCAATAGCAACAAAATACATTTAAATTACAATAATTGTAGCCGTATAGTTTCTTGCAGCGTAAATTGCACTTAGAATCACGTAAAAAATTGTGTTCGCTGTTTCTTGTAAGATTTTGAATTTATCCTTTATTGTTAAAATAATGTGTTTAGAACAATAATGCGCTTGGCTATGGTACACACACTTTGAAACACTGCAGGTAATTTGTAAAGAATGAATAATATATTTTCGCATTAATTTTCCAGAGGTATAAGTAAATAGTTTTAACTGTTTTTCAAAATTCAATCAAAATGTTATGTAATGCTTTTAAATAACTTTGTTATTCACATTGTTTCATTCGCACATTTTAAAAATTGGATTAAAACCATAATAATATATTTTAACTCTAACTGCAAATATTTCCTTACGTAACTTCTAAGATACTATAGTTAAATAAATAACTTAATTTAAATTAAATTTAATATCATTAATACTAATAAAGTTTTGAAAACCTGACATATCATAAGCAGTTAGTAATATTAGATTTAATTTAAATGAAATCAATTATTAAATTTTTTTAAAAGTTGTCCCATATTATGTATAAAATATGTTTCCCAATGTGAAGTAATTTCTAATATAATAAATAATGAAAAAATTTTATAAATCATTTTTTGAAAAACAAAATGTTCTTCAAAGTAATTGAAACATAATTTCTAATTAATTATTTTTAATAATTATACTGCATTATTTAAACTATTTATTTAATTTATTCTTTTAAATTTGAGATCATTTTTGTTTGAAATATTTATTTATTAAATTCTGATACAAAAATAAAATAAATTACATTTACCTTATATAAAATAACTATAAATCACTTAAACATTTTTACACAATACTAATTAATTTTTTGTATTAAAATATTTTAACCTTTAACTTTGAAATTATTCTAATGATAATATAAGAAATGATTTTTTTTTTAAATATTTGATTTAACATACTCTTCTCATTATAAAGGAAATACTTAAAGAAAGTTTTAATTTGTCTTTAATCTGATTTGATCAACTAAAATTTTTAATTTTTGTTATTCCACTTTAAAATTATTTAGGTTAAGTTATATTGACACATTAAAAGTTAAAAATATATCTCTTAAAATAAGACAAGAGTTATCGACGTTATTTTTAATATTTTTTAACACCACTAAACTTACACTATCGTACATTTACTCACGGACATATAGTTCGCGTTAGGTTACGTGGGATATGAAACTGAAGTGTAATGTAATAAGTTTATGGTTTTACTGTACCACAGCACATATTCATAGCGATAACCGTGCTAATTCGCAGACTTTGTGAAAATTGTAACAAACTCTTCCATTGTGTCGACATAATCGCTAGTTTATAATTCCAATACAAATTGTCTATTTATCGAACATTCTTTTAGCGTCGATGTGTTATTAAAAATAAACTAATTAATGTTAACTTCAATTTCCCTTTTCTTTTTGTTATTTATTGAACATATTATTAAATTGTGGTTTAAATATTTTGGTATTTTTCTTTTCAAAAAGTGGTAACTATTATTTTGAATTAATGCTAATAATAAAATTATAGCTTAAGTTTCATTTAATTAACTTATGTTTACAGAACTAAAAACTCGAGATAAAACCATACCCGGATGTGAAAATGTTAGCATAAAATCTGTCAACGGGTGAGAATTCAGAATCCAAAAAATTGTTAATATATTTTGTTTTCGATCTATTTTTTGCGTGTGAAATAAATAAATAAACATCTATCAATTAAGTAATTGAGAGTACATGCAAATTTAAAATATAATAATGAATTATAAATCTTCGAAATACAAGTTCTGGAAATATTGAGTTACAATTTTTATCGCACAACACGTCTTCAATTACGATTTTCTTTTTCGAGCTCAAGGTATTGTTTTGCCACTTCCTGTAATTGCACTCGGCTTCCCTAAGAGCTTTTGCTCGAGTCTCTCTCAAGCCGCCGATTCACAACGTTGCTGAACCGCTGTTACCATTGAGAAGTAACGAAGTTATCTGTTGTGTTTGAATATATAAGTTTACTTGCTTATAAGAACGAGGGCTTTTGCTGGCTGCTTTATATGAATTAAAATCGGAAATTAGCTTAAATAGTTCAAAGAGTGAAAAAAAAACATTTTCACATCTAAATATTCTTGTTTCCAGATAAAATGTTATGCAATGAAAATGTTAACATATTAGAGCATCTTACATAGACAGCTATAAAAGCTTTTAGACCAGTAGCATACTAGAATGCCATAGTTTTTGTAAATTTTTAGGCACAAAGAAGAAATATGAAAAGGGTATTTATTTCTCCCATTTGGCACTATATAAATAACTGAGATAAAAAGTGTTTATTACTATTAATTGTAGTAGATAGATATATAGAAGTTATAGTAGATTTAGTAGATATATAGTAGATATATAGTGTTATAGTAAATATATAGAAGTTATCCGTAGTGTAGGTACAATTAATTCTATGGAAATTCCTAACGCAATTTATATTTAATTGAGTAAGTTACAGATATAAAAATATTTAAATTAGCAGACAAGAATAAATGAAACTTTAAAACTCTTTTGGTAATCAGTCAACTCAAGGAAGAAAGCTTTATAAATAAATTTAATGAATATAATTCAGATACAAATAAATAGAAGAAAGAAAAGACTTGAAATTTTAATTTTATGTTATAAATCGAACAATTAATATTCAATTAAATTTACGAAAGTAAATTGATTTGTCACAGCCAGAAGTATTAATTTTTCAGCAATCAGTTACTATTAAAACAGTTATATTTTTGTCGAATATTTTTTTCTATTTCATATGCAAAAAATTAAAATTAGCACTTTGTTACACGAGTATTATAACTTATTTAAACAAAGTAAATCTTTTTACGATAAAAAAAAAACTTTCGATCTGCTTTGTCCTACTGACGGAATTGTCTATAATACAGCCTGCACTGGATGTAGCTATATATAATAATAATAATATATAATAATGTATACATGTATATATATATATATATATATATATATATATATAAATAATCCGCACTAACTACGTCGTATTTTTATTTAATCCATATAAAGACAGTAATAGAGCAAGTGATATGTTTCATTTTTAATTTGTGTGTTGTTCATTTATGGTACGCAGGTACATGTGAATTTATCAATAGTAATTAATTCAGCACACTTTTCAGTAAGTAAATGTTTGTGAAAATAGTCTGCATTACGGAACGATTGGGCAAATACTTGAAACTGTCTATTTAAAACTATCAACCATTGTGTAAACTATGTGAAAATGAAATCAATCTTTTCAGGATGAACCGGAAGGAGGGAGGAAGGAGGTGGCTATGTTTTAACTAAATAATGACCATACGTAAATTTGATATCGTACTTGCTTTTTAATTTAATACTACTCGCACTCATTTAGCGTGGGCAAAAGCCATCATCAAATTTTTCTAAACCTTTTTTTATTTAAAAATTATATATAATTAATATATTGATGATATTTTCAAAGGTTTAGTAAGGTATTCTATGCTACGCTCAAGTGCGCATCGGTAAGACTTAGCCTCGTACCTAAATAAATTTTATATCAAGCAATCTACAACAATAAGTCACAGACATCTAACATTTTTTAAAAGTTTTTTTGCAACGTACAGTTTCATTTTAATCACTTTTTCGATATAGCATAATGACTTAGTTGGTTTAACTTAAAATATTTCTTTGTCCCTATTTTAAAATAGAAAACGGATCAAAAAAGAAAATGTGTAACAATGAGAAGTAGATGTCGTTAAGCTTTTTGGTACATTCCTTTTATATTGATCCAAATATTATGTTAGACGCTTTCATGGTTGTGTTTGCTTTAAAACTTGCACCAAAATATGCACTCGATGCGCTTTCACTCATTAATTTAAATAATTTTTGCTCATTTCTCTCATATATGAAAAGATATGTAAACACCATATCTGTCTAGATACTACAAACGATTAATTAGTTTCAAGTCCATCGAGAAAGCCGTTCTCTGCCAAAGATTAAAAAATGAACAATAAAATGGACAAGTAAAAGGTTTCTCTTCATAAAAGTAATATTAGTTAAATATAACAGCTATTCAAAATTAAATGGACTTTCTTTAAGTTCTTTACCACGACCTAGGTTTCGTTGTATTACGACATCTTCAGGTGGGCTATTAGCAAAGATCTTTGCTAATAGCTCACCTAAAGAAAGTATAAATAATATTGCATCACGTAGTTTCATTAAGTTGCGAACAATGAATTTTTACAAAATTAACGCATTTAAATTGAATATATAATTAAATTGAATATATTGGATATTCAATTTATATTTCTAAATATATCTTTACAAATAGCCCGCCTGAAGATGTTATACAACAAAACCTAGGCCGTGGTAAGGAATTTAAATAAAATATAAATAATATTACATTACATAGTTTTATTTAGTTGAGAAAAGTTTATATATTTCCCTCCACTTATGTACCTTATGTCGTCTACTAAGCTTTTTGCCTCTTGCTTTTATTTGAGATGAAGAGTAGTATATACCTTTGTGTGTAGGTACGCTTAGATTATTTAATTACTCATATGTATTGAAATCAAAATTTCGAGTTTTAATTCGAACTTGCGATAAACGTGAATCAGTATTTTGTTCTGTCAACAAGTAAAAAATAATGGATCATCGGTAAGGATTGACGTTTTATGCGTTATTAATAAGCGTTTTTCAATTGCTAAAAAGATATAATTTTAATCTTTGTGGAATTATAACAAGTGATGAATTGATTTGAGAGTGTGAAGTGAATATTCTATTTCTTAATCAGAAAAAAATTTGCCGACATTTATTCCTATCCTAACCTAAATTTGATAGTAGAGCAAACCTTTAAAACCATATTATATTTTATCATATAGTATACACAGCCTATAGTTTTACACAAAATGTTTGTAACCTTCAATTTTAGAAATCAACGAAATTATCTTAATCAATACATATATAAAAGACATCAATCACCTATAGCCTTCACTCGCGACTGTGACGATAGAGAGCCCTGGGTCTCCCACATATGTTTATCAGCGGTGGTTGTGCTTTATCAGCGGAGTTGGTGGTGAAAATTGCGGAATCTTTACTAAGGATATTCCAGTTTTTGAGTTGCAAAATCTTTACTAAGAACTAATTATCTTGAAATATATATATTGAAAAGAAATTATCTTGACTAAGAATGTTCCACTTTTTTCAAAAGTTTCAGAATTTTCTAAAATGTTCTAAAATGTCCTGAAATAGCGTAGTTTTCTTATACAAACCCTGTTAAAGGATATCGAATGGATCTGAATATTCAGGAATGTTCCGAACTGAAAACTGCATAAGATGAATTTCGTACCCATATATTAAATTATTTTAATGATGAAAATGAACGAACAGAGGAAGAAAGAGAAAAGTGCTTACCATAAGAATTCAAGAGACAGTGCGTCGAATACGAGAAACTCAAAGTGAGGAAACAAATAAAAATATTACAGGAAAAATTATTGTAAAACCATTTAAATACGGGTAAAGAATAAGTTTATAATGGACACATATATACAGATTTCTTTGTAATTTAAAAGAAATGTAATATACTAGGCAGATAAAAGGAAATAATAGCTTTAATATAAATTTTATTTCCATTTGCTCGTACAAAATTGTAACGGGACTTTCAGGTAAAAGTTATTTAATAAAGTTTTATATTTTACGAAAAAACTGACTTTATTTTGCTGCATACCCGGACAGAGTAATAGGAACGGTTAATGCAGCTAATTTCTTATGAAATCATTTGAAAAAAAAAACCTCGCCAAAGTCTCCCTCTCTCTTCAAAACAACACTCAAAGAGGGAGATCCCTCTTACAAGTAATAGTAATGATCACAAAAAGCAATATAACCTGAGGGGGCTTTCTGATTATAGTGTATTGTGTAATCATTATTTTTTTCCGCAAATGGCGTAATGTATCACTCTCCATTGCTTCTAGATGGTTTGATGAAAAAAAAGTTATTTATATATTTTTTTAATTTTTACCTATAATGGTAAAATATTAATAAAATATGGAGCAAAAAGTGGGAATAATATTAAAGTACATTTATTAATACAGATCATAAAAGCAAATAAATAGAACCAAATAAAAACATAATATTAATTTATGTTTATGGCCATTTTGAAAATTAAAATTTAACAACACTTTTAGCATCAGTTTGACCAATCCCAGGTTTAAATCATTGGATTATAATGACCACCATATGTAAATTAAACTTACTAGTTCATATTTACTTACAAATATAGGCATTAAACATTTGGATTGTAACACACAACTCTGCAAGTCCTATATCACGACACGCAAGTTGTGAATGCAAAGGAATTTGTCATTTGTAACGTAGCAATAAAATTGTATTGTTTCGTTTTGTTGTTTGGCTTAAGATCATTTACATTTTTAGGCATATTGAGAGCTTTTACACTTTGAACATTATTGCAGTTATTTGCTAACAAATTTTAATATTATGCTTCATTTTGGAAATATGTGACTTAGTATATGTTGTACAGGCGTAAAATTATTGGGCGTTTCTCAAAAACTATAAGATTTAGAATCATTACTGTAGTTTCTTGATAAACCTCCAGTGACGTTATTTTTTCGTAATATTTACTGAGCAGTTACAATGATTGAGAGGGGAAAGGAAATGTGTTATTCGGCGATATTTTAAACAACGTCTTTAAAATTACTTTTCATGAAATCCTGAAGAAACCGTTTCGGAATCTTTATAACTTCCAGTTTGAAATGTATTTCATTAATGGCAAAATAATATATATTTCGTATCCTTCCTCCGCAAGGCCGGTAATTAAATATATATTACATGCAATTTTTAATAAGAATTTGTATCAAATTTAATGCAATAATTAAATGTAAATAAGTTTACAGTCCGTTAATGAAACCGTTTACAGATAATAATTTTATTACACAGCTCAGAGAATGGTCAGTCTCTATGGCACTATGGAGATTAATAATTTATTATCACGTTTTTGTTAACTTTTTAAAACAGACTAAAAATTTAAAATAATTTTGCCTTGCCCCATAAAGATTTATAACCCCATACATATTTTTCTGGAAATGTTTACTGTGAATTTCTACTAGTTATGAAAATCTTGTAAGATTTAAGCAAAAAACGTGGGACGTTTGCAATGAATAATAATAAGAAATGTAAAATTCACACAAAAGTTCATATTATTTGTAGTGGGGCGAAAGTTAACCTAAGTCACTACAATAAAATTGTTAGTGGTTAACTTCCGCCCCACGTTTTCGTTTTACATTTTAGAAGTATTTTTCATAGCTATTAAAAATTCACAACCACAAATTTCCAGGGCAATATAATGGGGATTTAAATCATATAGGATTATAAATCTTTATGGAGCAAGGACAAATTATTTTGAATGATTTAGTCCATTGTAAAAACATGGTGAACTAATTTTTATGTAAATAATTATTTTGCCTTTATTTCATATTACGTCACAATTAAAACCGTAATCTGTAGCTAGGAAGGACTTAGAAGAAAATTCAATATTACAATTTTTGAATGGAAAAAGTGCATGCAGCAATATGAAGTCATTTTTTTTGTAAAATATAAAACTTTATTAAATAACTTTTATAATATAATTAATAAAATATAAAACTTTATTAAATAACTTTTATATTATAATAATAAGAAATAAAATTTATAGTAAAGCTATAAATGTTATTTCTTATTATATAATATATATTTCATTTTATCTGCCTAGTATGTTACATTTATTTTAAATTACAAAGAAATCTGTATATATGTGTTCATTATAAACTTATTTTTTACTCGTATTTAAATCCGTATGTATATTTATGTACACCTAAAAAACGACCAGAATTAAAACGGATTAACTTTGATAGGAACAGAACGACGTGATGTCGGTATCCTTTAGAACGCAATGTTAAAATTGTATATTTATCATCTTAATTAGTCAAAAAGAAATATTAATTTTTCGTGAAATTAGAAATAATAGTAATTATTATTATAAGTATTAAAATAATAGAAGATCTGACTGGAATTGAAGCTCCTTAATAAAAGTTATCCCCACAGAACGTTTTCATACAGTCATCTAACTCACTCGATGCTTCTAACGATTGTAATGCATGTCATGATTAAGTTTACATTCATATTAGTTACCCCAAAAAGCGATAGTTTATCTAACTTGCCACATGCAACCGACTACTTGAGAGTAGCTTTCGTAATTAAGGTGAAATGAATATAAAAATACTAAAACTGTTCCTTTCCGAAGAATGTACTAATTTAAGTATTTTAAATCATTTTCTATTTACTATTAAATGTTCAAAAATTGTTAGGAATAAAAATTATTTCAGCACTAACTTATTTAATTCTGAATACAATAATGGGAAGTTTTTAAGAATTTTTGTGATTTTTTCGGGAACAGCTTGCAAGAGTATTTAATTCAATTCCAAGAGTATGAAAATGACACTAAAACACAGCAAAGTAGATTCTATTTTACAGACTCACAATAAGTTATGTATGAGTACAAAATTATTATGGCGTTAATCATCATATAACATAAATAAAAAGTATACTTATGTTAAACTGTATAAAACATTGTTTTTATAATTTTTACCTAATTCAAGACAGTATATCAAAAAGTTAATCAATCAAAATTTTATTTCTTTCTACAGACAAATCATTAATTTCTAAAATCATACGTCGCAGACTGCGCGCGTTTCACTGTTCGACAAAATAATGCTGACAGACGCGTGCTGGTTTGAATTTGGCAGACTTTCACGGTGTGCGGTTTCCCAGAGGATTAAACTAAAATATGTTCAAACTTATAAATCGGACGCTGTCGGCCGCGAGTTCGCGTCGGTAGCTCATCACCGGGAACGAATGTTCAGAGAAACCGTATCACGCTCAATTCATTAATCGTGCGTTTAATAGCGGATTTAGTTTTGTGTACGGTATAATGCAAAAAATATAAATGAATATGATGTTAATAAATTAATATTCAAAACTCTTGTATAAATATACAAGAGATTTCAATATTCATTTATTAAATATGCTACAATACATTAGTAAAAAAAAGATACTTCTAGCTACTTAATAATAGTTTTAAATTGTGAATTATATTTTTACATGAATAATTTCATGGCTAAATTAAAACGAGAAAATGGATAAAAGAATAAAATTTATATTCAAAGAATTAAAAAGTAATGTGTACTTTCTTATTTATTTTATTGCCTTAATGTACAAAACAAGATTATATTGTAATGATTATTGTAAATTGTTAACTAATATTAACAGAAGTTTCAATAGACGCGTTAGTTTAGTTAAGACACATACACTTCTTCCGGATAAATTCACCCATATTAATTTGTCTGTGTCAAAAAGTGTCATTTTCATGGGCTACATAAAACCCGATAGAAATTTGTGCTTGTGAATTTTGTAATATTATAATGAAATTATTGGTATAAAATATTTTTCATCAGATTTTCCAATATTTATTACCGAATGTTATATAACGAATAATACATACTGTAATATTAATAGTTAAAATTTTCCTAGAGTTGAAATTTTTTCCAATCAGATCACACACTTCAACTTTTTTGCACCAATGACCTTTTTTGAACAGGTTTGCGTCCAAAAAACATTTATTTTGGTCGCATTATATTCATCAGAAAATTACAATAATTTTTTGAGCCTATTAATGTAACGCAAACTATCAATTTATCTAACTTCATTTGAAGCTACCATATTCATGAAGGTTGCACCGGAAATAATTACGGACCTTGTGATACGCCGAATCATCCAAGGTTATTATTTTACAGCCTACTTGCTGTTTTATTTGTTACTCGAGTAGCAAACTGTTAATAAGAAAGTTAGGAACAAACCTTTTAAGTATCAGTGAATTTTCGGTATTAATCAAACATCTATGTAAATAATTTGATAAACCTTGATTTGAGTTATATCTGAAAAAAGTGTAATCCTTTTCAATTTTTACTCTGTTTTGTTGCTTGCTTGATTTATTTTCTTAGAAATAAACCAAACAAACAACAAATAAACTGTTTCATAGGCGTCATTAGCCACAGTAGTTAATTTCATCTCTGCACAATTGTGAATATATTTTTTTTTCAGAAATCAAACAGTATTAAGTAATGATTTTTTTATATGTATACGGTAATAAAGGCAATGATTTATTTGACTGTGAATATAAAATTTCATGGTTGCTTATTATCAAATAAATTTTTTTTTTAATTAATTAAATTTTCAAGGTTATTTAGATACTTAACATGGGAATTAAATTTAGAAACTAAACTTTTTCATTTTATTAGCTTAATTTATTGAATGGTTTATTTTTTGTCCAGTAATAATGATTTAAAGAAAAAGTCCGAACTGGCAAGACATTTTGTGTGTCTTTTGGAACCAATTTTATTAGATGACAATGTTTGAAATAACTTTGCTCGTGTTTAAATGCGGAAAACAATTTCCGTCTTCAATACAAATGTGGGTTATTTTTTAAATTTTGATTCACGCTGAATAGAAAATAAAATTTTTAAATTTTTTTTTAAAATTTAATTGTTTGTTATTGGGATAATGTGTAGTTTTATTAGATACTCAATATTCATTGTATGATATATAATAGTTCGTGTATCATCGTAGAGCAATCTAATTTTCTTCGAAACAGCATTAATTAAAAAGCCTTATACAATTGTTGTCTATTCGTATTTTAAATTTCAAGGTATTGGATGATGGTTTCCTCCATTGATGATATTAAGCTTATCCATTTCTGTATGTTTATTTTTCACAATTTCAAAATATTTTGGATTTAATTTGAAAAAACTTTCTAATACTTGGTTTCAACTATTAAATTTTTGATAGACAGGGTATGTGTGCCAATACAAAAGTTTTTAGAAGCACTTTAAAAGAAATTCGGCCAAAGTTCCCTCTAATAAATCACAAGGTTGATCATCTTATCTTGCTAAAAAAGCTCTTGCTTAACGATATAAACGTTAATTAACTTCGTTGGTTCGCCTCCTATCTCAGCAACAGGCAACAAGCAATGAAAATTAACGGTTTTATATCACCGCATATTCTCGTGAATTCAAGGGTGCCTCAAGGTTCTATATTACAAAAACACAGCAAGTTCCTGTTATATTCTGATGACCTAAAGAGTTTCTCCAAAATAAGAGATTCTTTTGATCATGCGAAGCTATAAGATCTTAATAGATTAGGTATATATTGCAGACTACAAAATACAATTAAGTTACAGTAAGCGTATATCGATCACATTTTCAAAAAACAGGACAATCTACTTTAAATACCTATGGCATAGGTGGGCATTCTTTGGAGTCTGTTAATTGCATGTGTGATCTTGGCGTGATGTTTGATCATAACTTACATTTTGACACTCACGTTAAGCAGATCACCTTGCGAGCTTATGTTTTGCTGGGCTTTGTCTTAAGAACTACCAAACCCTTTAGTCAAATGAGAACGTATCGATTCCTCTACACAACTCTTGTGCGATCTCAACTCGAATAAGCTGTCGCAGTCTGCAATCCATACTGTGTTATATACTCTGATATGATCGAAAGAGTGCAAAAACGATTTATACGTACTCTGAAATATCGGTTTAATACGCCCAAATTAGACTATTGTAATGCATTGTATGCATGCTAATACCGTACTCGCCACAAAAGGCGTATTGAACTCGGAGCAGTTGTACTTTATAATATCTGTCATAGTCGTTACGATTGCGCCGATATAGTGAATCAGTTGCAGATTCATATGCCAGGGAGAGCGACCCGTAACTTCGCACTTTTCTATCTGTCTACCGCTCGCACCAATGCCGGTGTCGCGTATTACTACGCAGAATGACCGCGCAATGTTTGCGTACCACTACGCAGAATGTTCTTTCTCTAGACATATTCGGTAGCACATTATTTCAATACAAGCAGACAATTAAACGTTAGTACTTAATAACACCCATTAGTACTTTGAAAACGTTGACACTACATTTGCTTTTTTTTCAAATCCATATTAATATAAATAAAACATTATTATTATTATTTCTATTACTAATCATTAGTATAGTGAATTTTGAATGGAAGACTGATTTCAATCGTTTTTAATATTTATTGTTTAAATACCAACATTGCATGTTCTACAGTATAATTATATGTATTTTACAATTTCTACAAATATTACATAAATTCTACAAATATTTACATAAGATTGAGGATATACTCATTGCATCTCATTATGACTTGTATCTGTTTTTTCCCCATAGGTAATAATGAATAAAATAAAACAATTAAATATAAAAAGATGCAATAAGTCACAAATTTTATAATGTTAATTTATCCAACAGAATAAATTCTTCTACAGAAAATTTTACCCATAATCTTTAACATCACAAAAATTAGTCTTAAAATAAGGTTTAGTGAATATTTAGCATATTTCCATACAATCTACCGCTATCTATGGCCAGAGCAAGTAGCAAATATTTTGAACGACTTGTGCTGCTATCATAATTTGTGTGACAAAACATACTTTCCTTTAGTTTTTATTTTATATTTTTCGGTAATTGACTTTAAATATATCGAAATAATTGGTGCAAGTTCAGAATATTTTAAGTCAGTAATATTTTTCCCACAATTGTGCATCCGGATTATAATGACCCCAACCGTTTATTAGAAAATTTCTTTTTATTATTAAATTGAAAATTGCTCTCTTCTTTCTTCCTTTGCTTTTTCGTTTTATTCTATTAATTCAAAATTGAAATACCATATTATCTAATAGGGTATTTAAATTTTGAATTAATTGAGTATAATATAAGACAGCAAACTGAATTAAACACAAGACCGCACTTTTAGTTTAAGTGAAGTTTAAATCGACAATTAATGAAATCTAATAACAATAACTGCGAGTCTCAATTTATTAATTGTGACTCACAGTTTATCAAACCAATGAGTTAGAAATTACTTCTATCGTTCATTAAAATCACTAGCGCAATTTTCCTATTCAGCCATTTCTAATGATATAATATGACAAAAAAATATCAATACTTGTTTAATTACAGAATAATTAACGATGAATACAGTATATTGGAAGGAAATGAAAATATGTTACAGATATCGTTGGAACATCGTTAGATGATAGATATCGACGGTTTATATGGTATTAGACTTTAATAAACTTTTTTAATGAAGTTGGGAAAATGTTAGCAAATTCCCGTACGCCCTGTTATATTATCTTATAATTTTTGTTTCCAATATACCCAAATTGCTCTTTTGAATGTGAGTAACATATATGTATTTATCCCCTAATCATCACATCACTGCTTACTAATGTACGAATGATACGTAATACACCAAGAATTAGCTAAAGTTTGGAATTCTTTACCTGCATAATAGTGTTATATCTAAATATAAATCAGCCTATGTGTACAATTTACATTTACGTAAAGAAATACGAAAACTCATATCGTCTCGACATTGCATTGTACATAATGGATATCTAGCTTAAATAATATGTAGCTGAGAAGAAATATAGCTGTCGGTATCTGATAGACGTACATTTATATATTTACATACATGTGTGAGTTTTCACAGTAACAAACAGTTCAAGATATAAAGAAACGAACGTCCGACTTTTGAAGATGTTCACCACATCGTGTACGTTATAACCAGTAATACCACAATGAGTAACGTGATAGCACGGTCTGAGGTTTTTAATTCATCTAGCTAAGATCTCTCCGTAGGATATTGGAATATTTACGAAAATATTAATATATCTATTGAAAAATAAATAATTTCGTTTAACTGAATCGACGGTTGCAGAATCTTATTTACTTATTTCGTCATGTTCATCTTATTAACCATAACAAAAATATCACAGTTTACGAAAACGTAAAAAGATTCTTCTCATACGCCTAAAAAATAAGAACACCTATTCCAGCCAACCACTCCATTTTTCTGTGACCTAAATTATGGAATACCGTTAATTATATTTGACATAATTTTAGTTATGTTTTGGGGTTATTAGTGATTATTTAACTAGTAAATTTGAGAATTTTAATTTAAGTAATTGCAGATTATTACTTTCTTAATTATTGTTAAGACCGGAAATTAAGTTTCCTTATTTTTTTTCTTATGTTATTCTCGACTACTTCTAAACAAGTCACTCTGAGATAAAAGTACATTCAATAAGTGCCAGTCACGACCTTCTATTTAGTCTTGCTCGCTTTTTGCACGTAGCTGCAATACAGAATATAATTGATAAGTCTTAAACATAACATAATTTCGAGCTACGGTGGTTAATTCCTTTCAAAGCGTTTCTATGATCCGTTTATTATGCTATATCTTTTGTAGTGAGCCATATTTGCGATGAGAATATTAGTGTAATTACTTAAAAGGTTACGAATTAATGGGATGAATTTCCGGAGAAGCGTTTCATTTACATGTGATTAAATAGAATTAGGTTAAAATTTCAATTATTTTAAAGTAGAATAGGATTGTTCGTGATGTGGCCTGTAGCTAACACATATTGACCCTTCGTATGATATTTTATGAAATGGAATTTTTTTCTTTTTTATCAGATGGTATGAAATTTGAGAGGCGTGTTAACAATGACGATTTTGCTATTAAAAGATTGGACTGATGGTACTTTCACGTTTAATTTGTCATATTAAAATATGTTTATATTTTTCTGACTAGTTATTATTTTAAGTATTTTAGTAAAACTAGGAAAATCTCGCCCAGAATGAAAATATTATATTCACACCAAAATATCTACTCAATTGTTAAGCTAGAACAGACGTTTAAGCTTGCCAATATATAACGCAAGTTTACAATCACCAATTTCTTTACAGCAAAATATGGAAGTATAAGAAACTAATTTTAATTGATATAAAAAACAACCCTGAAATTGAGTTTACAATGATGTTTATATGAGTGAATAGAAAAAAAATATGAAAAATAGAAAAAAATTATAACAATTTGTGTAAGGAAATAAATAAGTCAGGGTGGAGAAATATAAAGTTCCAAAATCATCATCTTACTTGTCGGTGAAAGATGATGTGAAATAAGTAAGTGTAGAAAACCATATATTTCTATAATTTTTTTCAATTCTATTCTAGATTTTTCTAATTCTAGATTCAAGAGTGAAGTGATGTATTCAGTTCATGTCACTCACCCGCTTTATCATCATCATTAATTCAAAATTAATCTAATTTGCGAGTGAATTAAAGGATATGTTGTTTTGTTACATTTTCACCTTTTGCTTTTAATGACATTGTGATTATAAATTTTCATTATTCGCAGACTAGGCTTAAACCTTCGTTCCGGTATAACACTTTAATTAAGGTTTTGGTTTGGATACAGTATTTTTAGAACGAGCGAATTATTTTTAGATTTTTTAAATTACGTAAAATATAGTAGGCATAAAAAATAATAATAAACTGTACAAAAAGTAACTTACTACAATAGCTTATTTTTATTTCAAAAAACTATTTTGTTTAATCTCGCCAATCTCTTTAACTATAATATTTTCAACACAAAAAAATAAAAACCCCAGCATTTATCCCAAAAAAGACATCGCTATGATGAGTCATAACTTTTTATCCCCATGAAAAGAAAAACAACAAATATTTAAATCATTTATTTTTGAATACCTTACAAAGAATCAACACGTATTCATTATATGCCATATCACTAACTGTCTTGTTGCTACTCTCAAGTGCCTGAAATTGATATGTGATCTATTCGTCAATAGATCACACATAAGCAAACCTCTAATTCATACTCTCCTTTTAACTTTTTTATCCCCATGAAAAGAAAAAGAACAAATGTTTAAATTATTTCTTTTTGAATATCTTACAAAGAATCAACACGTATTCATTATATGCCATATCACTAACTATCCTATTTCTACTTTCCAGTTCCTGAAATTTATATGTGATCTATTCGTCAATAGATCACACATAGGCAAACCTCCAATTCATACCCTCTAAAGTAATTACCCTGATAACTACAAATTTAGCTCGCAACAAAAATATATTTCAAGCCTAATAAACCAATTCCAGAAACGCTGTGCACGCAAATAGAAACTGTATTTCAAAATTTTGTCCAAGACAATCAATTGTATATTACTGCGGTTATGGTTGGGGAGCGTAGAAGGGGAAACTAATTGGAAAGTAGTGTTTATATAACAGACGTAAAACCCCAGAGTAACATATGTGTACATGACTGGTCAAATATAAAAATGAACTATGTTCAAATAATTATGAAAATAAATTTCGAGTCTAAATAATAACTTAAAATCTGTATTAAAACGGTGAATAATATTTCAATGTCACCAGTTACTAACCACTAATGACTTCAAACATATCCATGTTTTTGCAACGTAATGAATGTATTTCACATTGAAGTAGCTGACGAGAATAAATGGTATTTTATGGGTTTAAGAGAAGAATCTTGTTACATCTTTTTTTACTTTTATAAATTATGACATTCCTTTCGTGTTCAATAAGATAAACGTAATTGATTGGATGTAAATCAGATTTTAACATAAATCCAGTTTTAGAAATAAGTGATGAGAAAATTTAACACATGATCGAAGTTCTAACTTGTTTATGTAATTTAAGAAACTATACTATTCTAAGTATTCAAAAACTCTTCAAATGTTAGTTGGAGTAATTATAAAGTAACATTCAATAATTATCTGTATCTCTTGTTATTGTTGATGATAGGTAACTGAAATAACTTGTATTTCCGTCACAATTTAGACTATATCATAAGCATTATTAAATAAAAGATTTATACAAGTCTCAGCTAGATAAATTAAAAATTACAAAGTCCACACTATCACGTTACTGTTTGTACATCACCTCTATATGCATCACTATCATTATCGTCTACATATTCATCGTCTATACTAATTTAAGTGCACGCGATGTGGATCGAATTTCTTTAAAATGTCGGACTCTCACTGCACTATAACATAAAATGATTGCAGGTATAAATAGTCATCCTTTAAATATAATTGGTTGCAACAGTTTTGTTATTTCGCTTCAGACAGCGTGAGATTTTTTTTCAAAAATTGATATTATTTATTAATCACCTCTGTAAAAAAGTCTAATTCTTCTTGGGCGAAGAAAAATTAAATGAGGGCAGCAAATAATTTGGAATTGTATTGTAGAAACTACAAACATATAGTGTTTTTTTAATTTTTAAATAGATTAATTAATTTTTGACTAGATTAACGAAACCGACTTTAAATGGGTTGCGTAACAATGTAAAACTCAGCTCAGTCTGTGAGTTTGCTGCGGTTGATCAATTATCGTTTAAACACACCACCTGACATTATGTTTGTACTTCATAATATTAAATATATCGTCAACCAAAAGAATGTTTACATATGGCAATCGCAAAAAAATATGTGACTGCTCTTCGAAATTTGTGTATATTTTCCTTTCACTATTGAAATGGCGCATTATTCTATTTGTTACTCAGTCATCTTCTAATGTTTCATTTTGCTTTAATTACACTATATTTTAATTTTTTCTTCATTTTCCAATTTTTATTAAATTATGCTACTTTCATTCTACTTTTCGAGTGTCGGAATAAAATATTTTGAAATATACCCAGGATTACGGATTACGGTAAGAAAAAGTCATAATCACTTAATTAAAAAAAAAATTAAGAGCAAAACCCAATGAACGGTGGATATATAGCTTCATTGAGCGACGCTAACATCGCCTGCGTGTATATTACCGTGTCAGAAGTGTACAACTTCAAAGAATGTTATTTATTTATATGTTGACACACAATGACACGTTACTGTGTCTTGTGGAAGGTATTGTGGAAGTATTAAAATAAAATCAATATTAACATAAAATTCATAAATTAAGTTATTTAATTTTAAGCATATTATATATATCAGCATCTTTGCTAATAGCCCACCTGAAGATGTTTTTAAATTAAAGAAAGTAGAAGTAATACTACAACACGTAGTTTAATTTAATTGTGAATAATAAAAGGGAACTAAAATAATAATAGTATTACATTGTCATCGTCAACAAACGACTTTAATTTTTTTGTTTGAGATGACCTTTGTGGGGGTTGATTTAAACTTTTATTATCAAAAGCAAACTTTTGAAAAATATAGCTATCAACGGAGTGGGTGAAATAGGATCGCCTTGCGTTACTCCTCTTTTCGAAGAAAATGTACTATTTTTGGTTCATTTTGATGGTAGTTTCCTTTTCTTTATATTTTTTGCATAATGTTCATGTATTTGGTATGAATTCCTTGTTTATTTAAAGCTTCCCATACTGCTTCATAGTAAATATTATTGAATGCTTTCCAATAAATTATGAATACGACATACATTTTTTTTCTTATGTTCATTACAACGTATCAATATCTCTGAGAGCGTGCATATATGATCAAAAGTCAAATAGCTGAGTTAAACCCCGTCTGTTCTCTGGGCTGTTAATCTTCTAAAGTTACTCGTAGTCTCCTTATTGTTCAGTACTTCCGAAAACTTTATTCCGCGCTTGGAGTGAACCTATCGGTCTGTTATTTTCAATATGTGGAGGATTGCTTTGTTGTAGAGCATCAATACGATTTAATTTTCAAATTTCTGAGACATGGAATTGTATTTCAATATGGTATTAAATACATCTGTTGACAATGGGGTTATCGTTTAGATTATCGCTTTTAGAACGTTGTTCGTTTTGTCATTTTTTTCTGGGTTTTTTTGAGACTTAGTTTTTCATAGAATGATGGATTTTACTTTCCATGAATGGTTACATTTCTTCATTTCCATTAAACATACTATTAACTTATTTATAATGTTAAGTATATAAGTTATTTCATTGTTTCGTAGTAATTTTAAATAGTGCTTTTCTACTAGCAGTGCTTCCTTTTTGATCTTCAAGAGATGCGATATATTTTTCTCCTGGTTTCACATACCTGTGCTTCTCTAGTTCTTTCTAATTCATTTTTCTTTTTATTTATTCTCTTATACCAAGGCAAGAGCTCTTTTCCCTCCATTTCCGTTTTAATTTGTCTATTTTGTATACAGATTATTTTTCTAATAAATTTCGCAATTTCTAAACTGACCATGTAGTTTTTCGTTTCCGTTTTGACCATATATCCACACGTTTATAAATTTTACTACCTTACAGTAGTTCATCTTGTCATTTTCATCATTTTTAAATCATTTTGTAAATATTATTTTTAATCTTTGCTTTTCCATAGCCGTAGTTCTTTTAATTTATTTTCCATGTTTTATTCGTCATAGTTTTTGCTTTACATTTTTTGTAGGTTATTCGTACCATTGTATATTTTGAGAGATTAACTATATTTGTTATCTTTATATTTTTTATGTCGTTGAGGATATTATTTTTTACCAACGCATAGTCTACCTTATTTTTGGTATGTGCGTTTGGTGACTCTCCAGTCTAACATACTTCTGTTTTTTTTGTAAAACATATTCACAATTGTAAGTTCTTTCCCAGTACACAAGTGAATTAGCATTTTAGCTTTATGATTGATCATGTATTATTGGGATAATAGATGGGATACTTTTTGTATTTCTTCTCATTCTGCAGTCGTAATCGAGATGTGAATTTGAATTATATTTTTAATCATTCCTTCATAATTTAAATCTAGTCTTCAATTCTATTTGAATGTGCTGTAAAATAGGTAATACACTCTTAAATGCTTCTTAGGAAGAAACCTTAGTTCACTAAAGCCACTTTTACATATATTAAAAAAATTTTATTTTTTTCTAGTATTTTATTACCTTATTTTCGGGCTCTAATAGACAATTATATCTCATTTTATTTTTTTAAGAACATAATCTAATTTTAGTTCGTGTTCTTTTTCTAAGAGGAATTTTACATTTTACAAGGCTAAGTGTAAATTAATAGGTTTAAGTTTATTTACTTTATTTTTTGAGTTGTGTGTATTATATTTGGAGGTTTCAAATTAGCTGCAAACAAGTTCAAAATTTATTACAAATCCATGGTTTTTTTTATTATTTTTATATTAACAAAAGTGCTTTTTTAATTTGTAATAACTCGAAAAAATATTTAATATTGAACGTCCATGCCACTTATATTCAAATGTGAATTTCTTTGTTTTCTGTGTCTAATGTTAAATTTGTTTAGATTTTTTCTTCTTCTTTGTTTTAGATCGTTATGTTTTGATGTCTTATTAGACATACTTAACTGATCTTTTATTTACTACTGGACCTGTGTATCTAAATAGCGTTTTTTATACACGCAATAATTGCCATTAATATTTTGTAAGTTATGATTTAGACCATTAGTAAATCTTTTTTAGTATAAATTTGATTTAGTGTTACATTGTTCCTTAAGTGTTGACAGTTTAATAAATAAAACAAGCACTGTATGTACAAATACTCATTATTACTACGTAGTTTATATTATGATATTATTTTGTATTTTATTACAAATAATAATAAAGTTAAGGTATTAGATTAGGAGATCACACATAAAAAAATTTATGGCCACATTGTTGATTTTATTCTACAGTTATATTTTCTTACCTATTTTCAGTGACTACTAGACATTTTCAGAGGTACTGGTATTGATTTTTTCAGGTTATTTTTTTAAGTATCACTGTATAAGTTTATTTTTTTTGCACTTTTTATTAAGTATTGGAAATCTAAATGCTTTATAAATGAATTCATATCCTTTTTCCATAGAAATATTGATGTTATCATTCAAAAATAGCATTGAATTTTATCATTATTTTTATATAATGTTTTAATATATTAAGCATCAGGTAATTTCAATTCATAATATTTTCAGTTTATATTTTTACACTATTTATTTTTTACTGCTATTTTTACTATAGTTACATCTTTTATTAATCATTTTGTAGTAGCATTGCGTTAACCGTCTTGCGTCTACCTACTCCAATTTGAAAAATCTGAGGTACCCCCATACACAGGTCAAATGAAAAATAAATTACTTAATGAGTATTTGAAAAATACGAAGAATATTTCCCAAAAATAAATGAAAATAACGGGATTTTGACAACAAAACGAAATTAAAATAATTAAGAAAAAATCATGCATGGTATAAAACAAAATCCTAAGTAAAGAGGAAAATAGGAAACCTCAAAATTTCTCCAAGAAATAAAGAAAGAAACCACTAAAGTACTGAAAAAAAAACAAAAAGAAAATTTAAATAAAAGGTACATATTAACGAAAAAGAGAATTAGAAAAGACCCACGTAAGTAAGAAAATCACATTATCCCAAAAAAAAACGACTCAATAAGAAGTAAAGAAAAAATTATCAAGGAAAGTAAATGGATACCAAATATATTAAAAAAAAACCGATTCCTAAATTACTTGTTTTAGAAGAGAAGATACGATATTCTATTCGTAATCACATACGAACATGGTAAAGTAGGCAGGCGGTCCCCTAAATGATCAGACACGAATGATTCGCCAACTCCACATTTCCTATATTGGAGGGTCGAGGTTAATTGCTACATTCTCTGTGTAGCAATAAGTCAGCGCGAAGCTATCAAAAATAAGGAAAAAATCGTCTAGCCAATTATATTTACAAATTAAATTTGGTAGTATTTTCAGAAAGGAAAATACAATTAAACAATGGAAATACAATTAAACTGGAAAACGTTCTGCTTTTTAGAGCATGAAAGGTTTGGGAAGACGGTGTTGCTATAAATACAATCTTTGTGATAACAGCATTACGCGATTCATTTATAGATAATATAGCTTCCTTTGAGTCATCACCCCAACGTATTTAGGAAATAGAATCAAAGTTGCAAGAAGCATTATGGTTAACTATCAATAAAATAAATTCGAAACTTTTATAAAAATTCATCGAAAAATTCTAAATCTGTCACTTGAAATTTTTTCAAGACAGAAAAAAATGCAACTTTAATCTAGGTAAACTATTATCTTTTATATAGGTAAAATTTTATCTAGGTAAACTATTATCTCTCTAAGATTACCGAACGCAGAAAATAGAAAGAAGAATGACAAATTATAAACATTTCCTTGTTTCCTAATATCTGTGTTCACCATCTATGTAATCTCAATATTTAACTATGGCACACAAACCTGAGCTTTAAATTAAAATTTATCAAAGAAGCTAAAATTCACTCAAGTTAAAATGACGAGATATATTATTGGAAAGAGATTAGATTATATAATTAGTAATAAAGAGTTAAGTCGTTAAATTCAAATGATGGACGTTCTAAAAATCGTTTAAATTTAAATGTCAGATTAGTATTATACTGATGTGTTAACAAATTCCAAATTATCAATCATAAGGTGAGGATTTCGCGGCGGTGGATCATAAGATAGAATTATTAAAATGACAACAAAATTTGCCTGTGACGATTTAAGATTTTTGTGCAATTGTTAAATCTATCTATTTAACTGGTTATTCGACATAAATTTTAATAAATATTTAAATATTATAACTACGGGTTGCTTTTAAGAAATTCAGGTAGAAAGTACTTCTTATCAAATTTTCCGTTTCGCGTGCTATGAAATATTTTTTTTTAATCTAACATAAGAAATTACACAAAAAAACTAAGGAATTCATGATTTTGGTTAACTTCTGAAATATCACACAAAACTCATGGAAAACGGGAAAACTTTGTTTATGTAAAAAAACAATTTTTATTATCAATCTTACAGAACTTTTTATCAAATCTCATGTGATTGTTTGTCCTCGTGTGTATATTTGTCCTTTTGGCATGTATATGTACATCTTATGAACATATTATGGCTGAAATTTCAATTTCACCAATTGTGTGTCTTATGTGCACAAATCTAGTATCATATCATTTTAATTATCATATTAAATTTCTTTGTTTTTTGTTTTATAAAAAGCAACTAATCATGCACAAAAATTAGTTTTATAGAAAGCAAACAATCATGCAAGTGAACAAAATATTATAGTCTAGCCAATATTTTATCAGGCCAACAAAACCTATTTTTTTAAATAATAAATTAGAATTGTTATTATAATTTTCCAGTAAACTTGATGAAACTGTTTTCTATAATTTTAACGTAGTATTTTTTGAGCTTCACGGCAATATATTTTAACATCCCTACGTCAAATGGTTTCTAAGAAAAAAAGCTGTGTTAGATGGATATATGTATAGACAAAGAGAAGAAGAGATGGACAAAGAGGGGAATAATCTTATAAAGGTTCTGTTTTATTACCTTTTGAAATACGGAACAAAATAGCTGCTCTTCTTGAAATTAAACCTAAAATTTTGTATGCACCGTTATTGTGCGCATAAAAGTCGGAAAAGCACATGGACATGTAAAGCAGAGAAAGGTTGGTGATAAATTTCAAGTGAAATACATAATTTACTTTCGAGAGAGGTCACGGCTGCGACATTCTACATATTCGCGAAGTTTGTCACTTGCGTAAGCGGAAAGATCATGATTTTCTCGCGTCTTGCCGAAATTAATATATTCATGGTTTTACACTTCATGGTTGAATTTTAAAATCTTAATATTTATTTAAAAACTTTTTTGTAATTTTATGAGAGTTATTTCTTTACACGAAAGGAACATTTTTTGTCCAGTTTTAGTTTTCATTACAATATTACATGAAAATTGTTAAACATATGAAAATGAGAGAAACTTTGTTTTGAATTAAATTAAATATATAGAGTCAGTCATTTCTGGCCATCTCATAAAAATGTGTTACGGATGTGATGAGACAGGAGTGGAAATAAATTAATCAAAATTAATTTTGATTGGAGTGTGAGTGCTGATCATTTCAAAACGTATAATACCGGAAATGAAAATGTATGCGTTTAGAATATAATGTACGGATATCCAGAAAAAGTTTGTGAGTATTTCTTATTTGTTGTTAGATGTTAAATTTCGGATCAATCAGGTAATCCTATGTAATTCTACTCTGTGTTATGAATTGCTAATATGTACATGTGAGATGCTCTTATAGCAATTGTGATAAAATTCTTTTATTTTTTCATCCACATCTTCATGCTTTTAAAAAAACATTGCTATTGAAAGCATTGCTCATCCGTCCAGGTAATTTTTTTAAAATGTATTCATGGCTTTTATTATCTTTTGAACTTTCTACGATTTGATACACCCACGTTTTTCCGATTAGTCGATATTTTTTTACTCCTTTTTTCAATTGAATATATGTATACATTCACTCTTCTCTTATCCATTCATTCAAATCATCGAAAAATTCTTGCATTTTTTTTATATTCACATTTTTTATTTCAATTTTTCATCGATTTACCACACTATTTTATGCTTTTTGGAATAGTTTGACGCTGCTAATACGTTACGGTATAGAGTATATTTCGTTTTCTTTAATGGCATTGGATGTTTTTTACACAATAAACAATCTTTATACGCATTGTTTTACATTTATTGGATTAAACACTATAAATAAATTTTTACATGTGAAGAATGAGAAATTTAACGAAATATACGTATTTAGCTTTTAGCTTTCCAAATAAGCATGCTCAAAGAGCAATCCCTGTTTTATAATGATTTAAGGATATGTATGTATCAGAAAATAATTCGATGAAAGTCAAAATAATTAGGATGTCATCCATATTATGAAAAATGAGTTCAATTTTTGGAATAATTCCGTAATTTGACATACAGAAAAAAAAGAAATCTCTTTATAAAATTATAAGTTTATACAGGCCCAACAAGATAATTTTTAGGCTAATATTTAATGTTTTTTTTCACTTTGACGTATTTTAGTTGTGGTAACCTGGTGAAACACTTGACCCAGAATTCGAATTCATCCAAAAATGCGCAAGGTCAATGGCCACCAAGTAAATAAATTCAATATATCATGATATCTAATCTGAACATAGAGTTTCATATCAACAGCATTCGTTTGACATGTTAAACTTTAAATCTTGCATTTTTTTCATAGATATAAGCAATATATATATATATATATATATATATATATATATATATATATATATATATATATATATATTTACAATTACCTGTAACCGCATTGTTCAACAAATATTTGGCCTGGTCAGTATATAATTTCAATTTTACTTTTAATGGCTTACATATTAAATTTGATTTACTATCCCGTGGTAGAATATTACGTCATGTTGATACATAGAGACATTTAGCTCTATAAGGAAAACAAGAAAAAAAGGTTCGTAGTTAATTTCTTTTATTTTTCAGAACTATTTTTTATTACACAAACTATTTTTTTCCATCTCAAAGAATGAGTTTTTAGAACCCAATGTATTCACAATATAACCAGTGTGCTTTATTATGTGGCAGAATATATATGGAAATATATATGAAGACGTATTTGAGTAAATCGTATGACAAATACTGACGGTGGGCTGTGGATTAAACTGTCTCAGCATGATGACCATTTTGGATGAGTACGGAGGGTTTTAAATTTGTTCTGGTTAAACTGAATCCCTTAATACAGACATAGTATTATTATACTGTATATACCCTCGCAATGAAGTTAATATACGTATGTGTTAATATAATTAAAAATCGTAATCAGATAATATCCTTGAGATAAGACAAAACATAAAATTTTTTTTTATATATGTAACCAGAAGAAAAGTCCTCTTATTGGATTTAATGTAATTGAATGTTAATTTAAACGTAATTTAATGTTTTTTAAACGTAATTTAATGTCTGGATTTAACGCAACAATGTGGCAAAACAATACATATAAGAGAACCTTTAGAAAATTTTCCACCTGAAATAAAACTTTATTTGCTTCTATGCGAATCCCATGTACCACAAAAAAGTATTTAGTTGTGTATTTAACGGGAAAGTTTAGAAATTAAGGACTTTAATTCTGTGTTTGTTGAATAATCGTCTCCTTTTTGTTCCAAGTATCGTAATTATTGAATTGGCGGCAAATGTCTGTTAAGTACGAGTGAAGCCCTCAATGCTATGATTCTGCAGGATCTTAGGCGCATTTAAATTTGTATTTTAATATTGTTAAATAATTTAAAACGATAATATTATTTTATAATAATATTTTTTAAGATGAATATATTACCTAATCTTACACTTTTTTAAACGCAGGTATAGTTATATGTCTGTTTCATTTCAGGTTGTTTGTTAAAAGAAACCAGTTTTGTCCCTTTGTCGTGACCATTTTTATTAAAATTTCTTCTCGATGCAATCTTTAAGCTTCGAAAGCAACTGAATCCAGATACCAGGAACTCGCCCTCTATAAATGTCTTCAAGGTCGATTGAAAAGTGCTTCCTCTTGTAGTTCTTTATCCCTACCTCTTTTAAATTCTATCTTACTCGATCTCCTTAACATTACATGTCAAGATTAGGAAATTATGTGTAATGTTACTAAATTTACAAATTTAACCATTGTCGTTGACTGAATTGTTGTCGTTGTTGTAGATCACTTATGTAGAAATAATTCTATCAAATGTGTATGTAATTCCATGTGTTTAAGTTTGAAAATCAGTAATAAATAAATATAAAATATAAGATTGCGCTACGCGTTGAAACTTGAAAGTTTTTAAATTTTAATGAAAAGTTTCCATTTTTTGAATTCCAAGTATCTTACATGCGAAATGCAAAAAATACATAATATTTCTACATGCCATATAATTGGGTATGCAGTGAATCCCTGGTACTAAAAATTTGGAGCAAAATGCAAACATATTTTTATTAAAGATAACTTAAAGCCAAATTAATTTTTCGAATGAAACTGTTAAATAATTTAGAAGAAATTAAAATTATTGTTGATTCTGCTGGACATTTAAAATAAAATAATTACAAGTTATTTAATGCCAATAAATGCCGGTCAGTAAATAAATGTATATATGCTAGCTGATGAACAACAATTCGTGAACAGTGCACGAATGCAAAATATTTCTTAGGGAATTTTAAAAATATAATATTAAATATTATGTACAGAATGTTTTTAGAGTCAACAGAATGTTTTTAGAGTCAATTCTTAATACTTCAAGGAATTTACTGTTTTTATCCCAGTTAAAAATGTTCTAGTATCATCTTGCCTTTTTGTGTCATTTCTACTCTATTTAGGAATGATAAATACCTAGGATTATTTCTTGGTTACATTTAATACAATTTTTTTGACCAAAAAACTGCTCTACTTAAATGCACTACAGCCAGATCGTCTTAATTAAATTCCATGTCATTAAATGTGGCGTAAAATAAATAGAATGGCCAAAGAGTAAATTAAGTTTTCCAAAATTTCCAAAAAAGAGAATGTCGTATTCAGCCCTGGAAAAAGCGGAATAATAAAGGCAAAAATGTGGAAACTGGGACGAGTCAAACGCTCTACGCGTTAATGAATTTCGCGTCAGAATTCTCGCTTAACATTTGAAATAATAACTGTGGACATTTAGAAAAGTTCAAAGTTTTCATTCCATGCGATGGTGGCGTTATTCACATTGAATTGAAAGGGAATTATATTTATTATTTATTTCTCAAAATTTATTTGGTTGTAATCAAACTAAAAGAAGATCGTTAAATTAATTAAGCGGAATCATTTTGTTACATGTTTGTGGATATCATACGGTTATCAAGTTAGATTGCGTAATTATTATCTGTTTAAATATTCTCCGTAAATTAATAGATGATAATTCAAAATTTAAAATATAACATAATTTAAAAAATCATAATAGCTGAATTAATTTTACCTAATTATTATTTAAAATATATGATTCACGCAATTCATTACATGCAACGTAGATTGTTATGTAGTTCTATAAATAAAATAAAATTTGAATGTAGGAGATTTCCAAAAAAATGATAGAAAATCTAATTATCCATTAAAATTATTGTTAGAAAATAATAACCAAAATGCTTTAATAATTAAAAAAGAATTACATGATAATAGGCTGAATACATTTTTGTCATTTTAACGTCACCACTGCCTAGAAAGCATAGTTCCAAAATAAATGTTCCAAAATGTATGTTTGAAAATTTCCATATAATTTTTCTGAGCACACATGTAAAGCAATAAGAAATTATACCTTTAAAATAACTCTCTTGCTAGTGAATTTATGTTTTACATTGTTAGAATCAATTTTCATATTGTGTATGTCACTTTCTGACTAGTGATATATACAATATAAGAAGTGATTCTAAGTACATTTTGTGTTTTTTCATGACAGAATAATATTTTTAAGAAATTAGAAATATCAGTAGTAACACATGACTAGCACCATTTTAAAAAGTCTGAAATTTGTATTAATTACACGTATCAGAAAAATAATTGGAAAGGTTAAAATGTGACAATATTGTTATAATACAAGAAAACTAGGTCGTGGTAAAGAAATTAAAGATAGTAGAAATAATACTATATCACATAGTTTCATTTAATTGTAACAATTTATTCTTAAAATAAAGTACCAGCGCTAAGGACGATTCGTGTACATAATACCGCCCAATAAAACTACGACTTTGAAGCAAATTGAGTACGGTCCCACTATAAAGTTCCTTACCAATAAAAAAAATTCCTTAAAGTATAACGAATGAAATGGGAGCTGTTTATGGAAAAATCAAAACTTTTAATTCCTACTTTACTGACACTGCAAGTGTTCAATATATAAACTAAACTAAAAACTATTTAGGAATTTCACTTTCAAATTCCTAAATAGGATCGATTGTGTGCGTAAATATTCTGTGTAAATTTTAATAATGAATACCACCACTCGTAATATTGACAAGGATATCGATAACTTTTTAAATTTTTTAAATATTATATTTTTAATCTGGTTATCTTAACCCTTAACCACCTAGCGTCGGTCACAGTGACTCCAGACGATATATTTTTTCAAATATTTCTGTTATTACGCGGGCCACGCGCCTGTGATTCTATGTACTTTTTCCCCTCCCTCTCCAGTTTGCGCCCTGTGCTCGACCAGGCGACACGTGCGCGCAATAAAAAAATACAGGTAAATATATTTCGCATGCGGTCATGGTGACCGACGTTAGGTTGTTACGTTACTTTAAGTGTTAAAATTTTCTTGTCGTTTTTTAGGTTTATCATGTATGAACGTGATCGAAATATCAATAGATGGTTAGAAGAGTGTGACTTAGATTCCGAGGTTCAAAGGTACGTGCCGGAATTACCAAATGAAGACTGCAGTGACGTAGAAGACTTACCATTAGACCACGTCATTGATGGTGAGTGTCAATTGGACTCTGAAATTGATGTTGACGAGTTAAATGAAGATGACGATAATGATGATCTGCCTGTTGATGATCTTCTGATGATGAAATTCCATTGGCAAGATACCGGAAGTATTTCGGAAAAAATAGATTCCGTTGGTCATCTTAACCTCCGGTTCGCGATCAAGGACATTGCAACACAACATCGTTCAACAACCTCCAGGATTGAAAAGGAATTTCAGAGATGTTTTGAACAGAAATACAACACCATCCGATTTATGGCAGTTATTTTTTACTGCTGATATGTTAGAAGAAATCGTAAAGCATACTAACGAAAAAATTAGAAAGATTAGACGTAACTATCAAAACCAGACATGTGTTCAAGACCTCGACGTAATGGAGCTAAAGGATTTTATCGGTATGTTGTACTATACCGCAATTTTCAAAGAGAACCACATACATTACACATGTTGGTATAGCACAGATAGCACAGGAAGAGAGATTTATCGTTATATAATGAGCAAGAACAGGTTCGAAACATTGCTGAATTGCCTTCGTTTTGATGATGCGAGCACCAGAGATGAACTCCGTAGTATTGATAAAACTGCACCTATATCTCAGCTGTTTGATAAGCTGATACGAAACTGCAAAGAAGTTTGCTCAATAGGCAGTTACGCTTGTATTGACGAGATGTTGGTGGGTTTCCGTGGGAGGTGCGGCTTCAAAATGTACATGCTGATAAAATCCAACAAATATGGATTAAAAGTTATGTGCATGACTGACGCCAAAGACTCAGATGGTCAAGGCTTGCCCGTTGAATACCAAAGACTGAACAAACCCACGCAAGCAGTTTTCAGATTGTTTGCGTGGATTGAAGGAACCCACAGAAATGTTACGACTGATAACTGGTTTACTTCTGTGGAGCTAATGAACATGCTTAAGCAAAAACAGCTGACACTTGTAACACTTACACACCTTATAACACCCTTAAAAAAAATAAATGGGAAGTACCTCCTCAATTTCTGCCTGGCCATCATCGGAACGTTGGCTCTTAAATTTTTGGATTCACGTCAGATGCAACATTGTTATCTTTTGTACCAAAGCAAAACAAATCCGTGCTTGTTCTCTCCAGCATGCATCACTCACCAACCATCGATCCACAAAAGCAAAAGCCAGAAATTATAACTTTTTATAATAGCATCAAAGGTGGCGTCGATACATTAGATCAAAAATGTGCCATTTACTCAACTTCACGACGCACACAGCTCTGACCAATGGTTGTCTTCTACAGAATGCTGGATGTATCTGCAGCACATTCATACATCATCAGCAACACGAACCAATCTCAGAGAAAGGTGCCCAGACTAAAGTTCATGAAACGACTGGCTGGAGATCTTATCAAACCCCATTTAAGACGTCGAGCGAACCAGTTTGGATTGCAAAGGGAATTTCAGAGCGCTATTCGCCAGATTCTCGACATAGAAGAAGAATCCAGAACATCTTCGGCAGACAGCTCTGACAAATTAGAAACACGTAAAACTTGCTTAACGTGTAATCGAAAAAAAAAACGTAAAACATTTCATTTGTGTTTTCAGTGCAAAAATTCAATTTGCGTTGAATTTTCTCAAAAAATGTGTGTTGGCTGCCGCGAGAAATTGTGAATGTTAGGGGGCTGTAATTTTGTAATGATGTGTTTTATATGATGAGTTTTATATAAGAGGTTTTATATTTAACTTACTAAAAATGATTAAAAATAAGTAGTCTAATTGATTGTTATTGCTTAGATCTCACCTGAATTAGAAAACCTACAATTTGTTAAAATATTTGTAAGTCAACTTTTATTAACAGTAATAAGAAGTAAGAAGTGTTAATTTGAAGAGTATATTAAAACAATTTAAAATAAAAACAACTGAAGAAAATGATGTAGTTTACATTTTTGCCAATTTATGATTTTTTAACCTTCATAATAGTACTAATATGCAACCCGTCACCATGACCGACGTTAGGTGGATGTGTTACTAGAATACACGTAAGGTGGCTAAGGGTTGAACAACCGTCTTAGTTATCTTATATCCGTATCAGAAAATCAATATGGTTTCACACCAGATAGAGCTACCGCAGATGCAATACAAGCACACACGAAGAAGCACAGGGCCAGCAAAGAAGATCTTCACATGTTTTTCATAGACCTCGAGAAGGTATTTGATAGAATACCGCGCAGGTCAGTCTGGCAAGCTATGAGGACGCAAGGAATACCAGAATCTGGTAAGAGACATATGTAAGCGCATTACCACGCAAGTAAGAAGTCTAGGTGGAACTAGTGAACCATTTGAAGTCAAAGTTGGAGTACATCAGGGATCGGCACTAAGCCCGCTCTTATTTAATGTGCCCATGGACTATTTTAACAAACATGCCCAGGCTGCTCTTCCCTGGTGTACGATGTATGTCGACGACATCATGTTGGTCGACAAATACGCAGAAATTATTCAAAACACCCTTTATGAGAAGCAAGCACTAGAGGAAAATGGCCTACGCATTAGCAGAACTAAAACTGAATATCTACATTGCAAATTTTCTGACCGATCACGGTTTAACGCTTTCATAAACATCGACGAAGAACCAAAACCGAAGGTAAACAGATTTAAATATCTGGGATCAATGCTGAGTGCGGATGCCAGTGTCGACGTCAGTGCGGACGTTACCCATAAGGTAAATGCCGCCTGGAAAAAATTGAGAATGCTCTCCGCTGTACTCTGCGACCCAAAGATACCAATAAAACTAATAGATAAAATGTACAAAAGAGCAGTAAGACCAGCTATGATGTATGGTAAAAAAATACACACAAACGAAATTAAAATGCTACGATGGACAGTGGGAGTCACAAGACTTGATAAAGTACGGAACGTGTACACTAGAGGATCTTTCAAGGTCGCACCCATAGTAGCTAAGATGTTGGAAAGTCGTTTGTGATGGTACGGGCAAGTGATGAGACGGGACGAATGTAACGCCGTAAAAACTGCCCTGGCTATCCCGGACATAAAAAATGGTAGAGGAAGACCACAGGCCACGTGATGGACAACCGTTGCCAAAGATCTGGCGATGGCAAACTTAGATGTAGGGACAATCCAAGATCATCTGACTTGGCGCCGGAATACGAGGAGAGCCAACCTCAAATAAAAGGAAGAGGCATGGAAGAAGTAGAAGATATTGTTAATCTGGTAATTTTTTTAATGCGAAATACAACGATTGGGGTGATTGTTAGTCAATTATTATAATTTTATTTAAATATATGAAACATACCATTGAAAAGAGAGAGTGAGAGAGATGTCAATGCATTAAATAACACGATGGATGGATTAAATAACACGATGGCCTAATTAATTTCATCGACAAAATTATTTATGATTATTTAATACTGGCATAAACGACAAGCAAATGTTATTACAGAAAACTCGACAGGTTCATGTTATTTTAAAGTTTACCTTTATTTTACGTGTAATTAGGAATATTGCTCTGTAAATCGTCAAACAGGAAATAGTTATTTCTGTGCGGGTTTGTGAACGTAATTACAAGAAGTACGGTATCAATTTGCTTATAAAATATGAATTTACCAGAAGTATTTTTGAGTGTGACCTAACCATCAAGATTATTTTAGCAAGGTAATAACGAATAAATCCCCAAAGAACAGCGAACGCAATTTACTGCGTGACAACAAATGATATAGTGTTGCAAAAAAGGTTCGAACAGTATTTATTGGGCAAACTATTTTTAATATAAAACATTGCCATTATACTTTTACCTGTCTGCATCTATTTAGTATATTAAGTCTATAGTTTATTACGCTGTTGAATGATTTCATTGGAAAAGCATAGGTATTAATGTCCTAGTAAAAGCAAGATTTATATAAAACATCGTGGTAAGAAGATGACAACCCCCTAATAAGTTTAAATAGTAATGATTAACTGGAAAGTGGCTTTTAGAGTAAACTAAACTTCATATTCGACTGCAAGAAAAACGATGTCACTTTAACGGGAGAATATTACGAATTGTTATACAAAGATCGAAAGAACCGTCAAAACGCACGTCCGAAAAATCGTGGTCATTAACTTCCCGATTAATTATGCCTGCTTAAACTTCTTACTGGGTGATGCTTCCTTTGCATGACATTGATTCGACTTCTGCTCAGTTCCAAGTGTGAAAAAATTGACGAAGTATATTGCTATTGCAAAATCATAGACCGGTTCATAAAGGCAACGTTTTTTGCGTACAGAAGTGTTTTTCCCAATATGTATGTGCCTGCGTACATATGTGCGTGATGGTGTGTTCATGTGCATATGTGTACATGTTTTGGTCTCAAAGTTTTTATACCGATTTGCAAAGAAGTTCATACTTTACGCAAATAATATTTACTTTTTCTTTTCTTTCATTAAAAAATTACATATCGTAACTAAATGTCTTTCATAGATGTTTAGAACCATATGAAAAATTACTTCTAAGTAAGTTTATGAATAAACGGTTCTCCAGGTATCATTCAGCAAATTGAATTACTAATAGCTCAAAAAAAATTACTTTTATTTATAGATGGCCTATAAAGAGCATTATCAAATGTTAACTGATCAAATAAAATGTGTAATTTACTAAAAGTGAAGACCGCTACTTCATACTTCTACTGAAGCTTCAAGGTAATACTGTGAATTATATTGATTTTTCTAATAGATTGATAATATGATAACTGAAAAAGTATAACAATTTTACGTCTATTTTTAAACAAAGTAATAATAATTATGAGTGATGCATGTCCATAGTACTTTTTTGCTTACCTTTACTTTGTTTTAATTTTGTTTGTATTTTGAGGGAAGAGCAAAACGTCAATAAAAGCCATTATTTTAATACAATAACTTTTTGGTTTACTACATTGATCCTTTTTGTCTATATTAAACTTCATATTGCGGAACATTAACCTTCATACATTTAGCAGTTTATAAAGAAAATATCCTTTTAAACTTACAGGAATTAAAATATGTATTTTGTAATTTGAATATTTATAACTTTTCCTTTCATCACGTGTTGCGTTACTGCTTAGGCGTCACAAAATTTAATAAAGGACTTGTTCTTTTGTTAAGTCCAATATTTTTAACGGATTAATGAGAAAAAATTTTAATGATTGCGCCGTTATCAATACAGTGAGGAACATAAATAATATCGTAAATAATATAGTGTCTTATGTTTGAAAAAAATATTTCAATGTAACCAATGGTGATAGTCATGTATATTTAAAATTATTTTCGTTTTTATTTCCATCCGATAGAAGTATGCATGAAAATAATTTAAGGATCATGTTCACCACGGTTCAAATTTTTGAAAAATATGTGATGGTTTCACAGCAGGCTGAATAACACGAGTGATGCGTGTGGACTAGTTTTTAAATCATCTATTTTATGCTGATGTAAACACCATATTTTAAATAAACCCATAAAATTAATTCATAGGTATTAACTTTATGGGTCCATTTTAATTATGGACTAGATTTAATTTTACACTTTTTTATCTTTTTTTTTTATGCGGAATTGGGTCTGTGTCACTTATAACGAAATGAACATTTATTTCGTAAACTCATCAGAGTCATTCATTGTTCCCAAATATCAAATTTCCGACAATTAATGTAGATCGTACTTTCTAGTTGATGGTCTAAATTAATGTGATTTTCCTACGACGAACTATTACAACCTCCTTCATATTTCACATTTTCAGCTGAAAATGTGAAGACGTTAACCTTATTCCTCATAACGGCCCCGTGTAGACTTAATCAAAAATATGCAGGTTGTATTCACCTCCAAAATATCCAAAATCCTGAAGCAAATTTTAAATAAACACCTGGTAAGGCACATAGATTTGAATAGCCTTCCTTGTAAATGGTAATATGCATTTCGCCTAAATCAGCCTTTATCAAGTCTTCCGGCGTACACTCTGCTAGGCGGCATGAGGAAAGCTTATATACATATTAAATTTCATTTTAAAGTATCACATAAACCCCAGTACACAGATTGCTGATCAAGCTAGTATCTTTATTTTTCACAATTAAATGAAACTACGTGATGTAGTATTATTTCTACTATCTTTAATTTCTTTACCACGACCTAGGTTTCGTTGTATTACATCATCTTCAGGTGGGATATTAGCAAAGATCTTATATCCCACCTGAAGATGTTGTAATACAACGAAACCTAGGTCGTGGTAAAGAAATTAAAGATAGTAGAAATAATACTACATCACGTGGTTTCATTTAATTGTGAATAATGAATTTCTACAAAATTAACGCCAAATATATTCAATCTTTATTTTTTTTATTGAATATTCAATTCTTCATACAAATGGTTTCCTGCAGCAGCATTTTGCAACACAAAATCTGCATATGTGAATGATAGAGAGGTATATATTTGAAATATATTTTGCAACGGTAGGAACATTTCTTAATTGTTTATTTGAAGACGAAAGAGTTGATAGAAAATATTGGTTCCAACTATTTTAAAATAAACTGAACCCCAATAATTTTAATGTTAGAAAAATTAAAGAAAAAAAGTTCTAATATCATATATAAAAGTTTAATTAGATAATTGATGGTGCGTGATGGTGTTTGATAATCAATACACAATTTTCAGACTTTACATTATAGGCTAAATTCTCAAATTAAGCTTTTTCTACCAGTGTTATAGGGGTGACAACTCTTGGAAATTACTGAACTTGTTTCTACTGGTTCTAACGTCGACGTGGGGCAAAGTTTTTCAAAAAACGTGTGCAAAGTATTTGATATCAGCTGCAAAAAAGCGGTAAACCTTTCCCGTTTCTCTTTTCTATGGTTTGTAATCACATGAACATTATTGCCTTCCCGCGTGTTTTTAGAATTTAGTTTCGAGAATTTTAAACCACACTTCAATTAAGTTTTCATCATTAACTCAAATATAACTGAGATACCCGAGGGAAGAGCGTCTCTCAGATTATTTGTATGAATTATAAGCTAAAAAAATTAAAAATGTATAACCCAGCAAAAAACTAACCCTTTACAAGAAAAACACTTAAGTAATTGAATAATTTAGAACCAATAATACATGGTATATTTTAATATAGAGAGGATATATTTTAAAATTTCGACACACGCTTTAAATTTTTCAAACTCCTCGTCGCTGAAATTATTTAAAAAATTTCAATATAATTATTTTGTACGTGGCAGAACTGTGCTCGGCAGCAGACGGCGCCGGCTGGATCGATCGATAATGACAGACAACGAGTGCGATGAAGCAAGATAATTAATAACTGTTGAAAACACGTAAGTATAATCAGTGTTCAGATTGGCTTTAATAATGATCGCTCATATTTTGGTAAAACGATTACGTAAGTATAATCAGTGTTCAGATTGTCTTTAATAATGATCGCTCATATTTTGGTAAAACAATTACGTAAGTATAATCAGAGTTCAGATTGGCTTTAATAATGATCGCTCATATTTTGGTAAAACAATTACGTAAGTATAATCAGTGTTCTGATTGGCTTTAATAATGATCGTTCATATTTTGGTAAAACAATTACGTTTAAGCGTGTTTCATGTTAAAAAGACTAGAATTTAAATCGAATGTTTTTATATCCTTTATAATTGAATGTATACCATCACTGTGAAATATTAAATCTAAAGAAAAATCTATTAAATATACGAGTATGGAGTACGACAATATAAAATTATGGATATGAAAATACTATGAAAATCTAAAACAACAAACTTTCCTCATTTACATTTTCCTGCAATTTTTTTTTCAAGTATATTTACGTTTGTACTAAACACATAAAACATCTACAAAATCGTCTTTGTAGAATTACCATCTTTAAAAGGACTGGACGGAAAAACTACAGTTCACTCAAATAATTGTACATCTGTTTATCTGTCACAGCTCTTTTCTCGGCTTGCTTCAAATGATTCGACTTAAAAACTTGCTTGCCATATTATTAAAGCGTATATACTTGAATATATTTTATTACTAATAATATTAAAAAACATTTCCTTATAAATTTTAGATGAGGTTTTTTGAGAACGGAGAGTGTAAACAAGTTGAAAAGGTTTAAAAATAGGATAATTAAAACATTTATTTTCATTCATGGGTGTACTTGTGAGTAACTAAAAATATGCCAGTTACGGATAACATATATATATATATATATATATATATATATATATATATATATATATATATATATATGTATATATATATATATATATATATACATATATAATTTAAAACTTTTGATAATCCATCACGTCTTGATTATTGTTACTCCACATTGTTCATTACGTCCTCAAATACATGATGGATATATCTACATGTTTCCAGATTTTTATAATGTCATTTTAGGAGCGGGTATTAAAACTAGTTTCGACTCCCGAAATAATATGAACATTTGATGAAAAGAACAAATTTATTGCAAATGCAATTTTTAATGAATTTTATTTAGCCATAACGGAAACTAAAATAATACGATAAGAATCGGATTAGAAACTAATGTGCTAAAGTTGTGTAAATATATCAAAATAATACGTTTATTTTAAATTGATAAATTAAAGTATTATCTTGAAGAAAATCCAAAATTAATGTATTAGAATTTATAATTTTAGTTAGTGAAATAAGGGTTACATTTCCATATAGTTAATTTCTAGTATATGAGATAGTGAGTATATATCGTTGATTAACACATGGCAAAAGCTACTTCCAATATTACCGCATTACCTACTAGTATCATGTATTTCAACAACATGCACTAAAAGGACTTATACTCTACAGCTTTCATCAGTGGTCGTACCATAAAAATATTACGTAAGAAAGTGAAGTTCATTAAATAGAGCAAATGCGGCTCTTCTTTCTTACTATTCAATCTATTCTAATAGGAGTCGCATGACATGATGTTATTACTCCATGGTGTCGTGATTTTTTAAAATTTTGACACACTTATTTTAAATTTACCGTGCTTTTTTATTTTATTTTGCGCACGCACAGTTGACTAGGAAAAATAAATACATAAATATTTCATACAATTTGTTTTCAGTAAGTTTTGCACGATTCCACTTATGTTCTCTTTTACGAGGGATATTTTGAAAATATTTTCTTTAGCAAATTTGATCTACCGCCAACAATATTAACTCGAATTTAGTTCCTCTTTATTTATTATGAATTCAGGGGGCAGATTCTGTTGATGGAGACACCGAATCGAACCGCGCGGACCCGAGTTCGATTCCCGGCCGCTCGTCGATGGGGTTGTATTGGTGTTATGGTTAGCTGTAACAGATTGCTCTCGTAGCAATAAGTCCGCCATATGTATTGTTAAAATATATAATTAAATTAGTAACATCAAATAAACAATGTAGCGACATCTATGACGTATGTGATTGTGATTATGACTATTGTCTCTGATATGTCAACCTTTTGTACATCCTATTATTAAGAAATAAATACTATTATTAAGAAATAAAATCTATCAGCCATTGATTATCTAATTGAGTATACGTCGTTTTGATTTATAATAGGTTATGGGCCCAGTATCGCCCTTAGGAGAAAGTAAAAAGTATATTTATCAGTTAGATAAAAAATTATTTCGTGATTCGTGAAGTAGCACGTATTGTTACCATAACGGCATCTAATTATTTTTTCACTAATGTACCGAAGCTCAAAGGCCGAGAATCATCACGAATGGGCCTTTTCAGTGGAAAACTTGCTGATTTTGGAAGGCGTGGCGAATACCATCAAAGCGGAGCCTACTAAAGAAACAGCCGAAAATGATTCGAAAGCTAAAGCAAAATTGATCCTGACTATAGATCCCTTGCTGTATGTTCACATAAAAGAAGCTAAGTCATCAAAAAGCTTATGGACAAAACTAAAAATTATGTTCGATGATTCTGAATTCTCTCGAAGAATATCGTTGCTGCGCAATTTCATTTCGATACGTCTTGAAAATTGTGAACCAATGACATGTTATGTTAAGCAAATAATAGAAACGGGACAGAAGTTGTCTGGAACAGGTTTTTTTGTGAACAATGAGTGGATTGGCTACTTGATGCTGGCAGGATTAACTGAAAAATACATTCCCATGATAATGGCGATTGAACACTCAGGGATCGTCGTTACTGCTGACGTAGTAAAAACAAAACTCATAGATATGGCCGGAGATGATTGTCAAGCCGGAAGTGCATTCTTGAGTAGAGGGCAGCACAGTCGACAGAAAAACTCTAAAGTTGGCAGCTCTGGAAAGATTGACAGCAAAAATCATCATGGCGGCGGTGTTTTGTCTATGAACATGAATGTCAACAAAACAAACAAGGCGAATATGAAATGTTATCGTTGTAAACAATTTGGATACTACAAAAGCCAATGTAATCAGTCAATTAATTATTCCGAGAAAACAAAGAAAACACATGCTTTTTCAGCTGTTTTTCTAAGTGGTAAATACGGAAAACATGAGTGGTATTTAGACAGTGGAGCGAGTGCTCATATCACACATGATAAAAACATGTTGCAAAACAGAATGTTTACATCCAGCATTAAGGAGATTATAGCTGCTAATAGGAGTGCTATACCAGTTTTGTGCTCGGGTGATGTGGACATTGTAACAGTGACTCCAAACTTTAAATACGAGATTACACTGAAAGATGTGTTATGTATTCCTGACCTTACTATGAATTTGATATCCATTAGTCAGATGATTAAAATTGGTAATAGAGTAGAATTCAAAAAGAAGAGGTGTGATGTTTACAACAAAAACAATGAATTAGTTGCAGTGGCGAATGAGAATGATAGTATTTACAAGTTGTCTTTAGAATATAAGCACTGTCTGTTTACATCTTCTGCGGCAGTAAGCGGTGCAGTATGGCACAGAAGAATGGGTCATCTAAATATAAATGACTTAAATGCAATGAAAGAAGGTGCAGTATCGGGATTATTATACGCTGACAAGCCTGTAATTAACAAAAGTTCGTGCACAGTGTGTTGCGAAGGAAAACAAAGTCGCTTACCTTTTGATCATTCTGAAACACGGAGTGGCAGAGTACTGGATATGATACATGTTGATGTATGCGGACCGATGGAGACGGCTTCGAAAGGCGGAGCAAGGTATTTCCTAATATTTATCGATGATTATTCATGAATGGTTTTTGTTTACTTCCTTAAAGCCAAGAGTGAAGTTTACAAATACTTCAAGGAATTTAAAGCGATGGTTGAGAATCAACAAAGCATTAAAATCAAAATGTTTAGAACAGACAATGGCTTAGAGTTTGCAGCAGGGAATTTGAGAATTTTTTGAAAGATGCTGGAATAATTCACCAAAAAGTAAATCCCTATACTCCTGAGCAGAACGGGTTAAGTGAGCGAATTAATAGAACCTTAGTTGAGCGAGCTCGTTGTTTGTTATTTGATGCTAATCTAGAGAAAAGGTTTCGGGCAGAGGCGCTTAATACTGCTGTTTATCTAAGGAATAGATCGGTTGCATCAATATTAAATAACAAAACACCCTTTGAGCTCTGGTTTAATTCAAAACCAGATTTAAGTCATATCCGAATATTTGGTTGTGAGGTGATGTTTCATGTACCAAAGGAAAAAAAAATTAAGTCACAAAAACACATCTTAGTTGGTTTCTCTGAAAATGTTAAGGGATACAGAGTTTATGATCCCATGAAAAGATGTGTGATTACAAGTAGAGATGTGATCATTCATGAGAGTACTGACAAAAATTATTCACGTGACAGTTTCAGTTGAGGATACTTGTGAAGAAAAATAATCAGATCATGAAATGAGGCAGGAAGTAGCAATGTTAGAGAACGAAACTACTCCCTCAGTCCAGGATATCTCTAATTGTAAATATGAGAATGCTATATCAGATTTAGCCTCTACATTCCAGCAATTTGTAAGCATAGATGAAGAGCTAAATACAAGAGAACAATCTGAAGATAAAGAAGAGTCAGATCTAGCAGAAACAATAACTAAACGTATTAAAAAGAAACCTGAGCGTTATGGTTTTACTAATTTATGTATATCATCAAGCACAGAATGTGTCAGTGATCCCATAAATGTTGAAGAAGCATTGAATAGCTTGGACAAAGAAAAATGGATTGAGGCAATGAGGAACTACAAGCGTTTGAGGACAATCAGGCGTGGGTACCTGTTGACGAGTTGCCTTCTGATAAAACTTTAGTGCAGTGTAAATGGGTATTTAAAAGAAAAGTGAACAGTGATAAAAGTGTGCTGTATAGAGCGCGTTTAGTGGCTAAAGGTACACAACGGCCAGGTGGGGACTATGATGACACTTTTTCACCAGTGGTTAGGCATTCAACACTTAGACTCTTATTTGCTCTAGCAGTGCAGTTAAACTTAGACATTACTCATCTAGACGTTAAAACAGCTTTTTTAAATGGTTATCTTAAAGAAGACATTTATATGGTGTAACCTGATATTTCTTGTGATAGAAATAAGAAAAAGATTATTGTCAAACTTAGTAAAGCCATATATGGATTAAAGCAATCATCTAGATCTTGGTATGAGAAAGTTGAGTAATGTTTGTGTGAGTTAAATTTTAAGAAATGTAAATTGGAACCATGTGTATTTACAAAACTGAATAATGATGTTAAAATAGTTATTGCTTTATATGTAGACGATTTCTTTGTTTTTTCAAACAGTATGAAGGAAACTATAAATTATTTTCAGTATTGTGTTCAAAGTTTAAAATTAAAAATTTAGGACAAATACAAAATTGTCTAGGAATGCGTGTTAAAATTGATAAAGAAAATAAGTTTATTACATTAGGCCAAAAGCAATATGTAGAAGAATTGTTGAGTAAATTTAATATGTTAGATTGTAAAGAATGTACTACCAACGGAATGTAAATTGAATATTGAAAAAAATGAAACTCGTAACCAACAGATTCCATATCAACACCTGATTGGAAGTCTCATGTACTTATCAGTGCTAACAAGGCCTGACATAGCATTTAGTGTCAGTTTTTTAAGTCAATTTAATAGATGTCATACTGATGTTCATTGGAATTATGCGAAAAGGATTCTCAGATATCTAAAGAAAACAAAAAAAATTTGCTTAAAATATACTAAAGAAAAACCTGAACTCGTAGGATATGTTGATGCCGATTGGGCAAGCAATGTGGTAGATCGTAAATCTTACACAGGTTATTGTTTTTTAATGTCTGGCTCAGTGATTTCCTGGGAGAGTAGGGAGCAGAGGACAGTGGCTTTATCCATCATGGAGGCCGAATACATGTCAATAGCTGAAATATGTAAAGAAGCTATGTATTTGAGAGCTTTACTATGTGAAATTACTACTGAACTATGTACTATACCAGTATTCAATGATAGTCAGATTGCACAGAAGTTGGTGGCAAATTATGTTATAAATAGAAAAAGCTAACATATTGGTATAAGATACTATTTTGTTAAAGATGCAGTAAACAATAAAATTATTAACTTAAAATATTTGCCAACAACAGCTATGCCTGCTGATGTGTTAACAAAGTGCTAAGGACTTAGTGCTAATAAGCATTACAAATGTGTTGAAAGTATAGGAGTTAATTTTGTAGATGATAGAAATTAAGATATTCTGTTTTTTTTGTAAATTTGGAAATTTAGTTTATTTGCTGTAGTTGGGGTGTTAAAATATATAATTAAATTAGTAACATCAAATAAACAATGTAGCGACATCTATGACGTATGTGATTGTGATTATAACTATTGTACATCACTATTATTCAACCTTTTGTACATCACTATTGTTAAGAAATAAAGTCTGTCAGCCATTGATTATCTAATTGAGTACACGTCGTTTTAATTTATAATATGTATCAATTCGATACATTAAAATAGATAAATAATTTCGTTAAACCTAACAATCACAAGAGACCCGATTTTAATAAATGTAACTTCGATGTAATTCGAATTGAACTCGGCTCAGTTGGTTGGAAACAACTTTCGAATAATCCTATCAGGACAGGATTATTCAAAAGGTTGATATTGCTACTTAATTATTTTATGAAAATCAAAAATAATATCCCCATGGAAAGAGCACGAACAAATAACCATCGTTTTTGGTTTAGTTTTAAATTTCACAAACGGCATAAGATATATGCCCTTCGATTATGACTCATTTGACTTACTACGAGCCAGGTCCAAGAATCTCATTGATGAATGCTATTATATATATATATATATGTGTATATATATATATATATATATATATATATATATATATATATATATATATGTATATATATATGGCATCGATTCTAAAATGCCTTTAGCATGACATAAAACATTTCTGGAGATATGTTAGCAACAAAAAAGGTCATAGCTAAATTCCAGAGACCATGAAATATGATGACTTAATGTCTTCAAATATTTACCAGGTTTGTGAAAAGTTTTCGAATTATTTCAGCTCCGTTTTTGAAAAACACGCTGATTCCAACAACTCCTCCTTTTCGATGAAATATTATGCTTGGCTACAACATAAACTAACATCCTTTCAACTTCAGACGAGAGTTAATGTGTGCTTGGAGTAAGTAGAGTTCCCATCGTACCGACGAGAGGATAAAATATCCGGATACAAGAGATGAAAATTGAGTGGTCGACGTTAATTTTTAACGTAAACACCAGTGGTTAAGAGCTAAAGAGAAAAGTGTACTTAGACCGAAATATAATAACAAATTAAGATACTTTTGAGCGCGCATAGTGGGTTCTTAATTGAGAAATCTATAAAGCTAATAGTACAATTACAGCTAATATTTATTGAGAATATTTGGGCAAAGTCACCGCTAAATATTTTGAAAGCTCTTCCTTCAAATCAAAGCAAAGTTTATTTTTTAAACGATCAAGATCGACCTCACGTAGCAAAGTAAGACGTGAAAAACTACTTTCACTTGGATAGAGTACGCTACTTCACCCACCGTACTCTTCAGATCTTTCGCCACCGAATTACCATCTGTTTCACTCTCTGTCTAATAATTTACGTGATAGAAAATTTAAAGACGTAAGTCATATCAAAATCGACCATCACCTGTTTTTCAGCCAAATTCTCAAAGACATCTACAAAGACGGAACTTTAGCTCTACTTATACGGTGGCGACAAGTATTAGATGTCGTCGGTGCTTATATCATTGACTATTGATTTCATGTTCAAGTATGTGTACAGAAATGGTGGGTTTACTAGTGGCCAACTTAATATATTTAAAGTAGTCACAAAAACAAATAATCATTAATTGACCTTATCGAAAGACTCGCAAAACAAGTTGCAGTCACCTAGATATACATTAAAAAGAACAAAGTATAAAATTAGAATATAACTCTTATTACGTGTGCACAAAATGTTTACAGTATTTATGAACACATTTTGAAAGGTTACTTGTGTTATTACAATATGTGTTGATCAATTACTAAAATTAGTATTAACTTAAATTTATATTAATTTCTTTATACTAAACAAAAAATTAAATATCCTAGCTGGTTTTAATTTATAAATGATATATTTTGTATTTCCTTTTTAAATAATAATAATTTCGGTTCAAAAATGTCTAATTGTGGATGTTGACACACAATGTCGTTATGCAATCGGCACATTCGAATTATGGGGTTACAAAAAGAGATGTTATTATTATAAACTTGTAGAACGAATGATCTCTGTAATGGTATACATGTATATATATATATATATAAATATATATATATATATATATATATATATATATATATATATATATATGGCATCTATTCTAAAATGCCTTTAGCATGACATAAAATATTTCTGGAGATATGTTAGCAACAAAAAAGGTCATAGCTAAATTCCAGAGACCATGAAATATGATGACATAATGTCTTCAAATATTTACCAGGTTTGTGAAAAGTTTTCGAATTATTTCAGCTCCGTTTTTGAAAAACACGCTGATTCCAACAACTCCTCCGTTTCATTCCAACTCCTTGAGTGGTATTCATGTTAGCAAGGAATTTATTCAAATGAAAATCAAATGTCTCGACTGTAATAAAGGTGATAGGCGCGAAAGGATTCCGATAGTCGTTACATTTTAGTTCATAGATACTACTCTTTTTACGTTTATCTATTTTTTTTCTTTATTATTAATAAGAGTTTTACCCAATTTATTTAAAAAACTGTAGGCACATGAGGTTTTATTTATATTTTTATTATGAGTATTATTAATCTCACTAAAATATTTGCCTATTGCATAACTTTCGAAAGAGTAATAAAAATTAAAGCGCTCCCCTACAATAAAGTCACTAACGTAAGCAGTGAGAAGACCAGCACAAACCCGGTTTCCACTATTATTTTTCGTAGTATATAAATTATGTTGGATGTTCCTGCTAATAGCCCACCTGAAGGTGTTGTAATACAACAAAACCTAGGTGGCAGTAAAGAACTTAAAGGAAGTAGAAATAATACTACATCAAGTAGTTTCATTTAATTATGTATATTTCCTAACCAAAGAAAAATTGCTTACATTATTCCAATATACAAATTTGGTTACAAAAACCAATGTAAAAACTAAAGAGCTATTTGCTTTGGCAAAATTATTTGAATCTGTTTTGTGTAAAATATTTTATTTCCATTTTCACATATTTCTGTCTACAAGTCAATACGGTTTTGTTTAAAAAATACCAACAATGAGTAATTTATTAGTATATAAAAACTATCTTTGTAGTGCGTTTGCCAAAAAATGCAGGTAGACTTCATTTATACAGGCTATTCGAAAGAGTTCGATAAGGTCAATCTTTCGATGCTATTTAAAAAGCTTTAAGGTTATAGCATTCATGGCAATTCAATGAGGTGGATTAGATCTTACCTAAATAACACGAGTCAACTTGTGAGTATCAAAGATCACTTTTCCGCACTTATGACAAACATCTCTGGGGCTCCACTATGCTCGAATTTGGGACACCTTCTCTTTGTAATGTTCATTAACGATTTGATACAACTACTTACGTGTCCAAGTTTACTACATGCAGATGACCTTAAGATCTATACAACTGTCAGTGACGTTAAAGACTATCTAAATCTACAATACAACATATTTTCATTAACCGAGTAGTGTGCTTCTAATAGGATGTTTCTGAATGTCGACAAGTGCTTTGTTATCTTCTTCATTACTTTAAAAAATAAATTTTTATTTAAGTACTTATTGGGCGATTCGACCCTACAATATAAGTCTGTTGTTAGAGATTTCGGAGTTTCCTTTGGTGAAAAACTGACATTTCGTTCTAACTGCGATCACATTGTTCATAAATGTGCTCAACTACTAGGAATAATCTATCGTTCCACTAAAGAATTTAAAAACCATCATACTTATACATATTTATATTGTTCACTAATCAGAAGTATCCTCAAAAACTGGTCAGTTATTTTTTCTTTATACTGTAAATCGCATTGCGAAAGAATTGAAAAGTTAGAAAAGATTCTTGAATATTTTTTGCTTCAAACTTCATCTTGGGCGAGAGTATAGATTACATGAAATCCATCTACACAGATTTAATTTATCATTATTAGCTGTGCGGAGAAAAAGCACTGATCTATTATAAGTAGATAAAATCATACATTCGCACATTGATTGTCCCTATCTCCTCTCTCTACTCAACTTCAACACTCGATTCAGATCACTTATACCATTACAGAGATCATTCGTTCTACAAGTTTATAATAATATCATCTCTTTTTGTAACCCCATAATTCGAATGTGCCGATTGCATAACGACATTGTGTGTCAACATCCACAATTAGACCAAAATGATTATTATTTAAAAAGGAAATACAAAATATATCATTTATAAATTAAAACCAGCTAGGATATTTAATTTTTTGTTTAGTATAAAGAAATTAATATAAATTTAAGTTAATACTAATTTTAGTAATTGATCAACACATATTGTAATATATTTGATAACACAAGTAACCTTTCAAAATGTTCATAAATACTGTAAACATTTTGTGCACACGTAATAAGTGTTATATTCTAATTTTATACTTTGTTCTTTTTAATGTACATCTAGCTGACTGCAACTTGTTTTGCGAGTCTTTCGATAAGGTCAATTAATGATTATTTGTTTTTCGTGACTACTTTAAATATATTAAGTTGGCCACTAGTAAACCCACCATTTCTGTACACATACTTGAACATGAAATCAATAGTCAATGATATAAGCACCAACGATATCTAATACTTGACGCCACCGTGTAAGTAGAGCTAAAATTCCGTCTTTGTAGATGTCTTTGAGCATTTGGCTGAAAAACAGGTGATGGTCGATTTTGATATGACTTACGTCTTTAAATTCTCTGTCACGTAACTTATTAGACAGAGAGTGAAACAGATGGTAAGTAGGTGGCGAAAGATCTAAAGAGTACGGTGGGTGAAGTAGCATACTCTATCCAAGTGAAAGTAGTTTTTCACGTCTTGCTTTTGCTATGTGAGGTCGATCTTGATCGTTTAAAAAATAAACTTTGCTTTGATTTGAAGGAAGAGCTTTTAAAATATTTAGCGGTGACTTTGCCCAAATATTCTCAATAAATCTTAGCTGTAATTATACTATGAGCTTGATAGAGTTCTCAATTAATAACCCACCATGCGCTCAAAAGTATCTTAATTTGTTATTATATTTCGGTCTAAGTACACCTTTCTCTTTAGCTCTTAGCCACTGGTGTTTACGTTAAAAATTAACGTCGACCACTCAATTTTCATCTCTTGTATCCGGATATTTTATCCTCTCGTCGGTACGATATGATGACAATAACTCTGCCAAACAACGCGAGCTTATCTGTGTTTTCAATAAGGTTATTTTAATTTTTTTTCAACCAATTGTAGGAGGTCACTTTGGATTTTTGATGAGGTTTATCGGACAGGTTCAAATTTCCTTCTTTCAATTTTTGGAAACAGTGCTTGGCTGTGCGTAAGAGGGCATGGCTTCATCCATCGTTCTGTATATATTGCGTCATGATTCATTGGTTTTTCACCCTAAACGACACTCGTAAAGAAATATTCCGGTATTTCATTTCGAAATACTTCCATTTTTAATTTATTCTTTACTCGGCGATTACTCAATTGCAAACTGAACAGAAGTTCAAATTGCACACTCTTTACTTATTATACAAGAAATATTTCAGAACCTTCTATAACATTCCAGAAATCTGTCAATAAAGTAGCGGTTTTATAAATTGCAAAACCTAATAGAAACATTAATTTACAATATTAAACTTTCCAGGAATACTTTCGTATTAAAAAATATAAAACGTAATTTTTTGTTTTTATGTTTATTAAATTCTAACTTCTGTGATTTGTTAGATGTTTTTTAAACACTCAGATAAAAACTTTTATCGTTAAAAACTTTAAAGCCAAATGGGCTTCTATTGTAAATTAAATTTCCACCATATTTTAAAAAATAACTCCACTCGAGTAAACATTTTTTATACTAATACTCATATTACAACAATTAGAAAGAGTAAGGTTGTATATTTTTATATCATTTCTTTCCAAATAACTATATGATATATTTCTAGCTAAAATGGACTTCTAGTCAATATCTTTGGAATAAATAGCCCATACAATTATTAAAATTGTCCCTGAAATCTACTTAAAAATTCATAGTGAATATTTATCACAAATCATCAATGTTATGTATAATTGTTAACGATTTTCACTTACGTTAACAATCCGCCAATAATATATTCAATTCCCTCTTATTTATTGGATGATAAAATTGTCTTGTTTGTAGAATACTTTAATAATAACTTAAATACTGTTCTAATGAAAGCAAACTTTGATAAATCCATATTCGTCTCCACGAGGCCTAGATTAATCAGACGTTAACATTTTTACGACTAGAAGTAATTTAAGTTTCATACTAACTTATAAGAGTATATTGATTTCTTTACGATAACTAGTTTATACATCAGTAACCACAAAACTTCACTTTATAGTTAAACGTTCATTGAAAAGTTAGATCCTAAAAGTTAGATATATTTCTAGGCTGAAAGTAAAACCTGTTGGACAGAAGCCATTTGGTTTAAAATGGCATGCGAAATATTTTTTTTAAACTTTCATTGGAAACGGCTATATGTAGGTTGAGGGTTCATTGCGCAATGGTGGAACGGCAGGTGAATAGTGGAATGACAGGATATACGATGTAACTTTTATGTTTAACAAAGTACATATAACGATCACAACGTTTCGTTATAAAAATATATAATCTAAGTACACTGAAATGTGCCAACCAAATTCGAGCATACACACGACGAAACATTTCAAGTCATATTTCCCACATTTATAACATTTTTATCCGTTGGGCTAGACACATAAATTTTGAGGAGTTCTGTAATCTTATTTGGTAAGTTTTTACACGTGTTTGGCATTAAGTAAACCTGCAAACAAGAAATATATAACTTTATTTGTTAAGTGCAATTTAATAACAGCTGGTTCATTTTAATTTTTCAATAAAAGTAATTGGAGTCTAGCAAGCTTTTGCAAAATACCAACTCAGAATAAAAATTAACTTTGTAATAGAACTTGGCAGCACTTTTGATCAAAATTAATTTCACAATTAGATGAAACTAAGTGACGTAGTATTATTTCTACTTTCTTTAAGTTCTTTATTATGACCTAAGTTTAATTGCATTACAACATCTTCACGTGTGCTATTAACAAAGATTGATTGATTGATTTGTTGTAATACAACGAAACCTAAGTAAAGAAATTAAAGAAAGTAGAAATAATACTACATCACGTAGTTTCATTTAATTGTGAGTAATGAATTTCTACAAAATTAACGGCGAATATATTCAATACCAAATTCATTTATTAATTAAGTAAAGTAATATTACATAGAATTTGATTCATTTTTTGCATTAATCTTTTTGGGCGGATTCGATTAATAATAAGTTACGGTAAGGAAATCGTCAACAATTATACATAACATTTATTATAATTTCATGGTAATAAAAAACATAACTTTCGCACCTTACCTCTAATTATTATATTTTGAAAGGGAACGTTAATTTCATTATATATTCATAGACTCTATTCTCTTTGAAAAATTCTCAAAAAAAATATATCATCTTAACCGTTTCCGGAGTATCCCGAAGGAGAGTAACGTTTTTCACTGTGGATTCTGAAGATCCGTTCCTTATCCCATTATTCGATTCGATTTATTTTATACAAGTTAACGCCGCACTTGCACATCAAATTGTAAAAAAAGGTATGTACATAAATATGTATATACATGTGTGTGTGTGTGTGTGTGCGCGTGTGTGTGCGTGTGTGCGTGTGTGTGCGTGTGTGTGCGTGTGTGTGCGTGTGTGTGTGTGTGCGTGCGTGTGTGTGTGTGCGTGTGTGCGTGTGTGCGTGTGTGTGTGTGTGCGTGTGTGTGTGTGTGCGTGTGTTTGTGTGTGTGTGAGTGCGTGCGCGCGTGTGTGCGTGCGTGGGTGCGTGTGTGTGTGTGCGTGTGCGTGTGTGCGTGTGTGTGCGTGTGTGCGCGTGTGTGCGTGTGTGTGCGTGTGTGCGTGTGTGTGCGTGTGTGCGCGTGTGTGTGCGTGTGTGTGCGTGTGTGTGTGTGTGTGTACACACACTGTGTGTGTGTGTGCGCGTGTGTGTGCGTGTGTGTGCGTGTGCGTGCATGTGCGCGTGTGTGTGTGTGTGTGTGTGTGTGTGTGTACACACACTGTGTGTTTGTTTACATATAAATTTTCTTTTGTGAAAACATATGCGCATATTAAAAAGGAAACAACCCACTTTTAAATTTTTCTTTTATAACATATGTACGTAAGTTACTTTAAGTGCTTCCGTTATGACTAACATAAGTTATTTAGGCACAATGTTAATTAATTTTACAGCGGCAATATTTAGATATGAATTAGATATTAATCTACGTTTTGATATTTAAACTTCGATAAAAGCATATAATTTTTAAACATACTTTCTCCAGTTATTCTAAATATATCAACCGTTAAGAAAACCATCTTTCTAGGACTTTGAACCATAAAAGAGTCAAATGTAATATTGACGTGTTCACTTAAATGACCGTACGTCTTCCCGTCATTAGAAGTATTGATTTATTTAAATGTCAAAACTTCAAGAATTTATATTATCTTTTCAATTATCAATATTTACTGTAGTAAGATTTTACGAATTTAAAAAAAATGAATTAAATTTGTTAGCAAGAATATTTTTTAACAAGAATATTTTTTAATGAAATTTCGTAATTTATGCGAACGCGTTTTTCTCAAAAATCATTCGACGTATAAACTTGAAATTGGGCCTAATAAAGAAGCTTATTAATTCGTTTATATCTCAATGGTTAACTCATATAGAAATTTTAGAGGAGAGTTATAAATACAATAATAATATATATGTAGATAGATACATGAATAAAAGGTTCCATTACTTATAATGACACATGTAATTTCACGAAGATATTAAAACACGTTTAAACTTCTGAATTATTAAATTTCGATATAATATCAGGAAATTAAAAGTAAAGTTTTAATAAAAGGGATTAATATTAGCAATTATAAAGTATTATTGGAAAGCAATAACGAGGAAAAAATAATATGACAATAATCAAGGGGAAAACTAATGTGCTAGAAATAGTGCTAGTAAATGAGCCAACATAAAATTTATACGTAATTGATAACTAAAAGCATAATCTTGGAGATAATTAAAAATTTGTTATATTATCGAAGAAAAATATTTTCATTATAAATTTAAAATTAACCAACCAATTCATTGTTTTCTATTTTAATATATTGTTAGTAAAAAAAGGATTAATTATTTTTTTCTTAAATCACCGTTTCATTTGATTGTGCGTCTTCAATTCAATGGTCATATTATTATATCCTGAAGTGACAGAGTTAGTTTTTTGTATGATAATTATTTAACGAAAATTGCTGATTAACATTTTGGAAGCAAAGCATGCTACTTCCGCTATTATCGCATCACTTGCATTTATACTACCTAAATTAAACTCAACAGGTTTTTAAAGGGTCGCACCATGAAAAATTGTCTACAAAAGATGCAGCAGTTTTAGCAGGAATTGAATGGTATCATGGTATTATCCTACTCCATCCCATAACTATCAATCTTTGATAAACATATTTTGAATTTGCCTTGTTTTTCATTCTACTTTATAAATACTATTTTATAGCAAGTGTTCTCCAAAGCATTATTGACTTACTGGCCCATTAAAACAAACATCTGTATCGAGCAAATCAGTCATATTGTGTGATATATCTAACAGATAGAACGGTTATAGAAATTGTGAAGTGACGTATTGGAATAAGTTGAGAACACTTCGAAGAAATATTTTCATAGTAGACTTAAATTTCTCTCTAATTATTTTCTGTTTTACGAGTGATAATTTGAAATTATCTCTACAGAGTTTCTTTCTATCGCTGCCAATATTATTCTTCTATTCCATTCCGTTTTATTCCTTGTCAATCCGAATGCAGCTCTGAGGTAAGAAAATTCTTAAGTCGTTTTCCGATAATATAAAGCTTGTGTATTTTTTTGTAGTATTTTACTTTAAATTCTGCTACTAGTTTGGAAACAAGTCTTGATGCTGAAAATTTTATTTCTTCAAGAACATAAAACCACAACTAAAGAGAATGGTATTAAAATTTATTGACAATACAGTTTATGATCCTGTGCATATAAAATGTAAATATTGAATTGGTTGATAGTTTTGGAACTTGGACGTTTTAATAAAAAAATTGAGGGTCTTTCTATTCATATATATCGTTCGACAGGCGCGAACTTCTTGAGTTTTATGATTCTTGCGTCTTCTTGTAACTTCTTTAAGAAAAATTTTAAAAGACCATATAAGGTTTCTAGGCATTTTTGGATAATAAATGTTATACTAAGTAATTTTATTAGTTTAAATATTAAAATCTGACTTGTTAAAAGTGTTTGCTCAGGTTTCTATTTACGTTTGTAATAAAAAATGTCAATAACTATCAAATTATGAGCAAATAATGTGCAAGTGAAAGCTAACATTTATCTATGACTTGAAATAATATCCAATATTTTAAACTCTAACCATTATTGTTAAAAATTTAAAGCCAAATGTGTATATAACTTAAAATCAGTTTTTATCGTATTTTAAAGAAAATAATTCCGCTTGACTTTAGATTTCATGTACTAATGATACTAATGATAATGTTGAAATAATACGAATGGTTATTTTGAATATATTTGGCGTTAATTTTGTAGAAATTCATTATTCACAATTAAATGAAACTAAGTGACGTAGTATTATTTCTACTTTCTTTAATTTCTTTACCACGACCTAGGTTTCGTTGTAATACAACATCTTCAGGTGGGATATTAGCAAAGATCCTGAAGATGTTGTAATACAACGAAACCTAGGTCGTGGTAAAGAAATTAAAGAAAGTAGAAAAAATACTACATCACGTAGTTTCATTTAATTGTGACGAATGGTTATATTAAAATGAGGAGAAATGGTTTAAAATGGAGTATCAATAAATTTCTTCGGAACGAATAAACGCTACGATTACTCAGAAATTCATTATAAATACTTGTTACTAAATATCAACATTAGATGTAATGGTTAGCGTAACGATACTCATTTTAGCTAACGAACCTTTAATTCATGTCATTTTCGAGCGGTAAAAATAAAATATTAAAACATTTTTTCTAAGAAAATTAAATATTGAATAAAATGCTGTTTTAAGGATTCAAAATTTTATGAACTTTTATTCGCTTAAATGACATTTATTGCAATTACAAATTAATCCTTTTACAACAAGAAGTAATTTAAATGCCCTCATATGAATGGCCAAGGAGGTATGACAAATTCGGACACCAGTAAGATGACAGCTTCACGTGTAATAAAACTTTCCTTCAAAAGTTAAATCACAATTCCACTCTGAAAGTAAAACTTGTTACTGTTGAACACACAACATTTGATTTTAAATGGCACACGAAATATTTTTATAAAATTTTCACTGGAAATTACCTCCGGTAGAAAGAGGGTTGATTGTGTAATAAGCGAGTACCCGGTGAATTGTGGAATGACAGGCTATTAAATAATATGTAGCTTTTACTTCAACAAAGTGGGTATAATAATCATATTTTTATTTTCATGAAAACACGTAATCTAAATGCACTGAAGCGTGCCAACCAAGTACGTGTATGCACACGTCGTTTGTAGATTTACACGAAACATTGCACACTATATTTCCCACGCTCTTAGTGTATCTCTAAGAGCGTGGGAAATATGGTGTGCAATGTTTCGTGTAAATCTACAAACGTATCGTGTAGGTGTAAATATGGTGTGCAATGTTTCGTGTAAATCTACAAACGTATCGTGTAGGCACACGTCGTTTGTTTAATTTTACACGAAACATTGCACACTATATTTCCCACGCTCTTAGTGTATTTCTCCTTATGCCTGGGGCTGTTAAATTTGCACAGTTTTGCAATTTTATTTTTTTGAAATTATAGTTTGCTCTTATACGTGTCAGACCTTTCAAAATAAGTAAAATTAATTTAAATAGTAGCTAGTAAATTTTATTTTTGAACCAAACAATGAAGTGTGATAAATGTTCCCTTCAAACCAAAGTCTGTGAAATGCTCCGAATTAAAAGTGAAAAATTGCTGCATAAATATAAAATTAACTAATTCTAGAATAGAGCTATATACCCTTATTGATCTAAATTATTATAGTTGGCGTATATACGCGTTAGGTGTTTAAATATAAATAACGCACAATTAATTAGTAATTTTTTTTTCACAAGCTCAAAATTAAAAACAAAAAACTGCTGCAGAAATAGAACTCAAATTAAACTTATAATAGAACTTGGCAGCCTAAGTTGTGATCTAAACTAGATCTTGGTGATTTAAATTATTTTTTCGGCGAATTAAAATATTATGGAATGGAATTTGTTTTCATTTTGACCTTAATGTTTTTAATGATTTTAAACGGTTCGATCGATTTTGACAAGTGATGCTCACAAGTGACATTTATTTTAGGAAGAATAATAGAACTTAAAAATATAGATATGTATTTTTGAGTTCTAAATATAATATATGGCGGGCTTTAGGCATCATATAGTAAGATTAAAAAAAAATTACATTTTTTTAATATTGGCATGCGGCATCCACTTTATTACGTCTTTTAGGTATTAGCCTAGCTTATTGAATCTGATTAAACTTAGGGCAGATTATTAAACCTGATTGATTAAAAGTGAAAAGTCGGACAATTCGGTGGCTTATTACTGACCTAAGGTACTATAAATGTCATAGAACAAAGAGTGTAAAGTGAGTGACCCATAGATCACGTACCTTACTTGGTTCTTATTTTAATTTAATATAAAGATTACTCTAGTATACAACAATAAAAGTTCTCAATTTAAATTTAATTAATATGTTAATAAATTAGATACGGTTTTATGATTCTAAATAATGAAGGGTTCATCATGAGACTATAAATATAAATCGCGTTGAAGTTTTGTGAATATATGTAGTTCCTTTCTTTTAACTTATTCTAGCCGTGTGTTGTTGATTCAAATAATTGTATTGATTTTATTATTTTTAAGAGATTTTTCATTTAAAATAAATATTGTCAACTAATGCAATGTTTTTTTATATTAGGTTGGCAGATCCTAGCATATTTCTTGTAAGGTATATAAAGAGTGCGGCATTCGAACTTCTCTTCGATTTGCAATTGAGTAATCGGAGAATAAAAAATAAATTGAATATCGAATATATTTGGCATTAGTTTTGTAGAAATTCATTATAATTAGATTTTTCTCAACTAAATGAAACTACGTGATGTAGTATTATCTCTACTTCATTTCAATTCTTTACCACGACCTAGGTTTCATTGTATGACAACATCTTCAGGTCGGGAATTTTTACAAATTGCCCATCTATAGATGTTGTCATACAACGAAATCTGGGTCGTGGTAAAGAATTTAAATAAAATATGAATAATACTAAATCAATAGTTTCATTTAGTTGAGAAAAATCTAAAGAATAGATTAAATACCGAAGTATTTCGAAGTGAACTTAGAAGATTCTTTCTTCGTGAATACCGTTTAGAATAAAAAACTAGCAAAGCATCACGCAATATACGCACAACAATGGGCAAAGCTATGCCCTCTTATGTTACAGCATCAATCACTGTTTAAAAAGTTTAAGAGAAGGGAATTTTGAAGTGTTCAATTAACCTCATTCAAAGCGACCTCCTACAAATAATTTAGAAAAGATACTTTTCAGTGCGTAATGGGGTATAAATGCAGTTATTCATTGGAAACTCTTTCAAGCAAACGATACAATTACAGCTAAAATTTGTAAGGAACAATTGAGCATATCACTACTAAACTTTCGTCAAATCAAAGTTTATTTTTTTTACATAATTATGCTCGACCCTACATAGGAAAAGTAACGCGTGAAAAACTACTTTCACTTGAATGGAGTATGCTACTTCACCCCCGGTACTCTCCAGATCTTTCGTTATTATATTACCATCTGTTTCGCTTTCTGTCTAATAATTTACGTGTTAGAAAATTTATAGACCAAAGTCAAAGTCAAAGTAATGGAACTTTACCGGTTTTTTAGTCAAAGGCTCAAAGATTTCTAGGCAAGGAAGGAACTTAAGCTCTGCACATTTGTGACAAGTGTTAGATACTGACGGTGCTTATATAATTAACTCTTGATTTTATTGACGACATATAAAAAGTTGAAAATGTTATGTACAGAGATGGCGAGTTTACAAGTTGCCAACCTAATACTTTGATAAACGTATTTGTTATAAATACTCTGGTATCAAAACACTGCCTATGAAATCGTAATTTACGTCATTTAATTTTTCTTTTGCTTTTCAGTTTTTTTTTCATGTCTATGTATGAGCATATGATGAATGGTCATATTTTTTAGTGAAAATGAGGATATCGCAAAAATTTATCAAAAGAGATTACCGATTAATTCTGAATATTTAGATAAAATTTTGAGTAGCTAAATAATAATTATTCTATGAGTAATAATTAAAAAAAAGAAGAAAAGGAAGTGAAATATTCATTAACTACAGCAGAAGGAAATATAAAGGAATCGTGGGATGTTTCTATGCTAGAAGACCGTTATCGTCACTAGGACAATTATTTATTTGATAATTTCTGTTTTATAACTTAATGGTTCATACGAATTATTTAAATTTTTTGTGAAATAATTATATTTTCTTCTAACCGACAAATAAAAAAATTAAATCTTATTTTTTCTACCATTAAACAAAACCTATTACCTATATCTTCTATTACAGTCGAGCCCATATCGATTTCTTCGTAATAAATATTAATTTAAAAAATATTGTTTTGAAAGTATTTCCACCTACATTTTCCATTTTTTAATATTGACATTTTCCACAACATGTGATTGCTTCTTGACGAATATTAATTTTCTACGCACTTTTAACATACTACAACTGATTTTAACTTAAACATCCGAATAGTGTACGAGTGAACTTAAGTAGTGTCAATTATTTTATTTCTAAATTCGTTTGCTATTTCTACAAAACTAGTAACCGAATTACATTTTTGTTAACTGAAACAAAAATGAGAATAATTTTCCTTTATGTGGGCATATAAAAATAATAAGTGTTTACTCTAATGCTATTTATGAATCTAAACCTTTTTAAAACTGTAATATATACGCGTGAATATTGAAGATATTTTTTTTAAATTGATATTATATAATATTTAGGCTTCCTGGCTTCTAGGCTTCTACGTTTGCGTGTTCATATATTTGTTTGACTCTAAAAACGAATTGTTTGTAAAAAGACTAGGATAATAAGATATAATAATTTTAAAAACTTCATCACGAACACTCAGTTTGAAGATTTTTCTCATCGCCAGTGTTATGAATTCCAATTGAGAAGACAAATTTGATGGTCATTACATTCAAGGTATACATTATACAAATTTAAATTTTAACTCTAATTTAAGTCGAATTCCGTTGCGATGAGCGGACATATATCACATAAATTAATAATATTTCTTCTCTACTTTCCTAATTTATGGTCTTCAGCAGCACATCATTTGATATTGAAGTGAAAACCTTAAAGTTTAAGGTGAGTAGAAAGAAAAATTTGTATAGATTTGTGAGAGGCATTTAAATCATTTTAAAGCCATTTATATCCTTCTTCTCGTACCACTGTTCTGTAGTCTGATATCTTTGACAGTCGTCGTCCCCGTAAGTTTATCGATTCCGGTTCCTAAGAGTTATACTGTATTGGAAGCTGTGTACGCAACAGATGCCATCCGGCCTTGTAACTTAATCAAATGAAGTGTATCAAGTTATGGTATATCAAGGTGTATCAAGCTATGGCATAAAGAAAGTCCATTATATATCTAAAGATATGAAATATAAAACAAATAAACGTTAATGAATTTTTTCTCTAAATTAAAAAAATAACATATTTGATAGTCATATAATTATTCCTAGACTGCCAGAGGGATTAAAATAAATGATTCATTACTATTAAGAAATGATTAAAGAAATATTCCAAGAGTTTTATTCTAAAGGTTCTTGATAATTTCACATATTTCGTTTAAATAGAATAGTGGCATTTTTTTTTCTTTATTAATTCTTAATTACTCCGTCCATAAGAAATATACACTGTACACTTTTTGAATCAGATCAATTGAAAAGCGTCTTTTTTTTTGCAATGAATATTAAACTATCAACAATAGCATTATAGAGTAGTATGCTATAAGAGAAGAATACATTATCAATGACGAAGGCGAAACTGTTAGTGTCTTCAAACGACTTGCTTATTGAGGGGCCGAGCATAAATTGTGGCGATAAGATCTAATGAAGTTAGTTGAATAAATATACTGAAAGATATCCTCGATAAAATAGGCTGAACAGGGGCGTGTGTTCAATGGGTTACTGTATAGGATCTGTGGTACTGCAAAATTTTATATTTCCTGTGGTTCATTTCTAGCAGCTTTATCTTTCCGTGAACTATAGTAATTTTGCACTCATTTCATCTGATTTTCTTCGATAACAATATGAGAAATATTTGAATATGCTTTCATAGATGTAGCAGTTGCGTTTCTTTGGAGTTGCAGATGAATTTAGTATAATGAAAATTAATGTTTGAACAATACATCCACTACCATTGTACGGCAGAGCTGTAAACCACTAAAAATTGAACGAAATATTGCATAGCAAACGTTAATTAGAAGATAATCCGTTATTTAACCGATTGAAGCAGAAAAACAACTAAGTGCTATGAATTATAAAATATCTTCTAATGCACCTTATATATTTTTCATCAATAATAAACTCATATAATTAAATATGTAGCAGAACTGCGCTCACCAGTAAACGTCGCTTCGGCTTTCTGAACCGATCGATACAGACAGACAACGAATGCGGACCAGCGGAACAATTAGCACGATCCAGCCCATTTGTGATTAGAATTCTAATTGACTCCACTATAATTGAGAGTTTAGATCAGATATCCCATGTTACTAATTGGTATCGCGTATGCAAGGTAAGTGATGTATTAAACTAATATTAGATATATTATAATTAGGTCAGTATTTTTGTTGGTTTATTTTGTTGGTGAAATTACTTTCAAGGAATTAAGACTATGTCTATAAAAGTTTTTGTTTAATGATTCATATAAAGTCTTATAAAGTTTTAGTTTTACAAAATACAGTGAATGCTTCCAATTATAGAAACGATAGTGTTCTATAAGACTTATGCTTTAAATTTTATTCAAGGTTATGAACAAATTAATAAATAATTACCTGGCGAAATAATTTTAAAAAAACCCTCTGGTTTATTACCTGTTTAAGTTTCTTATTTGTAATGCTATATACAGTTTTCCCCTGAGTGTCTCATGTTAGTACAAATTTGTACAAGTTATTAAAATAGTTCCAAATTCATGCAAAATTAAAAAGTTTTACTGTTATAGGTCTCTTAGAAGTAAGATACTCATATAATGTTTCAATCTGTGCATGAAACAAAACTGTAAACTTTACGAATCTACAAATTGAAAATATGAAATAACTAGGGCTATAAATTCTAAGTGACAAAATGCATTTAAACCATTTTGGAATATTCATATGTTTACTGCTGATTATAACCTTATTACTGACCCGAATTGGTATGCAGTTTTTAGAGAAATATACTAACTGGAAAATTAACAACGCAACGCGCAGCAATTACATTATTGTATAGTGTACCTATATATGTACATTAATAACGTGCATTTCAAGTCGTGCAACGAAATTTTCAACCACAATATATACATTAATAATATGCATTTTAAATCGCGCAACGAAGTTTTCAACCGGACATGGGTTATGTCCGGAGAAATACATTATGTCCGTATTATGGTTTATGTTCAGGGACGTACATTATGCTCGAACATACATGAGTAAAATGGGCGGAATGGATTATGTGGAAGTATATTAAAAAAACAGAAGCGGTATGTTTTCCAATAGTTTATACGTTCAAAGTTGCAGGCACAGATAGAATAAAGGAAATCATTTTCATTGATGGTACGAGCATATTTAATCCACTGTCTCAATACGTATATGTCCTTAATTTGAAATTTTCTGATGAATTCAATGCAAATGATGCAGAGGTAAAAATGTATATTTAAGAAATAAATTTGAAAGATAACTATAATGTACATTATATATGTAGATATAATATTCTCGGGAGAGAATATTATATCTCTCCCAGTCTCTTTGAGAGAAATCCGTTGTGTCGTATGTTATAGCGTAATCGGCTTTGTTTTTATCAACGGCAGAGAGAAATAAATGAACATATATATCCGTACAGAATAAAGACTTTCTATGAAATAATTATGACACAAAAACTACAATATATATTGAGTAATTGTTTAAAATCTGCTAAGTTCTAGAGAGGATATGGAAATTCTAGGATCATAAGGTTTAGCTGAATGGGGTTATTGTCCACTGTAACGGTAATAACTAAAGTATAGTATTAAAGACAATGTTTAGGACCATGGAAATTATTCATTTGGGTGTGAATTTTAAAATGGATTTTACATTTCAATATGGCCCTTTCTCTATATGGCCTTTTCTTCTTCAAGCAGAATACATTTTAGATATAAATTAAGATACTAATTTCTTTCTATCACGCTTAGATTGATTTTGAGATCAAAGACAATTTAATAACTTTACGATGAGTATTATTCGAAGTATTAATTTTATTAATTATTTTATTAACTCATTTTTTTTAAATGATGACATTTAAAAAAAATGAGTTAAAAAAATAATTAATGAATGCTAAAAGAGAATTAAACTTTATTAATAAAAAGAAACTTCTTAAAAATTATTATTTGTAAATTTCAAAGCAAATTTAAGCTATATTTAAATTAATAAGGCTTTATTCTGATAGTAATTAATAAATTTTAGTAACACCAAATTATTGCTTGGTCATTATTTATACCAAATCAGAAAATTAATTTTTTTTTAAATGGCGTCCCTTTTTGCAGTTTGGTACTTACGTATAATAGTAATATTTTCCTAGAATAGTCTCTCCTGTTGTGAATACTTAAGGGGGATCTATTTAATATTATAATTACATACAAATCAAGGTAATTCAAGAAGAAAAATTTAAAAATATGATTCGTAAATGCACCAACCATTTACGAATCTATCCATTAGGGTTCGGTGGTTATCTGAGAGTTAAATTGAATTGACCTTATTTGATCTCCATATTGATAAGAAAACATAAATTGAAAAGTACATTCCTGCAACTCAGTAATATAGTGAACATGAACTATACTTTTTAATGTCTTTCATAGCCCATATAATAAGATAAAAATTAAAAATTGTTCCGGTTAATTACCTGTAATTGTTTTCTGTAGATTAAAATTTCGATAAAATAGGCTGTGAATAAAATTTAACTCAACTGACAAGTAGAGTTGATTACAAATTAAAAACCATGTTCGAGTACAATAAAGTAAGGGAAAAATACCCCTGTGGGTGGTAACATAGTACTGGAAAATTGTTGATAGATTTTTTGGAAAACTGTTCTTATTGAAATTGATATATAAAAAAATATACCTTTTAATTTTAAAATAGTTACGGTTGTCTTAAAAAGAATAGAAAGTTATAAATTCTTTTTCATATTTCTAATAATCCTATTCGACGGCTGCAATTATGTGACAAAATTGTCCAACAATTTTTTTTCAAAGTTTCAAATGAGATTATTAATTTATTATATTTGGTCGGTTTTAAAAACTATGCCTTTAAATAATTTAATTTTCTCGGGAAAATATACAAAAAAAACAATAAAATTACAGAATGTGAAATTGTGTTTGGAAAAGGATTGAGCGTATTAGCGTTTATAGTTTCAATGTGCACATACGTTTATGTTTATAATATATGTGTTTCAATAATACATTTATAAAACTCATTGACCATATTAGGTACAGGTTTTTTTTCTATTCTATATTCCTAAAAAAATAATGAATTATCTCAAATGTATTAAAATGTACTACTAAATCCTATTAATACTTAATATTAAATTTTGAATAGTGACGTGAAATAAATATACATAGCAACGTGGAAATGAAGCAAAAATATCCGGGGGACATATATGGCATATTAGTGGCTTTGGCTAATCAATCATTTTTTAGTCTTGATCCCCAAAAACCTGTCTTGATACACTGCGTTTCTAATCTCGACTAGAAGGCTAACGGATTTGCTAGTTCAATTACTTAACGTAGCCGTGTAGTGTAAATTTTAATGACACACGTAGTGATTGTTATGAATCTCCAAGTTCCTATGAGAAAATATATAAAGTACTGTCATTTAGTTCCTACGGCCCGTGATTTCATGGGTCGCATTGCATAATGTTATCGGCACACAGCAGGCGAGTAAAGCGAAAGCGAATACACACTCGTGCTTCTCCCACTGTCTCACTAACCTGCTGTGTGCCGGAACCATTGTGGAAACTCCACATGATCCGTGCTTTTTGTACACAGCAGGGAGGTAAAACGGTGTTGGAGTTTCAATATACAAAGCTCTTACGACGACATCTACCCCCCCCCCCTCCCCCTCTTACTTGTCTGCTGTGTGTTGACACCTACATGCGGTAGGGCCCGTGAAAACACAAGCCGTGAGATGTTACCATTAGGCACAAATATAGGTGAGGACTATCGCTGTCGAAATGTGCTTCATGGATTAGTGGAATATGAATACGGTATCATGAAAATGTATGACACAAATTTTTATATAACATAGTCTGAAAGCTGTGGCCTTCATTATCAACAATAATGAAGGTCACACTTTTATAAATGACATTTGTTCTGATATATTTGGCTGCAAGTGAATATTTTAACTTATAATAAATATGTAAAATATGATATATTTTAAAAAATATTTCATATTTTTCTCAAGTCTATTTAATTTAGTTTAAGAAATATTGTCTATTTATAGCACACTAAAATCAAAAGTAATAATAATTAGTTCTTAAAACTAAATGTCAACATAGATATTTTCACAATTAAATGAAACTAGTGTGATGTAGTATTATTTCTACTTTCTTTAATTTCTTTACCACGACCTAGGTTTCGTTGTATTACATCTTCAGGTGGGATATTAGCAAAGGTCATATTACAACATCTTCAGGTGGGATATCTTAGCTAATATCCCACCTGAAGATGTTGTAATACAACGAAACCTAAGTCGTGGTAAAGAAATTACAGAAAGTAGAAATAATACTACATCACGTAGTTTCATTTAATTGTGAATAATGAATTTCTACAAAATTAACGCCAAATATATTCAATAGATATTTTCTTTAAATATTATTACGTTTTCATTCATGTGTGTCTTATTCTTACATTTTCCATAATATTTTTTTCATTATTGAGTAATTTCAAATATTCCATGCAAACCTATTCGAATAAATCGAATTGCTATAGGTCGAAATGAGCGACAAATAAATGAAATACTCACTAGTAGTGAATATACGTTTTTGGCATGAAACAAAAATTTAATTTTAGAAGTTTTCGTTTAAAGAATAATCATGGCAACCCATATTCTTGTGATCATAGAGAGTGTTAACTGTTTTGCTCTCAGACCTCCAAATTTGAATCGCAGGGCATAAGTCACATTTTGTTCCACTGCAATGAGCACGAGGATGCGCGTAGAGTTTTGAGAGAGGGCATGCGTCTAAACAGTAACGTAGAATCACGCGGAAACTTAGTACGTTGTATTTTTTAGTTATCGAGACTGGATGGACGAGACTGGAATGGACCGATTTTTAAATCATTCAGAGCGTTCACAAAATGCGTCCTTGAAAAAATGGGGATCCTAAATTACTCAATGGAGAGGGTCCCAGTGAGAAGTGTCGGCATCTCTTCTCGCCTTTGAAGCAACCGTAGGAGCCCCCAAATAAAAAAAATGTAGGAAAAGCAACAGACAATAATATGAGTAAATAGACAATAATATGGGATAATACGTTACTTGAAGGTACCTATTGAAGGACCGCGCATCTCGCGATTAATATGGGTTGAACTTTGAAAATTGGACGACGAAATATATCTTTTCGTCTTTTTTTATTAGCCTCTTAGTTCTGTTACAACCTTAGTATTTAAATTTATTCTTTACCACGACCTAGGTTTCGTTGTATTACAACATCTTCAGGTGGGATCTTAGCAAAGATCTTTGAAAGATTCTTAAAAGAAAGTAGAAATAATACTACATCACGTAGTTTCATTTAATTGTGAATAATGAATTTCTACAAAATTAACGCCAAATATATTCAATCTTAGTATTTAACTTAAAATCGGCGTAATTAGTATGTGATGTGTCTGTTCTTTAGTGTTTACAAAATTTCTCACCATCATTGTCATCAAAATTAAAGGTTTAAAAATTCAATTATTTAAAATTAAAAAAGTAGGTGTATTAAAAGCATTTTTTTTAAAAATTATTCCTGAAAGTTTTCTAAGTTTTTGTGTACTTTTTCGTTTATTTCATTAGATGGTCATTACATAAAAATTATGATGTTAATTAAAAAAAAGAAATTAACCCAAAGTAAAGGAAATTACTAAAGTATAACGCAGTGAGAAAGTTGAAGCTATAGTCAAATATTACAATAAATTTTACAGTCATAAATTGAAAAAACAAAATTTCTATGTCATAAAGTTCCTGAATGGAAAAAAAATAGCTATTTAATGTCTAAAATGGTTTTTTTGCCTCACCTTCCAGCCGATTACACTGCACAGTAGTTTGTACAAATATCGTTTTGGGGATTGTATCATAAAGGGCTACTTTCAAGGTAAAATCATTATCTACACGATGTAAGTTTAAGGGGTGAAATAAGTTTTTTTTTCGAAGAAAAGGTAATTTGACTCTTGATTTTTTGATGATCAGTCAAAATCTCAATAAAAATTTCGTGCAATGTTAATTAAATAAAATAATTGATTAGAAACTGAGAAACTAATTTAATTCCACATCAGGGATTAAGTTATCGTTTTTTTCATAATGTTAATACATCGCACTCTTATTTTTTTTCAATTAAATCTCTCATTTGTCCATAATATTATTTTTTTAAATCTACGCTCACTTTTAAAAGGTCCGTCCCGTTATGATCTTTAGGCTAAAAGTTAATTTGAAAAGTTATAAAACGACAGAAATCTTAACAGGAAGTCAAGGTTATTTTATTTCGCCGTGATTAAAATATTATATCACGGTTCAGAATAAAAATACGCTTAAAAACGTCATTTTCGAATTATGTAACACTTCCAATTTTTACCGATGGAACATAAGAAATAAATCCTTGGTTTTCAGCTGACAAAGGGACAAACAAACATTTAGCAGATTAGTTTAAGTTATAAAGAACGAAAAAAGTACTAGGATTAAAAAATTCCAGAGGTTTTTAAATTGATCACATTTTGGAAGCGTAAATAAAAACTTTTTTTATAGTGCAGGCTTGTTTAATACGTCATGGTCATTTTTTTCCTATTCATTCTCTCTGGTCTCGAAAAGATAATATTGTTTATTCCCATTTTTCAACTGCGTTATGGAAAATAGCGTATGTTTTTCTATTATATGCATGCCATTATCCCGAAAGATACGTAGCAGCTCATAGATGAAAATAGTTCACTCTACATATGTTAGCGATGGTAAGTAAACAGCCATTTTTACGTGGTATGCATGTTATGAAATACCTCCTCAGAAGAACATTTGAATATAATAAATTTGGGGCGATTGTGAGAGGGTTTGGTCTTGTTTCCTTATTATTTTATCTTTATGCATTGTACCGCTCGTCAACGAGTAGTATAATGACTTATTCGCTTCTTGTATATTATTAGAATCAAATATAATCAAACACATAATATGATGAAATTTTCGCAATACGAATTTGATTAAAGACGTTTCACTGCCCTAAAGACATTTCACTGTCCAATATCTTTACATCTAACATTGAAATCTCTGACACTCATTCCTCAAATTAGCAAAGATTAACTCTTAATACCTAGCATTTATATTTTACAAAAACAATAGCGGAAGCCGGGTTTGTGTGCGTTTTTCCACTGTTTGGGTTAGTGAGTTTATTGTAGGTGAGCGGTGTAGGTTTTACTATACTTCCGAAAGTTATACTATATACAAGTATTTTAATGAGGGTAATAAATTAAATTGAAGTTATTCTACGAGGTTGTACAATGCAAATGTTCCGGTGTATGTATAAAATTAAATGTATGTTATTCTCAGCAATATATTTATACAATAGCAAGGGTATCTGAAAGTTAGAACAAGGTTATACCAGTAATTATACGTATCTCCCATTTTACTTTTTTATTTATTTTTTTATTGTTATGTTTATATGTGTAGCCAGGCTAAAACAATTTGAATGTAGTGCAGTATCAATGTTGTCTAAGTATATTATGTCTAGAAGATATTAAGTATGAGTAATTATATTATGTTTAGTTGTTCATTTAATATTTTAACGTTGGTGTCTTTTTTCATATCTGTTTATTTCTAATGTTTCTAGGACATTTTTAAAAATTACTATCTTATAGTAATTTTTTGACACATTTTTTTTTTATTCAGCGATCTTGTTCAAAATATTTTATAATACGTAGGCGTCTGTTAATTAAAAGGGGGCTTATTGTACATTTTATTATTATCACAGAGTAAATATAACTTCCAGACCAATATCATTAATGGAACCGGATTCGGATATATTACTGTTCTTTTCGTTTTCAAATATAACGTTTTAAGGCAAGCCTATGTTTTTTGATGCTTTAGTTTTAACTAAATTTAGGGACGCTTGTTATGATAGGTTGTAATATAGTACCTGTTTGTATATATAAAATAATGACACACTAGTTTTTATTGGCATATTATTGACTGGTGCAGATACTTTATTTTAATGATTGCACTCTTCCTGCATAATGTTATAATTATTAATAAATATAATATACAAATAGTGTATTAATTATATAGGATCTTTTTCTCTACAATAGATATAAACGCAGAGTTAGTGAACTCCAGGAGTAAAAGAAACTTTAGAATGTTAATATTCAAAATATGGTTTGGCTTTACTTTAGAATTTTTGGTCATGTTTTAATTAAAATACTTGTATACGAGGTTATGTAATATTTTTTCGTTTATATATTGATTATGTTCAGCGACATTTGCTCTGTAATAATAGAAAAAATAACTTATTTACAGTTATAGGACTTTTATTTAGTAGCAGTAAAACCATGATTCTTGATGTAAAATCAGGTGCTTATAATAAGTGTTCTTAGAACATTGGCCAATGATCTCGTAATTACATCAACAGGAAAATTTTCTTGAGTCCTTCAATAATTCCATATTTTCATCTTCGTCCATTGCATAATTTTATATTTACTAGAAAATGTACTATTAGACTGTCCGGCGTGGGTTTTAATAATTCTGGGACCTGATGTCTTTTTACGAGAGAAATCTTCTCCACTTTTGCTTAGATATAAATTTTTCTTACGAAAACTGGTTTCAGTTTACGTGATGAATATGTATCAATTTGCTTCGCTATATTTCTCTAATATGGCCTTTATAAACGTTATTTATTTTAAAATGATTAAAGCCGCAGAAGAAGACACATTAAATTGTATCCAATGTTTTCTCTTAAAGAATATCATCACATATAAGTCTGAAAATATTCAAGAAAGTAACAAGTTCCACATTTTGTTCTAGGTGAAAAAAAGTTGATAAAACCCGACTGTTTTAGAACGATTAATATATGATTTATCGGAATATTCAATAAATTGTCCACGCATCTGTGGATAGTAAATGAAGAAGAAATTTGAATGTCCTAAAAATAAAATATTTGTTGCAACTTAACCATAATTTTTATTTGGAAACATGTTAGCAACAAGTTTCACGATTTTTCTTGTGAGAAAAAATCGATAAAATTTTCATGCTTTAGATATTCAGTAATTTTTTCATCCGTTTGTAGATAGTAACTGGGAGTCGATATTTTGAAGTACGAATTTAAATATGATTTTAATTCGTACTTTAAAAAAGTATTTTGCGCTTTTTAATTATTAATTGTTTTCGTGAGATGAACATCTTGTATATTTATTTCACAATTTATGATAATGATATTTTTAAATATCCAAGAGATATTTTTAAAGTTTTATTTAAATAACTATACTGTACTCAAGCACTTGCTCACTGTTAATCTGTAGTTATATAGTAAAACTACAATATCCCAATAAAGCTCAGTTGCCAAGATCGATCGACGATAAATTAACATGGAAACTTTGCACCGGTACTCAAAGGGTCGAACGTACTAATTTGTACTTGTATTTGTGTCTCCGTTTCTAAGACCGCCGGTAAACAGAATTCAAAATACCCAACTGGTATTAGTCGTATCACTGGGTGTTCGTGCCATTTATACAACTGTCTGTATTACAGCGATAGATCGTTTTATTTGCTGCAAGTTACTTATTTGGTGGTTGCAACTTAAAGTCAATTAAATGGCAAGACGCAATTTTCACAATATTGCTATGCTAAGGTATATACTGGTTATTAAGGAGCATAGCGATTTAAAAAGCAGTCTCTTAAGGTAGGAATAAATTTAAATATTTATTTTTATATAAAGGTAAAAAGTAAAAATTCAGAAATAAAACTATTCTCTCGCCCAGAGAGGGTTTTAAGTTCTTGCCTATTCTTTGTTAGTAAAGGTTATGTTCGCACAAATAAGCCAAGTCTAAATAGTAGTTCATCGGATTCTAAATTTAGTGTATAATAAGTTATAATTGGGATTGACTGCATTGTGTACATTTTTAATACGATTACCGGATTATATAAATAGCTGCATCCTCCTCTGTTGCTGGAAGTCAAACTTATATATATAAGTCGATTCTCAATTATATCCAATTGACATCAATGTAACCGACATTGATATCAATTGGATTTAATTGAGAATAGACTTATAAAAATTTAATTCCCAGTAAAAAGTTTAGCAAATATTGCTTTGACTTTCCTCTTTTTTTACTGGCGTCGGCGATTTAACAGCGAGGTACAATAAAAATGTTGACTAACGTCGGCGGTTTAAAAGCGAGGGACATTAAATATTCTAATAAAAGTTGTTAGATGTCTAAATATTGAGGAATATTTACAGATAATACTATTCTGTAACTTATATTTCATATCTCAATTCTATCGTTGCTTTATTTTACACAGATTTTAAGATGCAGGTCGTTTTGGTTAGAGACAATTGTTTTGCATAGTAAATTTTACGTTTACATAAATTACGAATGTAGTAATAATACATTCTTGTGAGAAGTGGCGTCATCATATTAAAATAAAAAAATAAAAGTAAGAGGCGAAATTCTATCGAATATGCCCTGAGAAATATTGGATTTCTAAAAGCATTTTTTCCAACATACTCAACTGTTATAAGATTTCGTATGAGGTATATTGGAAATAATTTTTTTTTGTATTTGGCTTCAACAGGAAATTTACATACTTTGTAAATTTTACAGGCTTATTATATTTTGTAAAACTATCTACATGACGAATTTTACCCTAAATTGCTGCATCCTTGTTTTCCACTCGGCTAAAGTAAAGACGCAATAAATTTTTGTTAGCTGTTTCGACAGGTTCACCGTTTCCTTCTTGACAACATCAACTGATCCGAAAGGTATTCTTTTAAGTACCGATATAACTTTGGGGAATGATTAGAGTTGCCAGGTGTTTAATCATGTGAACAGGGAAGATATCCTGGTGTATTAATATACTTATCGCTCAAAGACTGCTTTACAGAAAACACTTTGTAAGTACGCTAGTAGAGAATAAAACCATTTTTTAAAGTGGAGGTCGTCTGCCTTTTTTATCCCAGCCTTATGAAAATTTACTTATAATAACGCTTTTTAATTCTTATGCCCTTTCGAACCCATTCTTCGTAAATGTGATCCTTGATATAGAAAAATACAATGAGCATTGCATTATATTCTGATTTGATTTCAAAAGCTTTATTCAATATTGCTGATGACATGATTTTCATTAAATTTAGCATTTTTAATGAAAATCACCACCTACAGAAAACATATACAAACTAAATGGCGATTCATAATCAACTAAATGTCAGAGTGTGTGGTTTTTTGTCATGCGTTTTTATTTAAAATTACTATGTCCATTAAAATTTATTCTAGTTGATTTATTTTCTGGGCGAATTCACAGTTTCATAATTAACTCACATACCTCATATATAACTAATTTTGCCTGTAAGGGGTACAATTTTTTAAGTATTGTCTTGTAGATTTCCAACGTTTCCTTGGTTCCTGAACTCGGAATTAAGTTTATATACTACAAAATTTTTGTCTTTTATACACATTATTAAGGATATAAATTTTCATTATTTTAGTTAAATTTGAGTTAAAATCACGTAAGTCTGACGAAATGAAATGATACTAACAAAAGTTTCGATAATTTGGGTCCAAGACATTGATATGATTAGTTCTAGGAAAGGAAACATAATTAATTTGAATTAACGAAAGAAAAATAAGATTTTACAGAGATGTAAACATGTTTATCGTAAACGAATTTAAAAGTTTCTGTATTTATTTTAAATTTCTGTAGGCAAAACAGCAATTGTGTTTATGTGAAAAGTTTTAAAGGAATAAATTATTTTCATTGCTAAAAATTTACTCTTTTTTATTTTATATATTCTGAGAAAATTTATTAGAGAATGTACTTTAAAAATATTAGAGATAGATTTTAAAAAATTGTTATGTAATACTACTTCAAGTGAAATACGTCAGGTAAATATACTGCCGATGGTACACGCCGACCATAATAGTGGATTTTTCTAAGTATTATATTTTATCTAATCCAGATCATTTTTGTTTTGAGTAACTGCATAATATAGGCCTTGACAAAGAGTTGCAATTATTAACTCAGACTAGAAGCAAAAGATATGAGGGCGGCAATTTGAATAATATTCAATTACTTGCCCTCAACAAATAGAAATATACAACTCGTCAAATGTCCAGACGGAATTAATGGTTGGTTGGAATTAATGGATGGTTGGTGACATAAAGCAGTAAAAGAAAATTATAATCACCCTAGTTAAATTAAAGAAAATATTTGGTAATATTTATAAAAAGAAGAACTTTTTTAAAAGAATTCGCGTAAACACAAAAAAACATATAAATTTCCCAATTTGAAAATAATTGAAATCCACTTTTTGTTATTTTTGATTTACAAAAATAATACATGGCTACTTCATAATTTAATTTTTTTTACATTATGTTCATAAGGCGAATATGTTATAGATTAATGTACATGGATTATTAGTAAAAATTATTATTACTTTTCTTTATTGTAAGAATTAAGAAAAGTTTTTGGATCTTCAGCAAAAAATAGAATAAATTATTTCACTCTAAATATCTTATATTACAAACTCACGTTTGTAATATGAGATCTTTATCCATCAGTAGGTTTAGACCTATAGCAGTTGGTATGAATAAAGTCTTCACACCATTCAGCGATGTAAGTATTCAGCCAATATTTACCTAATTTATTGTTTTTTTACATACAATAACCCATTACAATTACAAAATAATTTCTAAAAAATTTAAAAATAAACTGTCGATAAAAAAATAGTGTTAACGTCCCATAGATTATTTCATAATTTGGGAACGTCTATTAAAAGAAAAATTGGTTAAGTACTAGTTAGATGTTTAGATAAGATTCAAATGACAAAATATTGCGTAATGAGGCACAACACATCCTAAGAGTAATTTACTTATTATGCTCTAAACATATGAGGATACACGTGGACGCATTTTACTAGTCTAGACATTGTTCAAGGATAAATTTCTGATGCGGAATAAGCAACCTCTCGACAGAAAAAGGCTAATTTATTCGTTAGATTTTACCTCACAGGCAAAATGTTTGCTCTTTCGGAAAGTGACAATGTGTCCATCCCTCAAAGTGAAAGGAATTAACTTTTTCATTCTTCCACCTTCACCTTATCGCTTTGCAAAAGAAAGTAGTTTATTTACTTTTTTGCAACTGACATACAATGGATCAAAGTATTTGAGGCTATTTACAATACGTATGGCCATCGAATAATGAAATTTTGATGTAATAACCTTTTTTCATGAAAGATGACGTGCTGATCCAACTCTGTTCTCACGATTTTCAACTGGACTTGTTCTCTCGGAAGTAAATTAAAAAAGTTTTTACTCTTAAAGGACTAATAACCTTATAAATATGAAATAACGTTATGAGTTTTAAAAGAAACTCGTCCATTGCTAGTACGAGCGTGATAATGTGGTTTTGTATCCCATTTTTCCATAATTTCTCCTACGGTAACTGTATCTGCATACTCGTATATGAATTATATAAGATGTTTTAATGAAGCAGTTGCGAAAGTCAAATATTACTATGAAAAACTATATTATTTTAAAACTGTAACATGGGTGTACATATCGGTTAGATATGCTATTTAGACTTTTTTGAATACAAAATGCATTTTTTAGTATGGCTATCTATTGTTCCATCTGTCTGTCTATTTTTCCATCTATCGGCTTGTACCAGTATTGCATTAAAAATACTTTATGGATTTGAATGAAACATTCACTGAAATAAACCCTCGAGTCCGAATTAAATCTCAGACAACCTATTGTCCCTATTAAGTATTTCCTAAGAGATATTTTGTATGTATAGTATTTTTTGTTCACGATAGAATGCACTATGAAAATTTAAAAAAGAATTTTTTCTAATAGAAGGCACATTTCCGGATTGTGAGTTTTGTACCTGTGTGGAAGGTCGCCTTCTTTCTTCTCACTCCTTCCAATTAACTCGAGCAGCTCGTTTAAAAATCTTGCTGTTATTTTCAAACCGATGAAAGGAACGCATAAGTTGAAATCATTATTACGTGAACAAATTCCACCGGAAAAACGAAAAATATACATAGCGGAATTGGAGACGAAACTTACAATAACAATACTTTTAATGACAATTGCACAGCTTTTTTGATGAAAACACTTGTAACATCGTATTTCTTAACGAAATAGATTAATAATGAGTAAATTATTTACTTCCATTTAGTCCTGGACTTCAGACAATTTTCGAAAACCTCGCTACGTTATTTTGAAGATTTTATTTTATTGTATAACAATAAAATGATCTTTGCAATAATAGGTACGACTCGATGTAGTTTCAATCAGCAAGAAAGTTATAATTTATTCAGTACAATTTATTATATCGCATAAAATTGAGATTTATTAGTTACTGCTTAGCATTATTACATTAGTATTAAGTACGAAGAATGTTCATCTCCACGTGGTCTCTATTATATATATATATATATATATATATATATATATATATATATATATATATATATATATATATATTTATATAGGTGTCCAGTGGCAGATATCAATGTTTGAAAAATTGTAAAAAAAAACCACATCTCTAATACAAAGTAGGTTTATTTCAACTTTATAACAACAAATGCGTAGTTCATTTTTTAAAAACCACGTTTTCCAAATAGTGGCCATCGAGTCTGACACACTCTTCGAGTCTAGCACGCATGTATTAAAAAACGTCTTTGCAGAGCGACTGGGGTATCCTACTGACTTCGGCTCGAATATTTTCTTTAAGTTGTGTCACAGTGCTCGGATTTCTTTTTGTAAACAACGGATTTTAAGTATCCCCATAAGAAAAAGTCACATGGGCTTAAATCGGGTGACCTAGTTGGCCACGGTACGGTACCGTTTCGGGATATGTTTCTTTCTGGAAATAACTGCCGCACTGCATTCATGGACACATTAGTAGTGTGAGCTGTGGCCCCGTCCTGCTGAAACCATGTGTTTTGGTTGAAGGATGGACTATTCTGTAGTTCTACTCCGAAAAAGTCAATTAACAACTGGGCATATCTCTCCGAATTCACAGTTACAGTTCGGCCACGTTGATTTTCAAAGAAATAAGGCCCTATGATTGCAGATGCAGACATGGCACACCAGACTGTTACTTTAGGCTTATGTAAAGGCTCTTAATGCATTTGTCTTTGGTTGTGGACATCCCAGTAACGAAAGTTCTGCTTATTCACATATCCTCCAATATGAAAGTGAGGTTCGTCACTAAAGAATATGTTGCCCATCCGGGTAGCAGTACGAAATCTCAACAACATCACCTCCGCGTAAGTTTTTCTTAATTCAAAGTCAGAATTGTGTAAATCTTGAACAATTTGAATTTTATATGGATGGAAATTACGCTTTTTTCGCCTTATTACCTGTAAAGTTGATTTCGGAATTCCCAATATCGATGAACGTGTACACAGTGATAAACGGGGATTTTCAACGACAGAAACCATAACACGCTCGACATTTTCATACGTGGCTACCAATGGAGTAGGTCCTGGCCTGGGCCTATTTAATGTTGATCCTGTAGCTCTGAACCTTGCTACTCATGACTGAATGAGGATGATCGATGGTCCATCACGTAATCGACGAATACTGTAACGATTATTAAATCGACGGCGTGCTACAGACAGCGAAAATCCCAATCGAAATGTACGCCTCGACGGCAAAAGCGCGGTGCTCTCCACTCCACTGTTCCATGGCTACTAAAACATCCGCACCGCTTGCGCTTCTAACGACGCCCCCCGCGCCCCTCTTATGTGTTGCGTTCAGAAACTATGTTTGTTCAAACTTTGAAATTTGTCACTGGATACCTATATATATATATATATATATATATATATATATATATATATATATATATATATATACATATTAAATTTACATATTACAAATAAAATTCCGTTATACACAATTGAAAAATATTGAATCGAAATACTCAATTTATTCGTTTATTTATTATTTTTTGCTACGATTTTGTACATATCAAATACATTTATCTCGATTTTAGTACTTGATGATTAGTTTTAGATCTCATCGAAGTTGTGTTTGATATGCGTTGAAACATGACTAAATATAATGATCATAATGAAATATTTGTACATTTTTAAACAAAATTCCTTGATTTATTGAGCCCTTCAATACATTTTAAGAGGTAAGACAATAAAGAATTTACGGAAATATAATTTTCGTTAATTGTGAAAATAGTTTCTCTTTCTTTAAAAAATAACTCTAAGACTTTTATTTTTTTGTTCAAATGTTTCTTTTTTTATTTTAATTTTTTACAACTAAATGAAACTATGTAATATACTCGTATTATTTTTTCTGCTTCTTAAATAAAAAGTAAAGATTCATTTTCTCAAAATTTTTACAAATTGCCGACCTGAAGATATAAAACGAAACCTAGATGGTGGTAATAAATCTAAATAAATTGGAAATAATACTACGTCATGTAGTTTCATTTAGTTGTGAAATATGATTTGGTATTTGGTTTCACTAGGAATTGTATGTAAGTTGTAATATTTATATGCTTATAATATTTTGAAATCTATCTTCATGACAAGTTTTACCCTAAACTTTTACATATAATGTATCTGTTAAATAAAGAACCTGTTCTTCAAAAATTACCTCCATAAATTTATCGCTGGCCTCTTTTTCACCAATATATTGCTGGAGTCTTATTTTCCACTTGGGTAAAGTTAGGACAAAATGACTTCGTCAGTTTTTTTGACACTTTCACCGTTTCCTTCTTTACAACATCGACTAATTCAAAAGGTACTCTTTTAAGTACCGATATAACTTTGGGAATGATTAGGGTTGCACGGTGTTAAATCATGCGAATAGAGAGGATATTGTGGTGCATTAATATTCTTGTCGCTCAAAGACCGCTTTACAGAAAATACTTGGAAAACAAGGTATCAGGGTAATAGAGATTAAAACCATTTTTTTCCAAATTGTAGACGCCTGCTTTTTTCTCCCAGTTTTACTAAAACTTCTTCATAAAAATGCTGCTTAAATATTATGCCCTTTAGAATCCATTCCTTGAAGAATTGGTCCTTGATATTAAAAAATATAATGAATGCTTTCATAAGCTTTCTTCGTCATTGGTGAGGATGTTTTCCATTGCATTGACTGTCTTTTGGCTTCATGGTCATAGTGTAAATTTCAGGTTTCGTAAATTGATTACTAAGTCGAATAATGCCTAATGCATTATTTCAAATTGATATCTCGTTCAACTTAATATTTTGAGACCCACTACTGTAGACGTAAACTAACTAAATGGCGATTTCTAATCAATTGAACGTTAGACTGTGTGGCTTTTTATCATGAAAGTTTAGACAATTTAAAATCACTATGCGTAATTTTGTAAGCGGTTCTAATTGCTTTGGCTTCCAGGTGGACTCACATTCTCATTATTTAACAAACATACCTCTTACATAACTTAATTGCGCCTGTAAGCGGCAACATTTTTGAAACGTCGTATTGTATATTTCCAGCAAATCCTTGATTTCTGAACTCGGAAATAAGTTTAATCAAGATATTATTTCGAAATATGTTCCTAGTACGAATTATTACTAATTTTTTTCTTTTACACAATTTATTTATATTCATAAAAAAAAGTAAGGATAGAAATTTCCATTCTTTGGTGACCAATTTTAGTTGAAATCACATTAGTCAGACAACATAACGCGATTCTAACAAAAGTTTCGATAATTTGGTTAGAAATGAATATCTCATTAAGCAAATTAGGGCTTAGAAAATTTACAAGATATAATTTATGAATGTAAGTGTACTTATATCTAATGTTTCTATAATCTCCTATTTCTAAAGCTTCAAAATAATCTCCCACTCTTTAACTATTTCTAGTATTATCATATATAATTTTATCAGGACAGTTAACAAGTTATGTAATTCCATGTACTATCCTATGATAGAACACGTTATTGTGAGTTGTTATTTGTAGATGGAAAATGTAAATTTATATTGACAAAATTTTGCTAGTTTTGTATGAAAATGTTTAAAAAGATTAGTAAATCTTTACAGATACACTATTTTTGCCTGTATCTACTGCCATATACTATTTGCAAACGATTTTATGTAGTTTCATAGCTGCTCTCCACCTGACAATCGAATCTTCATATTTCCACCTAGTTTTAAATCATCAAGATGAATATCTAAAACCTGAATATATTTTAAGCCACTCTTTTCGTTTATTTTTTATCATATTTTTAAGTACGTTGACATAATATGTTGACATACTTTATGACTAACTTAAAACTTATAATATGCCGATAAATATTTTGAAATATTTCAAAAGTTATTTTACAGTGTCATAGATAAATAATTTTAATAATTTTTAAAATAACAAAGTATTAACTTTATTATTTATTAGATGGTGTTTTTATCCAGTTTTTCGCTCAGATATTTTTAAGGGAATCAAAAATACCTTACATTTTAGCATGAATAACGTTTGCATCTCAAAAGTGCCCTCGACGGTAATAAAATTATCTTATAGCCTTAGCGTTTGTTTTGAACCAAATCGCTGTAATAATCAAAAGCAATTTTTATTCGTCAGTTTTAATCCCACACACTCCATCGTACTTCATTGGTGCTAATGATTGTATTTCACTTTTTTGTGGTATTCATTATATCCGATTAATAAAGTCGTTTAAATTTTACTTTGTGTCTAAAAATTACTTACTCAAAAAACAGACAAACCAATGTTATACATACTACAATAGTGATAATGATTGTTTTACACGTTAGATTTGTTTTGTGTCTTAATCATTACTCAAAAAACAGACAAACAAATAAGCATAATAAATCAACTGATAAAATACCTTTGCTAATAGCCCACCTAAAGATGTATTACAACGAAATCTAGATCGTGGTAAAGAACGTTTTAAAGAAAGTAAAAATAATACTACATCACGTAATTTCATTTAATTGTGAATAATGAATATCTACAAAATTAACCAAATATATTCAATATTTGATAAAATAGGAAATATTTAAAAGAAATAAGGACAACGTAAATTTTATTTTGATTCTTCAAAATAATGTAATGAAAATTTTAATTCATATAAGTCCACTAATTTTTGCGTGATATTTGAATAAAGAGACAAACATTTTGGAAACGCGCTTTCGGTTCAGAGTAATTATAGTACATTTATAGCATAGAGTCTTAATAGTACATTTGAATATTTTTTTTCGAATATCCTCAAAGTATAGATATGCTTAAGATATTTTGAAATCGAATTAACAGAGGATGTTTGTTAAATGATATAGGCCGTAACGAAGAGTTGCAATTACTAACTCAGAATAGAAGAAAAAGATATGAAGGCGGCAATTTAGACAACTTTTGATAATTTGTGCGCAACAAATGGAAATATGCAACTGGTTAAATGACCAGCCGCAAGTAATAGCTGGTGTAAGTGGTGTAACATAAAGCAGTAGGAGAAAGTTATGATCACCTTAGGCACCCCCTGGTGCCAATAATTGATATTTGAAAATAATTGATAATATTTATCAAAAGAAGAACTTTCTTGAAGAATTCGCGTAAACATAATAAAAACTAAGGTAAATTTATCAATTTGAAAATAATCGAAATACTCATTTTGATTATTTTTGTTTTACAATTTATTTTATATTAAATTTTGTTCATAAGGCGAATATGTTATAAATTAAGATATGATCAAAAACCACATAGACTCTCAATGCAGAAATATCACATACACTAAAGCAAAAAAGGACGTAAGTAGCTGCGACATGTTCATAATTCTATTAAACGGTAATTAAAAAAAAAGTAAAGTATGAAACCAGACAAGCTGAATGGTTAGAAACACTAAGTTGTGACTTTTTGGTTTCAATATAAAATATTAAATACTTCTCGTAAAAAGTTTTATTTTTAAAATTTATGGGCATTATACAAAAGCGATGCTATTATAAGTTCATTGACTCTCAAGTGATTAAAATGTTTCTAAAAATCCATTTCATTTTACATTAAAAAATTGAATAGTAATGTTTTTATGTCTATTTAGGATATGCATAGATTATTACTAAAAATTATTCAGCAAAAAGTACAATGATCTATTTCATTTACGTTTATATAACATGAGATCTTTATCCATCAGTAGGTTTAGACCTGTAACAATAATTTTGTAAAAATTGAAAAATTTACTGTCGATGAAAAATATAGTGTAAACGTTCCGTAGAAGTTTTCACAGTTTGTGAATGGCTATATAAAAAAAACTCGTTAAGTACTAGTTGGATGTTTAGATAAAATTTCAATGACATAATATTGTGTAGTGAGGCACAAAACATCTTGAGGGTAATTTATTTATTATACCCTAAACACATAAGATACACGTGAACGCATTTTAGTAGTCTAGACGTTGTTCAAGAACAAATTTATGATGCAGAATAAACAACCTCTCGACGGAAAAAAAGGCTAATTTTATCGTTAGATTTTATCTCGCAGGCAAAATGTTTGCTCTCTCAGAAAGTGATCATGTGGCCAGCCGTGAAAGTGAAAGGAATTAACAATTTCATTCTTCCACCTTCACTTTATCCCTTTGGAAAGGAAAGTAGTTTCTTTACTTTTTTTCAACTCACATACAATGGAACAAAGTATTTGAAACTATTTACAATAAGTATAACCATCGAATAATGATAATGTTTGTGTAATAAACCTTTTTCATGAAAGATGACGTGCTGAGCCAACCTTGTTCTCACGATTTGAAACGTGAGGGTTGTTCTTTCGGAAGAAATTTAAAAAAGTTGTTACTATTAAAAGACTAGTAACCTTAAAAAGATGACATTAGGTTATGAGTTTTAAAAGAAACTCGGTTATTTCTAGTACTTGTGTAATAATGCGGTATTGTATCTATTATCTTTTGGTAAATATATAATGAATGTTATAAAATCTATTTTTGAATAAAAAAAGCCTTCTTTTTTTTAATTTCTAAAATTGTTTATTTCAATAATTCCTTCTACGGTAACTGTACCTGCATACTCGTATATAAGAAGTTCGCGAAAGTAAAATATCCCCATGAAAATCTATACTATTATAAAACTGTAATATGGGTGTACACCATGGTCAGATATGCTATTTAGATTTCTCTGAATAAAAAATGCAATTTCCTTCTGTCGGCTTGTACCAGTATTGTCTAATATTATGTAGATTTGAATGAAATATTCACTGGAATAATCCCTCGAGTCCGAATTAAATCTTAAACAATCTTTTATCCCTATCAAGTATTTCTTAAGAAATTTTTGTAAGTCTAGTTATTTTTTGTTTACCTGTTTGTCATGTTTAGATATTACATAAAATACACATGAGATAACAATTACAGGACATATTAAAGTCTAAAAAAACTGATACCAATGCAACTTTTACAGCCAATCGGTCTAAAGTTCAAGCAAAGGTATAAAAGAGTTTTTGCCCGTCAAGGGTACTTTTAAAACGAAAACGTAATTCTGGCTAAGATACAAGTAATTTTGAGTTATATTTTAAAATACGCTGCCATAATACGGGAGATTTAAGAGTAGGGGTTTATTCTTCAATACCGAAATTACAACTTTCTTCTCTCAGGTACATAGTTTTTAAGGAAATAAGTTCCAGATTCCGTGAGGTTAGATTAGGTTAGATTTTATTAGTTCATGTGCAATAATGATTGGTTAAGTTGAGTTAGATTTGATTAGATTGGGTTACACTGTGTTGGATTAGTTTGGGTTATTTTGACTCATATCCGGTTAGGTTGAGTTTGGATTGGTTAGTTTGAGTTTGGATAAATTAATTTGGATCACGTCGGGTTAGATTGGGTTAGGTCAATTATTAATTTTGATTAGGTTATGTCGGGTTATATTGGATTATGTTACGTTGTATTAGGTTGTTTGATTGGGTTATATTATGATGGGTGTACATTGTTATCGAGCAAATTATTATCAGTAATCATAATAATTTTATAGAGTACAGTAAGAAAATTGAAAAAATAATTTTTTCTAATAGAACGCACATTTTTGCGGTTTGAGGTTTGTAACTATATATAAAGGTCGGACTCTTCCTTTTTCCTCCCCCACTCCTTTCATTTAACTCGAGCAGTTCGTTTATAAATCTTACCGTTATTTTCCGACCGATGAAAGAAAATAAGTTGAAAATATTATTACGGGAAAAATTCCACCCCAACAATGAAAAATACACATAGCGGAATCGTAGACGAAAGTTAGTGTACAATAGCAATACTTACAATAAACATTACGCAGTTTTATTTATGAGAGCACTTCTTACATCGTATAGAAAACGAGGTAGATTAATAATTAACAAATTATTAAATTCCAGTTAGTCCAATAATACAGACAATTTTCAAAGATTTAATTTTATTGTAAACAATCTAATGTTTGCAATAATTGATACGACTCGCTGTTGTTTCACTCAGCAAGAAAATTATAATATATTCAGCACAAATGATTATATCTCATCACTGTTTTGTCACAGACTGAGTGGCGAGTCCGCTGAATAGTGGTAATATAACCTCAGCGTAATTCATAATTGCCTGATTAATGAATTTTCTGAGACGCAAGAATACAGACATATTATAAAATGCTAATGCTTTACCAACGAATAGCCAGAAAAACGCGCTCAGTGACTGTCGTTTTCTTAATATATAACTGCACATACCTACTCGTCTATTAAGTTTGCTGTTTTCTTGCCAATTCTATGACACTTTCCACTACGGAGGAGTTTTATTCATCTTCTTTCGGCTTTATCATCAGACCCTGACCACTAATTTTTACGTAAAAACTCATCAAGAAAAGTCAAATAAGTGCAAACTTTATGCATTTACTCCTCACAATTAAAGATTTCCGGACACCATTTTTCGGCTTCGTCATTTGATCATTGTTACCATTTGCAACAAATAGATTCATCATGTTAAGTCAAATGAGCCCAAACTCGGTGTATTTCATATTTGAAGTGATCCATCACGACCTTCCAGCTCTATCGTCATCCCTTGACCACTATCTGTGACTTATGAAGACATGGCAAATCAGTTTAAAGGAATAAGTTAATAATACCTTGCAGTCTCATCTGTTGAGGAGTTATTTGAGATATCTCCGTAGACGATTATTAAGTCCTAACCATATTTATATGGAATTTATCAGAAACTATCTCCTTTCAAACACAAAACAAGTTAAAATGGTGAACGCTTCTCCAAATTACGGTTGTCACCGAATACACGATTTATCCGTTGAAATAATAATCTATTCCCTTTTTGAAGTCGGTTATAAAGGGAAACAACAAAAATAAATAGTGATTTGTCGAGAAATGTAAAACCTTTTGGTTATTTTAAGTCAGATATTCCTTTTAATATGATTATATACTGACTTGGATGAAATCTAATTCTGATTTGAAATACATTTTGTATTATAAATCCATTAGGTCATAATCATAACGTGTTTTGTAAAGCGTTTTCCCTGTTACTTAATTTATTACATATCCTATTTTTAATTTGGTTCGTTACATTACATAATAACATGAATTCAAATATTGATCTTGCAATATAATTTGGTTATTTCATATACAATTGTGTATTTATCTATCTATCTATGACCGTAACACCTCAAATCGGAACAGTTGAATATCTGTCACAAAGTGCTAATTGAGCTATTTTTACAAAACTTAATTTTTATTCTTAACTTATTGTTCACTAGTGAATATCCTAATAAAAAAACATTATTCATTTAAAAAAATGAAAAAGAAAAATTAGTTATTATAAAATTAATTAAAACTGATTTGTGGTTAAATATTACTATTACATTTTAAAATTATATATTTGTATGTATTATAATACAAATGTGAAAAAAATTAAAATCATTCAAAGTTTAAAATATTTTTAAACCTTCAAAAACGTCCGTAGTCAAACGGTTTTAATAGGCAGATCATAAGGACTGGACAAAACTCCGCCAGCGAACCCTGTTAAGAGCTAGAAACTTTAGCTCATTGAACAGCTTTCCCACTTTCTTGGCTTCTCCCGGTATTTTTCATCTGTTTCTTTTCCACTTACCTGGAGGATTGTGACAACACGTCCTCTGTGTTGCATATTTGAATCTCAGTTCAATCATATTATTATGCGTGATGAAACTGTTCATGGGTTCCATTAGTCAGATGAGTTAGTACATTCAGTTATTTAATATATAATTTTCGACGGCCTGCCTAATTGTCTGTTAATTTTTAAAGAGATACACAAAAACTTCTGAACGAGATTTTTACTGTGATATACGTTTCCAATTAAATTTTAGAGAACATTTTCTTGCCAGACAATATTTCCTACCAGACTTTTTGCTAGATTTATGCAAACATGTTTACAAGAATATAATTCAATAACTATTAAATTGCTTTAAGTAACATTGTCGCTATAATACTCTTATGCATTCGGTGCAATAATTAGATTACATCTTCTCTCAATAAAATGTTTATAAAATATATCACAATTGTTATCGTTTAATCACACATATTATTCAATACTGAGTGAGAGAGCTTAAATATTGTTGATGATCAAGATTGTCAAATCAACATCCAACATTACTTTTGAGATGCTGACATTATTACTGAAAAGATTCTCTTCAATCTTCCACCTTCCTGGCCAAAGAATAATACAAGTTTATATCACTGATCTATGTGAGGTATAAGATAATATGTCATACATCATCAAATCAATTTTAATCGGGTGTAAGTAAATCATTAATGGTAAATTAATGATGGAGATGGTGTGGGTGAAGCCACAAAAAGGATTACGAAAATTACATAATTATTTTAAATATATTATTACAATATCTAACCTACGATTTTCCCTTTTTCTCATGTCGTTTTTCAAATATAGAGGAGAGGAAGCCATTATGGGACACCAAAATATTATTTGTATTTCATTAATAATTTCTTCCTTTGATCATCTTTTTGGTATTCAATAATTTATTTCATCTATCACTTTTTTATATTTCATAATTTTTTTTGTTTTAAATACGCCTTTTATATATATTTCTTTTTTGATAGACTTTGTATTCCTGTTTTGCAGTTCGCGTTCATCAACTATTAAGATCCACCCAAATGAAGACAAACTTCAGAAATGAGGCTGAGAAGTTGTGCTCGCGTTATGAAGTGACCGGAAGTCAGTTGATCCGAACGGTTATATATATAAACCTTGGCTCGAAGGAGCGACGAAGTCCGCCTGTAACTTTGTTGTTCCTTATAAAACCGAGCGGAAGGAAACTCAAATACGAATCGGCGACTCAGACGACACTCGACTGGCAAATATGATGTGAAAAACCGACCCGAAACTGAAATAGGTAAAGTTATTTCTGTTTATGGTCTCTTTATCTTCATAAATACAATTTAATCAATATTATATTTTTGTCGATTATAAGCATTTTTAATTAAAGCTCATAGACTTGCTCCTCAAATATTTAATAAACATAATTTTTATTCTACTTTAACTTTATGTTCATGCTTGTTTTTAATTATCTGCGTTTAAGTAGTGTTTTTGCAATTGTTGGCCAACTTCAGAGTAACTTCATACCACCAGCTATGAAGTTACTCCTTTTCTCTCCAATATAGTTTTGTTAATTCTTCTTAATTTGAACTTTTAGTTTCTCGTCAATTTTTGTAGTTCTATTTCTCGTCAATGAGAAAGTACATTATTTGAATTAATAATTACAGAAATCATTTGTTGAGTTTACCCGTTATATCTGCACCATTTTCATAGTTCTGATTCTTCCATCAGATTCAATCTGATGTTTCTCTCTATTTTATGGCCATTGCGGGACTCCTTTTATAATTTCTTGCCGCATTCAAACTTATACTTGGCGTGAGTAGGTTTAATTTGAAGAACACATTTTATGTACGATTCAAAAATTGTTGAGATGAAGAACAATAATTACATACTTGATTATTCCCGAAAAAAATTACGTATATGATTAAAATTTTGGGTTTATTGCCTTGAAAACCTGATTTTTTGTATTTTTGGTATAAATACAACCTAAGCAGTACTAAATTTCTAAGCTGTACTAATTCCAAATTCAAATTTAGTCGCGCTATAAGTATATTGCTTACAGATAATTTAAAACGCGCAGTATTTGGTTAAAATACCTACATGAATCTCATTCGCTCAGTAGCTGAGTTTTATATGTACCTCGTCCCGGGCGAAACGTTTCCGTTGAGCCAGTGCACTCCACACGGTCACAAGGCCCGGTTGGTTTGGCTAGTCATCGTCGTATGGCATTAATTTCATCACACGAGCTTCAAAGTAAGATCTACATTACATATTCACTTTTTTAATTGTATTAGTATAAAAAAATACAATTGTTATTATACTTAAAACGTTGGCCTTAGAGCTAACATGTCCAAAAATTATGCACAGGAGTACCATACAGAACCGTTTGCATCGTCTTCAGTAAGTTATAAAACGTTTCTCATATGAATTCAAGGTTTCAGATACCGAGAAACCCGAAACAAAGAAAGCTTGTATTTATTGTGAAACATTTTAAAGTGCTGAACATGTTATATTATGTGACATGTGTAAAACTTGAGAATATGATGAAAATTAATATACTAAATTTTGCAAAATTTTATATTTTTGGTTTACATCTTTTTGTTTTCATTTTTTAGACTTTTTGGTTTGTTTCTTATACAAAAAAATTATGTTTCTGAGTTTGTTACCACAAAGAAACGTATGATTATTAGATATTTCAAATAAATATTTAAATTAGTAAGATATAAGTGTTAATACACAAACCTAACATAAAATATAACTATTTATATAAATTTATTACATTACGTAAATACATAAAAATATACTACGAGTTGAATGTGAGTAAAATGCTAAATTGGCGAGTGCTTGTGTAACTTTATGGGCTCAAGTGTTCGTGGGTTTAATATATGAATAACTCATTTCTAAATGTAAGACATCATTTATTGTATTAAATTCATTATAATATTAATAACCAGGTTCAGAAAATTAGCAAGGTAAGGCAAGTTTCCATTCAGTCTTTAGAATTTATTTAATCCAAATCATGAAATGCTTCGAAAATTTTGTATAGTTTGTTCCATTTCGTGTATTATAACAGCTTACTTAAAATAAAGTACAAAAAATATACCTTTTTGCGATAAATTTGGCAATTAATTTAATTACCCTATTTTTTAAGACAAAATTCTAGGAAACGCATGCTATTTATTTAATTATATTCTAATTTTCTTCTATATAAATATATTTGTAGCAAAATGTGTTTTTAATTTATATACAAGACATATCTATAAATGCAAAAGCATTCTGTAAATCGACATATTATGCTTCTATTAGTACTTATAATATTAGGAACATATAGATTAGAATTTTAAAAAATGTAAGTTACGTAACATTTAAAGAAGCTTTATGCAAATTACGGAGAAAAGTTATTTCATAATTGGATGTACAGATAAAATAAAAACGTATTTATTAATCCTAAAGTTGATTCTGTAAATTTCAATTTGACAACAGTCTCCGAAAAAGTCACTACCAAATTTGTTATTCCAATGAAATAAAATAAAATGTTTCCGCAGAAAAAGCTATAAATATACTCAGTTTGATCATATTTGTCTATACTCAGTTTATACTCAGTTTGATAACAGATGTCTATACTCAGTTTATACTCAGTTTGATCACATATGTCCATACTCAGTTTATACTCAGTTTGATGCACAGATGTCTATACTCAGTTTGATCACAGATGTCTATACTCAGTTTGATCACAGATGTCTATACTCAGTTTATACTCAGTTTGATGCACAGATGTCTATACTCAGTTTGATGCACACCTGTGCAAATTATGGACACGCTCGTAGAGAGGAGAGAGATGTATCAAAAACGTGACTATTATTTACACAGATGATTCGGTGCATCAAATTAAATAGAAAATCCTAAAGAAGTATGAGATTATTCTCAACCGTTTCTGAATAAATATGTACTTAAATAATAAACAAGTGCTCATCGGTACAACGTACGAGCGCAATACAAATATACAAATACGATATACATCGATAGACACAATATTTATGTACGTAATTCCACACGCACGTGCGCTCATCCCCTATATGATGATTACGCCTATCGCATAACTCCTACAGAAAATCTGGACCATCAGCGTAATTAATGCTTGCGGGCTCTCCAAACGCGATTAACGCGCCCCCGGTGTTTCCGGCAGGGATGCTGCGTGCCGTGTGCGTCGTGCGTGATGATAGTAAGATGGAGAGGAAAGGTGACAGAAGCAAACTAGAGGGAAAATTATTATTGAAGGTAAAGTATTATTTACTTTAACTCAGCTGGGGTTGAGTGCGCAGTGTTTCATCGTTAAGTGAAATTCATTTTAATAGCAGGGTCTTTATCTCCGTGACCCTGATATTTTCTTTGTTAATATTATACCTTTTTCATATATTTATAACAAGCGACGTAATTCTAATAGTTTTCAGCTGTGTTTTGGAAATGTTTTTCTATATTAAACTATAAAAAATGTTACAAAATTGACGTGGTACAGTTATATTAGCATTGCAGAGATAAAGTGTAACTGCCTCGCGATTCACAATTGTGTGTTATAATTATTCAATGAGCTACGATGTTTGCAAATGAAGCGTCATTAAAGTATAACACACACACACACACACACACACATATATATATATATATATATATATATATATATATATATATATATGTATATATATATATATATATATATATATATATATATATGTATATATATATATATATATATATATATATATGTATATATATATATATATATATATATATATATATTTGTCTGTCAATGAAGCCAATTGGAGAATAATTTTCCATGAGTGATGAAATTGATAAGAAAAATTGGAGAAAAATTTACTATAAAAATATATATGATAAACCATTTCATAGTACTAAAGGTATATTACGTTTTGATTCGAAACAGGAGCTTTGCCACGGGTCCTATGAATTTGTTAAAAACGAATCCCGTTTAACAAGGAAGAGACACATTTTAGAGATCGTCGGTGACCACTTGCAGTTCACATGGTAATCCTCCGAATCTAAGTGGAGACCACTAATTTTTTTTCAAAACGGGTCTGAATGGTTGAATAAAACTTGGTTTAATGACTATTTATACTTTTTGCTCTTAACGGACCACGGTCTCTTTTCTGCGAATCAACATAATTTTACTCTAAGAGAATATTGTCATGATGCCCAGAAAGGGCTATGAGATCACTCGAGAAAATGCAAAATGGAACATATTAATGATGTTTGAATGTTTGATATTATTTGAGAATCCAGAAAAAAGCAGAAATATTTGACTTGAGGTAAATTGCACGTTAATAAAATCATGAAGTAAATTATTTGACGTTTGTTGCATTGACGAGTGACAGAAATAGTTAAAAAGTACGATATAGTCTGGATATATTTCGATAGGCCCAACTTCGAGTTGAAAATCAATATGGTCGCCAAGATAAATAATTTCTTCGACTACATGACTGCCACAAATCAACCTAATAATACCAGATCCATAATAATGCATGTGGTTCATCGTATCCTTTAGGGAGATAATACTCTGCGTACTATAGATACATAACTAGAACCTTATTGTAGGAATTTGTGCTAAACGTTTTGTTATGTATGGTTTAAATATAAAAATATCCTTATCGAACTTACTTCTGGATTATACGTCTATTAAATATATTATGCGGAGTGGTTACGGAAGAAATAAATGGTTGAAAAAATAATTCATTTAATCCCTCGTACTTTCTGTTTAAAAAGAACTATTATTAATGGGATCCATATCATCCTTTTCTCAGTGGCAAAAAAAATTCGCAGGTGGCAGTATATATTTCTGGGTTTTTATGGTGGGGTTCTTAAAGCAAAAAAGTAAATATTAGTAGTAGGCGTACGTCTGACATGTCTACTCTACACTAGTAAACACACACGCACACACATATGTGAAACCACCCATGCAGCATATACACAGACACATACACAGATAAAAATAGAGCTCTAAAAGAAATGGTTAGGGTTTTTACTTTCGTAAGTATCCTGCATCGTTTTTATATACCTGACATATTATTTCTAATTAAGCCACAGGTATTGAATTCAAAAGTTTAAAAAAAATTTCTTAGTTTCTGTTAATATTTTTCATAACAGACTTATCATTTGTAACCTTTCGTTAATATTTTCCATAACAGACTTATCATTTTTAACCTCATGCTAGTAGGTAAGTTAAGAAATTTAATTTGCAATAAATATTAATTCGTTTCGTGCTCTTTTTATAAATTTTCTATTAATAAATTTAGGAAACTCTTAATTATAATCAATTCTGGACGCATGTAGTATGTATTATAATTTATTTTCTTTCAAGAAAATCCATAATTTTTTACAATACACTATTGACTCACAAAAAATACTGGATTTCCACATTGAATATGGCAAAATAATTTGTGATGTAGAGAATTAAAGAAATGGCGTAAAACTAAAAACCTCTACGCTAGGGTGCGGAAGGTCGTGACATATTGCCATGATGCGTTATATTTTCATACTTATTTTCAAGCCCTAACTCGGTCCAATTAATATAAAATTTTATGGAGATCAATTGATCAGTTGGGATGTAGAAGAGAGGTAGATTTGCTTTACCATTTAAAGTTTTTTATTTACGATTACTATTAGGGACATATTATTAGAAGTCGTGATATTAAATAACAAGAAAAGAATAATTAGAACCGCCAATGTTATTTAGGGGGCAGGTCAGGCAGGCAGGCAGTTTTTTTTATTCCAATGTTTCAAAATATTCTGAGCCTTGAGAGAAATGTTTCATATTGCTTTCTTTGAACAATAATGCAATGTATCTCGAGGTATCTTTAATTCTTTATCTGACGATTTTGTTACTGAATATATCAATTGTCTTGCACAAAACAATATTTTCTAGGACTGCCGTGAATCTATCCGATGTCTAAATTACCATTTCTTTATAGCAAAAATAATTAACACTTTACCACTACTTAATTACACAAAAATATTTCTGTTCGTATCCAATTCATTTATTTTCTTGACAAAATTATTTGGCTTTTTTTGGCTCTGTATATCACCATACTCTGATTTTCGTCACCTTGATATGTTTATATTTTCCTTGTACTTACAAGATTTTTACTGTCTTCAGCTTCATATATTTATGTTTGCTTCAAAGTCATCATAAGGTTTCGGAACTTTTATTTTCTATTAAATTTCATAATAATAAATGCGAGACCTTCGAGAAGTTTTAAAATTTTCCACAGTATTTTCAAAGCTTGTGTTCGTATAATTTCCTTGATTATATGGAATTACTATTGACCCGTTCCGCTTCGTATGGGTAGGCAGATTGTTTATGAATAGACGCGACCCGTGTTAATGCATGAAAATCCACGCCACTAGCAAAATTATAATGTTTTAAATGATTAAACGTTTATTACACATTTTAATGAATTTACAAACATGTGCTCTTGTGGTCTGTATTATAGAATATTTTGAGAAAATCGCGTACATACAGACAGAAGAGGCAGGAAAATTTATATTAAAATTTATAATAATTTTTTCTGCTGCAATTTTTATACTTTATTTTTATATTTATTGCAATTGTTTTTTTATTTATATATTTTATTTATATATTTTTTTTAATTTTTTGCAATGCCCTGATATGTTATGAAGTTTTTATATTTGGTCCATATTGTTGAGCCATTGGTATTGTGTGTAAAATTGTTTCATAAGGCGTCCCATGATGTCTCCATTAGGAGTCTTATATAAATAAGAAGAAGTCAATACTTTGCGATTTCCTCTGATGATTTTTTTTTAAATATCTCAGTTCGTTATCGGATGTTGCGCTTTAACCTTATGATAAATTCGTTAATTTTTTTGATCGTTTTCTATCTATTACCTTTTTGTGGTTTTGTTTTTGTTTTTGGGTTTTTGCTGCCGTCATTTCATATCATTCATGAATATCACTTTATTTTGTTAATACATTACAATTAGAAAAATAAACAAACAAATAAGGGAAAAATATACACAACAGTTTTTCTATTACGAGATTAGTTTATTTCCGTCTTCATGTGTACATATTTTTTTTTCTATATAAAATCCGCTTACGGAACAGAAATAATATAATACACAATGTGATATGAGGCTGCCAACAACCCCACAGTTGGGTATTGTCAGCTAATTATCCGTAAGACACGTGTTACTGTATCCACATTTGTTATAATTTATATGAGCGTCTTAAGCATCGTCAATGGGAGAATTGAGCGGAAATACTTGTTAAAAATACAAATAAAACGAAAGATATTTTTATGTAAACATATATATACACAAAAATACAGAAATACCTACCATTATATATACATGATTTATATAAAATCTTTGACTATTATTTATACAAAAAAATTTACTACCATTATTTATACATGTAAATACTACAGAACAAATCGTTATATTTTAAATATATAAATTTAGCCTTTATATTTTTATAATTCAAAATATGTGTTTATGTGTATGTGTGTGTATAAACAATGATAGTCAAATTCATTTTTTATTTTCATCTTTACTTAATTTGGCTATTCGTTTTTGCCCGAGTTTTCAAAAATCGTATTTTAAATTATGTGCTTTAACATTAATGTAATTAATAACTATAATAATGTATCATTCTGAAAATTTTATCTTCAAGTTTATAAGGATTTTGTTGCTTGTCATTTTTCTTTTTACGTATCTTTGAGGTTTACTAATGATACAATAAATGACGTCCCATTTGTAAATAGGCTATTATATTTTTGTTTCAGACCTATACTATATTTGCGATTAACCCAATACCGATACACGATTCACATAGTGTGCACTCACACGGTGTAGTGCATCCGAATACAAACAAGAGCATCATGACGTCTCCATAGCGATTACCACGGTGAGTATTCTCGAACTGGTCGTCTCTCATTAGAGGGTTTTTATGCACAACTCAGACGGAGAATATAGTTGGAAAGATGGTAGGTATTACTGATATAATGATGAACACCACGTAAGTATCTACAGAATTCTGTAAATGAATGAAAAAAACTGACGTTCGTTTTACGTCATGTCCATTCGTCCGCTCGTATATAATAGCATCACTATATTTTCAATTTAGGACCGATTATAGTAATTTTTTAGGAAAGCATAATTGAATTGCATGGACATATGGAAATAGAGAATAGCAGGTTTTATTTTGTATGGTACCATTTATCGAACTTCGAGATCCTTTTTTGTCAACAATTAAAGTTTAATTGAAGAATCTGAAGAGTTTGGTAATCATTACTGAAACGGAATTTTATTTGCCAACTACGAGTCTTGAAAACCTGACTAGTGACCGTAAATTTGAGCAAAAATTAAAATATTTAAATTCATAATTATTTTGGTCATTTCATTGGTCATTAACACATTAAAGAAATAGAAACGATAAAAACGATCTTAAACACGGTCATAGTTATTTTCATGAAAGCATTAATCGTGTGCAGTATATTGAAATGAAATAAAATTTTGTCTGGAACTATTCAGTGTTTATGCAATTTTTACTGAATTAATAATGAAATTTTACAGGCTTACGACTTGAGCAGTACACAAGTACCTTTGAAATTATTTGAATTCTTCTTGAAAATATCTAAATGTACGGTGAGAAAGCCACAAATATTTTTTTCTCTTCAGAAGGGTTCAAAATAGAAGAGGGATAAATTTTATTTACTTTAATTACAGATGCCACATATAATAATTCCTAAAATATTGCAAAACAATTTTAATTGTAACTTATGAAGTTTCTGTATATTCGCAAAAAGTTAAACAAAATTTCTGTCCCCTACTTTTATATCCAAAGCTGGAGAGTTGAAAATTTTCAAAGTATTTATCTAAGTATACAACAGATTGAAAATTAGAGAGAAGAAAAAAAAATGTTTGCAAACAGAGTTAAAAAGAGAAATATTTTGTCCCGTAAAATTAAGTTGATTAATTAATTATTCAAGATGCGATTCGGACTTGAGCACCTTGAGAATCCATGGTATTATAGTTAGAATTGATACTGGGCCAAATTTACTTTTTTCGTTTCACTTTTGGCGGAGAGATATTCGTTTCAGACATTTTGCAGTTAAATGATACTCCACAGGATAAGTCGTCATTAATCTACATCGGTTGTTTTCTGGACACGCTAGTTCAGGGTAGCATTCAGGGCAAACTGGATGTGAACTATCAAACTCCTTGATGCTCTTCGTCGTGGTTTGGTATCTTCCACTTTAGCCTATATTACCAGGTGCACAGTACGATCGCTATTACGCCACGAAACGTGTCCGAAAAATTTCATTATGCGAGTTAACACAATACTGGTTAATTGCGATTAATTTAAATGAAAATTGAAGTTTTGGTTTTCAAGGCAATTTTTAAGGGTTTTAATAAATCACATTTCTATACATCAAATATATTTCTATAAATATTAGATAACCTCATAAAATAAAAATGAGATTAAATTAACCATTTTTTCAAAGGTTCAAGGCAGCTATTAAAAGAATTTCTACCTCTCTACTTTTTAATTCTTATGCCGGAAAAAAGTGAATAAATCTAGATACTACTCTCAATTAAAATGATTGGTCTTAAATTGCATCAACAATTTCGAAAAATATAGTGAAAAATATATAAATGGGATCCAATATTTCGATACGCATTTGATAGATTTTATTCTTGATAAGATGACTGGGGAAAGAAAATTGGAAACATTAAGAAATACGCAAATGAATCAAGCAGAAAAATATTTGAGATACGGCTTTTATAAGGGCGTATTAAAATTAATGGAATGAAAGGGATTTATTAGGGAAGATAATTATGTCTTCCCATCAACTCTGATTATTTTATGTGTGTAAAAGGTGACATTTAGTATAGAAAAATATATCAATAATTGATGTACTGTTTTAATTGTTTTTTTTTCTTGAATAAACCTTGAAGTCATGTATTTAATTGATATGATTTACCCAAAATAACTCGCTCAATAATTTTGGCAAAATGACGTATTTGCAGCCGATTAGGTTTCATTGTCAATCAGCTAGCGATTATGAATCAACATTACGTATTTATTAGATACAGCATTAGCATATTAGATACAGTACTTGTGCTGGGATAATGGTTTAAATGATGACTTAAGTTGGATCCAAGCTGAAGTATTGTTTTTATAGTGATCAAAATTGCATTGGTGACTTTGAAATGGAATATGCATAGTGAAATGATGTCCAAAGATCAGACCATTATTAAACTATCCGAAAGATTCTCATAAAGACTTGTTTTCAAAAGATGATATTTAATGCTACAGTTTCTTAAAATTTTTTTTAAATTTTAGTGAAAAAAAGTAAAACTTTTTTGACCCTTTTGACCCATTATTGGCGATCACTGCTCTGGAGAAAAATTGAAATTAAAACTAAAATAAATCGACACCAAAACGAGCTTACTATTCTAACTTTTGAGTTATTTGGTAAAGAAATACGCTCAACATTTTAAAACTTTGATGTTATCATTTACAATTTTCATACCATCTGACAAATTTTACTTTATATGTATAATGGTTATTTTTAAAATTACGTCAAGATAGATTACAATACACAGTATCACTATTCACACTAATCTGACTTTAAAGTTATAACAATTTTACCAAAATTCTTTTCGATTACACACAAAATAATCTTTCTCTGGTTATTATTTACACCAATTCCTATCCTCGTTAGCAATTACCCTGACTTTCTTACCTAAAGTTCTGCACGTAACAAAAGATGTAGGCCAAGGATAATAAATAAATAATCGAGGTAATGTGAAAGAAATTAGTAATCGTAAGTCGAAATTATTTTTTAGAATATAATTTATTTTAAATTCATCCGCTTACGAACCGGAGCGCGGCGATGGACGAAGATAATAAGGGTTTCTCCCACGCTATGCGTTAAATTAACATATTAATGATTGAATAATAAAATGGCCTATATTTGAATAAAAGTTTGACAATTAATATGGCATAATTTATAAAATCGTGATAATTAAAATCAATGTTGTACTATTAAAGTAACAAAAAAGATCCCGATCTCATGGTTCATTGTGTTTAATCCTTTCAAACTAACTTTTAATAAAATTACATAAAATTTTGAAAATTATTAAATTTTTTTTTGTTTACATTTAATTTAATAAAAGTGTAAAGTAATTAATTTAATCCCAATCTCAAAAGTCATGCTATAATACCGTTACTCGAAACAATAGTAATTTTGAAAAATGAGTGAAAGGAAAAAAATGAGTGAAAGAAAAAAATAATTGAAAGAAAAAAAATGAGTGAAAGAAAAAAACTTAAAATTTCGGTTCTTTGCTGCAACATTCTTAAAAATTACTTTAAAATTATTATTGAAAAAAATAATATCTTTCCTATTTACATAGATTATCAGTACCTTCTTTAAGTTTTGAGAGTTGGTATCGAAGGTTTTATATTACAGATTTTGTTATTAAAAAGAACGTAAATGTTTACTCTTCTAAAAAAAATACTCAATTTAAGTGGAGAATATTCAGATTTTAGATAAACACGTAGATGGATTATGCTACTTGACATAATAAATCTTTTAAAATATTTTTTTAATTGTATTTTTTCCCCATTGTTGTGAAAACTATTTATTAGAACTTTGAAAAATTGGCTGATTAAAATTGACATGTTAAAGTTCTTACGGAAATATTAAATTTTCTCTAATTTTAAATATTTTTCCGTTCACTGAAACTCTAAGACCAGTGAGAAAAAAGGTTTGCAAATGGTTTGCAAAGGTTTGCAAAAAAAAATAATAATTATCAAAGCAAGCATTACATAAACTAAAAAAAATGGCAAATTTTAAATATATTCCTATACTAATTTTATATTTAATTAGTATTATAAAGTAATTTAAAAACATCAGATAGCATCAGAATATTTTAGTTTTAAATGGATTATATTTATTAATCACTAAATGATAAAATTAAACTTTCGAGTGTTGTTGAAGCTTTCCTAGGAACCAAATGCCTTCTTTATCATTCAAATATTAAGTTTTGAATCTATTGTGTTATTGTATGCAGCTACATTAAAAATCTTTTTTATGTTTTCAATTTTAAGAGTTTGTATAAGGATATCTCAGACAGTTCTTTTTCTACGGCCATGGTTCCATAAGCCAGATTTTTAGCCCGATTGTAGTTTTATTTACTTTCATCGGTGCCTGTTTCCTACCAGATTTTGGCTTTCCTTTTCAGAAACATTTTGTTGTTTATGTCCGTTTCATCATTTCATTTCTTTTGCATTAATAAGGGCTCCTTCAATAACTACCAGTTCTGTTTTTACAGTTAGGGTACAGGTTTTTTCAAACTATGACCAGAGGTTGATTGAAAAGTTTATTGAATATATTTGGCATTAATTATGGAGAAATTCTTTATTCACAATTAAATGAAACTACGGGATGTAGTATTAGCAAAGATCTTTGTTAAAAGCCCACTTGAAGATGTTGTAATGCAACGAAACCTAGGTCGTGATAAAAAACTTAAAGAAGGTAGAAATAACACTACATCATGTAGTTTCATTTAATTGTGAAAAGTATATATTTGGGGGGAATCGACATAGAGACATCTCATACTGATTTATTTTCTACGTTTTCTGTGGTTTTATTTTGATTTAAAATTTTAGTTATGAAACTGCTAATACAAATCTATGTTGATATACTAGTGGATCGCCAGGAATTATTTGGCAGTTCTTGATATGATTTAAGTTCTTACCTGTATTAAAATGTAATATAAGTGAGTTCATTTATCTTTGTTACTTTTCTGTATTATTAGATGCTCCTCCCTCACTTTCAAGAAAAAGTGTACACGATGGTCAAATTATGAGCCCCACTAAATTTCAGAATAGTTTCACCTTCGACGTTTTTCTTGGTATACCCAAAGCATCCATAATATCATTCATACCACTCCTTGTCCTTTATTCGTCCTTTTGAGTTACTGCAAATTATTTTTGTTCATATGCCATAATTTAACTAGGGGTGTTTCAGCTGTGGTGAGTGGATACACACAATATTGAAACACGGTCGCTTATCCAATACAAGCTTTATAGAGGTAATATAATTAGTTATTTTTAAGATTTTAAGAAATTTTGGTTTAATATTATTCTAATGCCGTTTCTGGGGTGATTTATTCCATAGTATATTAACTTATAGCCTTGTATAATTTGTTGTAATTTAACGCCTTTCCTGTCTTTGTTGGTTGTATACAGCAAATGTATATGATCTAAAATAGCGCTCCTCTCACCACAATAATGTTTTAGCAAACGATACTCAACTAAGCCGCAGTTCTATATGTATTTATGTGCCTCATCATAAACTTATTTATTTATTTATCAACTATTATATATAATACATATGTTGGATTTATTGTTACATGAGCAATCTCTTCCAGTCAACTTAGGATCGTTGTTTGAAATTTTGCTACCGATTACCATCTGACACCAAAGCCGTAACTTTCCTGGAAAACTTGAGTCTACATGAATTCATTCACTGCCATTTCTAGTGCATGTTCCGACTCGAGCGCACATGACGTCCTTCACTCCGAATACGTCGAAGAACTCCTTGGTCAGGTTTGGTTTCGGAATTTCTTCTCCAGCGTGTTTGGTTTGCGGGGGGGGGGGGGCATGCATTTTACTTTTATCCTATCTACAGTTGCTGGAACAATTGATAGCGCTGCCTAATCCATCATTTAGGGACGCGCTCTCTGAGGGTTAAGGTTACTGGTGAGTGAGACAATTTGGCATAGAAGTTTAAAAATGTAGAGAATTTTAATCCGTTTATAAAAGTAAGCACAAGCAAAGTTGATGTAATTTATTTATTTATAATTTAAAGATTACTTGTCAAATGCAAGTTTGATTTGCACATCGAGGATTTTGTAACTTTGGAAACTTCAAAGTCATCAACATTTTTAGAATATATTGTAAATTTGTTTTCAATCCTTAAAATTCCAAGAGGTATCTTTAATAGAATCCTTATATATATATATACCTGTCAAAAATTTACTCCTTCAGGAATGTTTACACCATGAACAAAAATCAATTAAAGAAATTGATAAGAAGTACCAATGGCAAAAAATAAAAAATTTGGCGAATTTCCAGTTCAATTAAAATTGAAAATGAATATGGCAGGCAAATAAATTTACGAGACTATCAAGAGAGTCTAAAAGATTTTCCCTAGTTTTGCAACCAATAAGTCCCTACTTTTTTAAACGATTGCTGGAAACTTTACGAATATTTTCTAGAAGGATTTATAACAAAACAAGCCGTTTACTTTTATATTAAAATAGAAACTGAATATATACATTTCACGAACAGAACTTAATTTATACATTAAGCAATACGTGCACAACGACGTATTTATTTATTTATTTATCACTTTTATTTATTTATTTATTACTTTTATGCATAATACATTTGGCGGATTCATTGTTACATTAGCTAATTTTTAAAGTTAATTTAGGATTGTAGTTTGAAATTTTGCGACGAATTACCACCTGACACCAAGGCTATAACCTTCCTGGAAAACTTGAGTCCACATGAATTCATCCACTGCCATTTCTAGTGCAAGTTCCGGCCGGTATACACTCCTATGAGACAGCCAACTATTGGTTCCCAAGAGTCACTAGAGAAAAATTAATTCCTATTTATGGCGACATTTAAGTTATAATAATTAAAAAAACTTATCGAAATAGAACTTAAGGTAATAGAAAAATAATGTTTTAGAGAAAAGTGGATATTTTTCTTCGGGTGTCACTTGAATTGGCATCGATAAATTAAGATGGTAGGTTTTATTAGATATCAACCTATATAAGATACCGAAGGGGCAGAAATTTATTTATAAAATAATATATGAAGACGGATTAATGGGGGATAGAAATCAGTGTGATATATAAAATCGTTTTGAAGGTCGTGAAGTTTCTTTCATAATTTTAGATTTAGTAGTTTTTAGAAATAAGAGGGAATCACACATTTTTACATATTTTTCAGTACGCATTCATTTATTATAAGGCCATTACCTAAATACAAATATTATACAAGTAAAGATATACTAGTAAAATTAATAAAAAAAAGTTCGAGTGTTTAATATTGGCCAAAATATTCAGTGTACAAAACTCCTTAAAAATTTTTCTTTATCCAAACTTTCATACGTATTTACTCCACACACACATATATAAATATCTAATTAATATGACTTTTTGTACAGAAAGCGATTCCCTGGTAATTTCATAAAAGCGAGATGTTAAGTGTCAAATTTATGGGTTAATTTATGGACATTTCTATAGTCCAGACTACCGCACTGCTGCAGTGTTGCCCTGCTGCAGTGAACCATTCCAATTTATACCTATTTCTTTGGAATTGTTTTTTATTTTCCTGATATCACGCAAGCCAAGCTGTGCGCCAAAGCAAATATATTATGAACGTTGATAACTTAACATTTTAAAAAATGCGTTATATATTTGTTCTTTTATTCGGCTTATTATATATATATATATATATATATATATATATATATATATATATATATGCTTTGAAACATTCACTTTAAGAATTAAAGAAACTTTTTGAGTTTTATTAGTAAATAGAATATTTTTTACATAAGGAACATTTACAGTATTCATTTCTACAAGAGATACAATTGTTATATTTTGTATATAATAAAGTTAAGCGAATCATACGTAAAATAATATCTAAATTGTATTATATCACGAGTTCACAATCTCAGTAATAATATAAAGTGTGTGTAAAAAGCTACATTTTTGCGTTGAATAAAACGATTTATATATATCGTTATAATTTATTGGATTGGTAAGCTTACAACAATATAATTTCAAGTAATATTTTTACTCTTTAGTATATAAGCATATTTTGTAGTATTTTATACGTTTGTCTGATTTCATGTGCGTTGTTCCACAATGTAAATATTGTTTATTTTCGTAATAATCGGAAATACCCAAAAATTAATTAATTCCTATATTTATTTAAGTCATTAAATTTAAAATATATACATATATTGGATACTATCATTTACCCATCATTTGTTATCTAAATATAGTTTATGTAAAACAAATAAGCGAAATAACTGAAATCAAACACGAGGGGAAAAGCAAGTACGCATAATCAATAGAAAACATATACAAACACGCATCTTGTCTCACGTAAGATAACAAACAAGTAAGAAACAAGTGAATTATAATTTATTCAGCTCGATGCGCAACTTCAAAAGAAAACAAAGCAAATTTCATCTTTTTCCGTTTATTTCCTTCCGATTTTACTGCACTAAGGAGTGGTTCGACTTCCTGTTGTCTACAACATCTGCTTTTAATTGAATTATGTATTCTTCTGTTGTATCTACCTCCCGTACCATTTATTACGTATAAAATATCATCCGTCTTTGTGTTCGAGTTAAGCTTGAAATAAATAAAATCTAATGTATTGGAGGTAGTTTTTTTATTGCCTTTATGTTTTCTCATATTTATTTATTTTTGTTTGTTCCTTCGAAAGACCTAGTAGTCGTTCCGGAAAACTGATAAACGTAGATACTAAGTAATAATGGCAGCTAATTGCGATAAATTTATAGTTAAAATCACTTTGACAGAGGTGCAAATAAAAAATTAATAAATAACTTTGAAAACTTGGAAGTAATCAAAATTATTAGCATATATTGTACATTCGTTTTCCATAAGCAAATCTCGAAAGGTATCTTTAATGGATTCTTATATATGTAACTATCAAAAACTCACTTCTTCAGAAATGTTTACACCATAAACATAAATCGGTTTAAGAAATTAATAAGTCTCTTATTAATAATTGCAAAAAAGTAAAGAATTTGGCGTGTTTCTAGTTCAATTAAAATTAAAAGCTGAGTATGAAAGAAAAATAAAGTTATGAGACAATTAAAATTTTCTAATAGATGCTAGCTAATTTGACAATTAATAAGTCCCCATTTTTTTTAAATGATTCCTGAAAACTTGTCAAATATTTTCTAGTAAGAATTATAAATAACTAGTCGTTCACTCTTTTATTCAATTAGAAACTGAAAATATGGAAATTCGACTAACAGAAATCAGAGCACATTGTTTCGTGACTTCCGTTTAGAGTAAAATGCAAGACGATCAACACGTAATATATTAAAACCATGTGTTAAGACATATACTCCTATGACACAGCCAACTACTGGCTCAAAATATTCAAAAAATGAGAATTAATTTCTGTCCAGGACGAGCTACTAAAGTGAATTATAACAATTTAATAAAACTTCCTGAAACAGATCTGAAGTAAAATCCGAATTATCCGGCACTGCTGTCGTACATTTGTACTGTAATAGAAAAATTAATATTCGTGGAAAAAGTAAGTATTTTTCTTTGGCTGTTACTTGAATCAGCATCAGTCAGTTATGTCAAGTTGCCTTGGTAACTGATTTGGTCTTTATTTGTATTACTCCATCAGGTTACTCCCAGAAACCGCTTGAGATGGAAAATTGGAATTAATACTTTATAGCAATAAATTATATTAATCCGTGCATATCTCAATAGCTGACCAATTACATAAGAATTTCGGATGGGGATAAATTAAGTACTCAAAAGTTTATTTTTAAATCTTCATGAAGTTTGAATTATTGATTAAAAGGGCTAGTTGTAAGAGACACATGAATATATTTGAAGATTATATTCAGAAACATACTGCAAAACGTGCAACAACACTTTCGGAAAACTTTTCAGACAAATAATACAATCTCACCTTATTTTCGCAACTGCTGAACTTAACATTGTTAAAAAAATAGTGTTTTTGGACACCTACACAAAGATTATAGGATAATAAAAAAATATTTCCAGATGTCATAATTCCTGAGGTAATCTTAATAATATACATGCCTGCTTATATTAAGATGAGTATTAGCTATAAAGAAATATTTATCGTGATAACTTAAAGTAAAGTTATAAGTGATAACTTATGACAAATAAAGTAATTTCATTTCAAACGAAGACCCAAACTCTCTATGTGTGAGCCAGACATACAGTTAGCCAATTTTTTTATTATAATTTGTAGCGCATCTTGAACATACATCTTCGTACAAGTTTAATATTCTCAGCTATCGTTTGTTGTTCAGCAAGTCCAGTTCTATTTAAATTTGTTCCAGAATATAGTTCAAGGCTACGAAATATTTATAACCTGTCTATAGTTTACCAACGCAGTCGAAGATTACGAGCATTCAATTGTATTAATATACGTCCCATCGTTAAGGTGAATTCTCTCCTTGTCTTATCTGGGAAAACAAGACCTTCGAAAATACCACAGTGTAATAACTATATCCTTTATGGTCTGAGTAAACTATTTCAAGGCAGGATAATGTACAATTTTTATAAAAGATTTTATTAAGTTTGCTCCTAATGTAGAGCAAACTTAATAAAATCTTTGTAATATATTTGACTACCACCCTGAGTTTTCGTTTCTATCGACGTATTTTATGTAATACTAAAAAAGTGCTCCGGTATTTATATTTATTATCATAGCGTGCTGTAAATGTTAATTTAAGGAAGTTTTAACTTCAATACCACATAAAATAAATTTAACCAATAACGAAAAAGTACTTGAATTTCGCAATATAATTAATAGGAATATTATTTTTGCTACATTTGTCGACTCCTCTGCAGGAATATAAGATAAGAAAAAATAAATAAATGTAATACATTTATATTAGATGCTTAGCAAATATAAAGTGAAATTTTAAATTCTATAGCAACCTTTTTAGAAGAAATCAATAGCAATTGTATTACCTTGACATAGTGTATTTATAAGTAAAATCAAAAACACGTCCAGTTCATAGTTTGCAATCTTAGTACTCCCCGGAGATTATATAATATTGCAGTATATAATAAAGTATTTTGTTATTTTGGAGTTAATACGGCAGTGGTAAATAAAATAAATTATATGTTAATTACACATGCTTTAACAATCGTAACACGGGTGGTAGCCTCCATTTTGCATAATGCGATTGCAAAAATCGGCCCTTGTGCGCCAACAATGTTATAACCTGTTTAGGTGATTACAATATATAAATAGGAGATAATTTAAAAATTATTTTAACTAAAGTTTCATTTGCGACGATTTTTTTTTTTTGGTTAAAATAGGTTCTCTGTTTAAAGCTCTTATGCCAATTATTAAATAAATTTTATTAAGGTAAACAAAACTATTATTATGTTATTTCATGTATGGTTATGCTGTAATTATCAAATAGTCAATTTCGTATTACGAGTTTATTTTATGTTAAACTGTTCCAATGCAATCTTTCAGTGTTTGCTTCAACGTACCTGTGTTTGGGTAGTGTTTGAAGTACTAAATATATTAAGGCTACTCTCGTATAAAATTGTTAGAACCCCAGAAACTCTTTATTCTTCACCATTTCATTATCATAATAGTTAGCCGGAAGACGTCCGTTTCTGAATAAAGTCGGTGTACTCCTCCTATCAAATATGTTCCCATATATGGTGATTTATCCCATGCCCCTTGCACCCAACGATTTCTCCTAAAATTTACCAGGTAATTTGTTAACTTAGCGGGAAGGTGTCCAACTCTGCGTCTCCGGGAACGTAGGAGACTATATTCCACAACGGCCGTTGGTCTTCCACGTGCTATGTAGCATGCCTGTTGGTATATCAGTTTGTCAATCCTACAAGGCATTTACAATCCTGTGCTCCTAAAGATTTCCTCATTATGGGTCATAACGGCAGATAAATCTCTGGTATAGTCTTTTCAGATTACTTGGAGTATTTTACCCTCAGTTAGTCAATTAAAGGTTTTTGTTACGAAACTAATTATATGGGTTCACGTCTTATATGTGAATGACATCACTGCCAAGAGAACCATTAGAAAATCTTTGCCCTCACACAATGGGGTATTTTGGACGAGATAATATGATAAAGTTTGGCAAATACTACCCAGTCGAGTTGGATTATCCGTTAGATTACTTTCATGAAGATGTAAGTGGCTCTCATAACCAGAGTATCGTCGGTGTGAGTGGAATGTGATGTTTTCTCAATTTATATTTATGCAAATAATATATACTAATGAGAATAGGGGAAGAGGGAAATTTATTCAAATATACACCGCGGTTCTCACTGGCAACTGTCGGCCCTTAACCTTCATCATTGCTATTTTAACGATGATATCATTATCAATTCGGAACGCATTATCAAAATAAATATCACTGCTGTCGACAACGGCAAGAGATAATGAATTTATAAATAAAATGTACAAATATACAAATTATGTGATGAAAAGAAACTAGTGTAGGCACTTCCGAACTGATGAAAATTTATTCAGAGGAAATCGCCTTTACTAACTATATATATATATATATACATGACGGTAAATGGTCCACTGAACATATAGGTTTATACTGGCAACTATTTAAGAAACTAAATCCCTTTCAATACCACCACATACGCATTTTTTGCCTAACATCGAAACTTTGATAAATTTTCCACGACAGCTATTGCAATGTTAGTAATAGGAGAGCCATTAGTAAAATGCAAAAGAACAGTACGACCAATGTACGTCACGTTACTTCCTTTCAAAAGGTTTTATTGTTTTAACTTTACTTAATCATGCTTAAATAAAATTAGTGGTCAATATTTTTTTTGGTTTAAAATATTATTGTAAAATCTTGGTAGTCTCATAGTATTCTGTAGTCACAGCATCAGATCTATACCTTTATTAATCGTTTTATTAAGATTTACTTATTAAAAAAAGAACAGTTTTGATGCTAGAGAAATATTTAATTTTTATAATTACGAAAGTTTAATCATCATCTATTTTCTTATTATATTCATTATTAAACAGTATATAGCCGAGTTAAGTTTGAGGATAATGATAACTAAATGCAGAAAGGTTTATATATTCACTTTCGGAAATTGAGTCGACGTAAATAATTGGCTTTCTCAACCTTCGCTTGAATCGAGGAAGCCGAGGTCTCGGTTCTGTAAAACATAATTAATATTTCAGGTCTCCTTGAAAGTCATGTTAAATTTCACGAACGGAATTGTGTTTTAAGCTCAAGAGAAAACCTTCGACGAGGGATTTTATTTGAATCTTGTAGAATATTAATAACGTGTTCTTTGTTATGCTATGAATCTCAGCGGAATTCTTTAGTACCTTCCATCCTATTTTCGGCACGACCGACATTAGTAGGTATAGCAGAATACAATATGAATAACATGTAACACAATATGTTTTTGGAACTATAAAATCCTAAATTTGATATTGTGTGATTGGTACAAGAAGTTTTATTTAAATTTTTGGAAGTTAATGTTGAAAAGTCTTTCCAAGTTGCAGTAAAATGTTACAAGAAATATATGTACATATATTTATTATTCTCAATACAAATAACGTTTGTGACTCTCCCAATTATAAAATACAATGTGAATGGGAATAACAATTAAGAAGTTTGACGCACCTCCTACGTTTCTAGGCCTTGCAAATTCTAGAAAGGAAAGTAGAAATTAAAGAAATACTTACAAATATTTGCTATCTACACTTAATTCAGACTCATTAGAATTTAAATAACCCTATTCAAATGGAAGAGGTTTCTCAATGGATCAGACTAATCCAGACTCTACAAGAATATCAGTTTCGAGAAGAGTCTGGTGTAGTCTGGATTCGTTTTATCCATTGAGTGAAACCTCTTCCATTTTAATTGATTAACTTAAATTTTAGCATACTATAATTTTCCCTTTCCAAAATAAATTTTTTCACTAATCTTTTCATTTTTTATTTACTTCGTCACATATTTGCACTAATTTTATTAGTCAAACCAGGCAATTTTTTTATTTCCAAAACCACCCTTTGTTTACTTCCTCTGTTAGGCGGTGTTTTTTAACAAATTATTAAAATAAAACTTGATGAAAACATAATGAAAAACTTAATTTACCCTGACAATGATTTATACAATGCATTTGGGAAACTTTTGTTTGGAAATAAACAAAATAGCAATTTGAACTCTGTCTCGAATGAGAAATAATATCACGTAAATTTCGTATAATTAGTTTATTGTTTAAAATAATGCAAAGGTTCAATAAGTATATAGATAATAAGTTGACAAAAGGCAATTTTCATAAATCAACCTTTATCAAAAGTGTCATTTTTGTCACTAGTCATAGGTGTGTAACTAGGCATGAAACTTTGTACATAACTAAACCAAACTACATCATGTAGTATTATTTCTACTTCATTTAAATTCTTTACCACCACCTAAGTTTTGTTATAGGATAACATCAATTAGCAAATTAGCAAAGATTTTAATAATTGCATTTAAATTTTTCATTCAGGTCGAAATAATTTATTTCACAACTAAATGAAACTAATTTTTAATTAGTTTCATTTAGTTGTGAAGAATCAATTATCAATTTCTATAAAATTAACGCCAAATGTATTCAATACTAACTTCACAATAAAATAAAAAATATTATGTATATTAATTTATAAGTTTCAAAACGTTTTGTATTTTATTGATATGAAGATACGTACTGTTTTGATATTCTATAACGGGCTTCGACGGATATTTTGATTCACCTCCGACGGGATTTACGCGCAAAAATGTGCTGGAGCATTCAACTACTTTTTGTGCACTGACATTGTTCAATAAAGCATTACGAGATGTGCCTATCCTTTATAACTTGTCTGCGCCACTAACGGATTTAGAAATGGGGTGTGGAGTTGTTTGATAATTCGCGACTAATTGGAAACTAATCACTAATTGTTTACGAGCTCTTGTACATTTCTGTACCGTTCATTATTCCTTGTATTACAACATCTAGTGGTGTGTCAAGATGAGTTAAAATGTTCAGATGGCAAGACGCGCGTTTGCATTCTCCGGTAGCGACTCTTTCCGAGTTAATTCGGCAAGCTTTGCATCTTGCCTGCTATTTGGGCAGCTTTTCATCTCTTCGGTTCTTTTCGATTTAATTCGACCAGATCCTATATATCGGTATATTGAATTAAACTGTCTTGAAACATAAAAAGAGTTACATATATTTACTCGTCGTTCGTCTGGGATTTGAACCCGAGACTTCCCATAGTCTAAGTAAAAATCATATGCCTAGACCGATGAGCAGTTGTCGCGGTTTTTGAAATTTTTAACATACTTGGCTAAGCTTATTTTTGAAAGTAAATAATTTTTTTACAATTAAAATATTTTTGGGAAAATATTTTTTGATAGATATAATGATCGCATGATTCAAATATATGTTTGGGCTACTTTTTATCTTAGGACATTAAAAGATCAATAGAAATATAATTGGATTTGTCCGGGAATTGAAACTAAATCCCGGGACCCACAGACAGTTGTTGTGGTTCTTGAAATTTTTAATACACATGAATAAAATTACTTTCTAAGTTCTAAATATTTTTAAAAATATTTTTAGATAGATGGCGCTATACTGAATATATGGTTCAAATCCAAGTTTAGGATATTTTTTAAGACGTTAAAAGAGTTATATAAATGTAATCGGGTTCGTTCGGGAGCGAAGTCGGGGCTTTTCGCACCTTAAGCTAAAATCATTCTTATCTGCTCATGACACTTGTTTCTATACGAATTAACTTTTTTATTAACCAGGTTAGGCTCGGATGATGAGTTTTGGAAATGAACAGTGAAATTCCTTAACGCCTTCGTAAATCAACCAAGATTCAAGATATTGGGTACTGAGAGTTATAACTTTGCAAAATAATTTTACCATCAACTAGGTTAGAGTCAGATGAGAGTTCAGGACATAAACAATGGAACTGCTTAACGGATGTTAGTAAATCAACCATAATTTAAGATGTTGGCTTTTGGTAGTTGTTACTTTGCAAAACAACTAACCCATCGATCACGTAATACATGCCACACAATCAAAGAATTACTTCAATCGCGCGTAAAGGTTACTCACACCCACTTCTTTTTTTAAATATAAAATATTATTGGCAATGTTTTTCGATAGATGGCTCTATTCTGAATTCATGGCTCAAATCTATGTTTGCGCTACATCTCATCGGGTTTATTGGGATCTGGCGAATATTTATAAAATTTAGATATTTCATAACTGTCAGGCATCCCATGACGACTCGATTTTTTATGGTATCTTCACATGTCTAACGCTCTGAGTAAATGTTTAAGTTGGGTGTAGCGGGTTTTCAGAAAATAAATCGATAAATGTACAATAATTGTTTCTTTTTTGTAGTTTAGATGACCATATTGCGTATGTTTTAATTCACTAATTATTTCGGTTTTATTAAAATATTATCTTTTGTTGACTGTAGATAGCGTGCAGGTACATTACTTCATGTTTTATTAAGTAGTTGAAATAATAGATAAATTTTAAACCGACAAATGAATCTCACTCTCACTTGGAAGATTATGCATGTACCGAATATTCGAATTAAGCAATGCTTAATTACGTAAACGTAAGATCATTTAATTATCTGGTCCTCATGATTCAAGATATTGGGTACTATTGGGTAGGTTGTACGCGTTGTGCTTACCTGTATGTATACCGCGTATACAAGCCAACATGCCGCAGTCGTATAGTATCTCACGAGTAGCTTGCAATCCGAAAGATAATCAGAAGAATTAGAATAAGTAGATATTAAATACTTTAACGAATACCTAGTTTTCCTCCATCCATAAAAATCTAAATGACTATGATTTAAACCAATTAAACGTTACCAGTTAAAATACGCTAACCAATTAAGAGATGGATAGAATATACGCCTGAATACGTGCTGACGAAGACAGAACAGTTTTAGTCAATGATCTGCGCACTCACTACCTATAATAGTCGTTGGTCTGCTTTGATACAAGGTTTAGACAACTAACACAGTTTAAACAACAGACGAAGCGAAGTATCTTGGTGTCATGTTGCTGCGTATAAATGCGCATGTCGCTCAGTACCAAAATTCTACAATTAGTTTGATTTCTACATTTTGGGTCGCAGGTCTATATTTTGATTAAAGTCACGTACTCGCCTTAGTGTTTACTTTAAATATAAACTGTGACTTTTAACGTCTTTAAATGCAATTTACATAAGATTTGTTTTTATCTTTCTTAAAAAAAAACGATAACGTTGTTAAGAAATGTTTTGTCTTTTAGTAGCTCTTATTTTATGTTTAAAATTATATATTGAGTAACGTCATTGCTTAATGAAGGATGCTAGGAGCAAGTTGATACATTAGGATAACATATAATTCTAAGTCGTTTTATAATAACAAAGCATAAGAGCGTAAACCAGTGTTTTGCGTGAAAGTATCCTAAATTATTGGGTCAAGTTAATCACGTAAAACTTATATAATTGTGGAAAACTAGCAACACGCTTCGACTGAACATTGCAAGGATAAGACACTCAATTAAGAAAAAAATCATGAAATATAAAGGTAGTCTTATCGAAATAATGATATTCCTGAACAATATAAAGGATATTTTTTAAATATAACAGGAGGATAAAAATCTTCAAAAGAAACCCAAGTAGTTTTCAAAACATCTATGGGTAGTGTGGGATTTTTACCCAATAAAAACGACCTTAATCGTGTTTAAATCACGACCAGCCTAAAGTCGATGGACAAGGGATAAATTATTTCATCAAAACACCGGACACGGCAAACATACTTAACCTAATCAGAATTTTACACTATTTCCTTTAGCCTCCTTTACGTTATTAGTTATAAACTAGTTAATTAAATAGTCATAACATGTCCCTCCCATATGGGTTAATTAAGGATTTAAATATATTACGAACCGGCAAAATACATTTGCCTCATCCTCCCGGGGCTTCAAAGATTTCCAAACAGAATTTCGCGCATCTCATAATTGCGACATATGCCTATCTACGCACGTCTGATAATATTATCTTGTTAATTTTCATAACGCCTATTACATTTGCATTTATTAGAGCCGTTTTAATAATAGAGGGGAATCGTTTGCAGCTGAAGGTGAATTTTAGTGGTAATATTTGGAAAATTACGAAGTTAAATTATTCAAATATTAATAAAAGAGGTGTAAAGATATTTATATAAATTATGTAAGATATTTCATATACGCTTATAAAAAAGTTCCTGCATATTTACGCGGTTATAAATTTTGAGGGTGGAAGATCAAGTATGCAAAGGAAAGAATGAAGGAAAAAGGCATAACTGAGTAACAGAAAAGAGAGCTCCATGTGATCCCTCACATAAAGAGGGAAATCAAAATTTATGTTCGACTATAAGCCACCAAAGAAAAACTTAATAAGATACACAGGCCCAATGTCAATAACTAATTATTTTAAAAAGCAAAACAAGGAAATAAAAAAACCCATCAGTAATGTACTGTGTGAAAACACGTGTCACCATTTGGAAGCAAATGTATTTTAAACGCACCAATAACAATGCGATGGGCACCTTCATCTCAATTATCATGGACGTATTATATTTGTTCTCATTTTCATACCTTTGAGTTTTATATTCTTCCGCTCACAATAAATGTTGGAAAAATTAAATTAAATTAAAAAATTAATATCCTTCTGACCTTTATCCACCGCTCACCACAATATCGAGTTAAAGTACCAATATTATATTACGTTATTTTCATAAGTAAATAGTTAATATAAGTAATATTATATTACGTCAATATTTACGTACGTACTAAAATATTTACAAATTTATTACCTACGCGCGATACAACAAACTGACTAATTGAAACAAAAGAGTTTGCTAATATATTTTCTTTGGTTTTAGAACATTATATTTAGAACTTTCGGAATATTATGTAAGAACATGTTTGCGCTTTTCATTATTTTCGGCAAACTTATATTGTCATAACGTACAAAAAATAACCTGTTTAATTTATTGAATGGAAATTAAACGGTAAAACGCGCGACGGTCCTAATGAAAAATGAAGCCATTCAGTTTGATGAAACCACAGGGATACTTCCATATAATGAAAAGACGATTATAGTGACAAAGGTAATAAATGATATAAAAACTTAATAACATGATTTATTATGATTTTTAAGTGTCTACACTAAACAAAATAAATGTATAAAGTCTAAAATAAAATAAATTTAGTTCGACAAACTTAATTTATAATAACTCCCCTATCAATTCCAAACGACATAAAGAAATAAGTATGATACAAATTCCTCTTTTTAAGATACCAGGCTACATTGAGATAATATAATAATTCTTCGATCATTTCCCAAATTATGCCGAATAAAAAGCAGTGAGATATATTATGTATTGAATATATTTGGCGTTAATTTTGTAGAAATTCATTATTCACAATTAAATAAACCTACGTGATGTAGTATTATTTCTACATTCTTTAATTTCTTTACCACGACCTAGGTTTCGTTGTATTACAACATCTTCAGGTGGGATATTAGCAAAGATAGATAAATGAAGAATAGAGAGATAAAGAAATTAAAGAAAGTGGAAATAATACTACATCACGTAATTTCATTATTTGTGTATATTATGTATGTTAAATAAAACTTCTCATTGTTTTTAAGCACTGCACACAAGCATTCATCTATTATTTTAATAAATAAATGCCTTTTATGTGTACCTAATTGTATGCGAATAAAAGTCATCAATTACGAACTTGAATATATTTCGAAGTGCTACTAAATATTACGATGCTCAACTATATTCAAAATCTTTTCAGAAGTGTTCTTTAGTCCGCACTTTTATCAAGCGCTTATCACAATATCGAGCTAAAGCTATATAATATATTAGCGGATGTTTTAAATTATTATTAAGCAAACTAAATTTTATTAAGTGGTGTAATGTTTGAGGGTACGAGAAGATATATTTTACACAAAAAAATGAAAATAAATAATAGAAGTTGGGGGAGTAAAGTGTAATTAAAAAAAAAATGACTTAATAGAATATAACACCAGATGGTTCTAGGTTACTAAGGGAAACAGGTACTCAAAGTAAACCATGGTTCGTATTGTTCAAAATTATTTTGGTTTTAACAAATATTTTTTAAAATCCATAAAAATAAAATAAATTGATGTTATTTGGATACAACTTGAAAAAAAATTAAAAATATGATAATTTTTGTTTGGCCAATCAAATTCGGCGTACACAAATGTTTCTTAACAATGAAGATATAATATTGACAGATAATAATAAAATCGAAAAATTTTTTTTTTTCCAAATGGGATGTTTATTTTTAAAACCTCTGTAATATTTTAAACGTACAATTAATGGACTGGGGAATTCGGATTCTTCGGTTTGTTGATAAAATATTTCAGAAAATAATAATCTTTTCCTCGGGAAAATAATAATATTAATTAAATAGTGTATTTAGATGTTTTGTTAAATAATATAATTACACATTAGTATACTTCTCAACTACGATTTTCGTTAAATCGGTTACACGACTACTTGAAAGAAATTCTCTGTATCGCATATTTTTTTGTTTTTTTATCAATAGCCTATGTTATTCAACAACATAAATTGACGTCTTTTCTCATTATACATTTCATTTAATTTTTTTAAATTGATTTTATAAAATGAATAATAAAACATATCAATCGATTGTTTCCGTACCCTACCATATTGTATAAACATTATTTAAATTAAACTGCCTTAAAGTCTGAATCTTTTATGCCCTTAAGTTGACAGTCTCCATTAACATATTTACGTTATCGATACTTACGTCATAATGACATCAAGTGTCCTGAATTAGTTTAGCGTACTGATGCAATGAGGTCGCCAGTATTTTTATTTGAAATTCAAGAAAATTTGTTCATATAGCTTATTGATCATAGAAAATTCAGCAATCGGTTACGTTCCTTGGCTTGGTTTTATTTTTGCATGCAATTATGGCACAAAAATGCATTTTTGGCCCTTATTTGAAAATAAATTAGAAGCGTTATCACTTATTGCATTCAGTCTACGAAAAAGTATATGTCATTGCACATAGATTAATATGTGATACAAGGATCATATACACGGCGCTCGTGCCACTCCTACTTACCTTCTTTAGTTATACTATATGCTCTCTGTCAATTTAGATTCGTAATATATTAGAAACCTTATTCAGATACTTTATATATATATATATATATATATATATATATATATATATATATATATATATATATATATATATCATTATATGTAATAAACGTAAAACGTATCCTTTTCCAATTTCTTAATTTTTTCGTTTGGTATATTTTTTAAGTAGTTATAAAAATTTTAATTATTTTAAGTAGACATAAATAAGATGTTATCGTTATTAAGATGAACAAAAGTTTTCCAGCGTTTCTCTATTAACATACCTATTTAAAGTTTTATAAAATGATCCTATAATGATGGTTGGTATCATAGTAATATATTTACACAAGAGTAATGTGAAGTATATTCATGTTTCTTAAATAAATGAGTAATTAAAATACCTGAAACAAATTCTGCGCATATATTATGTAAATGTTGAAGATTGAGTAGATTTCGAATTTATTCAGTGAGAATTTCTTTCTTGAATCATCATAATTTATTTAGATTCGTAGTGTTATGGATTACTTTTTAAATTTTGGTTCTTAAAATTTTGCACTTTAATGTTTGTGTACGTGTATTTTCAATCTGTGAACTATATAATGACTTGGACAATTTTACTGTTAATATTCTCTGTTTATGTGAAAAGTTTCGATATATTTTTTTCCAATATTTTAGAGGAAATCTTTTCTGGTACTTTACTCGCGAGAAAACAAATCTCGTCCACAAATTTGATGTAAGTTCGATGTAAATAAAATGATAGGGAAATAATAAAACTATTTTAAGAGAATCTTATTTGCGAGCTTTTTTTTGCTGAAAAATGTCATCACAATCGGTGTCAACAGAAAGAGTTATGATGCTATGTAGGGGTTATATAGATAAACGGATAGAGAAAAAGACTAGAATTAAGAGTGGAAATCTAAAAGTAGAAAACCGATTCAACATGAAAAATATTTATATTCTGGTACTATAACGTGTATATGTTAAGGATCTACTTATACAATGACAAGTATAGTTATGAAAAATAAACACGTTATAAAAATAGATCCGGTTTTAAAAATAAATATAAGGTTAAACAATAAGTACATAAAATCCACAAATCGGTGTCAAAAAATTAATTAGAAAATTCTGAACTTCAATTACTGAATGACCAAAATGAGTTACGAAACAATTGAAAGAATTTTATATGAAAATAAATGTAGTTAAAATAAATGTAGTATAAAACATTTTATGGATGAAATTATTCTTCATCTAATTTGGTAAATATTGCGTTTCACTTATACTATGGATCCTCATTTGATAAGTTCAAACTATCGTTACAAAATATTCACCTCTTACGGCTAATAAACAGTAGATAACATTCTAAGAAGTTGTAGTTAATCAATAAATTGGAGATAATTAAGTTTTTTGTACAGATCATGAAAACAATTTTTGAAAATTACTTATTAAAGAAAATTATTACAACAATATAATAGTTATAAATGCACCTATAATATATTTATTGTAAATTCATATTTGGATAGCCATTTATCCAAATGGGACTAACTAACAAAAATCCGATTGATGTTACATGAATCAAATTTAAAATAAGGTAAATAAAATATGCTCGAATATCATTTAAATTACTCTAACCATTTAAAGAGTATGGCTGATGTTGAATGAACCCATACCCACATAAACGAACATATACATGCACCATTAAATATTATATTATATTCTCATCCAATATTGTCATGACTTAGACAAAAATAATATAAATTTCAAATTAACAGCTGTGTGAATGCAATAAAGTATATTGAGTTCATTATTAAACTACCTTCGTGAACAAATTTCTAGTTCTGCATTTATAGACAAAAAACAAAAATCATAGAATATTAACTTGTATTTCCATCCGTCACGGCCGTTCTTCTCACATTGACGTAGAAACTTTAAATTTGTCATGGTAATAAAACATATTAACTCACACATATTTCAATGTTTACCAAAAAAAAAATAATATGGAAATTATTTCTAAGTGGGAAATCAATGACTAGAATGTTGTTTTAATATTACACTATGTTTTTAGAAATCTATGCAAAGGTTCCAAGGAAATTACGGCGATTGTCCTAGATTTTACAATTTTCCTAATATGCACGGTATTCTTTCGTGGGTCTCGCACTTACGGTAATATGAATGATTTATTGAAAACAATTTTGTCTTTTGTTCGAAATATATATAATTTATAATATAATACATTTTAATAAATATATCAAGACCAGACTAATTGTATACGTAATGATCCCACAAACGCAAGTTCTTTTAAAAGCTCCTAATTAAAATTTACTATTTTTGAAGTTCGAGCTTGGTTAAAGGTATATGAGTATACGCTCTATAGTGTATATGGGTTCAAAAATTAATAATGACTGCAGCTTACTTGCTACACACAGGTAACATAAGCCATAATACTCCTAAAATGCACGAAATCTAGATAAATAAAGATGATATAAACGTTCCTGCTGTATGAGTCCATCGAACAATCGCTACGGGCACAAGCGCAAGCATATAAGTTGGGACCATATTTTATATGCTGGTAATGTAATCCACATTACCATTTAGGTTATTTTTATTGTATATACCTTCCTTTATATAATTTGAAAATACCACGTTTTTATTCATATCCTTATGTTCTAAATTTCCTTGAATGCGTCAATAACTGTTAAAAAATATTTAAATAATTTTAATACCCGGAATTTCCTACGTCACCAAGACTACAATGTAATTCAGGCATTTACCACTACCCGTGCAATTGTTGCAACCTACCACTACCCGTGGTTTGAACAAGAGCAGAAATAAAATAACGTATACTATTTGTCTTATGTGTCTTTTTATATCTGTCTTTTTACTCTTTTATCTACGATTCGCCACATTATCTTTTATAAAATGTTTGTCATTCTAATCTAATTGCATCCTTTTGGTTTTGTTCTCACTTTTAAACAAATCCAATTGTATCTTGTAGATATTTTGTCATAATTTCATTATAATAGTTTTTACTTAGTTTTAAGTTTAATATTTTAACTTGAAATTTATCGAAATTGTTGATGCAAGTCAACCAATGTCTAAAACTTTTCTCGTATTTTTATTATATCTCACACTATTTTTAAGTCACTTTTTTAATTGCCCAAATCATTACACCTTTAAATCCAGTTTTCTTTTCATAATTTTTTTCCTTCATCTAACTTTCGACTACCCACTTAATAACCACAACCTTTACTTAGCGTAATATTTTATTAATATTGAATATATTTGGCATTAATTTCGTAGAAATTAATTATTCACAATTAAATGAAACTACGTGATGTAGTATTATTTCTACTTTCTTTAATTTCTTTACCACGACCTAGGTTTCGTTGTATTACAACATCTTCAGGTGGGATATAGCAATGACCAATCTTTTTAATTGTGAGTAATATTTTACGTTAATTCTATTTAATAATTTCCATTTTACAGTACAAATATTTTTAGTTTTAAAAGTTTTCTAAATTGTGTAAACAAAATTCTATTGTCTGTTTGGAAAAATTAATATATGAACAACTTGAGGTTGTCATGTAGATTTAGGAAAAGAAATAGTGTTGTTTACAAAACAAGCATGTATTGTTTAAATTCATATCAACAGTAACTTATTTTTAATAGCATTTTTAGCCCGCATGCATTATTCCTGTCTGACGGTTTATCAAACCTTTTAATTAGACAATACTAAAACATTACAATTATTTAGTGAAGAAGGAAGTCTTTGACATTTTATATAAAACACTGCCTCAACGAAAGAACTTAATTTTTTAGTCCAGTCAATACAACATCAGACCAGTCAATACAAAATAATACAAAATCATGTAGTTTTATTTAATTTTAAATAACGAATTTATACAAAATAAACGCTAAATATATAAAATAGTAACTTCTACATAGAACAACTAAAACTTTGGTAAATTGTTTATGCTCATGTTAGTAAAAATTTAAGCTAAGATTATTAACTTCAATTCTTTTATCTTAATGAGTTGCATTATTCGATATAATTCATTACACACAAAATGAATCCGTTTTCGTATTATTCTATATAAATAGCAACATTTCTTTGCTGTACGCATGGTTTTGATGTTGTCACAATTGAAACGTAAAAATTGTAACATAAACCGGCATGAAAAAAATTAATGATAACATTTGCTGTCATAATTGTATATTACCTTTGATAAAAACCGGTGGAGTAGATTCTTTTTTCGTTATTTTTTAAGCCTCTTGTAATATAATGTAATATGATTTAAGTTTACTGATTGATTGAATTTTGAAATTTGCATAAATTATTATGGTGATGAACAGCAACATAAAAGCATAGAATTTGAGGTTTATCATTCATTGAATTTTTTTCATTCATAGATTTCAAGAAATGTATATAGTTAGCGAACAATAGGATATTATGGTTGACAAGAAATGTAGACAACTGTGGAATCTTGCTTGATTCGCATCCCAATATGTACTTGGTAAGTTTAAATATTCAGAAATGTTTAATTTCTCAGATTCAGATCGTATACTTCTAAAACTTGAGTTACATCTATATCACGTTTAATTATATTCCCTTTTTAGTTATATTCAATAAAAATAAAGCGATGAAATTCTATATTCTATACAATTTCATCGCTTTAATCTCGTTGAATATAACTAGCATGTTATAGTATACAGACATATAAAAAGATATCAAAAAATTCTTCTATTATATGTAAAAAACAAAAGTCTCCTGGTTTAACGCTTTATTCTTCCATTAATGTATGTGGAAATCTATCATTATGTTTGAGAAATATATAGTTTTGTTTAGGGTCAAAAGTGTTTCTTAACTCGTGAATTTGAGATATTTTTCGTGACCATAATTATTTTAATATTTATACATTTTTAAGTTGTCTGCACCCAAAACTATTTTTCATAATTTTGTTTTGACATGGCTCCTTTTACTATTCAATTATTTACACACAAATGTCATTCTAGGCATGACGTGTCTACTTGATAAATGGCAATCACTATTCCAGTTAATCATGCCTTCTCTCTGTGCTCTGTTAAAGTAATTACTATATATAATTTATAGTTTCGAACTTCATTTTGAATTAGATTTGTTATTTTATTTCACACTGTCTCTGTAATCCTTTCATCACGTTTGATCTTTATCTTTGTGCCGAGCAAAACTTGGGGTGGGGAAGTTAAGGTAAATTGATTGCTGGAGAAGGGTTGTGTTCGCGTGTGATCGGATACACTTATCACAAAATTTCAGGACTTTAAATTAGAATAGCAAATTTACTGATATGGCACACAACTGAAGAAACACAGACAGAGAAAATAAACATTTATTAATGATGTAAATTTAATACTGTTTTAAAGTAAGTTAGATTTGGTTGTTTGATACATGGTCACCTTTTGCTTGTAATAAATATGTTATTATAAACGTGCATTATGGATTGACTATGTTTAAATGTTAGTTTTGATATGATTACAATATTTTTTGTGAACGAATTTTTCTCAAATTTACTAAAATAAATAAAATAAAAAGTAATGACAAAAAATAGTCATTGTCGCTTTAATAAAATTATTTTTTGCATTTAGTATTGTCAATCTCTTCTACTTTTTTGAACTAAATATGAAAGTTAAATATTTTCAAAGGTTTGGGTAATCATTTCATTCGTTCCTGTGAAAAAAAATTAATTGAAAAGCAATTAATTTTAAGCAAAATTGACATAATAAGAACGAGTCTTTCCTTTTACATGATGTGATAAAATTAAACAGTACACAGTAAAAAAACATTTGAAATAAAAAATCATGCGTAGGAATAATATTTATCAGCTGTGTGCCACATGAGTAGCTATCTTGTTCTACTTTAAAAAGTTTTAAATTTCGACGCAAGCCTAATCGTTGATACGAAAACTAAATATTTTTTCCGATAATTCAATTAAATCAATTTGTGTACTTATAAGTGATTATCCTAACTTCTCCAGTCCAACTTTTGCTCGTCGCGAATGATGAAGGCGAAGCGTAATGAAAGGATTACAGAGGCAATATTGAGAGGCACTGTTGACCCTCTCGACTAATTACTATAACTTCCTCACCGCAAGTTTAACTCAAGATTATATGTCAAGCCTAATAAATGGATCACTGAGACACCGTGCAAGGACGTACAAACCGTAGTTCAAATTATATTTGAGGCTATCAATTATGTATTGTAGCTCCTGTAACGGAACGCAGAAAGGAACACTAATTGGAAGGTAGAGATTGCCGTTTATCAAATAAGTCTTCATATCTCAGAGTGACATATGAGTATAAATGGTTGGGCAGTAAAAGGATCCTTGTCCAAATAATTAATTTCAAGTAAAAAATTAAGAAGAATAATTATTTAATTAAAATAATGAAAACTGTCCCAAATTTACGAATTAGATGTACAAATAATCTCAAACAAAACTTTATTTTTTTCAAACATAATGATTGGTTTTTCACAATTTGCAAAATAAAAGAATGAAGCAGTTCACCAGAATATATATTTTTCTTTTTTAGATGTACGAAGAGGGTCTTGCAGTTTTTTTAATTTCTGTAATTGAGAGGATGGCCTTAGCAATGTAAAAAAGCAAGCATACTTTAAATAAAACTACAGTTTTGGAAGTAAGCTATTAGAAAATTTAAAATTACAGAAGGAAAACCATCCTGAATATTTCTAATTCTAGAATAAATATGTCAAGTTCTTTTTGAAAAGCAGAGAAAGAAAGATTTCGTAGACATCTGTTAATGGCTGATGTAAAAATTGATATTTTGTCAATTTATTTTCTAACATATTTACAGATTTCTTTTAGTTTTTGTGTTATGATCGGAAATATGGTAAACTTTTAATGAGGGTTCATTCTTTTTAAATACACGTTCCTGTTAAACACAATTGAAAGATCTATTTTACGTTACAAAATAAATTAAATTCAAAGAGAATATTAATCAGTTGTGTCACGTATAAAAATAAACAGATTTAAAATAATGTGAATCATTAGACATACTTTCACAGGATTGGAAATTGTTACTCATAAAAATTAGACTCGTATCAGTTTTTTTTTGAAGTGAATACCTCTTTAAATTTGCTACCATACGGGGGCAATCCAAAAAAACCTAATGATAACAAAATCGGGGGATAGAGTTTGGCGTTGCAATTTCGAGTCTATCCTATACTTAAACAATTAAATTATACCACTGGATAGCTAAAGGTTCAAATAATTTATTATGATAAGCAAAAACAGTGACGCATCGCGCGCAATGGAGGGGGAAGCGTCGCCATTTTGAGGTTATTTTGGTGAGTATCGAGATTTGCAATTAGTATAACTTTTGATTCGGAAAAGCTACGATGTTCGCTTAAGTTATAATCGTCAGCTGTCGTCAAAATCTATAGATTTTATGTAAAACATTGGTTCAAAGTAGTGACAGTGAATATAATAAGGTGTTAGAATAAAAATATATTATCAAAAATATATAATGTCGGCCAATACGCGTCGAAAATCGAAAACCAAAACCAGATCGTATACGGCTGGAAAGTGCTTCTCAAGAATAATCGAATGGTAATAATAAAACACCATATGACCGAGTCAAGCCGTGCCGGGAACGTAAAAGAATTAATGCAGAGATGCCGAGCGGATCAACGAGGGTACCAGTACATCTGCAGCTGGGGCGGTTGAAATTATGCAAGTAGATGATGAAATCGCTTCTACATCGATAACAGACTGTATAGGCAATATAATCCGTTACATAGACGTATTCACGTGCAACACACGGGCGTGTCCATGACACAGCCACACACATTTCTTTTTTGTTTTCATGTAGACATTCTATCTTATGTTAATATTGGTTACTGAAATAATAATATAAGTAAAGAAAGATAAGTTTTTGAATATAATAAATTGTTGAATATAATTACATTCGACAATTTATTTAGTTTCAATTACAAAAATTATTGGGTTTAAGATAATTTTAAAGCCTACCATCAGGTGAGTTTTGGAGAAATTTATTTAAAATGTGATATTGTTTATTAACCACACGAATAAAGCAACATACTTTTTTCTCGCACTAAGGGTAGAAAATATGACTAGTAAAAAATAACCAAAAATTAATTAAACTTACAAATCAGAAAAAGCGTAGTATGTTCTTTTATATATCTATTTACCTTAATTAAACCGAATTTAACAGGTACCATCGCAAATATCATCTTAATCTATCACATATTACCAGACATTCTATTTTTATGTTTAATATTATTAAATTTATCCACAACGAAATGAGAGGTAAAAAATTTAAAATGTGAAAAATTATGTAAAGAATTTCAAGAACTTTGAGTACATTAGTTTTAATACTATCCCACTTGTTATTTATTTGCATTGACTTTGTATTGACATTGTTTTACTTTTTCGATTTCAGTTGAATGATGTCACTTCCAATTTATTTCTTGAACGTTAAAACAAAACTGAAAGCGTTAGCGCCATTTTTTGACGACGCTGGTAATGATTATTTTATATTAATATCATTAGTTATTTATTAGCAATTTTAACTTTGTAACTTTACATGATGTGAGTAAAAAATTCATTGCTTTGTTTACAATTCCAAAAAAAATGTAAACTAGCGTTAATCCCTAGTATTATACTATAATCTACTACTAGTCTTTACTATATTTATACCAGTCTATGTACTATACATACTAGTCTTCTACTATATCTTCATCATTTTATTCCGTGGTATACAACACGTGAACTTTCACGTTCCACTGTCACGTGGAAAAATATAATAAACTTCTCTCAAAACTATATAATTCAGAATAAATTTTTTACAATATTTTCAATAATATGTCCAGAATTTCTTTACAATAAATTCTATGAATTGGTTACGAAATCACTATTTTGCTCTTTTAAGTAACACACATATATGAAAAAAAATGTATATTTGGTTTGCTCTCTATAAAAGTTATATGTGAATTGAAGGCTATATAACGATGCCAAACTTTGCTATACCACGTACATATGTCAAACGGTTCCTAAAAAAGAACAATAGAGTAAACGATCACATGTATAGATGAAAAGAGAGATAGATGGATGTATGTGAAGTAAATTTTAAAAGAGTTCTATTTTCCAATTGTTCCATTTTTTTATATCTTAAATGTCAAAATCTAAGAATAGTTGCTTTCCTTAAAATGAAATCTAACATTTCGTATGCACCGTTATTGTGCACATAGAAACTGAAAAAACATATGAAGAAGTGTAGAGCAGAGAAAGTTTGGTGATAAACGTCAAGTGAATTACGTAATTTACCTTTGCGAGAGGTCGCTGCTGCGACCCACTACATATTCGTGAAATTGTTCACTTGCATATACGGAATGGAAATGAGTTCGCCACGTCTTGTGGAGATTAATTTATTCATTGTTTTCACTTGAAGGTTGAATTTTTTATTCTACTCTGCAGAAAATTGTAGTTTTTTTAAGTTTATTTTAATATTTCTCTCCAAATTAAGACTAGTGTTAATGTTTCTACAAATGAATGGAATTTTTTTTAACAAACATATCACGACAAACTTACATTGATATTTTGGTTGATTCCGCTTAATTTGGTAAGAGAAACTTTATATCGTGTTTAAAGAAGGAATAAATCTGTTTAAGCGATGTCACATAAATGTGTCACAAAAATAACGCGACAGGAGTGGAAATATCCAATCGAAATTAAGGTTGATTTAACTGCCAGTGTTAGTGTACGTGTTTTATAAATTCATATAATAATCAGTTAAAGATATGAAGAGGAAATTTGTAAATAATTCTTATTTATTTTATTATTCTAATCTCAAAATCCAAGAGATATAATTTATAAACTGGCAATATTTTAAAAAAGAGCTTACTCTTTAAACTTACATTGAAAGGACCTTGTCCCGACCTAACCGATAATTTACCTACCGGTACACAAGTAAAAGAAATTAAATACTAATCTATATAATGTATATGCATTTATTGAAGAAAAATCGATCAAAGTTTGCAAAGCTAAGCCTTTTATTGGATTAAAAGGTTTCTACCGCACGGGTCGGTAATCAAAGTTTAGGAAACAGAAGTTATTAAAACAGACCCTTTAGACTACTCTTCGTTATTGCATTTCCAATTTGTTCGCGTGGATCCTAGATTCCAGGTATTTTATTTTCATGGTTTTGTACCATCTCACAAATTTTATTCAGTTTTCTCTCTTTCTACTTTTTTCTTAAATACACACGTTTAGTATTTCTTTGTCCGCGCACTCAAAACTAAATAGTCGACAAATGCCTTAATCCTTTTCATAAACACGTTTTTTGACGAGAAATTTTTACGCAAATATTTGCAAAATACTGATCCGCATTCGACCTACTAAATTATTTCAACCATATAATTTGATACTTTTCGTATTACATAAATGTATATATATCAATATAATTTTTTTAAGGCCTGTACATACATAGTTCACCACATTTTCTTTTATAGCATCTGGAATTTGTTTCGTATTTGGCACTTATTGCAACAATTATTTTACGTTTATTTTATTAGAAAATTTAAAATGTTCTTTTTAAACCAAAAACAAAGTTTCAATGACATACAAATTTAATTTTTGCCTTTACAGTTAAAATATACCTAAACTTCTTAAGAGCGATTTGTTTCCTAATTTACAAGCTAGAGACTTTATAAGTATGGCAGTAAATTAGTTAGTAATGAGAAGTAGAAAAACTCAATACTAATCTAGAATACGAGGATGACATTCGAATATAAAAAAATGAAATATGTGATTGACTTCTCAGGAGCATTTCCTGGGTTGCCGTACAAAACAAAAATATTACTTTATTGTACTTATATAACCCAACAAAGCAATTATTATGGTGATATTTTATTTGTAGTTCTTTTTTCGTCCTCATTTAAATTACTATAGTCACCGAGGTCTGCTGTAACACTCGCCCCATAGCTTGAATTCGTATTTTCTTTTATCAAAATATAACGCTCCATTAAAATATGAAATATAACGCTCTATTTTATCTACCAAATAGAAGAAGCTGTTCTTATATATTGAAATCGAGTAAGAATCCACCATCAAATAATAAATCGAATACACCAATTCGAATCGAATTCTAAAATTTAAGCATGGAGCAGCTTGTAAAGCTTAAATTCTTGTGTTCTAGGAGTAGCTAAACATTTTTTATGTCACTGAATATAGATAAAAGAAGATTTAAAAAAAATGTCTGCTCCTAAAAAAATCATATGCTATATACAATTATAATACCGTTAATTTTTTAAATTTTGTTCAAATTATCGTTCTTATGATGTAAAATAAAATAATTTAAAATCCTACAAATCTTGCATAAACACACTATTCCTTTACTTGATTCAGCTGAACTAGGCTCATATGCAAGCTACGATTAGCTAATTATCAAACAGGGCGCCACACACATCCTCTTGACAGGCAGTAATAGTCATCAGTTTTGCTTATAAATTGAGAAACTAGTTTAAAAGTATCCTTTGGCAACCACGAATTAAAATGAATTATAATCATAATAAGGCTATAGCGATTTTCCTCGTTTTTAATCCTTTCAATTTAAATATTGCGTAGAGATGTATATTTCTTACAAATTTTTAAAAAATTCGTAATATTATTAAATATGAAAAACATGTTACGTGGATCATAAATCGAGAAAGCCGAAGAAAGGCCACAAAGTCGTTAGTCTAGATCAATGAAAAATATTTATTACAGCGCCCGCTGACAAGTCAACCACATAGCAGCACCTAGTTAATAACTTTCATCGTTATATCTCAAACTTTTTACCGATAACTGGTCAAACGATCCGAAAACCGGTCAAATCCGGTTTTCGGTCCAACGGTTTTGACCAGTTTTTGGATCTAAATACTTCAAACGGAATATAAATAGGAGCATTTGTTTGCAAGAAAATATTGTAGCACTTTCTGGTGAGCTAACACCATGACACATAATTAAGAACCATTACCGATTAGTAAATTTCTTAAAGAGTCTTACAATAAATTAAAAAGATTGGTCAAATAAATTGAAAAAAAAATTATTAAAATATAATCAGTTGCAAGTAAAGTTTCAAAAAACAGTCCAAGGATTCCCGTTTATATTATAATAATCCTTACCTTTGAAAATTCCTAAACTTGTCCTAACTTCATGTTCCAGGAATAAATTTGGGTAGGTCCTAGGGAGGGTATAATTACACTTTCTTTTTGTAAATTTGGATGTCATTAGAAGTATGTGTATAGAACACCAACTCTATGTCATAATTATTTTAAGAGCTATAGCCATAAAGATTTTACTTCGAAAACAAATCGTGCGTACGTGTGTGCGTGCATGTTCGGTTTGCAGAATATAAATTATTTGCAGAATAACAAAGATCAGGAAGTCTAGGCACAAGTGAATCGAAGTAAGCCTGTGCACAAAAAGAAACAAGAAACTCTTTTGCAAAAAGCTTATCCAAATTAAATACTCATGTCAATGTGAGAACGTGACATGTAATTTGTGAGGTACATTAAATGTTTCATCTTTCCCGTCATGAATTTTGATATAGCAAAGAGTCGCAACATATTGGAAACCATATACAAGTGAAGAAAATTTACTTAACAAATTTTTTGCTGATTATGGTTAATTTGTCGCTGCGGAATCCAATGTAAATAATCTTAATTCATGAACTTCCGACTCAAACTGGAGTAGCAATGCAGGCCAAAATTTAAAATTACCTATTAAAGGTTTGAAAAAGAAACAGGAAGTGTCAGTTTGCCGCCCTTGATATATGCAAAGCATTTAATTGAATCTAGCCTTGCAGACTGTCAGATTGCTTATAAATTGCTACCATTTTTTATTTAAATTATACATGAAAATTCTATCAACTTGAGGAGGTTGTTGTTGGGGGAACTTAGCTAAATCTTTACCACTAAATAATTTTATTTACATATTATATATATATATATATATATATATATACTTATAATTATGATAAATGAAAATTAACTTAAAAAACATGTTCAAAAGTACAGTTCTATGGCTCACCGTTGCAGAGCATTCATATCATTTAATTGGTACGAACATTTTCTATAATGTATCAGCACTAATCTAATCAATATTTTGTGTACATCTAGGTATAAAAAAGGTGAAAATGATTAATTAACTCTTTAAAGTACTCCATTGTTGGGCACTAAATATTCTATGCAAGCTTGAACCAGAATTTCAATTGACTTAATTTTCGTTTCTCTTTTCTGTCACGAAGAGGAGACAATAATTCTGTTTTATATGGTATTTTAAGGCAATGGTAGTGAACTTAAAAACATCGGAGCTAATGTCTAGATTTTCGTACAGCAATACCGATATATCGCCGATAAATATCAATATTTTCTCAACTGTCCTGTTTATGACAAAACGTTTACCTCTGAAACCATCCAAATCAAAATTTGGCATGATAATGAAGAATATGACCTACAAATGACTTAGCAGTTGATTCAAAAATATTAAATTGAAATTTTAGAATAGACTTCAGTCACGATTTAGTCTACATTTTTTTTTCGAATTACTCGTGTACTTTAAAACAGGTTATTTACAAAACTGCAAACACGTTTTTTGTCATTATTTTAGGTAACCCCTATCAGTTAAAAATGCGCAGAAAATATACTATTCAATCCTCTTCTCTACTTAATGAATATAATTATTGTGTAAAAGCATTAAGATAGCTTTCATAATCGGTGTATAGACAAAATGGATTATGTAAGCTTCTTTGAAGTTCAATCGAAAGTTTGGAATTCATCATAACCACAGAGATAGCTTACAGTTTTCGATTTTGTGACCAGTGATTTCGATATTTTAATGCCTTTAAAATATATTTTATACAATAAATATGCATAACGGAAGATAATATTTATACTCGTAAATAATTTAATAGGAATACTAAATAATTTAATAGTAAATAATTTAATAGAAATCTATGTCTATAAAGTTTTATGTGAATCTAAACCTATAAACACATTCATAGAGCAAGTTATATATGTTATTAACGGGTATTTTGTATCTACCAAAAACTTTATAATTTAACTCATTTATACTATAATTAGATATTGTATATTATTTTTGAAATATTATTTATTTTAAAATTATTAAAGTTTTTATATAAACTAGCAACTCGCTTACGGCCGCAGCCACGTGTTATTGGTTTATACACATATATCCCTTTAATTATTACTGCGTAAATGATTAATTTTAAATCCCTTAATACAAAGATACACCTAAACACTTACCTGACCCAGAAGTTTGAAGATGTAAATTGTGTACAGATATAGCCTTCAGTCAATTTGACAATTTATAACATATTTCCCCAAATCTTTCATTATGCCATTTAATTTTCTATAGGTGAATGTAAATAATTTCATTTTCACGATACCCCATGTTGTCATACAATTAATGGTCTTGAAATGAGTTTTAACACCAGGATTAGCCGAAAGCTCGAATAATATAAAGCGTTCCAATATAAATATATAAAGATAAATAAAGTAATACAAGGATTATAGTAGAAATTATCGTGCTAACGTAGAGTATATAATAAGTGCTGAAAAAATAAAACCTGTGATGTTATTAATATAAATTTAAACAATTTCTCTTTTCTTTGAATAACAAATTTAGTCTGTGAAGTAAGGATAACTCAAATAACTACTAATTTCATTCAGTGATCATACTTCTGGACTATAAAATGATAGAGTTATTTATGAAATTTAAAATGTACAATGATTACAAATGAATAACACTTTGGAAATGTAGTCTATCTCCACTATTACTGGAATATTATATGAAGCATTTTTACGAGAGTAACTAAACCGATTTACGCCTTACAGCATGAAGTTTTCCTTAAAAGGTCCTACCATGAAAATGATATGTGCGAACATGATATTATGTATATAATGAAACATAAAAGCGACAATTAACGACCGACTATTTCATTTCAAAATTATTATAAGCCTTGTACTTGATATATAATAAATGCATATATTATATAAAAAGTGGCGATAGAATCCTTGTTTTTGATATAATTTTAAACGTTCCCGCCATATCAACATCACAACTAAGTCAAATATATATATAAACATTTTTTTTTCACAAACAGAAATAACAATAAATTAATTTTTAAACATTTTTCTACGTTTCACCCCGAAATTTTAATGATTGTCTAACAGAATCTATTTGTGTGCCTTTTAAAAGTAAATTATTCTAAATTCCGGCAAGAGTTGGAAAACTACTTCGGTCGAGTATTTATAGTTTTATTTTTGCGCAGCCATAAAAGCGAAACTGAATAGAGCGGTATGGGTAATAAGAGTCGGTATTAAAATTTACATTTTACTGTACAAGACGGTTTACTATCCTGTTCAAATGAAATACAAATATCAAATTGCGCGCTAGTACCGAAATACGTATAGTGAATTAAAAACTTTATTTGCCTTCCTATTCGTATATGTCAATAGATAAACGAGATATTTTTCAATTATAGAACTCTTGTATCTGCCAGTAACTTCTTTAAGAATATATAATATTTAAAACAATATTTAGGCCCTCTGCGAATTCTTATATTTTATAATTATTTGCTAAGTAATTTTGTTCTTACATTTATTCAGATGTGACTTCTAACTTGTTAATAGTTTTACAAGTTAGAAGTCACATATTTTAACTGAAAATTATGTGCAAATGATGCGTTACTACATTTTGATATTACCCTCTTTTCTGGAATAATTTTTACTTTACCCAATTAAACACATTTTTCATAGCGACTAAAAAAAACAACTCCACTCAATATAGATGTTTATACTTATAATCAAAATAGCAAAATTTTGTAATTTATAACATATATAATCAAGTAACCTGTGTGATACATTTTTACATAAGTTTGAGTTCAGCTTCGGAATAAATAAACGATATATTTAATCACGAATTTATAATAAATACTGAGCACTAAATATCAAAGTTATGTATTATTGTTATTTTAGCAATACATTAACGAACCTTCGGTTTATATAATGTATGAGGTAGTAAATACTAAATGTTGGTATTTTTTTAAAAATACTTAAATAAAAATAAAACCCTGTTTTAAGGAAACCAAAATTTTGGTTAACTATATTTGCTTTGACGATACGTAGACTAATCAGAAAATAAGCCTTTTAACAACCAGAAATCGTTTAAGTTGCACACCAAAAAGGTCTATTGTATAACAAACTGAAGCAGCCTAGTTATTACTACGCTGCTTCACACTATAAACTTTTATTCAAAAGTTAAATTACATTTCCTTACTGAGAGTAAGACTTGTTGTTTTTGAATAGGAGCCATTTGCTTTTAAATGGCACGTGAAACATACTTTGAAAAGTTTTACTGGAAACAACTACGGGTAGCAGGGATTGATTGTGTAATGGGTTATTACCTGGTGAATTGGAATATCTGGCCTTTATATATGATGTAATTTTAAATCCAACATAGCGGATATAACGATCATATTATATTCATAAAAACACGTAACATATGTTACACAGAAATATTCTAACTTCATGTAGGTAAACGTCGTGTTTATATTTGAATGAAACTTTGCAAGCCATATTTCCTACGTCCTACGTACATTTTACTTCGTCGACGACATTAAATTTATCATAATCATAATAATAAGCTATCCTCAATCATTTTAGTGCAGGCTTCCTTTAATCTGCACCGCTCGGTTCTATTATGGGCTGCCTGGTATCCGATATGTACCGGCCACTCTCATTATGTTATTCTTTTATTGCATTTACAATTACCCAATTTGTATTTTGCACTTCCAGGATATACACTTCAAGAGGATTTTGCACCGTGAATTTGACTTTTGAACAACGTAACCGGCCCATTGGCTCTTAACTTTTGCCACTCTCTTGACGATGTCAGCAAGTTTGATTTGCGTCTGAAGCCATATATTTTTTTTGCGGTTATTTAAGGAGATTCCTACCTACTTTATTTCCATGACGGTTTTTGTTGTCACTCAAGTTTCGGCTCAATAAGTGAGGACTGGTAGTATACACTGATTGATTTTTCGTAATTTTAAGTGGTCCTTTACATTGATTTTAAAGGTGAATTCGAGTCTGGAGAATGTTGCTCATTTCTCTATCTATTTACTTCATTGACCTGGTTCTTATTATCTATTCGTATTTCTTGATCTTGATACACATACTTATCTACGTGCTCAATTACAGTACCGTCCACATGTATTGTCGCCGGACTATCGATTTCCAACGTCACAACTTTAGTTTTATCCAGATTAATTTCGAGCCCAACCGGCAGCGAGGTTTCATGCAGTTCCAGAATCATATCCTGAAGTTTATCTGGAATATTCCCAAACAGTACTATATTGTCTGCAAACTTCAAGTTATTTAAACGTGTACCTGATATCATAAAAACTTTGTTTTCCTAATCCAATTGATTGAAGGAATGTTCTACGATTTTGGGGTATATTGTATCTCCCTGCGTAACTCCTCTTTGTATTTACATGGATTTGCTATGTAGTGGTGATAAAAATACTCTCAGGGCAACGTGTTTATAGATATTAGCAATCAGGCTCCTATATCTTTGATTTATACTCGCATTTCTAACAGACCTTTGGCACTGCCTATATTTCCATACTGTCGAATGTTTTTTTTAATTGATATATATTAGCTACAGGGGGAACTGGTATTTTGTAGCTTTTTAGTATGCACCCTCATAGTAGGAATGTGGATTAGCGTATCGAAGCCTTGTCTGAAAACTGCTTGCTATTCTGATCGATAGAATTCTAACTTGGCAGTCAATCTGTTTGTTATTACTTTGGAAAATTGTTTATATACTTGGGAAAAAACTTATCGCTCTATAGTTATTTAGATTGTTCTTGCATAATTTTATGAATACATAATTACTAAATCAATTCTCCAGTCCTATGGTATCATATCTAAGAGTAAACATTTATTGAACAAGCCGACCAGATTATTTAACAAGGGATCACTATCCTCTTTCAGAATTTTAAAAAGGATTTCATCTTCACCCCCAACCTTACCATTTTTGAGTTTACACAAGGGCATTGTAATTTCTTCACGTAGTACATCGGCTATTTCCGAAATATTAAAGCCATACAGTTTTGTAATTTTACGTGACAAGTTTTTAGATGTATTAGGTGTTTATATATTAACTAAAACAGAAATTTTTGACATGAAATTAAAAATTATTTCGTCAAAATTTATTTAACGTCAAATAAAAATAATTGAAACCCGATATGTCATACCTATAAGCTATGTACCCTTGGACCAACCGTCAATAAAATGATGATCCAAAAACAAGCAGCTACCATAGAACTAGATTTTCAATTAACCTTTGAACAGAACTTGATAGTTCCGTGGACCTCAATTCCTTTACGAGCGAAATAAACAAATTTAGTATGGAATTTGTCTTCTTTTTTAAACTAATATTTATTGATGCAATAACATATATATAAATGGCATTAAATAATTTCTGTTATCACATATACGCCAATGTACAATTTAAGTGAACATATTATGAATAATATTAACTTATCAGAAAAATAAAATTTCTTCTATAATGCGCTAACGAAGTGTTCAAGAATAGTGTATATATATATATATATATATATATATATATATATATATATATATATATATAAATATATATATATATATATATATGTATATATACATATATATATATATATATATCTAAAATTAATAATGCCTGCGACTTCATTTGCATGTTTACATTTAAAAAATGCCACTGAGTTCAATATAAGCTTAATAGGTGTAACACCACCTCCTATTATAAGTTTACAAATTAACCTCTTTTTAAGTAAGTACACTTTATATTGATGCAAAAAATTACCATATTTTTTTAGTGAGCTGATTGGGACAAAACATATTCTTTGTCCCCAGACCTTCACCAAAAACTTCATCCAAACGCTCTTGCGTGAAACGCAAACAATTAAATAGGCTTACAAACAAACACACATTATAAAAAAAACATTTCGTTATCTATTACTTTTATTCTGTTTTTTTAATATTGTGATGTAGTATTATTTCTATTTTCTTTAATTTCTTTACCACTACCTAGGTTTCGTTGTATTACAGCATCTTCAGGCGGGATATTAGCAAAGATATAGAATCTTTGTATCCCACCTGAAGATGTTGTAATACAACGAAACCTAGGTCGTGGTAAAGAAATTAAAGGAAGTAGAAATAATACTACATAACGTAGTTTCATTTAATTGTGAATAATGAATTTCTACAAAATTAACGCCAAATATATTCAATATGCAGAATGTTACATTTTTTTATGTATTTGTAGATAACAGAGTACGTAACCGTCAAATTGATATAGGGTAGTAATAAATCTACCAAAATAATTAAATTAGAAATTTTGACCACGGATTTAAATAAAGAAAAGCAAATGAACGCATATAACATCGAAACATTTTATTTGTCCAAGAGAATCAACAACGTCAACGCCCTCATGCGTCAACCCGTATTCAGGTTACTTACTCAAGCACCCCCTCTCACCTTTCCACACTTCACTCCTGGTCACGCCCATTTTCCCTTTTTATGTTTTTTCCAGAGGAAAAACTCCACTCCGAAATTTAAGATACATAACATCATCCATTGGTGTATATATGTCAATACATAAAATATTTGTGTAATTACTACGTTTGTTGTTGTAATAATACAATGCAAACGAATTTTCTAAAATGTTATATTAGCATTTAATACATCGGTATATATTTTTGAATCGGTTTGACTGAATAATATAATTAAAAATGTTTTCAGTTACAAATGATACAGGATAGTGATTAAGTTTAATACGGGGGCACAAATTGTTAAATTTGACATCTATTTTTGAAAGGTTGAAGTAATTTGGATATAGACAAGTACAAGTTATTATGAGAGTAAATATGATATAAACGAATTGTTACATTATCTTAATATCATTTTCATACTTGATTACGAAAGACTTTTCGGTAGAATGTTTAAGGATGATGAAAAAGGAAATACTTTACTATCATGCGAGCTGATAAGAAATCAATTGAGAAAAATATGCCTACCTAAACAATAAAAAAGGATAAGTAAAACTGAATTCGTAACAACACAAACATGATAATTTTTATCAGTTATTTAGGTCAAAATCTATCAGCTGGTCTGTTCATTTTATATCTATTAACTTAAAACTTACATATTGGCTGATATTTTGCATCCAATATTGCATTAATTTAATGTATATATAATGTGTATATACTATATAATATATTATATATTTAAAAATATAGATATTAAATAGTCAATAAAATATTGTTGTATCGGCTCTTTTCTTAAAATTATCAGGGAAGACCTTGGGAAATAAGAGGTAAACATTGAACAACGATATTTCGGTATATCAATACCTTTGAAAATGTCAATATCATACTTCGATATTTCGAAAAAATATAAAAATAATGACCTTTTTTTAGAAAAGCGTAAGCTTTGGCATAAAATTATTTGGCACTTCAATTTAAGAGATAAATTTATTAATAAAATATGAAATAACACAAAAGGTCGTAAAAATTGATGTCTATCTAAAGAAAAATATAAAATATCATTATATTTGATGTTTCAACAAGAGCTTTTAATCTTGTCAACAAGACCTTTTAATGTTTTCAACAAAAGCTTTTAAAAACATTTCTCCTTTTATATCTGCTGTTTGAAAACTGCGATTATTAAGTACAAAAAGATTAAAATTTTGATACAACTTATTGTGCTAAAACAGATGTTGAAAAAGAGACCCAATTATTTGACGTGAATTATTTGAGGAAGTGCTGACAGCGCAGGAAAAAATGTTTCCATTCTATTGAGAATTTTAACGTGTATTCAAATTTATCAAAATATTGCTTCAGTTCTACAGACCTACTTCTCATTAGCATTTGGGGTAGGCAGGAAGTCTACACCCCCAAGAGATGACGTTGCTTCTGTTTTACAAGGTCTTTTAAAACATTGCTAGCAAATTTTGAAAGCACTAACAAAAATCTAAATTTTGCTATGAAAATACATATCTAACTGAAGACATTAGAACTATAAGAAATATATTCAAAAGATTTAGACAAACAAAATAAATATTTTAATTTTATATTGTATTCTGTTAGGCATTAAACATCTTCTTCACTTATGATATCTGAAAAAAATTTAAAAAAAAATTAATTTTCTAACAGCTTCAGTTAAATTTCAGTATGCCGTGCTTTCTTCTGAGACCTAAATATTGGTAAAATACGGAATACTTCGCACAGTGATTAAAAAACTTAGTTCTTCTTAGACACAGAGTCTTTTGAGGTACAAAGGATATGCGATTTGATTTCTAGTGGAGTAACCTAACATACAAATATTAATAACCAATAAAAGTACAATATTGAAAGTATTATCTAATTTACGTACCGAAACATAAGTTAGGAAAAATTCACATTTTAACATTACAGTTAAGTAAAAAGGGAGATATTTATAAAGTTTACTACGGATACATGTTTGGGATAAAAATGTTTGATAGCGGATAACTATGAAGTGTACTTGCTTTTTCACTGTCAGGTAAAGTACTTGGTATATCGATGGTCTTGACAGATTTCTTTTGCTTTCTTAATTGACCTACAATATTTCAGGGACAATTTAAGTCTTTAAAAGACTTAATCTTCAAGTACAATGTACACAAAGATTAAGTGTAAGTATTAGGTAAATTTTGGTGCACAAGTTCAACTCATATTTAACACATTTGTCGGCCCTTTGCTGTTTTATATCTTTTTTGCTTCCACAAAACCATGTTTTAAACAATTTATTAATGAACTCTAAGCACAGAAAATATTCCTAATAGGGCCATTCACGGCAAAGCAAAAATAAATAAATACTTCAACGCCATACCAAAATTAAACAGTGGTCGATCAAGCAAATTAATGTACAAAGATGTCCATACTGCTGTAATGTTTCTTATTATGACAAGTCTCATTTCACTTTGATGGAAATGGAAACGCAGTGCGATTGAACCATTTAATACGTATTTTTTTCGTTTATATATCATTTCCTTCGTAAGAACCTACGTTCCCCATAGTTGCAGGTTCTCCTAAAGTTGAAGTAAAGACGATTGTTTATTACATTTTTCTTTTTTACTTTTTGTCTGATTTTGAATAATCAATTTAATTTTATTTAATAACTGTATATTTTTATGATAAAATGGTTTAGTTCCGTAAAATATTCCCAGCGATGATGGTGTGGGCAGTTGTTTTTCCCTTTTTTATACTTTACTCTTACGTTTCGTCGCAGTTTGAACATTTAACTTAACTTTGTTCAGTAACTATGCATTGCAAAAATGTTCGTGGTAAAATGGATTATTTTATTTTAATAATTTTCCGATGGATTATTTTATTTTAATAATTTTCCGATGACATTTATCTTTTAACATTAATCTTTTATTTTTCGTCTTATTTTCAATATTTAAATTAATTTTTTTCAGTAATTGTTCTTTGTAATAAAATTTGTGTTAAAAAGAATTATGCTATACTAAAGTTTTCGCAATCTTGAGGGTATGGGCGGCTATTAATTTTTTCTCTCACATTTTACTCTTTTATTTTTGGTGTCATTTTCAAGAGTGAACAATTTTTTTAGGGACTGTGTATCGTGATGGTGTTTGAAGTATAATTTGTTTTACTATTTTCCAAGTGCACAGTTTGTGTGGAAATAGCACAGTGTTTTGAAGTTTGGTGATGAGCATAAATAGGATTTTGTTTCAGAATTATTTCCCCTTGTTCGCTGCTTAAATTACAAGCAAAAGTATATCATTAATACGTTCAATATCAAGGTACGTACACAAAATACGTATATTAAATCCATGTATACACATAAAAGGCTATCCAAAAATAACAGATGCACTAATAGCTCACAAAATTACATAGACTTTTTTAATTGGATTTAAAAAATGATTTTATTAAACAAAAGTTGGAAGATTACTAATTCTTTGTGCACGAATTTCCAGTGTGAATATATTGATTATTCACTTATTTGAATTTCTTTTTTTAGGATAATATGAGTTATGATTAATTGCAATTAATTTTTTTATTCAGAACCAAATGAAACTACGTGATGTAATATTATTTCTATTTTATTTAAATTCCTAACCATGACTTAGGTTTCGTTGTATGACAACATTTTCAGGTAAGCAATTTGTAAAGATTCAAGGTATCGAGCAAGGCTTTTCATGTAGTGTACAATTGTACTCTACCTACTATTTATTTATCTACTTTAATGTTTCTAATTGATACAAATGGCGGGCTTATTGCTACGAGAGCAATCTTTTACAGCCAGCTATAACACCAGTCCAGCCCCGTTCGACGAATTGGGAATCGAAGCCGGGTCCCCGGCATCCCACGGTGCGCAGCATCGTCAAAGTCCGTATGGCTTGTGATCCACCCAACACACCGCGGCGACAACAATCTTCAGAGATACTAAGTAATATTTTCTTATAATAAATGAATGAAGTTATAAATATGTAGTTAAATTAATTGAACTAAATTTTTAACTCCACTAATCCACTATTTGCACAATTGAATGTTTAATGGCATACAATTTCCATTTGTGTGTATTAAAGAAAATGATTCCACTGAAACTTTTGATTAATCGAAGTTCACTGAAACTGATTTAATAAAAAAATAATTCGGCACTTGAAAGTGGGTGAAAATTTAATTGAAAGATTCTCATACAAGTAAAGTTAATAAAACCGTGTTAATATATTTTAATTTGAGCTAAGAGGAGTGCAAATTTTTAGTTATTAATAATACGTCCTGTGCTTTTTCCATTTGTCAAAAATTAATAAAGGCAGAAGAATATGATTAAATTTTATTACTTATGCAGATAACGTAATTGAACAAATTAAAATTACCTAACTTTATTATAAACCCATGGGTACATATCCATACCTACATGTAAGTCAACTAATCATCAAAGGAAGGGCAGCGAGTACAATAGTTAGGTGATAATTAATTTTTATAAAATTAAAGCCACATATATTTAAGATTTTTTAATTATTAGATTACAAATTATTCTTTTTTTTAATTCTTAGTAATATATATATATATATATATATATATATCTATATATATATGTATATATATATATATATATATATATATATATATATATATATATATATTTATATTTAGTGATATATTTGTACCTTGTCTACACTAAAAATAAGAGAATATTTTATTGTTACTAAAATGAATATTGCTTTAGAACTTTACTTGTACAATGACGGGGAAAAGAGAAAAAGACAAATGTCTGAATTATATTTTTAAATACATACATTTTAAAACTTATATATCAATATAAGTAATTTTTTAAATTTTGTTCCAAAGTTATTCCCATTCTTCCAGTCATATTATGATCAAAAGACACGCTGTAAAAATCAAACAAAGATGACGCTTCTGATATTCGAAAGTAAATAGACAACGCCTTTTTAAGTTCACTATCTATATAAACAATTAACGTATTCTATATATAATTCATCACGATTGGAAGTGCAATGTCATTATCATTACTCTGTTATAACATTTAATGCAATCTGTTTTTAAGGAAAGCTTAAAACTGTTTATTTCAATATACACTCAAAAATACTTAAAATATAATTCATGTTTAGACTCGAAAAATTATATAAAATAATTTTTGTAATTTACAAATTGAATGTGAACATTTTTCAGTAGCGTATATCTCTTAAAATTACAGCATTAACCTAAGCTATAACTTCCTTGGTCATATGCAGGTAGATGAAATGTACATATGAATAGTGCTGATAAAAGTATTTCCATGAGAATTCATTAACAGAACGTATCGATGTAGGTTCCTCCTTTTAATGTAAAAATTTAATTAAAAGTTCTTTATTACTAGATAGAGATACATATATTTCACTTTTTTTAAATATTAATTATCATTTTACTAAGTTAATGACTAAAAAGTGTAAATAAAGTTAAGTTTGTCAATAACACTTTGCAAATGTAGAACTGTTTATATATTCACATCCAGAAATTCAGTCGACGTAAATAATTTATTTTCTCAGATTTTCTTTCTGTGAATTGAGCTCGAATCTTAATTTTCTAAAACGTAATTAATATCTCTAGTCTTCTTCGAAGTCATGTTGAATTTCACGGACAAAATTCTGTTTTAAGCTCGGGAAAACCTTTGACAAGTTACTTTATTTGAATATCGTAAAAAGAAAATCTCCGAATTTTTTAATAAAATCCATCCTGTTTTCGTCTCGAATAATATAAGTAGGTACATTAGAATCCTGTATTCTACTCATTTTTGTCTAGACAATTTTGTTTAGACCAATCGTAATTTTTTTTAGACTTCTTTGCACGCAATGTAAAATATTATAAGAAATTTTCATGTACTTTTAAAACGCTTTCGTAAATGAAATTGTGACTTTGTTTTTTAAACTAGAAATATAACTTATGAGGATTTGACTTTCTCCTATTTTAAAGACAATTCCTCGAAATGATATTTGAAATTTTCCAATTTCAACTAATTACATTATTTTCCTCTCGAGAAAAGCAGTAATGAGTCTGGATTCATTTCATTCATTGCGTGAAATTTCATTCACTTTGATCATAGTACTTAAATATCAGCTGATTAGGTTTTTTTTTTATCTTTCACAATAGAATTTTTCTTAAATTTCCTATCTCTTAATGTCTATTTAGTCAAATTTTCGACATCGGTTTTGTTGGTGAAATCTCTTCTGTTTCTTTTATTCGTTTTATTATGTAATATATTTTTATGAATTATTGCCTCTTATCCCATTTATGTAATCAAATTACATTTGGAGAGAAAGATAAGAGTGAACTAAACCGAGTTTCAAATAAGAAAGTGTTTTACATATAATTTATGTAAATCGCTGATTATATATGGAATATAGAGCGAAACGGAATAAAGGTATTAACGGAATATTGATAGACATTAGTATGAATATAAATTATTTCTTAAGCATTCTTCAAAAATATATTGAAATAAAGGTTAAACAGAAAAATGATAATAAAATTGCACTTCCAACCGTAATGTGTTAATTATAGCATACATAATAAATTTAAAATTTTTTGAGATTGAGGTATCACATTATCTTTTTTCCCGGAATTCGCTAACTGTTTAGAATATGACAACAATTTTGTAAAATTAAGGACAATTTCAATAAGGAAGAAAAATGTGAAGACATACAAATGAGAAGATGACTAATATACTTTGTATCATATTTAACTATTAGTTGTTTAGTCGAACATTTCTCATACAAAATTAAGATATATATTCTTATTACGTTAATTAGCGCCCCGCTGAATTAAACTGTTATCTGTTCTTGTTATTATTCGTCATATTGTTATTTCACAGCAAGGACAACATGTTAACCACGAGTGGAACTCGGAGTATAAGATATATATATATTTATATATATATATATATATATATATATATATATATATATATATATATATATATATATATTTGCATACCTTGCATTTTATTTCCATTAAACTATTCACAAATATTGACACTATTTTTCACTATGTAAATCAACGTATTACTTAATATATCCTTCGCATACGTAAACACATCTTAAATTTCGTAGAATGTAGAATGTTAAAGTTTTTCAGCAAACTTATGTTAAATACTTCTTTATTGAATATATTTGGCGTTAATTTTGTAGAAATCCATTATTCACAATTAAATGAAACTACGTGATGTAGTATTATTTCTACTATCTTTAATTTCTTTACCACGACCTAGGTTTCGTTGTACTACAACATCTTCAGGTGGGATATTAGCAAAGATTCTTATATATCTTTGCTAATATCCCACCTGAAGGTGTTGTAGTACAACGAAACCTAGGTCGTGGTAAAGAAATTAAAGATAGTAGAAATAATACTACATCACGTAGTTTCATTTAATTGTGCATTTAATTGTTAAATACTTCAATTTTTTTATAATTTTGGCTTCAGAATTTTCGGTCCCAGTCCAGAAATAAGCGTTGACGAAGTTGAGAAATCAGTCAAAAAGATGAAGAACTATATTCAGACACAACTATAACATACCTGCAGATTTTTGGAAAATGCTAGGACCAGCTGCCATACACTGGCTGACAAAACTGTTCAATGCTATCCTAATCAGCAGCAAAATCACGGAATCTTGGCGACGTAGCTTTATTGTGCCCTTCTATAAGAATAAGGGAGAAGTAAGCGACTGTGGAAATTATAGGGGTATCAAGTTGATATCTCACACGCTAAAACTTTGGGAGCGCATCTTAAACAACCGTCTCAGTCATAGTATATCCGTATCAGAAAATCAATGTGATTTTACACCAGGTAGAGCCACCACAGATGCAATAAAAGCTCTAAGAGTCCTCATGAAGGAGCACAGGGCCAGCAAAGGAGACCTTCACATGGTTTTCATAGACTTTGAGAAGGCATTTAAAATAATATCGCGCGGGTTAGTCTGGTAAGCTATAAGGGCGCAAGGAATACCAGAATACTACATAAATCTGGTAAGGGACACATATAAGAGTATCAGCACACAAGTAAGAAGTTTACCTGGAACCAGTGAACCATTTGAAGTCAAAGTTGGAGTACATCAAGGCTCGGCATTAAGCCCGCTCTTGTTTAATCTGTCCATGGACTATCTTACCAAACATGCCCACGCTGCTCTTCCCTAGTGTATGCTGTATGCAGACGACATCGTGTTGGTTGCACATACACAGAAACGATTCAAAACACCCTTCATGATTGGAAACAAGCACTAGAGGAAAATGAAAAAACCTACGCATTAGCAGAAGCAAAACCGAATATTTACTTTGCAAATTTTCTGATCAATTACTGTCTAACGCTTCCATAAACATCAACGGAGAACTATTACCGAAGGTAAACTGATTTAAATAGCTGGGGTCAATGCTGAGTGCCGATGCCAGTGTCAATGCGGACGTTACCCATAGGGTAAATGCTGCCTGGCAAAAATGGAGAATACTCTCCGGTGTACTGTGCGACCCAAAGATGCCAATACAACTAAAAGGTAAAATGTACAAAAGAGCAGTAATACCAGCTATGATGTATAGTGCAAAACGTTGGGCCGTCAAAAACAGCATGAACAAAAAATGCACACAAACGAAATGAAAATGCTACGATGGGCAGCGGGAGTCACAAGACTTGATAAAGTGCGGAATTATGTACTCGACATTAGAGGATCTTTTATGGTCGCACCCATAGTAGATAAGATGGTGGAAAGTCGCTTGCGATGGTACGAGTATGTGATGAGACGGGACGAATGTAACGCCGTAAAAACTGCACTGACTATTCCGGACACAAAAAAGGGTAGAGGAAGACCACAGGTCACATAGTGAACAACCGTTGCCAAAGATCTGGCCCGGGTAAACTTAGATGTAGGGACAACCCAAAATCGTATGACTTGGCGCCGGAATACGAAGAGGGCCTATCCCAAATAAAGGGAAGAGGCACGGAAGAGAAAGAAGAGGCTTCAATATTTTTGGAGACGTCACTAGAGTTAATAGAACTAATTTTAATTCAATAATTAAATTTAATTTTGTGAAAATTGTTTTTCAAGTCTTAATTAACTTACTCTTTACTTGATATCCAACATGATATTAAAAAAAATAAAAAAAAAGAGATTAATTTTTTATTTACTCCCTCCGAAATTGTTTGGTTGATCACAAGCGGATCACAAGCCGAGACCGAGTCCCGGGTTCGATTGCCGGTCTTTCGTCGAGCGGGTCTGGACTGGTTTTATGGTTGGCTGTCAGAGATTGCTATCGTAGCAATAAGTCCATCATATGTATCAATTAAATACATTAAAGTAGATAAATAAAAAAATACAAAAAACATTTTTTTGTAAACATTTTTGTTTTCACCAACTGAAATATAGGCAGGTTAATATGCTTTGTCACTATTACAAATTTTAAGATAGGCAAGCGGACGCGTAAGTTAGCTAAAAGAGCTTTCATTTTCTTTCATTTTTGAGGTATGGAATTATAAATGGGTAATCGGTGAGTGAGAGTGAATTTTGTATTAAAAAAATATATAACTGTATACGGATTATTGTCACATTCTATATTTTTTTCTAAATCATCGCCTAGGTGGTGTCATAGTGCAAGAGTGGTATAAAGAAATATGTCTTATTTATTAAATAGACACGTATAGAGGAGATAGATAGGTAGTGCAACCAGGTCATGTCCGTATTTCATAATGTGGGTAGAGTGGCTAAGTTAATTTACTAAATCCTACTTCACAATTAAATGAAACTACGTGATGTAGTATTATTTCTACGTTCTTTAATTTCTTTACCACGACCTAGGTTTCGTTGTATTACAACATCTTTAGGTGGGATATTAGCAAAGATTCTTCCAATCCAATCTTTGCTAATATCCCACCTGAAGATGTTGTAATATAACGAAACCTAGGTCGTGGTAAAGAACTTAAAGAAAGTAGAAATAATACTACATCACGTAGTTTCATTTAATTGTGAATAATTAATTTCTGCAAAATTAACGCCAAATATAGTCAATAAATCCTACTTATTTACCAATTACTTATTAATTCCATACAAACTGTTCCTATGATCATATATAAGATATGCGTAATAAATATTGCTTTTTACACCGATCTTTACTAGATGGTTTTAACTAACGTAATAAAGAGAGAAATTAGTTTGCATGTTTTACCATCATTGTTCAACTATTTGATTAATTTTCATAAATTTGGGCTTACAAATTACTTATTTCATAGAAATAAAAAATAATATAAAATAAATATAAATACTCCTTTTTTCACTAGCTCCACGGGAGCGAAACCGTCTTGTGTCAATTTCTCAACTTTTCTATTTTAAATATATTGGATTAAGGGACTCTTCGTAATGAATTTAAAAGGTAAATATTGACTTTGTAACACAAAAATCGAAATATTAATTTTATTTGGTAAAAGAGTTATTAAGAGTCGACCAAAATTCCATAGAATAATTTTGTTTTAATATTGTAGTTTATAGCAAAAAGAGATACAATACCAGGAAACGTATATGCGCCTGTAAAATATATAGAACTTCTTCACTGATCCTCATAACCTGTATTTACCTATTTATGATCCATCCTGGGCGACCTACAATCTTGGATATCAGCGTAATAGTGGGTAAAGGAAAAGATTAAAAAAATAAAGATTTAAAATTTTGTGTGCAATTATTACACAGCAATGTTGTGACAATTATATTGTTGTACTTGAAGGGGTCTCACTCTTAATTAATAAACTTATAATAAAACTATAATAACTTAAAATAAACTTTCAATAATTAAACTTAAATTATTGTTTACAATATTTGACTGCGTTAGAAAACTGCAAATGCGTAAAATAATAACAAAATATGTACAACTGTTTCGTTACAAACAAATTAACGACAAAAACTATTCTGGACCAAATGTAATTTGAACTCGATGTAATATATTCATATTACAATAAAAAAGAGCTACGCGTGTTAGAAACTGTACAGACGTGTAATAAATTGTGATAATAAGACTGTGGAAAAAACAAAACCTGTCTCAATTATGAGTTTGACTCGTGCATACCGGGGTTTTAATGAAATTTCTTTAATATAGTTGGGGTAATAAATATTAATGACGCGTAATAATAAAGAATGGATTATGCATATAATCGCGAATATCTTATTGTCTTACAATTATATGGTAGGCTTCAAATTTTGAAGAAAATATTTTGAAGGCTTTATAAGCTAGCCCTTCTAAAAGATAGCATATAATATATTGAAAAATGAAAAAAAAATTTCGAGTATTTAACCTTCCTCTCACTTTCATTTAAATATTTTATAGTCTTTCTTAGCTCTTCAGATTTATACGATTTAATATACCTTATATATGACATTTTAATTTTAAATTTCTCATTTTAATTTCAAAGAAATAGCTCTAACTGATGAGCTGATGAACAGATAACTGATCTTATATGGATACCATTTTACCTTTTGAAACTTTTTCTTATGAATTTTAATCTGACAAAACATGAGAAAGCTATGCTTAAGCCCTATTAAAAACACTTCATGTTATTTTTAATTGGGCGAAGTCGATGATGGGGCAATAAATATGTTCGACATCTTGTTTATGAAGATAAAAAAATATTATATTCAACTGAAATGGTATGATATGGAATGATATTCCAATGACTGTGCAATATTAAATAGTGGAATAACGGTTTAACGGTTTAATCTATAAAGATTATACCCGTATTGCGTTTACTCACTTTATTCGTGACAGAATATTTATTATTTAAGTAAACGTTATTTTTCAGAAACTACCGAGAATTGTTCGACACTTTCTTAAATTTTTTTGTTCAGCTTGAAGAACCAAATCATCTGTCTGAAAAATGTACACGTTTTTGTTACAACATGTAAATATATGCGCACCGGGTAAAAAATATTCATTATTCATAAATATATTCATGTGTATACAAAGAATGTTTCTGAGAGAAAATGGAATTTTTTCAGGAACGGTTGAAAATTGTAACACTTTCCCTGAATATTTTATATTCTGTGCTGTAGAAATCGCTTGTGTGAATAATGTACACGTTTTTATTATATCTGCATATACATATAAAAACTATAATAAAATCTTTTCAATGATTCATACAGATGATTCTGAGTATCAAAACTCGGTATATTTTGAAGCCTTTTTCTATAAACAATATGTCTATTTTTAGTTTTGGATTGCAATTATATCAATATTTGTTTTAGAAACGCGTGAGAATTGTCTCACAGTAAAAATCGCCTGTATGAATAATATACACGTTTTTATTACATCTTCATATACATATAAAAACTGTAATCATATCTTGTTAATAATTCATACAGATGATTCTGAGTATCAAACTCAGTACTTTTCGAAGCCTCTTTCTATAAAATATATGTCTATTTTTTGTTTTGGATTGCAATTATATCAATATTTTTTAGAAACGCGTGAGAATTGCCTTACAGTAAAAATCGTCTGTATGAATAATATATACGTTTTTATTACATCCGCATATACATATAAAAACTGTAATCAAATCTTGTTAATTATTCATACAGATGATTCTGAGTATCAAACTCAGTATATTTTGAAGCCTCTTTCCAAAAAAAATATTTCTATTTTTAATTTTGGATTGAAATTATTTCAATATTTTTTTTTTAGAAACGCGTGATAATTGTCTTACAGCTCATTGACTTTTTCTATTCAATTTGATACACAGATTTATCTTTGAGAATAATAAACAGGTTCTGTCTATTTGGCCACAGTTGATAGCTTAAGCTTATTTAACTACGTGTATTAATTTTAACAGATCAATTGCTAAATTTGGATTTTCTTAACGCTACCACTTTTTCTTGAATTCTGATTTATGAGTCCGGCATGATAAATGTTCTAATTTCAATCGATAATGAACTTATTTACTAAAAAGTATTTTTTTCGATATGTTCTCGTTTTGGATAGATTTTCCGTCAAATGTTTTTAACATAATGTCGTTATACGTATTCTAGGTATTATATCATTTTTTAATAGTATTTTTCTGATAATAGGTATTTTGATATTGTTAAACATTTTTATTTTTACCGTATATTCGTGGTTTTTTTTTAAATTTAATTTAGCAAAGTTCAATAATGGTATACACAAACAGGACAGTCAGTGAATTTAGCAGTATGCTGAAGTATTAATTTTTTTAATGACTTCATTTATTTCTAATACATTTCATGAAATAATTAGGTGTAAAAGCAATATATTTCAATCGACCAAAGCACCATACATTTCCTATTAATAAAGGGACTCCAAGTTTTTTTGTTGTGTTTCCCTATTTTATTTGTTTACTTTATATTTATTTACCTGTTATTACAAAATAACAAAATAATGAATAAAAATAGCAAGAGTCACTGATTACTTGGTAAATAATAATGGTGAATAAAGATCCAGCTTAAAAAGGAAAACAAAAAGGAAAAAAGTTCTGACGACCACTAAATGCTTATTGTAACAAAGCATCGCAGATATTAGCGTCTAATTTATTCCACACTTTAGCAATCTAATAAAACGAATGAGTCTTCATTAAAGAAAATACGCCGTTTGGAGACAAAAACATACATTTTCATCAAACCAAATCTAAACGGTCTATATTTTAAGAAATATACAACAGGAGATTAAAAGTAAACAAATTAAATAGGGAAACACAACAAGAAAACTTGGAGTCCTTTTTTTAAATGAGATCGATTTAAGGTAAAAGACGATCAAAGTGTCACGCAATACGTGGACATCGATAGATACAAGCATGTTTTTCTATAATACAGCAAAATATTCTTTTCAAAGACTCAAAGGACAACATTTTTACAATGTCTAGGAAGAGGTAATCCTCATTTAGAAAAATTTTAAATCATTGTTAAAATAGAACTTTATGTAACAGAGCTACTTTCATGGTCTTACTTTAAAATGGGAAAACGACTTACTGCTTTGGTATAAAAGGGGAAATATTCTATTTGGTTATCACGTGAGTTAATATTGTTAAGCTGAAATAGTGAGTTTATTAGTTGTTAACCTAATGATGTAACAATATGAGTAGAAAATATATCAGTTAATTAAAACTTAAATTACTGCAATCCGATTCCACGAGTACTGGAACCCAGCAAGACGTGAAGTTCCTGAGGTAATAGAATGCAGTACAGAAATATCTCTGAACTTTTATTTTGGGTTCAGGAAACAAATACTATTTCATCCTATTCAAACACGGACCATTACATATTTTGCGAATTTCTCCTAAACGCTTACGTTTCTGAAATTTTTACACAAAATGTTTCGCTTTTCTGTTATATCGAATAATTGGCATCTACCAGAACGAGATTTTAAAGTAGTCAAGTAGCCTAATGTTTATATATGGTAAACACATACGAATATTTTTTCTCCGTGTTTTGTTATTCGGCAAGTACAGACGTACATAATTTAAATAATAAATAATATTATTGCCAATCTTTACATATTTACAGGGGTGAAAGATAAACATATGCTATAAGTTGGCTATTATGGTTAGGTGGCTGATTATATGCAAACATATTGTTTAGTTAGTTGGCTAAATGCACATATCATAGTTTTAATTGTATTATGATTTACTGCGGCTCCTAAAAATATGTTTGTCATCAAATAATGTACTATTAATAAAACAATATTTCTGCTTTCTTCCTCCTCCACCCACAACGCAAACCAAATACTAAAACGATATAGATAATAAGGCTACGTTTGGTAAAAAAGTCTCTAATCATGCTAGAAGAGGCTTAAGGAAGATATCAGGACTAAATGGGCCTCAAAACTGTTATTTATATATCTGTAAACTTTTTGGTGTTAAAATGATTTGTCAAAAGAAATTTTGTTGGATAATAACAAAACTTCCCGCTTAAAAGTGTAGTGCGTTTTTTTCTGCACTTAGCGGCTATATTTAAAAGCTTCTGAATTTCATCAGCAAAATGGCATCATATATAGATACAGATTAATTACTACAAATTTGATTATTACTAAAATCATAATCGTTCAATGTTTTTACATTATTGTGATAGAGTACAACCCAAAAAAATCTATAAAATGGTGTCAAACATTTTACAAAGCCATAAGTGAAGTGGTTGAAAAGTGACGAAAGGGAAAGTGTACCGAGAGAAATGCCTGTTGCAAACAGAATGCTGAATTACCAATATTTTTATTATCGTTGACATACCGGTATGATCCAAAATGTTTACGCTCTTGACACCACTATAGTGTATTTCTATTATCGTGCCGAGAGAAATGCCTGTTGCAAACAGAATGCTATAGTATATTTTTATTATCGTGCAGAGAGAAATGCCTGTTGCAAACAGAATGCTATAGTATATTTTTATTATCGTGCCGAGAGAAATGCCTGTTGCAAACAGAATGCTATAGTATATTTTTATTATCGTGCCGAGAGAAATGCCTGTTGCAAACAGAATGCTGACTTACCAATATTTTTATTATCGTTGACATACCGGTACGATCCTAAACTTTTACGCTCTTGACACCACTACAGTTACTATATTTAATGTCTAATGCTATCTAAAGACAGCAATAAATTAAATAAACTTGATAAAGATAAACAAAATTAGTTACTTAAGATTAGTTGGAAGAGTTCGATCCGACTTTCTAAGATTTTGGATATATTTATTTTTAAATCTGTTTCCTTATATTGTCTTCTTATCTCTTTGACTTTGGATTTGTCTAAGTGTAAAACTGTTTTAAGATTGATTTGTCTGTTTTAAGTGCAATTTCCCTTAATGTAAATTTTCCTCAAACGTCATAGGTAAAGTTTGAATCAAAACAGTCATTGATAATTACACAAATAATAAATAAATGGCGACAAGTTCAAGGAAATCGTAATGTAAATGACAACTACAAGTATGAGTATAAAAATGAAAGCAAATCGCTTAGAGTATAGTTATTTAATATTCAACTTTCCGATAATTTATAAAAATAACGATAGATATACGAAATGCAAGTCTGGTTTAAGCATCGGGGATCCCGTATCTCCTTTGAAGGAGGGAGGAAGAGAGAGGGAGACAGAGATAAGAGAGGGAGGTTGTATGGAAATACGTATTAACAAAAAATATAATCTAAATATATTATTTCTAAAAGGTGTTTTTTGGTCGAGCGGCTCGATCTCTTTAACTACTGCACCAAAAAAAATTTAAAAAATACCCACTTAAAGCTTATGTTTCCTACTTTGGGCGAAAAATATAAAAAAATTCGAAAAAAATCTTTTTGTTAATAAAAAAATTAATTTTTATAACAATTGGCATGAGCGCTATCTGTGGGCGACACATCAAATATCGTAGCCAAATTGTATACTTGGAACACGCTAGATGGCGATATAGTGCGAAGTCTTCGCACGGGTCAGCTAGTATGTATTTATTAATGTCGAATATAATTAAATAGGGGAACGTATATATTGTGGTGAATTTTTAAGTTTGCTTCTGAAAACCCTGAATTGTTTAATAACTTTATGTTCAGTAATTTCTGAAAAACGGGTATGGTAGGGTAGGTATGGTAGTATACTTTATTTTTTGTATATTTTTCAGTATAGATCTAAAAAATGTTACAGTTACATGAGATTAACTTTTTTTTAGTAGAAGAAATATTTTGTATTACATAGTGGATGGCAATTTTTAAAAAAAATTCAAACACTTGTTCCTCTCCCAAAACTTAAATGTAAATATTTTTGAGTGGTAGCTATTGAGATATGTTCAAAAAACAGCTATAACCGATTGTATGGTTTCTGAAAAAAAAGACTGTTATAAACAGACACGTGAGCAATCTTATAAGGGCCCCATTTTTCCTTTTAAAGTACATAAGACTAAAATGTTATCATGTATTAAGAGGTATTATCTACATCTTGGGTGCTCAACACCAGGCCCGCGGGCCACAATGTGGCCCGCGAAAGAATTTTAAATGGCCCGCGCAAGTAAGTTTTGAAATACGCACCAAATTGAAAAATTCCGTCAAATTGCCTGCCGCGAAGGAACTTAGTACCTACAGTGTCCTACACTGTCCGCACGCTCATCGACCCCGCCCGCGCAATACAGTCTCATTATGTTTCGAGAAACAATTGAGTGCGCACGTGATATATTATTTGTAGTTTAACAGTTAAACTTTAACTGACTGTTAAAAGTGAAGTTTTTTAATTTGTATTTTTGTTAATGAGTAGCTGGCACATATATTTTGTCATTTTCGTAATTACATTGGCTGTCAAAGGTATGTTATTCAATGTATTTATATTTTCATATTATTTAGGTACCTACTTATTTTGAAAGGAAAATATAAACAAAATGTGGTTTGTTTCAGTATGGCTCACAGCAAACCGAGTACTTCGAAATCAACAGAGACCTATCGTATTTTTCATGATGAATGGGAAAATAAATATTGTTTTATTGAAAGCAAGGCGCCTAAACCTACATGTTTACTTTGCTTCGCTACAGTAGCTATTGCAAAAAAATATAATTTAGAAAGGCATTATAAGCAAAATCATAATAATTTTGAAAAAGAGTACCCTGTTGGTAGTGCTATCAGAGAATATTTTTTAAAGAAAAAGAAACGGGAACTATTTAACCAACAGAATATTTTCGTGAAAAGGCACAACGAGCTAGAATCCATGGTCAAAACATCTTACGAGATTTCTTTGCTCTTAGCCAAAAAAAAAGAAATCGTTTTATGATGGAGAGATTGTTAAAGAGGCTTTGACGATTTTTGCACAAAATTGTGATGATAAACACGTCAAAGCTAAAGCGGACAGTATTTCACTCTCACGGTACACTGTCATGAGACGGGTAGAGCAAATGGTAGTTGAGATCAATGAGCAGATTCAAGAAATCGTAGCTAAGTGCAAATACTTCTCATTGGCGTTAGATGAAACTTGCAATTTAACGAGTAGATCTCAGTTGGCTATTTTTGTGCGGTGTGTTGACGAAAATTGGAATGTGTTGCAAGATTTACTAGGAGTCTGTGAGCTGGAAAGTACAACCCAAGGAAAAGACATATTTTTGAAAATTAAAGAATGTATTGAAAAAAAGGCATTATCATGGGACAAATTGATATCTATTTGCACTGATGGTGCACCGGCAATGATTGGAAAAACAATGGTTGCGTGGCTTTGTTACAGAATTTCTTAGGTCAAAATTTATTTTCATATCATTGCATTATTTACCAGGAAGCATTGTGTGCAAAGGATATGGAGTTGGATGATATTATGAATCCAGTAGTACATTGCATAAATTACATACGTGCAAAAGCTCTTAACAGACGTCAATTCAGACTATTATTTGAAGAAGAAATCAGCGAATATGGAGAGATACAACTGTACTGTGCTGTGTGTTGGCTTTCAAGGGGCAGCATGTGGAAACATTTCTTCAACTTGAACCGGTGTTGCAATTTTTAGAGCAGAAAGGGGCTTTATCATTGGAAATTGATTTACTGAAGAATACATCCCGGTTGAGTGACCTTGCATTTCTTGTTGACGTTACGAATTACCTAAATATTTTGAATCTCAAATTACAAAGTAAAGATTGTTCACTTCCGACTATGTTTAATTTGATAAACGGATTCAAAGCAAAATTAAATCTCTTTTCGATTCATTTGGCTACAGAAAATATTGACCTTTTCCCCACACTAAAACATTTGAAAGAAGAACTGAATATTACTTCTGTTAATTATTCTAAATACCAATCTAAAATTCGATGCTTATCACGTTTGAGAAGAGATTTCAAGACTTTGAAAGCAAAAAACAAAATATATAAATTTTTATAGATCCCTTCATAATAAGTTTGGCGGAAATAGTTGGTTATCCTGCCAATATTCAGTTGGAACTCGTTGAACTGCAAAATCATGATACGTTAAAAAACCTTTTTGCCAACAAATTGTCTTCGAAAGCACAAAATTCTTGAGAAGATTTTGCAGATTTCTGGAAATTGGTACCAAAAGCAGAATTTCCAGCAATAATAAAGTAGTTTTCGATCAACATATGTGTGTGAAAATGTTTTTTCAGACCTTAATTATGTAAAAAATAAATACTGCACAACCTTAACAGAACAACATATTTGGGACTTGTTGTTACTATCAACATCGGATTTGTCGCCTAACATAAGTAAATTATTAAAAGACAAACAATGGCAGAAATCACATTAATTGTAACAACGACCTACCCTAGATTTAGATTTGAGAAGATACATACTTAAGTTCAATTTTCTTTCTTTATTTAGCTGCTAAATTTTAGCATAAGATACTTTCTGTTTGTTCATAATATTACCTAATAAACAATAATTTTATTTTATTTCTTAATATTGGGTTTTTATTGCGCATATCCTGATAGTAACTGAAATAGGAATTATCAGTGGCCCGTCGTGAAGTCTGAATCCACCGTTTGACCCGATTGTTAAAAAGGTTGAGCAGCCTTGATCTACATGTTTTTAATACCGTGGTATAAAAATCGTCTATATATTTTTAAAGTTACATTAGAAGAGTCACATATAAATATTTATGTCTGATGTTTATGAATAACAAAGCGATATCTCTGTTGTTACTTCTACTGCTACCACTTACCATATCGTGTCCGGTAAATTAATAATTCTGAAATACACTACTACTTTCCTTAATATTGGATGGATTGCGCCTTTCAAACTCGTTGTAGAGATTCTTCAAATTTTGAGTTTAAGGATTTCTCGCTGCTACACAGATATTGCTAATTTATAAAGAAAATAATATATCTGTTTAAAGATCTACATGCTTACTACCACATATTTTTCCTAAATATCTTCATGGACAACATTTAAAATATACTAAAGAAACGATCGACTAAAAATATCAAAAACATACGTCTGTTCCTTACAGTTTACTGGTCTTAAACTAAACTCACAAATCCTAAAACTATGACGAAAATATAGTATGATATATATTTTTTCTCAATTCGAAGCCAGATAGAAATTTGAGAAATTATCACCACAATAAAAAGAATAATAATATTTTTAGTGTCAGAAATACATACAAATGCTCCTTAAACTTCGGTGACTCGGAAGAAGTATAAAACTAAATTGGATGTGGGATAACTGTATGATTATGTAAATGAAAATAGCTTAAAGAGAGATGGTATAGAAAAAAAAATGTATATGAAAAAAGTGAATTGAAGAACAAAATGTAATAAATGAGGATACATACTAATAAATTAAATTAAAAATTGTTTTAAACACAAGGAAAATAAAAGATATATATATATATATATATATATATATATGTACATATATACATATATATATATATATATATATATCAGTATTAGGAAATATTGGTGTTATATCAACGCTTCTTATCTTATGCATGTGAGAAACGATATGAAGGTACCATAGAAATGTTTCTTAACAGATTGCAATGAATATTTAAAATCATCATATAATTTTAACTATATTTCTTATCATAGGTTGTATGCTTTTGTGACGCAAATTGCACATGTGATTCATCCCCACAATCACCGTGATTAATTTGTTTTTAATGACGTATTTAAATACCATTAAAATCTGTTTGTTACATACTCATATATCAAATTAAATATATGTATCGGTATTAGGTTTTTACTTTATATTTCAAATACATTGGTATATACTTGTATTATTCATTGCCCAGTTGCGCCCATTAAAAATATATTGTTTGAATCTATTCAATATTACGCGTTATGCATTATTACTGATATACTTATAGTAAAACATGATTAGAAGAGAGAAAATCATAATATAACTCTAGTAAATTTATTATAATCTTCCTTTTTATGTACAGCAAAAATTTAATGAAAGAAGAAAATAAAGGTAATTTCTAGAAACAGTTTTGAAAGAAACAGTCACTTAACAAAGTTGACAATGATATCAAGAATTTTATTTCAGCACACACATTTGATAGCAGCTTCATTAACAAAATTATTCATTAATGTCGAGTTTCTCTTAGCGCGTGACCAAAATAGTGACCAACCAATTGAGTGCATTAATTCCATTGACTGAAGAACCCACGAACGGTTTTATCATACATAATATCATGATTGGTGATCGAGGATGCGGTAGAGTAAAAAACTCACTTCTGGATTTTTCAGGAGAAGAAGAAAAGAGATGGGCGAACGACATCGTGAAGGAAGACTGTGGAGGAAGAGGACAGGAAAGAGGGATAATCGGTCAAAGAACACGTCACAGCCAGGGGGTCCGCTGGCAAAGTTTTGTCGAGTTCTTATGCTTTGCCTAAGAGCGACAGGATTTTAAGTCCAGTCGATATTATAATAACCCACTAAGGGTAGAACTTGAAAATATATTGGTTATATTTAAATAAAACATATGTTGCCATAACATTATACCTCAACCCCATCGAATGTTCTATCAACCACACATCAACTGAATCTTTATCCAGCGGCTCATTTGCGTCAATTCATACCCTCACAATTAAATGTCCTAAGTTCCTCACTGTAAGTATTGCACGTAACAAAAAATAGGCTGTACGTATTAAATGAATTTTAGAGCACTGTAAAAGGAAGTATCAACCCCAGTTGCAAATTATATCTTAGATTGGCGTCGGGTTTCTACTTGAGCGACGTCTACTTAGGAAGGTAGCGAGCGGCGCTTGTCAAATTGGTTCATTATACGTTAGACTAAGTTATAGCGGGCAGCATGACAAAATGATCTATATTCAAATAAAAGTGATTAAAATTTAACTCATGGGATCTGGATAATAATAATTTTCTTTATTTATTTAGATTTACTTGATCACTCTGTGTGTTTTAATATAAAACCAAATTAGTTTGGGATAAATTAAAAGAAATTCTGAATTTAAAGGCGCTACAAAATAAAATTGTGACTGATAATAAAAACAAATATTTTCACTAATCGTAAAAGAAAACATACTCCGATGGAATTTCAATTAGCAAACCAAACAGTTGAAAATATAGCAAGTCAAAAATGATCGGATAAAATTCGCCTCTAAACGTTGATGGTGCAAAAGATTATACAATTGAGTACAGTGTAGGGATTATCCAACAGAGTAATTTGTTTAATACGGGTTTTAATATGATATCAAATTTAGTGAAACTAGCGTACATAATAGCTTGGACATATGTATAAATTGATAATACTTTCACTTACTGTTCAGTTTTCGGCGCATGTTTCGGAGAAACCGCAACTAGCTAAGCTTTTTCTAGCTGGTCTAAAACGTTTGATATCCAGGAGGTCAAACATATCCTGGTTTACCCATAGTAACATCATGATGTTTTCTACAATCGACCACTATACACAATTTATATATTTTTTAGAACCATATGTGAACTGTTCACATTTTCTTTCTGTGGTACTCGGGAAATATATAAGATTTTCCGAGTAGTGAAACGTGGTAGTTATATTGTGATGTTTGCAAAATGTAATTAAATTTGTCTTTAGTTACGTAAAAATTAGCGGAATTTTGTGCTCATAGTTCGAGTTAAGCTTTACTTTTTTCATCGTTTTGCTGAAAAATTTCAAGTAGATTTAATACTTCTTGGATTCGTTTTGTTTGTAATTTTGGTAAGGAATTTTACAGTAGTGGTGACTTATGAAAACTTAATAACCCACATATTCACACTATTATTATTTTCTACCGTCAATACTCAGTTAACAGCGAGAAGAATTTGTTGGTCGGCAGTAATATAATGTCTTAGATTTCTAGATTTTTCACGGATTTTCGATTATGTTTTCTGCTCGCAATGCTAAAGTATAAGAAAGTTCCCTGAAAGATAATTTTATTGAAACAGAGCGTTTCTGCCAATCCCCCACCAAACCCCCACTTCTCCCTATATATATATATATATATATATATATATATATATATATATATATATACATATATACTAATTTCTTTGATTTATATTGGCGGGACATGGGGGGCAGCATAGTGGTATGTTTGCAGAAGTGATTTTTATTTATAATTTAAGATTTTTATTTTCACAAGCATTTACTTTAAAATTTGATTTTGTTATCAAGTGTAATATGGTCGTTTGGTTTACTACCGTAAGAGAACTGACTACTCCATCTTTTGGCGTCGTTAAATAGTGATTCATTTCTAGTTTTTCACACTTTCGAATAATAGATTTTTCACTTGATATCCCGTGTGTGGGGGTGGTTAGCCTGTCTATTGGTTTAATTTTTGGCATTCGCTTGTTTGGATTAGTCACGTGTATTATACCCTTATTATCGATGGTTGATTAACCATGTTTTTGGAGACAGTTAAACGGAGAGTTAAAGTTAGTTGAACATTTATCGTTATAACATCTTAGTAAATGACGAACGGAAGTAACGTAGAAATGCATTATATGGAGGAATATATATATATTATCATAGATCTATGATAATACCAAATATTTGGGTCAACGCATTGTTTTCTTGAGTGTTCTCGTTAGTTAAAATTGGTTGTACTTGGAGTATCCGCAGTTTGTCAGAAATGTATTTAAATTTTCTCATGAATCATCGTATGGTTAAGTAAATCAAATTATAAGTTAATAGTAAGCAAAATGAAATCCTAATTAATTTGTGCATTTGCGCTTTTAACATTTCTTTCGTCTCCAGACATCTTATCGCGATCTGTGTTTTAACTGCGGTATTATAATAAGTTAATCAGACTGTATATATACATATATATGCTGGATATTAAAAGGAAACTTATGCTTGACGACTAAATGACAAGCATAAGTTTCACTAAATGCCAGAATATGTTAGCTACGATTAATTATAGATGCAATTTGTGGGTAAGATTTAGGACGAGAATAATCTTGACTACCAGAGTAAGGTTCCTAAGAATAATGATGATGCAAAGGTAACGCTGTAATTAAAAAAATACAAAATTACAATGTTAAATTTACAAAATGCACAATAAAAAGTATTATGATGGTTTTAAAATAGTACACAAAGTTAAATATGCCTATTAATTAGTAAAATGTATGTTATCACAAACTTGAATATGTAGATTAAGTAGTAAAAAAATACAATAAATAGCGCCAAAATATTTACAGTTTTAAATTGCTTACAGTAGAAATGTTTTCATTTATATTCTTAAAGTGGAAACGATGATCTTACACTAATGAGCTGTCGATACCCGGCGCCCAGATTGATCTTACAGGAAGGTGTCTTGCTGGCTGTGGGTATGTGGTGTGATGGACTGAAGTCTGATGATGTGACATACAGTGGTTATGCTCAATGAGCAGGGAGTGATGAGGTGTGGTCTGAACCGTGACTGTTGCACTTCAAAATTATTTGATTCCAAGTTATGTTGGCGATTATGAGTTATTTTTTTGATTTTACTTTTTTGCTGAATGTTTTTACAGTACTCAGACAGTTACTCATAGGATCGCTTTGCTTTGTGTCTATTTTTCCTTTTTATTTGTTAAGATCCTTTTTCTTAATAACGGATATATCCGGATACCCCCTAACTCGAATAACCAGAAATGTAGAAAGAACTCGTAAATTACATCTACCCTTATTCAATTTATAGCATTTAAACATCTCGTGTATTTATTTATGGTACTATCGTGCATAAGGTTCGTCAATAGCCAACACCAAAAATTTACTTTGCGAGACGTGCAGTTATGAAATTCGTAGCTTTCCTAAAGTATTTCAAAACCAATTAGTGGCAACATAGTAATAGTAACCTAACACTAGAGTATAATTTACAAAAAGTCTCAATTCAAACTTTTTTATATCTTGTGCACTATTTCGTTTAGGTATATTTTAAAATTTACTCAATAGGAAAACTAATTTCTTTAATTTCTTGACTGAAATACTACTAAAGCGAATGTTAGGGTACGAGCTATGGTAGTCAGAACTATATTGTTTGTCTCGGTCCGAAATCTAAGTCTCCTTATTCGAAAGAATTCATTAAATACGAGTACGTAAATACTCTAACAAACCGCATGATTCACAACTTGGTTATTTATGAAAAAAACTGATAAAAAGGTAATACCTAATAATTGTTATAGGTCAAATATTATTTACAAAGTAGATATTCGCTAATTCTGCCACTTAACGTTCTAGTCGGCTTCCAAATAAGTACCAATAATAATATTAACAAATTAAAATATAAGACTAATATGCAGATATATTTTTTTAAACTAACTTCAAAAATATAAGTAATTATATATTATTCACATACAGCTAATGTAATACACAATGATTCAACTTTCAACGATGGATTGTCTCAAGACAGTTCCATTCTCTCTAAGTATCGAGACAGCTCTTCAGTTTAATTTCCGCTGCTCGGCGCGAGTAATATTCAGTCACTCAATACAACTGCACATATTTCAACTGCAATTTTGTATGTATATTGATAAATGAAAAATGAATATAAAAAAGTTGTAACAGGACTAAACGGAGAAAATGTGCGAGTTTAAGATGAAAGGCATCGGAATTTTGAACTATTACTTTAGACGTGTGAATTTCACAATTTTAGAGTTTTATTACTGAATAATTACACTGTAAATCTTAATATTTAAAAAAAACCAGCGAAGTAAAAGTCAAACTTCTATGGTTATTCTTTGGAAACATTTGAAATGTATATCAATATCAAAGCATACGTGATGTCTGTATATGGCAACTTTTTTATATAATGCATTTGTATATATCATGTTATTTTGTGGTCTTAATAATTCGATAAGTAATAAAATGCAAAAAAAAAATAATAATTTTTTAAACTCAGTTGTTATTTTTAGGGTTGCATACCTCAAGAGAAAAAAATGAAGCCATTATAGTATCATTTTGTTTTCGTCCTGGCGGTCTGCCAAATTTCTTTTTTTTTCAGGAACGCGTGAATGTATCATGTTGGAATTACTATGAAATATTTAAGTATTTGATACTACGTACTACGGTCCCTTGAGGCTGTAAAAATAAATCTTGTAAAGCAACAGAATCAAGAAGAATTCTAAAAATATGTTGACACTCATATGCCGCATATATTGACACTCTTAGTACTTATAGGGTATTTCCAGTTGACCTAAAATCATTAAATTGGGCAAGACGCAAGGTTTAATAGACAAAGAAAAGGAAAAACTCGTTAATTTGTAATAATATTGCATAAAAAAATTTCAAATATGCGCCTGTAAAAGAAATAGTAGTTATATATTTTTCCTTCTAAAAAACCAAATATTATGAAGGAAACAAATATTTTGAAAGATTACTAAAAGATTGCAATTGAACTCTTATGATGTTTCTACACTAATTTTTGAGATATTCATGAAACTTAATTTTTATTAAAAAGTAAATGAAACTACGTGATGTAGTATCATTTCTACTTTATTTAAATTCTTAACCATGATCTGGGTATCGTTCTGTGACAATATTTTCAGGTGAGCAATTTGATTTTTTCAAATTGCCTATATGAAAATGTTGTAATACAATGGAAACCTAGTCGTGGTTAAGAATTTAAATAAGGTAGAAATAATACTACATCACGTACTTTTATTTACTTGTTAATATAAATTAAGTGATTATAAGTTTTAACAAAATTAACGCCAAATATATTTAATATACATGATAATTTACGCATACAGAATACTATAAATATAGTTATTTGACCTGAAAATAGTACGGAACCCTCAATATGCAAACTAGACTTGCAATTGGTCTTTTTATAATTGAGAAGAAAAAAGTATCTCACAAATATTATATACCTATTCATATTTGTATTAATCAACATTTTATATCACATATTTATAATATTAAGAAGCAGATAACATAAATAATCGGACAATATCTAGCAAAAATCATAGAGACTGACATATTTTGTTTTGGGTGTAACTTGTAATAGTTCGAGCGAGATCGCATTTGTTTCATATGTTTTCGTAAACTGAAACTATTACCGCGCCCTAATTTGCTATGTAACCATGGCGCCATACTTATAAGCTGAATCGACATCTTCGTAGAATTTTATGTATTATAATTGATTTTTATGTCTTGTGAACTGTTGTGTAATTTATAAATTTACATAGATTAATTATTTTAACATTATTCCAAAAAATTGGTAAATTTCGTAACTACATGCGTGATAGTATTTCATACAGGAATTTGTCAGATATTACGTCTCACGGGTACGTAACTTATGACAATGATTATTTCAATTTGTAATTTTCTTGTTATTTATTGTGAAATATATGTTGTAATTTTATAACCATTTAATATTTAAAACATCATCAAATTTTTAATATACACACCAGATAATTATTTAAGACTAATTTTTTTATCTTAATAAAGTTAGAAATTTTCGGAAGTCGTAGAACTTTTTGTAAATATACAGGGGCGCGGAGTAATTTTTACCGTGAAAATAAAATTGTTAATTTTATACTATTGGTTGACATTTGACATGATGGCGGGAAACTTGGCCTTTAGTTTTGTTGAAACGAAATATGTAACTAGGGAAAGGATTTTTAAAAATAAACAAATATCTATTAACACTGCATTCTTATTAGAAACTAATTTGCAAATTTCATAAATGTCTCACTATAAGAGCACCATTACGATTTATTTGAATTTTATGTTTGTTTAACAGAAAAATACAAGGTTGATTTGGATTTTAAGCTAGTTAAAATTTGTCCCGATTATCAGTTTACAAGTTTCTCATCTTTATAGATATATAGCGATTTATTATCAGATAAATCATTTTTATTTTAAGATACGACCGCGTTCAAGTTTCCTTTTATGTTATCTAATTTAAAGTTTTTTGACAATAGACTCATTCAGATAAGCAAATTTTATAAATATGAAAAACCAGATGAAAGAATATATCTAAACATTTGTTTGTGGAGTACTTATTTCATTTATAGACTTTCAAAGAATGAAACTTTTGATGAAAGTAAGATTGATTTAAAGTAACAAGTAAGGTTTAGACTATATTACGATATATCCAAACTGTAAATTTTAAGGAAAAAACTGATCACGGCCGCAATACAGACTATATTAATTCAAATCAAATCTATTGACAATTGCACAATTGGATATACTAAATCTAATATATTAACGATTATATGTTTCACAATCGTGTACTGAAACTTACAATGACTACACATTTTTTGTGTATTCTTATATATATATATATATATATATATATATATATATATATATATATATTATTTATTTATATATATATATATGTATATATATATATATATATATTCATGTTCTAATTAGATTTTTATAATATATTTAATAGCAAAAATTGTGAACCCAGCGCAAACTCTGTTCTAGTTTTAACAGAGGCAAGAGCCCATAATTACTTCAGTGTGAAATATCATTACAAGGGTAGGAAAATTGATCATAAGATATACGACAGTAACTATTCAAAAAAGAAAATATTACTTAGATTCCTCACTATGATCGTTTATGTTATTTATATTTGGCGACAACACACAATAATGTCATATTGTATTGGGATTTATCCTATTTTGTTTTAATAATCAAGTGTCATAAAAAATACCGATTTTCAATAAAATATAGATAAAGACACAACAAATTTTTAGTTCTACTTTATTAATATCATGGATCTAATAACCACTGGACTAGTAATTCAACATATTCATTATGAAACTAAGTGTGTCAAAATTTTGGGGCGAGTGGGCATATGGGAACCGCACTTGCTTCTAACTGGCTAACGCCATACACAGGTTTTATTGTAATATATACGTTAAAAAATTGCGCCAATTATATGTTCTTTAAATCATATGTTCTTTTAATCAAAATTATCGATATTGACACAGCTATGACAATATCGATAACCATTCCTCGATAGTATTTAATTACCGAACTACATAATTGGTATTACCAAAAGTGATTCTCTGTAACATATACTTTTTTCTTTAAAGTTGATCCAATTGATCTTAATAATAATTTTAATATACAGGTGTACAGTGGCAGATTTAAAAGTTTGAACATGGTTTCTGAACGCAAAACATAAGAGGGGCGCGGGGGGCGTCGTTAGAAGCGCAAGCGGTGCGGATGTTTTAGTAGCCATGGAACAGTGGAGTGGAGAGCACCGCGCTTTTGCCGTCGAGGCGTACATTTCCAGTGGATTTTTGCTGTCTGTAGCACGCCGTCGATTTAATAATCGTTACAGTATTCGTCGATTACGTGATGAACCATCGATCAACCTCATTCAGTCATGGATAGCAAGGTTCAGAGCTACAGGATCAACATTAAATAGCCCAGGCCAGGACCTACATCATTGGTAGCCACGGATGAAAATGTCGAGCGTATTATGGTTTCTGTCGTTGAAAATCCCCATTTATCACTGCGTACACGTTCATCGATATTGGGAATTCCGAAATCAACTTTACAGGTAATAATGCGAAAAAAGCTCAAGTTCCATCCATATAAAATTCAAATATTGTTCAAGATTTACATAATTCTGACTTTGAATTAAGAAAAACTTACGCGGAGGTGATGTTGTTGAGATTTCGTACTGCTACCCGGATGGGCAACATATTCTTTAGTGACGAAGCTCACTTTCACATTGGAGGATATGTGAATAAGCAGAACTTTCGTTACTGGGATGTCCACAACCCAAGACAAATGCATCAAGAACCTTTACATAAGCCTAAAGTAACAGTCTGGTGTGTCATGTCTGCATCTGCAATTATAGGGCCTTATTTCTTTGAAAAACAACGTGGCCAAACTGTAACTGTGAATTCGGAGGGATATGCCCAGATGTTAAATGACTTTTTCAGAGTAGAACTACAGAATAGTCCATCCTTCAACCAAAACATATGGTTCCAGCATAACGGGGCCACAGCTCACACTACTAATGTATCCATGAGAAATAATGGTATCGTTATTATGTAGATTCACATTTTTCATATTTCGTTCATAGCAGCAATAATTTGTATCGATAAAAATCGGCGCTTAGATTATATTACTCACTAGTGTCTTAAAAAGTCATTTTAAATACTTTTACTTATATAAGTTATCGATAATAACTGTTAATTTTGAAATAAATGATATAATGCAAATGAAATGTTACATCGTGTTTTTCTGAATTTGGTTGCTCACTCCGACTTCTGTACCAATTAATTGCATGATTTTTTGATACAATGTGGTCATGACAGTAACACATATGCACAGGTTTATAATATTATAAAACTGTGCCTATATGAAACTTAGGGTTTCAACTGACTGACAAAAATTTGCTAATATATTTAATGGCTAAAACATTGACACTCAATAGAACTTTATATTGTCCACGTAAGTACTTAAACACTCTAGTATATCTAATAAATAGTCAACAAGTGATTTAATCATTTTAACATGCATATATTGTTATATTTGGTAACATAATGATTTCACTGAAATAACACGAGACAAACATTAATACAAGTTTAATTTCTTTTGATCTAATTGAAATGAATGAACAGGCAGGTAGGTAGGCGATAAAACCCAGCGAGTGCGGACTGGGATAAAAGCACTCGCCGCAAATGCAGTCGCGTTCAGAAACTCGTAATAAAAGTTTTCATGCACTCGACTTCGTACATATTGTTGAATTTAATACGCGTTAAATTTATAACGGTTACGAGTGTGAGAAAGTCGGGACGTTTAGTAACCCGCGTATAGTATACGTTCGTTATAGTATACGAAATAAGTGGCCATGAAAATATATCGCAAATCGAGTGCTTTTATCAATGAAACCTATATAAACCTAGGGCAATAAAATTGTGTCTTTTGAGATAGTACTATTTATAAAAATGAACTTTCTTTAAAATTTTTACTATTCAATTTTCCCTTGATTAAAGTAAACTATAAAGTTGAGTTAATTTTTTTATGATTTAGAATACTATGTCCAACTAAAAAAAAAACAAACAGCGTCCTAAAAAAGTTACAGCAACTATCCGATATCGCTTATTGCTTTTTTTTTACATAGAATCGGTTAGGTACAAATAGAACGTGAACTACGGGGATCCTATATATATTTAAAGACATGTCAAATTTTACGGTACATGGTATTTAATTTTTTTCATATATTAAGCTTCATATAATGGTTTCACAATACTGGTTTAATTAAGCAGCTATTTTAACATTAAAATACAATTATATTTTGTGACAGGGTTAAATAATAAGTTATGTTAATTAAACCCAAATCGAGGGGATTCTTGATGATATGTGGTATTTAATTGTATTCATATATTAAGCTTCATCATGTAATGGTTTAATTGAACAGCATTTATTACAGTAAATTACAGTTGAATTTCTAACGTTACCCCAATGTGTCAGAGTTAGATAATAAGTTATGTTATTTAAACTCAAATCGAGAGGATTCTACATATATATTTAAACAGATATCAAAACTTGATGGTATGTGGAATTTTATTTTATTCATATATTAAGCTTCACTATACCAGGAAATTACAGTTATATATCTAATTTTATCCCAGTGTGCCAGAGTTAGATAATAAGTTACGTTATTTAAACTCATATCAAGAGGATCCTGTACGTATTTAAGCACATATCAAAATTTGGCGGTATATGGTATTTAATTTTATTCACATATTAAGCTTCACCATGGAATGATTTCACAATACTGGTTTAATTGGGCAGTTATAGCAATGAATTACATTTAAATTTCTAACGTTATCCCAACGTGCCAGCGTTAGAGAATAAGTTGTTATTTAAACACAAATCGAGAGTATCCTATATATATTTAAGCACGTATCAAACTTTGACCGTACGTGGTACTTAATTTCATTCATATATTAAGCTTCACCATATAATGTTGTCACAACACTGATCTAATTGGGCAGCTATTATAACAGTAAATTACAATTATATTTTTAACGTTATCCCAATGTGCCAGAGTTAAATAATCAGTTATGTTATATAAACTCAAATCGAAGCTTACCATATTACAGATTTACGACCGTGCAAAATTGTTTTAATTCGTTTTAAACTGCCCACATTAAAACTTGTGCACGGAATTTAACAGCGTAAACCGCGATAATGTGTGCGGCGAATTGGTTGTATTAAAAACAAAGCTATCGACATTACGGAATACACTAAATTACCGCTCGCGGAAGTAACATAATTCCACATAATTACATCGTACACTGCAGTTGTTTCATATTATTTTTGTATAAAGTGTCGTCCATATCGATCGTGGAGCACAGATAACTTCGATAGTTCATTCGATAAGCACTGCAATGTATCATCAACACTATCAGGTACGTTTAGTGCTTTATCTAATTTTTCCCTCTTAAATTATAGAATATTTTTTTTTCACGGGAAATAATATTCCTTCAAAATGAATCCATTAATATATTTTGATCCATTTTTGCTCCATTTCCTGGCAACAATTGTTATCTCGTGCGAATTTTTTTTTAAAAATTAATAGCCTTTTTTACTTCTTTTTATTGCATTTTTGATTTATTGGTGTCCGCAAAATGTATACATTATATATAAAACGTTTTTGTATGTTATAAAACAAATTGTCGGCCTGCAATTTGTTTTTGTTTTTATTTTACACATATAGATACTAATTGCAAGATGAAAGGTATCCACAGCGCTTTTATAACTTAATAATATATGTTCTCCTCTAATGCATTATCATAATTGACTATTGGTCATCATAGTTTTGTAACTGAAAGGTTGACTCTTGTATTTCTTTTAATAAAGTGTCAATCATTTATTGTGTGTTCACAATTAAATGAAACTACATGATGTAGTATTATTTCTACTTTCTTTAATTTCTTTATCACGACCTAGATTTTGTTGTATTACAACGTCTTTTATTGTTAGCGTCTTTTACTTTTTCTTTTATTTTGTCTTTTAATAATAACTTAAGTGGCCATTATTAAAAAGTGGAAATCTATTTGGGGAATATTTTTCATTAAATTTGCTAATGCCTTAATCTTATTATTATGACCTACGTGTTCTTTGTTGAATTAGTTGTTCCAGACCCTCGTCTTCTTAGTAGCAATACTTTATGTCGTCACAGTAGTATCGACACATGATTCACATAGTGAACACTCACTCAGCGTAATGCATCCAGTTTACGTTCACGAGTACTTTGGCGAGCACCGCGCACCGGACATCTTTGCTCAGAGCGTTTTTATGCACCATTTAGATCAAGGGCATGATTTTGGTGATAGTAGACATCATGAACACGGTAATGAATATAACGTAAGTTGTTTTTTTTTAAATTACAAATATTAAGCGAGATACGAATGCAACTGTATTCGTGAATAACAAAACAATATCGATAATGACAATTGATAAAGGGAATTTACGATATCACAATTGATACTTTTAATTTTCACAATGTTATACCATTAGTTTTCTGACCCCTGTTAAGCGAACAAACATGAAGTTACTTTTTTTTATAAATCCGCAATAATCCTGCATGTATAGTTATCGCAAATGTAATTTACAACAGGCGAAATATATCCAAAGCGCTTCCAGTGGAATACAGGATATTCCGACACACTTATATTGGCTATTTTTAACTGGCTATAGTCTGTGCAACATGATTTATATGAAAATCTTGGTAGATATTTACGTCGAATTATAATGACATGTATAAACATTTTTTCAATCTAATAAAGCATAGTCTATGTACCTACATCTAGGAGGTTTTTTTAAATATTAAAAATTAAATACGAGTATTAACGAGTAGTTAATACTCGTATTAATTTTGCCTTGAAGCACATTGTAACTTTGTTTCGAGAAAATTTCGAAGATGGAGGTTCAGGCTTTCTCTCTTTGTGGGAAAACAATATTTGTTAGGATATAAAAACTTATTAGTATTTTGATTACCATGTCATATTCTATACAAATATGTACAAAATGTGTGACTTTAAGTACAATTAATTTAAGCCTAGGACCTACGAAATACGAGAAGTTACCAATTTCGGAGGATTCACCCCAATTTTTTTTGGTTAAGGTCTTAAAAATTATTTTTTTGGTAAACTGTAAGAGAATTGATAATATAAGCAACATTTATATAGTAATAATAATAGCCTTTATTCAGATGCACTTAACCTAATAACAATATTTTAATGCAAACATAAAACTTGTAACCTTATTCTAGTATTTGCTGTTTGTTTATTTTCTGTAGATCTGTTTGCAAATCGGCAAAGACCTCCTCCAACCTTTTCCATTCTTATTTATTGTTTCTAAATTTGAGTATTCAGTAGGCAAATATATTTGCGCAATAGACCAAGGATCCTTATATCCGGGTAATTTCAAATTCATCATCGCAGTACGTTCAAATATGCTAACAAATCCTTCTACATATTTTGTTATATGTTTTTTAACAATAAATTCAACCCCATGAAAGCTCAGGGGCTCGCCTATATGTTAAAATATGTAGTCCGGATAGAATATTTTCCCCATATTTTTCCCATTTCATGTGTTTTAACGCATGCATTACTTCGACAAAATTTTCTTCATTTTTCAGGGTAAGTTCATTGAGGGCTGCGATTCAAGTTTTAAATTTCTTTTGTTTATAATTTTTGTTTTTATTTTTGCTTGTTCTTGGAGGGTTGTGGTCTCTTTTCCCCGCGAGGATCAGTCGGTTTGGGGGAGGTTGGCGTATTCTTGTTTCTCGGGTTAGTTTTGGGTTCCGTTTGCCGATTCTTAATTGTTATTGATGTTTGGTAATAGATGTGTTAGAAGGAGAGCTGCATCTAGATCGCGTGATATGAAATTCGACCTGTTGACTTGATTGGAGATACAATCTGTTGATTTTTAGGCTGGTTATTATAAGCAGAGGGTGAAGCAGATGATTCTCTTTTTTTTATTTTCTCTTGTCTACCTTCGTTGTCTTTTAACTTGTCATATTTCAAATATGCTATATTACCTTTTTTCCTCTATTCAACTAGTTCTGCTTGCAACATTCTTCTTTGTTCTAACACTTCCTTTTAATAATCTTCACTGATATTAATTTTCTTCAAGTTTTTTCTATTTTTAATGATTTCGTTGTTTTTCAAATTGCTTATAAACGAACGCAGTACCGGCCTCGTCTTGTTATTTTCTTTGTTTTTAGTTCCTAAGTGGTGAATTTTGTTGATTTTGTAGTCTTATGTATTTATATTTAGATGACATTTCAGATTTCCTCTTAATTCTTGTAATAATTCAGAATTTGACGTTTCTTTTTCTTCAAGGCCAAATGTTATTGTTCTTCTTGCCTCTTTTCAGAAACCCTATTTCTTTTTCTAATTTTCCTACTTTGATTTTTATTTTTTTGTTTGCTTCCGTTAAGGGAGTTAACTTCTCTTCTAATTTGTCCATAATACTTTTTGTGATAGAGTCCTTCGATTCAGCAGTTTGGTTTAGTATCTCAATGTAAAAAATAGTATTTGAAATTGACCTTCCATTGTATTGTTGTGAAGTTGTGTTTGCGTGTATTGGAACATTATAGTAGAAAAGGTAGAAATAAGTCCACGATACTAATAAAATTTATGTTTAGTAAACACAGTCGTGTGAATGTCACTCTAAAGTATATTGTTCACTGTTATATTTTTCACTGTTTTCGTAATTTTTAGATGAGATCAAGCACTGCTTATATTTTATCCAATAATCCAAGAGCGCGTGTCATAACACGCGACTTCGATTTTAAACAGCTCGTAGTTGCCGTTTTTTTTCAGATTTTGATTATTTTAAGTTAAAACAAATACGGAAATAATGTTTGATTACAATTTGAAATAAATATACAATAAATAAAGTAGTAAAAGTATCACCCGCGCATCGCCTACTAGGCAAGAGACCCAGCCAAAACGTCCAGTGAGGCGCCGTACCACCCGATTGCCTAGACGACGAATTCAGGCACCGGCAAATTGCATAAAACAGCGCCTCACCGCTATATGTGATTACCCACACCAAGTTTAGTATTGCATATCATTTCAATCGATACTAAAGAACTAAGTAATTACTAGCGTGACCCGTGTGAAGTCTTCGCATTATTTATTCCATTATGAAGCTCAGATGACAGATCAAACAAATATTTTACTAAAATTGACATACAGAGGCGCAAGTATCAAAAGCATTGAGCTAAAGCGCCACTTTATTTATACGTGAGTGGATTTGAAATTAAACAAAAATTTTACCGACCGTCAATCATATTGACGTTGCGCCGTTAGATGGCAGCATTGCTGTTTTGTATATATAATTTTAATAATTAATTAATTTGCAAAAACAATAGCAATAATAAATTTTTTAGTTGTGGATGCCGGTAGAGCAAGCAATTATCTATAAAATGATATATAATTTATGTGGATTAGTTGTGAGGTTTTTTCTAAAAAGGAAGAGTAACATCTTAACCTTAGCGTATTAATATATATGATGATGATGATGATTGTTAATTTCGTTACTCTTAACAGAAACAAAGCGTATTCTTTAACTCTACTCTCAATATTTGGTATTCTTTTTCTTTAAATATTTATCTACTTTAATGTATCTAATTGATACATATGGCGCACTTATTGCTACAAGAGCGATCTTTTACAGCCAACCATAAAACCAGTCCAGCCCCATTCGACGAACGGCCGGGAAACGAACCCTTGTCTCCGCGGTGCGCCGCATCATCAAAGGCTGTGTGCCTTGTGATCATTCCAACACACCACGGTGACGAATATTAGTTTATTTAAAACTGGATTAGTTAAGAAACTAGATAAAAACAGCAAGTCAAAACGGTAGTTGTACATATATTGCTTAAGATTATTAAGATATGCTTTTTGCATTAGATTAATAAAACGCAACATACGGACAACTTCACCAATATTTAGGATTAATATCAATACACCTATCCAATAGAAAGAATCTGAAAAAACATAGCGATAATTATTTTTAAAGGAATTTTTTACACGGAGCGCCCATGTTAATGACCACCCGCGACAGGTACGGATCTGGAATTCTGTAATCTCTAATCATAATGAATATATAAAAAAATAAAAATAAAACCCCAATAAATAATATGAAACCTTAAAAAACACACAAAATTCGAATGCAATTACTAAGAGGAATCAGAGTGGAAAAAGTTCAGTACTAGAGCGCAGACGAACTAGACTTGAGGAGAGCTGGAACATTTCTGAAAATTGTTTCTTTTGTCAGAATCCAATCTATTTAAAATTTTGTTGCTTTAACAGCAAACGATTTCTTCTAAGAAAATAAATGAAGATATAATAAAAAATAAATAAAAAAAGAATGCTTGGGAATAATTAGGATGAGCTAGATTTTAGAGGGTAATCTCAGGTCGTGAGCAGATGAGGTTTTAAATCAGCCATTGAGGTAATTTTCGCTCTGGAGATTTATAAATATGCCAAAAAGATATAGTATATAAGATCGACGCCAACTTCGCATACTTTTGGCATGTGAAGTTGGCCTCGATTGCGGATGTAAACCATTGGAGACGTAACCTAATAAATATGTAAATATCATTACAACATAGCGTTTCACTAAATTTTTATTAACAAGATGTAATAATATTTCCACTTTATTTAAATTCTAAATCATGATCTAGGTGTCATTGTATGAGAACATCTACAGGTGAGCAACATGAGGAAATCTTTCCAAATGCCCACCTGAAAATGATAACTACCTGACCTTAATAAAAATTAAGTGATATTGAATTTCTACAAACCTAATGCCAAATATATTCACTACTTTGTTTCGTAAAACAAAATATTATTTAAAAATAAAAGTAAAATATATTTAATGAATATAGATCAAGGTAATGAGCAAAATGCAGAATATTTGCAATTTGTAAATATTGTGCCAGTTAGTGATATAAACAAATACGACTTTAAAAATGTTCATTATTTCCTGTTTACGAAAAATACAAGGACGCTGATATGTAAATCGGCTTTCATAATGACTATCATCTGCATGTAATTAAACTTTACTTAATTACCGTAAAAGGCTGTGAGATGTTAACTTATTTAATATTTATTATCTTTCGTCTCAAAATATTGTGTATAATCCTAATGTATGTCCCTCATTTTAAACAGGGTGACATCAAATATGAATTCCAGTATAAAGGAAAGAACCAGCACAAAGGTGAAAACAATTTTCCGAAAAAGTTCCGCGGCGATTACCAAATGGGCAGACTTCACCATCTGGATGAATCTGATGAAGGAATCAAGACTTTTGAGTACCATGCAGACAGACACCAACATTTAATACCGACATTTTATGATTATTTATTTAACTAATAAAATGTTCGCAGCCGAAAAATGAAACTAAGGATTTTGATAAGAAAATATGAGTGCGTAACGCCAGGGCAGTTGCACGTATTTTTGTGTTGAATATAGCGATTTTGAAAAGAAGTTAGATTTAAATAATGGAACATAAAACAAACAGAGGAAATTGTATGTTAAATGACATATGGTAAATATGGAATAATTGTGAAAATATTTGATGATATATATAATCAAAAACGTAGATACGAGACGTAAATATTGGATATTTCTATAATATCAACAATAAAACTAACCATCAAGTTTGTAACTTATTTTTTTTTTGAAAATAATCTCTGCAGTATTCCCTGCATTGTTTCATTCGATGAAACTACTTTGAGTAGCAGTACAGACATCTTTTCTACGGCCTCTTTGAAGACAATCACCGCATCATTTGTGTTCTTCATAATTTATATTTGTATTTGGGAATAAATAAAATTCTCATAATTATATTATATATCAAATAATATACCCAATAATATAATTCCAATGATATACCTATAATTTTTTCACCCGGCTTAGTAAAATATTTGATCATTCGCGTGACTAAATATGCAGAAGCATCGTATATTCACTGTGGTAAGTATTTGTTCGAAGAACGAGGCGCCCACCTTTCTTCCAGCAATTTGTTTATTCTTCACCTTTTGCAACTCTTAAGAAGGAAAAACTATCAGTTGTTTTTGTGTTCCTTTCAAATCACGGTGTATCTGCCTAAAGCTTCTAGACGCTGAAAAATATTCATGTAGAATTTTTTCCGTATCTACTCTCTGTCACCGTCTGTCATGAAGTGCATAACATTGACATTGTCTTCAGTTGTTGCTGTTGAGGGACGTTTCCCAGGCATGTCGTCGCTGAGGTTGGTATGAAAGTGCTTGAACTCTTTAAACCAGCTGCAAACAGTAGTGTAGTATTTACCAGAAATCAAAGTTGATAGTAACTTTATTGTACTCAACTTCGATGTAAATTAACTACAAATATAAAGAAAGGCAAAATTAACTGCAAATATATGAATATATTCGTTATGTTTTAGTAATTTGTAGACAGAGAAGGGATCAGAAAAGAGATGTACATGGAAGAATCGACTACGAAAAAAAATATGTAAATTCAGAGAAGACACGAGTAAATAAAATTTTAAAATTTCTAAAATACGGCACAAAACTATACTTTCAATTAATATTATGAAACAAAGTCCCAGAGCGCATCTGTTTGTCCGTATTTACGCCATTTTCTCAGTCCCAACTAAACAGATTTCGTTCTAGTTTTTTATTAGAAAATTTTATAAACATACATTTTTTAATATTTTGTAAAAATTTACAATTATTATTTAGGAATATTTTATAAAGAATTATTCTGCCTATGATGATGAATGTGAGAGAAATTTAAAAAAAAATTCGTTGGAGAGGTATCTTGGTGCGCGGTACTTTATTCATTATTAATAAATGGATATAATGTGTAGAAAGATAGATTTCTTAACAAGATTTACAATAAATTCCGAAACAAGATATGTTTACATAAAATCCATAATAAACATTTCACTGTTTAAGAAAAATGAAATTTTTTTCAACTCCCTTCTCCAGAGCATATTCAACGGTCAACAGTCTTAATTTTTATCAAAATAAGTTTTATAGTGATCTTCCTTAACTTATATAGTCAGGACGGCGTTTTAAGTCAACCAAATTATACTTCACACAATGCCGCGTCTTTCACGCATTGAAGCGTGCCATTCTCAACATGGCACGCTTCAATGCGTCAAAGTCACGCGTACATTTTTTTTTATTTAATCTAATGATATTATTATATTTAGATTCAACAGTATATCAGTATTGGGAAATATTGACATCCCAATGTCACTTCTTATCCTACCTGTAAAAAGTGGCATTATAATAGCATAAAATCGTAAATCAATGTATTGAAAAATAATTACATAATTTTCTTATTTTTCATTGTAGATTCCAAGCTAAAATTGTGCACCCGGGGCACGCAATTCGTCCCCATCGTGATCACCAATAAATTATTTTTAATGTGAGTGAAACTTGGTTTGGTCTTAATAACAAATAAATGAAAAAAATTAAATGAATGCGAGTAGCCATTTGGCGATTTTTTTGGCGGTTGTGGCAAGTATTATGTGGTCACCGGCATAGTTAATTTTTAAAGTAACAACTACGAATAGCGAATACCTTGAATCACGTTTGAGTTGAGTTTCTTAGTTATTTTGTTTGTATAATTATTTCTATCCTATATTTCTAATTTTTTTATTTTCATTTAAAAATTCGTAAAAAATATGGAATTTATAGAAATTTGAGATGTTATATCTCTATTAGGGTTACGAAAGACAAATAGTACGTTTGCTCACAACATTCCACGATAGACTGCATTTTGATACGTGCAAACAATGCAAACGAATTTTCAATATCTTGCGTATACATATATATATATATATATATATATATATATATATATATATATAAATATATTTATAATTAAAAATTGCATTTCTTTTAAGAAAATCGTTTCAGAATTCAGTAGCAGAAAGAGAATATTTGACTAAAAATTTTGTTGGAATTGGTACTGTGTGTGATTAATGTTAAAAATCAACCCTATTTACATTTTCTTTTGGCTCATCCTCTTAATATATGGTAGTTTAGCAAACGAAAAGTTTGATATGAGATATATACATATTTGTATCGACGGTGACATCATAACGAAGATTTTCAGATTTTCATTAAGAAAAAATAATTTTTTTTTATTATGACGACATTTGAATAAACCCACTCTATTTGATATTAAAGTATTTTTTGCTTCTAAAATACCCGTGTTTCAAAAATGCCATTGAAAACGCAGTATTGTGTGTTTTAAAATGTTTAAACCCGTTAATTACAATATTTAGATATGTTCATCATTCAAACATTTAATAGATGAATGGATATTTCCCAAATTAAACCACATGCTTACTCACCTTCTTCTCATACCTTTGCTAAAACAGGAATGTGAGATATTTATTTAAGAAACTTGACAAACCTGTATCGCTAGTAAGTTACGTTTCTAAATAAAACGGAAAATATGTCGTTATAAGCAACTACATTATATGAAACATTTTTAATTTATTTTTAACAAAACAGGATATAATTATTTCCAAAAAATTGTAATACTTCCATCAAACAGTGAACAAAATTCTCATCTCCTTTCTACTTACGTAGGAGGAGGATTAATACTAAGAAGAAATAGATATGGTCAAATTCGCAAAGAACGCGATCGTTTTTGTTCACGAGGTTTATTAGATAAGAAATACTTATATGAAGTATTCGATTTATTTTTACAATTTTTGGCAAATAATCATAGAATTAAAACGATAGTTAACACCGTTGATTGTATTGGAATATTTCTTACTCCATTGGATACTATTTTATTTAAATGTTGGTATTGTGAACTTATTTACATGTCTTTATATTTCCGTTTTCCCCTTAATACGTTTTAACGGTGAGGTAAGTTTTCACATAAAATAGGTTTCATCCCCTACCTCCAAAAATATGATGAACTCTAGACGGACACAGTTATTGAATACATAGACACAAGCAAAGTTTGTAATCCCATTAAATAGGTAAAGAATAAGAAAGCAAGCATTGCTAATGTGTACTTAAAAAATAATTTTTCTTGAACCTTTTCTCAATAAAACGGAAAACATTTCCATTTAAGACGTGCCTCGTTTCCGCATCCGACTAATGATTCGTCGACAGCGTCAGGTGACTTAACAACGATCGAGTGCTGGCGCTCTTTAAAATGCTTTTTGATGTTTCTTTTGTAACGTTGATTTAAGAAAATCTTCACTTTGTCGGGTCCGAGAGTTTTTGCCGAGTTTGTGTTTGTGAATGAAAGCTCCTCAGTGTCGCACATTGTAAACCACGGTAGTGGTCAATGACATTGTAGGAGAAGCGTAGATTTTTTTTTAACGAAATTACATTTAGTTTAAGTAGTATGTTTTTTCTAACAAATGTTTGCGTTATTTTCTTGATTCAATTTTTTTTTCATAATTATAATAGCAAATTTTGCTTCATATTTTTAATTGTTGTCGCCTATCGGTCTATATGGATTTATGCATGGCCGTTTTAAAAAAAGGGTCTAGAAAAGTAAGTTAAAATATTTTGAGTTATACAAACCAAATAAATTGCACACTGACTAAAATTTAAACCAGTTAATTTGAAATTTTTAGTATTTCAATAAACACTGATCAAAATTTAATTTTTTTTGTTTTAGATAAAGTTCTCACTTGGTCAGAGCTTAAATAAAATTAAAACTAGTTTATAAAACTGACGATTAATTAGTTGTTATCATAATGTACGACTCTGGACAACTAAGAAAATACCAATTAAATTCTTAGTTTTCTGATGTCTAACAAGTTTAAGTTATTCCTTAGCTCTGAGTCGCCCAGTGACATTATGACACTTTGAGAAGTCTGGACTTTTCGATATTGATATGATATGTCTCGATCTCAATATCGCTATGAATATTACTCTTATGAATAAACCAAGATGCCTTCACAACACATCCTAGAACAATGTTCTGGAAAATGTTAATCACCTGCATCATTTATGTGCTTGAAATTAAGTTAATCACGCTTTTTTTTCTCTAATATACTCTTTCATTCAAACTTGGAGTCAAGAATCATACTTAATTATTTGAATGTATTGGCATGTGTTACTTGAGTGCTTTGATGACAATCGGTTGTTATATAATCTTATTTATAAAATCGATATGCGTTAATATAAATTCGTGAAATTAAATTCGCCATTTTTTGTCTAGGTGATTATTATACTAATGATTATTATAAAATTAAAATATCTTGTAATTTTTCTGTCGAGCATTGGACAGCTTCAACATCTACAAATATGGATGTGGTAGAATAGCAGTGCAGCAGTTTAAAATAAATACTATACCATATTTGATATTTTTTTGAAGTGATACTTCTCAACTACACGTATGTGATACGTGCTCGTGCAGGAAAAAGAAATCATTTTCTCACATGGACAGTTATTTGGAATACTAAGCCTTATTGCATTACGGAAAAATCGAAAATTATTTGGAAAAATGTCTTTTATTTATTGCTATATAAATATTATATTATATGAATTAAAAGCTATAAATTATAATAATTATACATTGAATTGATATGGGATGCGTAAGAAGCTTCGCTTCTGTCTGATACTCCAGGACACCTCACGTCTTTTTTGACTGTGTTTATGAGGAGAGTGAACGAAAATCACCTGCATTATTGTTAATGATTTTACATTTTATATTTAAGTATAATTATTTGCTTCGTTCGACAATTCTTAATAGATTTTGAAACATAAATATTCCTGTATATTTAAATATATATATATATATATATATATATATATATATATATATATATATAAGTTTTTATGCTAATTGATAAACGGACCATATTTATAAAACATATAAAAATTATTTTAAAATTTTTCAGTGACATATAATACAAATTTCAAATTAATTTTTAATTTTTATTATATTGGTTTCTCTTTGGTTTGTTTTTAAACTATATGTATATAACCACATATAGATAATTATAAAATTTTATATGTTGTAATATTAATAAGACATATACATTCTTGTTATGGTATATCAGAAGTAATTAAGTTATACATAGATAATTCAATTTAACGAAGAAATCGCTATTAACGTCGCCTATTGATAATATGAAATTCGCTGGTAAATGGTGAGCAAACCGAAACTTTTTTAGGGAGTAAGAGAATGATAATAATTAGTCCAATTTTGTGAATGTATATTTCACTCAAATCAATGTCCATTCGTATGTATTGAACCAATTACGTCGAATATGTCTTTTAGTGACTTCCATGGATTTACCAAAATATTAGTCTGGCATTTATATGTTTCTATAATGAAAACAAAGTTAAAGGAAACTTATGACAATGCTCTATCCTTAAAAAAAAAGAAAATACTTTTCAAAAATGTTGGTATTTGGAAAAAATAAAAAAACTGTCTATAATGATAATGCAAAATAGTTCTAATAATATAGTTCTTCTATATTCGTGATCGCAGAGACCATATATTCTTAATACAACAAAATTTTTAACCAATTAAAACGAAGTATTTAATAACTTTTTTTGGAAATAATGAAAAAAAGTAAACAATCAATTCCTTTTTTAAATTTAGTGATGAGGACATTGACAGTGTTTCATGTGGTCAAAATCAATGTCTCTTATATTCTTCTCAGGTGTGACGTGAATTTTTCTAAGTCCATGGAGGATTTGCCAGTTTCATATATTAGTATTTTTTTATATTTGTATGAAGGACACAGCAGGATACAATCTGCACTTTGCTTCATTCTGTTGGTTCAGAGCGTTCCGCAGAAAGAGCATTCCCAAAACATGACAAATAACCAAACTTTTCATAAAAATACAAGATTCCTCGTTTGTCTGATTGATCGTTTAATCAAACTTTTAAGAGATCTATTTGTTTTAAATTTTTTCTACATAAGACTACGCATGGAAGAGTATATTTGCAGATTACAGCTATTATAAGATTGCAGAAGATTGCAGTTGGGTATGATTGTAATTATGTCTAAACTCATAAAGTTAATAAATAGAAGAAATTGGATTACGCAATCTGCATGCAAACTTTGTGATTGACTTTTTTATATTCGCCAAATATCCATGAAAATTTAGACACGCATGAAATGTGACTTTTAGAATAATTACCTTAATAAATACTTGCCATCGAGGTATATATGTGCTCGAAATGAGTGCGCACCCGACCGTAGTTAACGACTGACCATTTGCGCGACTTCAGTGCGAACCCGCATAATGGCCCAAATATATCGAGTAAAAAATAATGTTTCTCAAGAAATCAAAATCGTTCCATTTTTTACTCTCTTTTTTTATTCAATCTAGTCGCTAAAAAGAAAATAAACTTTAGCATAAATATCACTTTGAAGTACATTTCTAAACACAATTTCACATTCGATTTTACACCATATAATACTAGTTCCAAAATCAATTTTATTCGTTTAAATCGTTTCAAACATTGCACATATCAGAAGCATAAATACTAAATCAAATGCTAATGCGTCTCTTAATTATATGTCAAATAGCGTAATGAAATTTAAATTTAGATATTATACACGAAAATGTTTGTATATCCATATTTTAAAAAATTTATTTTACAAAAATATGACCCAAAAATATTTTTCATTCCATAGAGGCCTACTACAAATATATCGGCATTACTACAAAAGTATCAAAATTAAATTAAATGTTTGGGTGATGCGATTTTGTTGTCCATTACTTGGGTACTAATGGGCGACTCTTAATTACATGTCAAATAGCGCAATGATATTTATATTACAATTTTAATTTATTATATACGAAAATATTTGTAAATACCCATTTCATAAAAATTTATTTTACAAAAATGTGACCCAAAAATATTTTTCATTCCATAGAGATCTACTACGGCCATTACTACAAAAGGATCAAAATTAAATCAAATGTTTGGGTGATGCGATTTTATTGTCCATTACTTGGGTATTAATGGGCGAGTCTTAATTACATGTTAAATAGCGCAATGAAATTTAAATTATAATTTCAATTTATTATGTACAAAATTTTTTGTAAATATCCATTTTATAAAAATTCATTTTACAAAAATATGCCCCAAAAATGTATTTCATACCACATAGACCTACGACGGACGTTACTATATCAAGTTTTTAAACATTTAAACAGTAACGTAATGTGTAAAGAACTGACATAATTTTTTTAAAGTGGTTATAGTCACTTTATATTCGATAAGTTAAGTTTTATCTAGGGTTATACGAGCTATAACAAAATTAATTTCAATTTATTCTGATTCATAAATCCTAAATAAAGCGAAGTAATTTTTTTCTTTTCGGTTACTGGATCTGGATTTATTCAAACCAAGGAACAGTTCAACTTTCCTTTTTTAACAGTTTCCTTACAGTCTTTTAATTGAATTAAGTGTTCGTCCGTCGTATCATATTTTCGTTGCGCCGTATTTGTTTCGTATGCTATTGTTTCGTCCTTTGTTATTTTAAATTAAGCTTAAAGGGATTCGACTGGAAATAAGACCTTTTCTTTCGTTAACATGATATATTTGCTTAAATATTTCAGCATATTTAAAAAAATACATTAATATATGTCTAATAACTTTTACAGGATTTTAATTATGAAGCACAAATACGTAAGCAAACATAAAGTAGCGAAGTACAAATGGTAAGCGAACTAATTTCCAAAACTCGGGAAATTTGTTTACTATAAAAATTTACGCATATAATAAAACTGTGGAATTGGCACTTCATAAGCGTGTCAAAATCATGTGCTTCCGGTGCCGAATTGTTGAAAACGAAATATCTTAAAAATATGGAAGTATGGAATAAATTTTGTTACTCCTTAAGTTTTGGAGTAACAAAATTTATTTTTGAATTAATAGGATTGAAATTTATTCTATCTGAGACCAATCGCATAACCTCTCGCATAACCTCTGCTTTAGTCGCACTCGCTAGAATCATAATTAATATTAACAGCTATTTATATTGGGATACTTTCGCTGAACGCTGCCTTAATTTTTGCTTTCGTTATATCAGAAGCAGTAAAATTGGGTCTCATAAAAAAATCTTACTCTAAAAAGTTTCAACCTCATTTCCATACTACTACCAAAAACTAATTAACTAAAAGCAATCAAGTCTTTTAACAGTTTTTCTAGAGAAGCGTAGGTGACTAAGTTGGAGCCTCGCAAAAAGACTGATAGAAGATTATATCTGTCAAGACATTGAACTCGGCCATTTTAAAAAGTTTTCAGATATTAATAGCTTTAATAACTAGAGTAAAGCAGAGAGAAAATTCTAGTAATATTAAAACTCTATCAAAGCGGAGAGATAACAATTTACTGCGGCTAAGTTCAGTGATATTACAGATATAATATATAATAAATCTAGACAGACAGTTCTACCTCAATCTCCTTATCTTAAAGATGAACTTAGCCATGTTTACAGTAATGTTTTTTATCAGATTTAATTTCTTTTCGTTTCCTTTCTTAATATTTACCCTCACTATAAAAAAATAAACGACTCAATAATACTTATCTATCGGTTGGTATAACATGAAAGTAACACACATACATACACATGAAAAATACAGTCTAATTGAGAACTCTCCTTTTCTTTTGAAGTCGGTTAAAAAGAAACATTTTTGTATTTCTTTTAGCTAAACCTTTCAAATTATGTCCCAGACGATAGGCAAAAAACTAAAGTCCGTGTTTAAATTGTTCTCTCCAAAATTAGCATTTGAATATTTTAAAACATTAGCTACTTTAAAATTTAATATAGTAATATCCATTACTGTACCAAATTCCAAGTAACTACATATTTTAAGAAAAACGCTTCTGTAATAATTAGCTATGACACACGGACCGATACATTATATTGAAAAGTTTTGATTTTGTTTTGAAACAAGAAATCCAGTATTTAAGATAGAAGATTAAGTCAATTTAAAGAAATTAGTAAATTTAATTCAGTATTTTTACTGAATGAAATCAAATAATATTTGAAGCAGTTAAAAAATTTAAACAAGACTGCTGATTAAGTAAAAATCAATCAAAATTCCCTAAGTTTATTTGCTAATGTTACTTTTGAAGACAAGGGCCAGGCGTGATGAGATATTATTTACTTTACCCTATACAAAATGGTTTAAGGTTAATATAAACTACACAAAGATTATACACACATCATTTATAAAAATAAGTACCTCATTGCAATGAAGTTTTAGTGCTAGTTTAAACCTAATATTGAAAAAAACTATATAGAGAATACATATGAGTTTCAATTGCCATGTTTATCGATGCATTAAATTAAAACCAAATATTCTCTTTCGGTGTAGAAATATTTCTACTTTCTGCTACAACCCTGAATTACTTATTATTAATATATTTCATGACTATGTCCTAGAACATACTTTATATAAATTGATAGTTAGTGACTTAATCGAATGTAGAAATAAGTATTCATTAATCGTCCTAACTTAAGTGAAAGAAGAACATATGCGGAAAGAATATGGTTAAATGAATATTCATATTACTCACAGTGCTTGTTTACTCACAATAACGTATATTTATCATATTTTATATTTGTTATAAAACCTATTTCACACAAAACGTTTGGACTTCATATTAAAAAAAACTAGATTTCAGATCTCAGAAACTTAACATATGAGTAAATAATTACAATTAAATCTAGAACTAAATTGAATCAAAACTTCTAAGTGGAACAAAATTAACATGGGCTTCTATTCGATATCATTCCACTACACCAGCCCACATCTGAAAAGATGATATAGACCATAGCAATAAGTAAATCGCCTCTCACTAGAATTTAAAAGTATTTAATGTTAATTTAGAAACCAAGATATCTGCAATTACTTTTTGTCAAATATTGGAATCCAGAACTATGAAACATTTTTGGATATTAGATTACTATTTTAGTTGTCGAAAAAAATTAGATGAAATAATTTTAGGATTATTATACGTTATATAAAAAAACGGGTTTAACAATAGTCACAATCTATTCCAACAAATCCTCAATTTCACTTTAATACTATTAAGATTTCATTCTAGCTGTTTATATTTTTATTTGAATACATAATGTAGAATCATGGAACAATAAGTCTAATTGCAATCAAAGACCCAAATAGGCTCCGTACAAATACTTCAATTATCAAGAAACTGGAGTAATTAGCGGTTACTCTAAAACAAGTATTGAAGAATATCACATCAATCTCGAAAAAATCTCTTACTGATTTCTATATCAAAAGTTTTCAAGTCTCTTGCACGTGATAGAGAAAAACTCTTCATGAGAATATCGGCTGTGACAGATAAGTATTTCATTTCTATTTTTTTAATGAATCTCATTGGAAGAAAATTTGGAAAGACATGACAATATGATTATGGGAAATTAAAACAAAATGTAAATAAATATTTAGTATTATTTAAGGTTATTGAATAATATTAAAATTGTTAGAATTCATTAATAAATGTTTCAGTCAGAAAAGAAACAAAATGAAAGAGAATAATACATCGATCCACTTTTCCAGGATTTCAGATTTTATGTCTCCTGCGATCATAAATTTATAACAAATTTTTCAGCCTGCAGACTTGGTTGTGTCTGCCGCCTTAAATTATCAAAATCTTATGACATCGTCCATCATACCGAACATCGTTTTACATTGTCTTCTACGTCAATATACTTACATTTCCCTCTAAGTATTGTAAAATATGTTACAGTTAAGAGCCACGTAGTCACAAAGAATACCTTTGAATTTAGCTGCTATGTGCTAACAATAGCTGTGTTGTATTTCTTCTATAGGAAACATCCACACATTATCTAAGAACTAACTTTGAATTAATAACTTAAACGCATGTTATTTTCCTCTCTGCGAAATAAATTTTCAGTCTTCCCTTAAATAATTTTGTCATTTGTAAAATATACAAATAGAAATAAATTTTGTGTGAATTTCATAAACGTCAATATATCTAGAGAATAATATTATTTACTTTATGTCAATTTATCTTGAGTAAATAATAATGTTGATAACGTGTCTAAAGCAGAATCTAGGAAAACATGATAGCAAGAATACCTTGAATTATGCTTCTGTAGTTATTCCACTCTATGTGTTAGTTAGAGCAATATTAAATCTTATATAAAGCAAACAGTGTAAATGGAAATTTGTAACAAAATAATTTACTTATAATCATATTTTTAGTCTAATTACAGGAAGTAATTATTTATGAAAATGCTGTCGACAACGAAACCTAAGTTGTGAAAAAGAATTTAAATAAACTATTTAGTGGCGAATAAGCAGCTTTAATTATAAATTGCGCTATTAATAAATATATACTTATATATAGGAAAAACAATATTTAAATAAATTTAAAATAAAGCCAGTTTTGGGCGCTGAAGCAAATTTCGGTAATCGTTTAAAATAATCTTCGCTAAACAATTGCTCGTGACAATCAATAAATAAGATCATATAGTAACAATACTCGTAGATGGAAAAATAAAATAGGGTCGATTCGTCGTCCAACGTGATTTCCAGCACAAATAATAACACTTTAAGTAACTTTCTTAAGAGTTAAACGTTGCTTCTAAATAATATTATCCAGTAGATGATTTATTATTTAACATTTTTAAAATTATGTGTAGTCGTCGATATTGAATTTCTAAGTGCTCTGTTTATTGAACTAAGAAGCTGGTAAAATTTGCTTATTAAACTCCATATCAGCATAAATATATTTCAAGTGTGACGAGAATTGCTTTTGATCATGCGTTTTTTTTAATTATTTAATAATTATATCGCTAAATCAGACGTGTATACATGGCACAAATTCACAAAACATTTTGTACTATCGAAACCCAGAAATTATTTTATATTTTAAACATAATTTTGAATTACTTTAAAAGGGGGGAAAATGGTGTACGTAAGACTATATGGTAGAAATGAAACTTTGACAACGAATATAGTCATTCTGTGTATATCAGAAATTTCGAATAAAAAAAAACAAAAAAATTAGATTATTAATAGTTGTGTAATATCTATACATTAACGGAGACACGTGGACAAGCTAAAATAATGCACTGCCTATTAATATCATAATATTAATCGTAGTCTAAAAAGAAAATATACATCTTGAGTATTAACCTGAAGTTTCCAAATATACTGAGAAAAATTCCGCGCGGGAGAGAAGTGTTATTCGAATTTTATTGACAAATACTATTTTTGTAAGCAAATAACATAAACAAGAAACAAGAAACTTGGAAACAAGCAGTTGAATTCAAGGATCTTGAGTAGTAGAATTCAAACATAGACTATCGACAATACACTTTTTTGTATTTAAACTTTTCTGTATATGTACGCACTTAAAACACATAAGTTCTGACGTAGATTAAGTTAATAACATGTAAATTTCTAAATACCAAAAAGTTTTTATTTAATTTCAGCAATGAAATGAAAATAAAATCGAACAGGAAAAATACACAAGAAACGAGATTCGAACTCAGACTTCTGTACCGTTCGGTACGTTATCGTGTTTTTTACTGTTACGCAAATGACTCATTGGGCATAATAACGAAATGAAAATATATTTAAACTTGGCTACTCTCGGTCGGATAAATATAACCTAGCACCGAGAATACCCGCAAGCATCGAACGGTGTACACGACCTACCGCCGAGTAAATATATCCGAAGAGCCTTAGGCTTAGCGTGATGCTATTACAAATCTTTTCCTATTAAATTTTTTGGAAAAGGCGAGCTAAAAGAAGTTTTCATTTGAAAAAAAAATGCACTTAAATTATAGCTTTCAAATTCTTATATCTTCAGCATCAACCATTATTTTATTAATGTTCAAGTAACTGTAAATTTTACAAGGATTATTACAAGGATTGAAAGAATCGGTGAGTTTCTTTCAAGAGAAAGAAACATTTTAATCTAAAGTAAGCTCGGTCGTATAACTTTAAACCACTGGTAGCAGATAAAGCGGTTAGTACCTCCAAGTTTTTTAGCAGATTTTGATCGAAATAATGTTCCTTGTTATATTGCATAAATTTATATATACCCGCCTCTGTTTATACGTCTCTGTATTATATATCTATCCACAAATATGTCACATAGAAAATTAAATTCCATAATCCATTAATATGTAGGTAATGAACTTCAAAATTGAATTTAGTTGATACCCTAATTTCGCGTTAATACTTACGTATGTATTTATATGTCCTACTATTGGCTGGAATTTGTTATTATAAGAAATTCTTATGAATAAATTTTAATAAGCGTACATTATACTTAATAAAATTTATTTTGTGAAATATAGTTTAATATAAAATATTTCTTGACTGAACCTGTGTTCAACGAACTAATATTGACATGCCAGAAAATAATAAACGACTTATGAACATACCATTATTAGAAATCACGTCTTTTATTTAATAATAATAATGAATGCTTGGTGGTTTTCTTTATGGAAAATAAATTACAACAAAAAACAGAAGGTAATGAAGTTTTCTAATATAAATGTACAGCGTTGTTACGAAAAATCTTTCGAGTACCATATATTTTGATTAAAAGTTGAGAGCTATTAGGATTCATGATACATGTCTACTCTAGCTCCTCGTTTTTATGTTTTTGTCCTTTTTTACACTCAGTCATGTCTACAATTTATGAAAATATTTACTTTCCATTTGTGTTCTTTTAGTAATAACCTATCATTTTTATTTTAATTGTTTATTAACTTAATTTATTAGAAATATGACAAAAGCGACATAACAGAAGCAAAAACTGAAACAGATATTTAGTGGAAGTTGTATCAAAAGCAGAAAAAGAATTTCTAACATAAACAGAAACAGAACTCAGTTAGCACGTACTAAAAGCGAAGTTATTTTTTGTATCGTATATTTAAAAATGGAAAGAAGTTCTACATAAGAAGCAAGTTAAGTTAATATATAGGTAGGTATTTAGTTAATACCTATCAAAAAAATTTTAATATTAAAAACTTGTGAATAGCAGACTCTACCTTAAATATATTATATAGCAGCCTACTCTAAGTCAAATCCACTCTTTTCTTTATAATAAATATAGCTACTTTCCTGAACAATTGTGGAGCTAATAAAAATTTCGGTCTAATTGTAGTGAAATTGAGTATTTGTGAGAGTTAATTTGCCACCACATCCAAGGATTTTTCGTTAATATTTCGGAAGTCTTTTTCCTTGTTGTAATAAATTAAATTCTAACATAAACAGAAACAGAAGAACAGAGAAAAAGAAAATGTAATTGAAAAAAGAAATATTAAATAGGTGAAGTTAAAAATTACATGAAAAATATGTGTGTAATAAAAAATAAATGTTTTTTTATATTATTATTTTTGAAATTTTTATAAAAGTAAACACAAAAACATGTAAAAAATAATTAAGAATATAGGAATATAAAATGTTTATATAGATGAGTTATAATTCTTGTAAATTTAAATACAAGTCGTTCAAGTCATTTTTTGTCTGAGTATAAATTTCAATGCAGCGCTGAATTTTGTGTATGATGAAATCAAACTCTTAAATATATAATCCTATTCGAATCTTTATTAGGTTTTAATGAATGTAGTGTAATTTTTTTATGTCTCGCTTTTAAAAAAAAACCTATAATGTGGCTGAAATAGCTTCTTCTGTATGACATCCTTCACTCATTTTGCGCTTAACAAAATATTACTTCTTTCAGAAATTATTTTTTATCTCGTCTGTGGTCAAAGTAAATAAAGAAACGCTTGCACTAATTTGCTTAAATTTCTGACGAGTTTTTAGTGATAAAAGAAATTACGTGTTCGCTAAAATATGAATAACTATTTAAGAGATTAAGTCCTAGTTTTGGCTGCATCTCGAGGTCCAGGTTGAATACGTATTATGATTTCATATCAGGCTTCTTGAACAAATTTATTGTTTTGGCCATTAGATATTAGCAACGCCTTGACAATAAGAAGTTTCCTCATTATCGCTATCTGCGTCAGCTGCATCTGAATCCGAACAAGTGCTACATGATTCTCTTCAATCTCCAAAGTGATCGTATGCCTGAGTTCCAGTTCCAGAAGCTTCTGAATTTTTATAACTTAGTTCAGCTATTCGTCATAATCGTCTTTTGATATAATCGTATTCGTTGTGCTCGTCAAGTCATGGTACTACCTGCAACTACTGGCGATATGCCATTTTGGTTCCCTAATAGTAATTTTAATACAATATAATAAAACAAATTATATAAAATAATATCATTGATTATAATAAACCTATTACTAAAATATAAAAAAGCATATAAATATAAAATAATTAAGAATATTTCATCATTCCAACAATAATTAAAAAAACCAAACCTACCAACCTGACCAATTGCGGGGATACAACGACAAAGATAAGTTATTCGTGGCATAACCACTCAACCTCAGTGCACAGCGGTTGCTAAAATGACGTATTACACATACAGTATTTATAATTTAGGCTAATAAGACCTGATAACGTCAAACTTAAAAAAAGGTATGTTTCGATGCTTGGGAGACAATTGTCATCTACGTGACCTTTGTAGGGTTAATCTGAATTCACAATTTTCTTACCCTTCGACTTGTAATAATTGTTAATCATAAGGGCAGATACTTAAATGATAGTTTTCAGTAATTTTAGTTATAACGAACAAATACTTCGGTATATTTTCCCAAAAATGTTGCTTTGTTATATCATTGGAAATATTTATTTTTTTAACCTAATATAGGTTGCATCACGTAAGAGAAGGGAAGCGGTGGCGTGGAAGATATCTATCATCGGGTTTAGATTAATGTTTAAAAGAAAAAGAATGAAAATTTTCTTTTTATGGGTATTTCAAAATCAATAGTAATTTTTAATTAGAAAATATGGAAGTAGAAATGAATTTTGTTATTATATTTCTGAAAATATTTCGAACTTAAAATTAAAATTTACATTAATGAAATCAAAAAAATAAAGTCCAGCAACAAAAGTTTCTGCACAATAAATATTTTATATATACATATACATATGTACATACATACACGTGTGTGTGTGTATATATATATATATACATAGATATAGATATATATAAACAAGTTGACACAAAAATAGTGTCAAGCGGATGCACAGAAGTAGAAAATATTAAGATCTATCCGAAATATACCTATACGTGTTCGGTGATTTTTACTAATTTCTGAGTTACAAATTTTTTCTGTATTTTTTTGCTAAACTCGTCAATGAAAACAAAATATTTCTTCACGACATGAGTAAATTTTATAGAACCTTAATTTCTCTTTAACGATAAAGGGCGAGAAAAGACCCGGTAGGCTCGTCGAAGTAACTATTAACAAAAAAGTTCTTGCTTTCAACCTGACTATGAAAGACCGGCAAATTACATACCGTCAGATAGAAAATTTATCGAAGGTAAGTGCACCAACCCTTCTCTATATTCTGCATAAAGAATTAAAAGTTAGGAAAGTTAAAAATTAAATGAAAGTTAAAAAAATGAAAATAATTCAATCATCACCAATATGGAAATGTGGTTATGATTGAACCTCAGGAAAATGTGGGTATTTCAAAACGAGGAATCATACTTATAATCTTATAACATAATATTTTATCCTTTGAATAAAACGGAATATCAGATTCCCTTTTATTCAGAGGATAAAATATTATGTTGAATTTATTTAAAAATTCTGCACAATAAATGTTAATCTTTGCTTATAGAATATTGGTAACATGTTCTTCGCTTTGATACATCCAACGTGGAAGATATTTAATGACTTAATTACATTCTTCTCTTGAAAAAAATTATCCTTGTTAATATATGGTATTCATATGTTCATATCTTAATATATGTAATTTTTCATATAATGATATCTTGGTGCATGTATTTGGCAGTACGGCGAGATTTTTGTTTCATATGCTGTTTATAATCCTCACTTGTTTTATTTTACTAGTTTTGGCATAGAAAAATTATATCAATCTTCTCTACATAGATAAGAACCACAACTGACTATGAATATAATACTACCTCCTTGAACTAGCAAATTCTCAGAGCAAGATAGGAAATTGAAATAACGACTTATCACTATTTTCTACCAGGTATAAAAAAATGGGGTCATACTAAACTATCCCCAAGCTTTATCTCTTTTTTTTAATTTCTTCATATTCAAAATTGAATTATACCTTCGTCCTGTTCAAATATAATCTTTTAGTGCGGACATATAGATGTAATCTGTAAAATAAGGCTATTTTTTTCTAATTTCTTATTTCCTTCTTTTAATCTCATCTTATTTCTTTTTTTTACCCCATAAAAATTAATGTAATTGATTAAGAAATCTTTCAGTTTAAAGAAAAAAGACATTCTACAACACGTATAGTTACTTGTTGTGGCCTGCAGGATGGTTGGAAAACTTTTGCGATCATTATATTATAATCCAATAAAAATAATTGAAAACATGTAATAAACCTGTCGTAACGTCGAGTATACAAATTTCTATGCTTATAAATTGCTATGTTTTTTTATCGGTCAGCCTAAAACGCTACCTAGAAATACATAAGTGATAAAAGTAATTCTTCCTATGTCATCTATATTAAGAAGCAGCGGAAGTGTGTCAAAAACCCAAATTTTTATTGATATATATATATAAAACATTAACTTCCTACGTCGAGGCATATTACTAAAACTTCTAAATAACTGTGGGCCCAACATTTTGATTTAGTCGTAACCATTGTCATAATGCACAAACATTGAACGGAATTAAGTTAAGAGTTTAAAATTAACAGAAAAAATTAAATGAAAAAAGCTACTATAAGCCAGATATGGATGAAATGTTCGAATGCAAGTGAGGGCATTAACGCGATCGCCGGAAAGTGATTTATCTCTGGCAGAAATTCATGACGGCGTATTAGTGGTTGCCGTTCATTCTCTTTGATTGATTTATGTTATTGTGACGGGAACATGAGAATGCTAGGAACATGTCTGCTTTCAGTGCTTGCTTCATTCGGTGCGACTTTTTTATTTAATTAAATTATATCAGATACATTCAATATTAAAACTGTAATAGGTTCTATGTAAAAATAATAATGTATCAAGGCCCAATAATGCTACGACAATTTGAATTTACAAACAAAATGTTGGATTTGAGAAAGGTAACTTAAGGAACGATAATATAGCAAAAAATGTCATTCGAGGTAAGCAGTCTCTTCCTTTTTTTTCATATACTGTGCTTAAATTTTCCATTAACATACTCTAATAATTAATTCTTCAGTATATTAACCATCCTTTCTTTTTCCATTAACCCTATCGGGTAATATTTCGACGATTAAAATACTTAAATATATAGAGCAATTAAATCGATTATTTTGAGGCTTTTTCGATTAATCTAATCTAAGCTAAGATATCCGTAGCTAAGAAGTTTGAGTTACAGATACGTTTCTACATAAAGCTGTGTTAAGTAAAAAGTTGCAAGTTTAATGCTGAACATCATTGTCTATAAGTTTAAAAAGTTAATGTTAGTATATGCTATTTATTACCAAAGCATTTTTCCGCTTAATAATACACAATACACATTTCATGGGAGATAACATTATTTTGATATTTATCATTAAGAGCAAATGGCAGACCTGCTACACTCCTTTGAGGATATAGTGGTGGTGCTTGAGGATATTAATCTGTTCTTTCAAACTCCCTTGAGGATATTAATCTGTTCTTTCAAATTTTCAAAGATTTCCTAGGTAGTTAATCAAAATTAGAGAATGCTAAAAAAACATTTTTTATTTAATTTTTTTTAAGTGTACCCTTCAAATTAGCAAAGGTTAGCAGTTGGTTTTGCTTATTTGGTATTGTCCTTAGCAAGGCAAAAGGGTTCAGCGGCACTCGCAAGATCTGTAAATTCTTAGATGTTATGCAACCACGACTCTCTTCTACGATCGGTTTTTTTCGCCCAGCAAATTTTGCCATATTTTTTGCAAGAAATCAAATCCCTTATGCCTTAATACATGTCTCATGTGTGCAACTTTACTTACTTTGATAGTTTGCAACAGTTTACGTTTATGACCAACTCGTCGCAGAACTCCGTCATTTGTGACTTTCTGAGTCATTTGTGATCGTGCATCACAAATGACTCAGAAAGTTACAAAGTCAAAAATATTGAAAATGTTGGCTCAGTAGACCCATATTTTAAATATTTCCGTACGTTTTCTTAGATCTGACTTAATAGTTCAGGCTTTGCATTCATATAGAAGTATTAGCCACATGTAGTAGTGGAGAAGACGAATTCAAAGTGGGATTTGTAGGCTACGATTGCAGCGGACCTTTTTTTAATTTCTTCAAAAGTACTGCAGGTCATTTCAATGCGAGTTGTGATCTGTATTTCATTTTATCAGTTTTGAGTAAGCCAAGTTACGAGATATCTATTTTTATTCACCTATTATGGTTTTTAAGCTCCTCAGCTTCCGATGATGCTATGAGAACTGTGTCCTCAGTACACCTCAAGTTGTTGATGAAGCGATCATTGAATTTCACACCACAGTTTATTTTTCTACAGCTTTCATCATGATCTCGTGTCACGAACAACCGTTGATATGATCCTCGTGTCCGAAAAAAATCCTTAGGATTTAAGAATGAGAGTAATGTGATGTCGATGAAATAGTTCAGCATATATTATAATGATATTGTAAGGATCTACTATGCAGCGATTCATCATGTAATAAATTACGAAGGAAATTATAAGTGTACGGGTCAGCTCGCGTACACTACTTTAATGTCCTCTTGTGAGCAACCGTAGTCAATAAATAAACGCTGGTTAGAAAGCGGATATTCGGTATTCTAATACGCTATATTCTCTATAATAATCCCGTATATAATTTATTATATTAACTGATAATGCTTTATTTGCCGGATCGTAACGATTTTTATATATAAATACATCCATTCTTTTAATTTATTTTCCAAAATTATTTTTTGGGAAACAAGAATTAAATGTAAAATAGGAAAATATTCAAAAAAGTTTAAAAAAACCATTACGAAAATATTGTTCAATACGAATATACCTTGAAAAGTAATAAAGAATATACTATATTTTTAAATTGCAATCGAGTTTAAAAAGTTTTCCATTAATCTCGCTTTGGAAAATTGCTTAAATTTTAGCATGATGTTAAGGCGTTAGCAAAGCTAGAACAACAGTAAAACTTATTTAACGTTCACGTTTATATGTACACTTATTCCAAAAGAACAATTCTCTGAAATCGACGCTACTCTCTTTCATCGTTAAATTAAACCCCCAATTAAACGAAATTATTAAAACGACTAACTACTTAAGCGATTATGCTGCCATTAACACCGTTACGGTATACAACTACCGGAAAGAATTTAGTTAAATTTAGACAAGGAGAGTTTTCAGGAAAATGCGAAAAGAGAAATAAAACAATGCCAAGTTCTATAAAATGAGGAAAACTCATGTCTTTCATGGGAAAAGGCTGTGAAAAGAGGTGATGTTGTGGTTTAAATGGTCCAACGGATATTGATATTTTATATTTAGCGATCGATAAAAATATTTTTGCCTTTTGCGCAAATTTTATGGCCGCACGCTGGCAGATGTCAATAATTTAACTTTATCGGTGATATTAATCTTTCAGGTGGTGTTAAATTATTCAAGCTTATACTTATAGGAATGTACACATATAGACAAAATAGTATTTGATATTTGTATTTAACTATGAAAATATTTTAGTTTTTAGTAAGTTTAGTACAAAATTACAAATTAAAGTTTAAAGCATTGAAAACTGCTGAACATCTAGTAAAAACAAATATCTTAAAAAAATTATAAAAACCTTATATTTTACACCATATATTATATATCAACATATATTTAGAAATATATGTACAACATATGTTTGAGCTAAACAGATCTATTCTCTAATGCGCAGCATGGATTTTAGTCAGAAGTTGGGTGGTTATGAACCTTGTATGTTTCCAAACCTTATATTTACACCATATATTATATATCAACATATATTTACAAATATATATACAACATATGTTTGAGCTAAACAGATCTATTCTCTAATGCGCGGCATGGATTTGAGTCAGACGTTGGGTGGTTATGAACCTTGTAAGTTTCCTTGACTATGTTATTGTTGACCTTGGATTAGTTGTTATTACTTATCTTGTTGACCTTGGATTTCAAGTAGGTGTTGTATATTTCGGCTATCAGAAACTTTCGTTCGTGTAGACAACGATATTTCTAAATTGCCTGGGCAAGGTGGGATTCCTCATTTTACTTTCACGATTTTTCTGGTCGTATAATCCGAATGGAAAGCAAAACTTATGTGCAAATAACTTTAAATTCGAGACTTACTTTACGCGATCGAAACTGAGCCAGAATGAGAATATGGGGTCTATAATTTTTATTATTCTAGTAAACGAAATTGGTCGCAGCGGTCAAAGTTGCGCATTGTCCGTTATTCGCGGACGATATGAAACTTTTTACATACGTAAACTATGAAGCAGATGACGAACGGTTGCAGCGTGACCTGTTAATAAATACGAATATACGTTGAGCCGTGTCCCACAGCATCGTCTGGATGAACGATATTTAGGATATCGTCCATACAGGCGACACAGCAGGGTCCGGTTCCCGGCATATTCATATTTATTAGGAGAATGATATCAATGATATGTAGCAGTCGAATTTTATTAGCAATTGAGGTACCGTGGGCATATGGCGGATGTGAAAAAAAATCGTTTCAGAAATTTGGAATCGTGTTTCATAATTCAACTTCTATATCTAGAAGTGTAAGCTTTCCTAAACCATTAATTTCTTAGTGTTACGAATAGGTTACCCATAATGCATCAATAAATGTGCGTGTGTATACATATAAATAGATAAATAAATATAATTATATTTAACGAACGTAATTATATATTAGTAGAAAGTTAAGGAGTTATTTTTCTCTTTTCCATAATACAGGGTTTATTTAGTAAATTATATGCAAAAAATGCATAAGAGTAAAGTCATTTTCATTTTTATGCTTGAAAAGGGACGTTTTTTATATGAAAAAACAATATTTCCTTTCTTTATTTTGACCGTTTTAATCTTTTATACTTAAATTTGTCATGAAATAGCATAAGGATATAAGCTCTTCAAAAATTCTCTCAGGGCTAGAAGGTATATGGAACAATTAATAAAATACAGCTAAATGAAATATGTAACAGAGCGTCATATTATATTATTTTGTTCTAAAACCTTAATTTTTGCTAAGTTTACTATAAACCTTGCGTAGTATAATGATTTTGGTATGTAAAAAATGTACATAACTTTATTTATAATTTCAGCGACCTCATTCTATTGGTTTCATATTTTTTTTCCATTCTATTCGTTTAAGGAACTCAATTAAAAAAAAATATACTTTATTTTAAAATGCAAAAATTGCAAAAAATATACTTTATTTTAAAATGCTTTAAAATGCAAAAATATACTTTATTTTAAAATGCTTTAAATGCAAAAATTTTAAAATGCAAAAAATATACTTTATTTTAAAATGCAAAAAAGTAGTATAACGCTCATTTCCTTTTTTAAATCTATACATAAAATATTTTAGACTGACTCAATAGCTAAAGTGTGAATAAAAATATTCACGATTTTTTGTACAGGATTGGTGTAATTATAATTGAATTGACCTTTCTTGGCCATGAAAAAAAAATTTAATGAGTGCAAGTAACCTTCACGTGTGGTTGATCTAAAATTTCTTTGACAGTTATGGTTTTATGTAGTTTATGGTGTAATTATTTTGCAAAGTCACAACTACCGATTGCAAATATTTTTAATCAAGTTATATTTGCTCCCATCCGTTAAAAAATGTTATTGTTCATTTCCAAAACTTATCCAAAGACACACATCTGGTTGATGATGTATTTATTTTGCAAAACTACATTACCAGTAACCGATATCTTTAATCACAGTTAATTTATTACCATCCGTTAAGGAGTTATAATGCTCATCTCCAAAATTCATCATCAGATTCCGACATGGTCGATGGTGAAGTTAATTTGTAAGGCAATAACTATTGGACGCAAATATATTTAATCACAGTGGATTTACTACCATTCGTTAAGGAGTTCCATTTTTCATCTCCGAAACTCATCATCATTTTTGGTTTAGTCGATGGTGGAGTTGTTTTAGCAAATATATTGAATCACGTTTGATTTATTACCATTTGCTAAGGAATTATATTTTTCAACTCCAGAACTTATCAACCGACTCCGACTCGGTCGATGGTGGAGTTTTTTGCAAAATAACAAATACCACTAGCAAATATTTTGAATCGCGGATGATTTACTTCATTAAGTGGCTCGATTTTTATGGCAGAATCTCATTATAAGATTATTACCATGTTTTTTGGATAACGGACCATCTCGCTAATATAACACTTTAATATAAAATAGTTATTAGTGTTAAACTTTATAAAAATAGAATAGAAATAAATTCCAGTATATATATATACTCACATGAGTATGTAACACATATACTCACGAAATTCTATAGCCACTGGATGTTCTCAAATACAGAAAATTACGTAAGCAAAGTCTAAGCTTTAATGACCATTATTTCCGTCCGAAAAAAATTGAGTTACTCTCAATTCGTGGCTAAAGAACTTTTACTTTAAAAATATTATCTGGTTGAATTATTTTATTTCGTAGTATCTATTACTTTAAGTTTTACACATACATTTGAATGATGCTTTATTATATATATATATATATATATGTATATATATTTTTAATAATATATATATATATATATGTGTTTGAGTGTGTGTGTGTGTGTGTGTGTACATGTGTGCGCATGCGCTTGTGTGTATGTTTAATTACAATAACATACATAATCAATAATACTGAAAAAGTTTATAATTATTAGTTTATAATTATATATTTTAAAAAATACGGAAAATTGATAAGATCACTCATATGTATGTTTGTCTGAAGCAATCGTTTTCTTTTTCTCGGAAATCATTTGACGTAAGAACATGAAATTTGACATGGCAATAAAACATATCAATCCGTATATACGTCAATGCTAACACTTAGGTATATTGGTATAAAAATTTTCAAGGGTATAGGGAAAAAATACTATATAATACTATATAAAAATACTAAATAATTTGTCTGAAGCAACCGTTTTCTTTTTCTCGGAAATCATTTGACGTAAGAACATGAAATTTGACATGGCAATAAAACATATCAATCCGTACATACGTCAATGCTAACACTTAGATATATTTTCAAGGGTATAGGGACACGAATCTTTTTAAATTCCACACATAATGTGGGATGACGTTTGAAAGGACTAGGTATAAGGGTATTTTTTTTAATGATTTAAGTTATCATATTGTCACAGGTATTGTGAAAAATGTTTAAAAAAATATGCTGAAAATAATACATCTGAATATTTGAGGTTCAAATTTTTTGCAAAAAATGTTTTAAAACTACAGAGTAGGTTTATAGAAACCCTGTGATGAAATAATAACAAACAATGAATCAAAATGGAAAAAGTGACAATTTTCATTAAATTGAAAAACTTATTATGAATTTAGTTTCCACGCAAAAAAAATGAAAAAATTATAAGATGCGATGTATAACTTAAACGCAATTTTTAACGAGATACTAAAAATATTTAATAAGCTCCCTTATAATGAATGCTAAATAACTGGCCAATGACGTTATAAGCCAGTCGTATTTTGTATGGGGCGTTTTCGCCCAAACCGTAGCTCATCAGTTTTTAATTTATTGTAACTTTGTAATGAAAATCCTATGTACGATATATTTATATTCACCTTCTTTAATGTTATTATTCATTATATTTTAGTAATAAAAAAATATATTCAAGTATTGTTACCTAGTCCGATACTACTGAACAAAAAATTATGAAAAAATAAGAGTTTTTAGAAGCCCGCGCAAAGGCTGCAGTAAAACTATAGCCCTGATTCTAGATGTTATAATTATTTAAATATATACCGTGCTGTTATGACCGTGAATGTATAGAAGGCAAAACAATTATGTTTTTCTATATTTTCAACTGATTTTCAGAGAAGCCATGCAACGTAGTTGCTTGAAATTTGCATAGTAAGGCATCTTGTTAGCCTACATATTTTTTAATTTTTAAACACAGAAATTTGCGTAGAAAGGCGCCTTATTAGCCCACATCTTTTTTAATATCCAAATACAGATTTTAAAGACGGGATAAACAAAGGTATTAATTTACATATTAATAAACAAAGCTCTATATCATATGAGCATGTGAGGCATACACAAATATTTTAAGTTATATTTTGGAAAATTTATGTATTATTGTTAATCCCATTTAACACATATCATAGTCGGCTTACAGATAAATACATATAATAATAACAACTTAAAATATATGATACTATATTTACCGACTATTCCTTTTCAGAGCTAACTTCAAGTACATAAATAATTAAATATAACGAACAATAGCTGCATCTGTCAGTAAATAGACACAGCTAGTGTTTACTGTGACAGCAATTTTAATACAGAATGAATAATAAACACTAGCTGCATTCATTACCGACGGATGCAGCTATTGTTCGTAAGTCGCACTGCAGCTACACATTCTTCGCTCGACGCGAGTATTATTCGGTCACTCGTAATAATTGTGCTCATTTTTACTACAGACCTGTTTGTGTAGCGAATGAACAATGCATGTTATGCCTACACCTTGTTACATCTATTGCAAACAAACATTACCTCAACTTTTTTGCTTTTATCTTTGACAGGACGAAATGAGGAAGAAGAAATGAGAGTTTTGTCTGAGATGTGATGAAGTTTGTGACTATTACCTCAAAACCATTGAGTTATATAATCTTAAATTTGTTTTTACTAAGTGACCACAAGCAATTGTCAATATTAAAAAAAACTTTTACCTGGAAGTTGACCTTGCGTACTAAGTATTTCGACTCATTTTAATTTTATATAAGCATCAGAATATACCAGAAGTGTTTAACCTGTGGGTATAAAGGTGTTATGTTAAAGTTCCAGTCATTTGGTAAAAATCGAAAACATAGCAAAGGTTTTAATTGTGTTGCATATTTCTATGGGAGAAATCATTTATTATTTTTTTTCTATATTTTGGACACTTCATTTGTAAACAAACGTTTGTAACTAAAAAACTATGGTGTCTTTTAACCTGTTAATTTCCAATGGAAACTACAAGTGCATTTTGGTAATCTGCTTCTAGAATCATTGATTTTATACTCATTGCCATCTCGCGGTTTTTATTTATTACAGGATGTTCAAAGTAGACAACTATGGCAACCGATTTAGTTCATTACAACCTAATTATTTGTAATAAAATATAATATTTCATAACTATCTTTATCGCATTACTTTTGAGGCCACTGAAGCAAATTTTGATAATTATGAACTATGAAAGGTAAACAATATCAAGGTTTATAGTTTGTTTTACAATTTTTCGTAAACTATTACTCTTCTAGTTTATTCAAGAAACTATATAATTAAAAAAAACAATTGTGTAATATAGGTTATATGTAATCGTCGATTTCAGTGTTTATTTTCTTTTTATTCTTTCAGATCGTGTTAAATTAGATGCGAATGATACGTTTTTAACTTAATCGTACCGTTCAGTTTTCTCTTGATACTCGGTTTTAAGGTGTTTTGATTCTTGGCATGATGAGCTTGAATTCTTTTGTTTCTTCTTTATTCACTAAAGTTGGACTGGAGGAATGCTTGTGGCAAACGCATAGAGAGACATATAAGTCATTTCATAAATATTCCATTTTTCCTATTTTTGTAGAGAACATTAAAAATATTTTACAAATGTGTTTAAATTGAATTAAAATATGATGTTTTTTTAAATTTGGTAGTAGATATTCAATCCACTGATTATTTTTAAAATAGCCTGTTTCCATTAATATTGAAAACCGTAAAAAAATATTTAACTGATACTTTTATTGTTTTATGTTTAAAAATTGAATGCATGAGTTAATGTGAAAAGTTTAAATTTTAATTTTTTTCGCAAAATTTTTATGTTTGTTTTTTTATAAGAAAGACTAATAAATATTCACGTTTTGGATATAACAATTCTGTTACATCAATGTTGTTCAGGAGAATTTAATCAAAATATACATAGGATTAACTTAACTTGAATAAAGGGAGCAACATAATATAAATGGAAACGTTTCTAACAAAAAAATCAACATTACTGAAAATTAAAATGAATATAAAAATAAAAAAGGGTTATGAAAAGAGTTCTTTGATAAACTTGGTTTGATCAAAAATATCACCAGGATAATATCTACAGATGTCATAAATATACCAACAAAGGGATACGCCAGGAAGGAATAGTAGTGTGTACTTGAAGATATTGTTTTATAAGGCATAATATACTATATGAAGATTTACTTTAGGTAGAAGCTAACAGAGGTAATCCATCAAATTGTCTTTCACATCAGTATTAAAACAAGTAAAACCCTTAACCTTTGAGCTGAGAATAGTTGAGTGGTTATAAATTTATACCAGAGAGCAAATTTTTTAATGTACGGAAAAATCTTTTCAATAAAATGAAATACAAAATTCTTGCTCGTTTTTCCACAAAATCGTATAAGAAATTGAAAATTGCTACTTGGTTAGCTTCTAAAGTGTTAAATTCAAGTTATTCAAAATATTTTTGAAATTACTTTGAAATTTTTTAAAATTGCTTTGAAACTATATTTCTCGAACGGGGTTTAAAAGGGGAAAATGATAAGTTAACTTTTAATCTCATTTTAAATGCAATAAAGGGTGATACCTCATCCGATGGGATTTATAATTTTTTTTATTCATTCTGCTTTACAATTACGGACAGGTATTTTGAAGTTTTTTTTACTTGCAAAATTTTAACCACAAATTTTCGAATGCACTAAAATAAAATTTTCTTAAAAAACCTTTTCTAAATATAAGACGTCACCAATCTAAAAATAAACCACGCTTTTCTAAGCATAAGACGTTTCAAACCACGCAAAATCCTATCTAAATTCCCTTTCAAGACTAATATTCTTCTGCCGCTCTGAGTAAATGCATTCGTTTTCCAAGGAGCTTTTGTACGGGATTCCCTTAATATATGGGTTTGATAAGTAACAAGACTACTGTAGAGCAATGTATCGGGAGTACATTATATGCTGTGTGTTTAGATCTAACTTTATTTGTAAATAAAAAACATAAAAAAATAGAACTAAATTCATTATTAGGATAAAGGTTTTACTTGTTTTAACACTTATGTGAAAGTCAATTTGATGGAGCCTTATTTACTGATATTCCACTAGATATGAATTATCTTCATCTACCCCAGGCAAAATCCATCTTAAGTTTTCACGTATTTTAGATTTCCTCAAAAAATAATCACATTTTGAATTGCCTGAAAGCATAAATCTGGAAAATGTAATCATAAAATCTTCAGAAATATATTAGCTACAACCTTCTGATATATGTCCAATACACGCATGAACAGACATGATGAAATTATAAGGTTCCTAGTTTGCAATGAAAATATAAGGTTCCAACTCTACGAAAAGCAATGCCTACATGGTTACATTTCCACTGGTATTAAATTGCATTAAACTATATTAAGATCAATTAATTTCATCGATAAATTATGGATAAGATGATTTACCATTAACGTGAAGGTCAAATAAATACATTAAGTCGAAAACTAAAAATCATGTTATTTTAATATACACCTTTATTTCACATGTGATTTCTATGCAAGTTTTTAAAAATACATACAAAAAGTATGGTGTTACTTCTTTACTACTTATGTCTGAAATGTGTATTTATCTGAACGAATTCAATCAAGAAAATAAAATGCAACCATTGTTCTAAAATACACTTATTTCAGTGAACGATATTTTCCGTGTGACGCTAACTGACACCTGTTTCGTAAAATTGGTTCTAATGGTTTTTATTTCACTGTCTCTTTCTAACATAATATCTCTATTGCGTGTCATCAGGCGTGTTCTTGCCTTTGTTCGTCTGTTTAATATATTAAGACTATGGCCAAATCACCAAGCCTGCCTCTTCCTACGATGGCGTCTGCACTGAAAGATGAAACAATACATGCGTGAGAGAAAAGAATATTGAGTAAATATTTTTAATAATACTATTAATAAATATTGGACTATAAATTACAAAACATTTCATTCATTGTCTTGCATTCTTCATGTCTAGTTTTGCTTTTATTTTTGCCTGTTCATGTAAAATAAGTTTATTTTCGAAATGTATTCTGAAGCAATAATATTTTATATTCAATGAACTTTTATAAATAGACACAAGACGCACGGTAAAAGTATCGCCAGTATTAAACGTATACAATTAGAGCTAATTTTATATTATAATTTTGTATATTTATATCAGGATAAGGCTCGAAGATCTATTACATTATATGAAAAAAATATTGTTAGAAAGAGATAATCATACGTTCTAAGTTTCACATCATTAATCGTCGATCGTTGACTAATGAGAATACATTGTCCATGCCGGTTCACAAGTAGAGGCATTTTCCTCTATCGCTCTTATATAAAATTAAACGAGCGTCTCGCTCATGCAAGCGTTAGGTTGGGAAAAGTTAATTTTTATGATGCATATTGTTAGTAACATTTACAAAGAATTTATGAATAAAATGAGACATGTTTCCTGTTTTTAAGAGTTACTGCATAATTTGTGCATTGCATTGATGCCTTTTAAATTTTTCTGTTTTTTGTAACTTCATATCTTCTGGTATTCTGTTAAAAAATGGACGTCATAATCTAGAAAATACTTATTAGTGTTTTTTATCTAAAATTAGGAATATAAATTTGATTATTGTTTATTGCATTAAAAGTAAGAATATCAGACTTTAAAATAAAAGAATTTAAATTATTCTTAACATAAAGTAAGTTATGTATCTACGTATAACAAGGGTGAATCCAGAGTATTTCCTCCCTGAAAAGATCTTGTAATGGTTATCGAGACTTCATATTACATACCGCTCGGATTACTTACTTTTGTGGAGTAAAAAATATTTTAATGTCGGCAGCACTACCTTATTATACTATACCGTACGATATGATATTGCGGAAATATGTAAAATCTCTCAGCTGTCAGCTGCCTAATTTTTCTAACTGCGAACGCCGTTAAATTTAACCTATTAGCTAGTAAATGTATACGAGTAGTCAATAGTTGCTTCGAATCTAGAGTTATACCGAAAAATGTAACAATAGTCACTAATTGTAATACTGTCTTATTGAGAAGTACACTGCCATTAACCTCGGGTATATTAGGCGGTGAAAACTTAATACATATTTTTTTCTTAGAATTTAAAAAATCAGAAGTCATTGACTGAGGATCAGGTTCATTAATATTTGTTAGGCCTCCTTCTCCCCCACGAACTAGGAAAATCAAGGGGGTTTCATCGGCAAAAAGAATATTATCGCACATATATCTCACCATGGACCATAAGTCATTTATAATGACAAGGAACAAGAATGGACACAATGTGGAGCTCTGATGGACACAGTGTAGAGCCCATTCATAATAGATTCTTTCAAATTAGTACGATTAATTTCGACTTATTGTCTCCGATGTAGCTAATAAGACTTCACAAGATCGTTTGCCACTCATAGCTGATCTTATTGCTTAGTGTGGTGTTATAACTCAAACAATCAAAAGCCTTTTGTAAGGCCGCAGATTACCCCTGTAGCATCACGCCGATTCCAACATTTGCGTGACTTTTCTTTGGTAAAAATCTACTAAAAAGGGATATAAAAAAACACATGCTTCAATCGTTAAAGGAAAATTTAGATTTATGTTTTACAAGTAAAGACACTAATATTCAAAAGGACTTTAGGTTGACCATGAATGTACCTAACCACTCTAACATGCTTATGCAGTAATTACCATGGCATTTAATCATAATTTAAAATACGTAATAAACAGACGGTTACATAAAGTTAACATTAAAATAATATGAAAAAAAACTATGCGGTCGGGAGACTCCCGCCAGGAACGAAATTCCTCACATAATTGTTTCAACTCTGAAAGTGATTGAATATGTAGATTTCTATTGATTATGTTAGTATATTTTTGTCACGACTAACAGTGCAGCCCTCTTTTATTCAACTCCCTCTCTATAATTTGTATATTTTATATTATTTATTATAATTTTTTCAAAGCAAAAACATAAAGTAAGTATTTAAGTCAATAAATTTCATTTAATTTTTCAGGAAAAATGGTAATTTATTAAAAAAATTAAATATAAAATAGGGAATTATAAATAGCGTATAAAAATACTTAAAATTTGCCAGATTTTTCATTTATTTTTTTTGTTAATTAAACTTTATTTAGATTATTGGATGAAATAAAAAAAATCTTTAGAATATTACAAAAAATTTAAAAATTGTTAAAATAAATTTTAAATTTAATTCAATTAAAAATTAAAATTTAAGTATTTAAAAATTAAAATATATCTATTATAATTATGTCAAAAGTGAATTAAATTTAAAACTAATTTTAACATTCGATTTTATAATCCTACCAATAATTTTTTTCCTATTTTATTATTTTAAATTTGTTTTGTAATTTTACGTAAATACTTCATTATTTTGAATTTAATTATTTCAAAAATAAATAAAATTTAAGAATAATTTTAACACTAAATTTTATTATTCGAAAATTGTAATGTTTTCTCATTTTATTATTTTAAAATTTATTTGTCAAATCAGACAAATTCAAAGTTAATTTTAAGTTTAAATTTAATTACATTAAAAATTTTATTTCACGATTTATATTTTTTTCAGGTTATTTATTCTATTTTTTTAATAAATTAATCAAATTTAAAATTACTTCCAGAATTAAATTTAGTTATATTAAAAAAATATAACTAAATTTAATTCTAAAGTTATATTAAAAATTTAATGTCATTAATATCCTCGGTTTGTTGTGTCTTTGTAGCCGACAAAAATGGTAAAGTAATATAATACATAGTAAATATTTGCTGCTCAATCTCATAAATACAGATTTAATAAAGGGTTTTATGTGACAGTAAATTGCATTATCATTAGTGACATTACCCCAACATGCCAGCGTCGGATTATAAATGATACCATTTAAACCGATATTGGAAACTTGCGAGAATGTATAATCAAGATCGAGCAACAATGGTTTGACTCGCGTATTTAACGAGGTTACATCATGTTCGATATTACAACATTTAAACTTACAACATTTAAACTTATTCTTGGCATTTAATAGCTTTAACGCTTTAATAGCGATCACGTATGCAACGAATTACTCGAATTAAAAACGAAGCTGTGAATACTATGAAATACCGATCGCGTCACTAACGTAATTGTAGGTAATTCATCATACAGTCGTTTAATAATTACTTACCTTTAGTGTAAAGTATTGCACACATGAATCGTTGAGGAAAAATCAACTCGATAGGTCATTCAAACTCACTACAATATACAATGAATGTGTTCAAGTATCTTTTGTAATTTATCTGAAATGTCCGTTGAATATATTTTGCATTAATTTTATAAAAATTAAGTGAAGTAGTATTATTTCTACTTTATTTAAATTCTTAACCACGGCCTAGGTCTCATTGTACACGACAAGTTGCCCACATGATGATTTTGTCATACATTGCAAACTAGGAATTTAAATAAAGTAGAAATAAAACTACGTCACACAGTTTCATTTAGTTTTGAATAAAAATTAAATGATATATCCGTCTTGAATGTCAAACGATTTACTTGATGAACCATCGCCTTCTCAGCGGTGGTATTTTGTGTCGTCATCGACACACGATTCACATAATGCTTTTACTCAATGTAGTTCATACGGTTGATATACTCGAGTAATACAAGTAACAAGTGGTACTCAAAGTAATGCTCAATATGGCGCTAAGCATTGTTTTGGGTACCAGACACCAGACGTCTTGTTTTAGTCCATTCATGGTGATCAATATGATGTTTTTTTTCCTTGTTAGTTGTTCATTTTATAGCAATAAACATTAAGCTAACTGTAAATTCAAATTAGTATTCATGAATGGGAAAAATATCATAACGTCAATATCTTAGTTACTTTTTAGAGGAAGTTATGATATTGTAGTTGACAAAATAAATTTTTTAATGTTATGCCACTGATCTTTTAACTAAAGTAAAATAAAAAATGGCTTTAAACTTCCCCTTCCCCTTCCCCTTCCCCTTCCCCTTCCCCTTCCCCTTCCCCTTCCCCTTCCCCTTCCCCTTCCCCTTCCCCTTCCCCTTCCCCTTCCCCTTCCCCTTCCCCTTCCCCTTCCCCTTCCCCTTCCCCTTCCCCTTCCCCTTCCCCTTCCCCTTCCCCTTCCCCTTCCCCTTCCCCTTCCCCTTCCCCTTCCCCTTCCCCTTCCCCTTCCCCTTCCCCTTCCCCTTCCCCTTCCCCTTCCCCTTCCCCTTCCCCTTCCCCTTCCCCTTCCCCTTCCCCTTCCCCTTCCCCTTCCCCTTCCCCTTCCCCTTCCCCTTCCCCTTCCCCTTCCCCTTCCCCTTCCCCTTCCCCTTCCCCTTCCCCTTCCCCTTCCCCTTCCCCTTCCCCTTCCCCTTCCCCTTCCCCTTCCCCTTCCCCTTCCCCTTCCCCTTCCCCTTCCCCTTCCCCTTCCCCCTTCCCCTTCCCTTTCCCCGTCGTATCTACGCAGGGCGACATTAGTATCATAAAATATTGTTTTTTATGTATTCGAATGGAACTTTAAGTGAAACATTTGAAACTAAAGAATCTTTGCATTTATTTTCTGATCTGTGTATTTATTTCTTATTGATTCACTTGCTTAAATTATTTAGCTGATATTCTGAAAAAGTATTAACAGGTAGTGGTTAAATAGAGCAAATTTTGAAGAAATTGCCAAAAAAAAAATTAAAAAGAAATTTTGAAAAATGGCAATCATTCGAATCATGGATAAATAAGATAACTTATTCCCAAAAATTTTAAAGTTCTTTGTAATAAAAAATTATGTCACATGAAATAGTGTTAATGGCAATGGGATAACAAAGGGAAGAATTTCTAAAAAAACATTATTTTCAAAAATAAAATATAAAAAAATAATAAAAAAGAACTTTTTGCAAATATTACCAACTAAACAAGATTCACTTGTTAATAAACAATATAAAGTCAATCTATTGAAGTCAAATCTATTAAAACCAAAATTACAACTCTCTTTTAAGTTTTACACGTTTGCACTTTAATTGAACTTGTTTTTGATTGTTATTAGTGTCGAGATACTCTCTCGTTTCATGGATTTTAGAATTATTGTCAATGTATTCTCCCAAATGGGTTTTGACATGTAGCATATCGAAGTATTATTTGACAAACATTAAATTTCAAATGAAACCCTAAAATGTGTAAATATAAACTTTTGCTAACCATTAATTTGTGCGTAAATATGAACATTTCAGTGATGTATTTGATTTCTTCTTTGGATCTCATAATCCTTTCGGCACCACTAGTAGACATTAAAATAAAATGAAATTCACCTTCCGCAGCCATTATTATTTTTACGTGGTGTGACGAATCAAATTAAATATCATTCATAAAAAGTGAATTTACTTCTATCGTTTCGGGGTTAACTTTAGCACAAATTATAAATACTAGCAATATCCTAGACTTACCGGCTATGGTTGCCTGTTGCTATTGTTACTATTCAGCTAATATATAATATCGGAATTACTCTATTTCTACATGCGTGTGCGTATGCGTGTTCGTTTGTGTGTGTGTATGTGTGTGTGTGTGTGCCAGTGCGCGAGCACGCGTGCTTCCGTGCGTGCATGCGTGTGCGTATAGTGCAGTTGTAGCCATTATTTACTACGTACTTACTTTGTCCGCGCGTTTTATAATTTGATTGTTTTAAAAGAATTATCCGGTGGTTGATTCTGTTATCCCGGAATAGTATAGTGTTTTACAAATTAGTTGTCGCCATTTAGTGAGTAAAGCTTCATCCACTGCATCTTCCAAAAATGTGATGGAATTTTCAAGAACAGTCAACCCTGCTTTTTTATGATGTTTGGTTAAGGAATTTTGAAAATTTAGAGGTTTTGTGGCGTATTTTGGCGCATATCCCTGAGGGTATGCCATTTAAAGAAAAGATAAGAAATATTTTTAGATTTCTTCTAAAAAAGTTGTTATGAAAAATTTTCGAGTGTTTAATATTCACCCTGTCAATTTACCGTGTAAATATTTTACATTGTGTGCCCCTCTTACAAACATGCACATTAATGTGATTTATTATTATGAAAAGTTTCATGTTCATAAGGATTCTGTTTTACTTTTGAGGTACGGAACCATAAAAATACTGAATTAGCATTTATGAAAAATCGGCAGAATTAAAGTGCAATCAAAATTTAATCAGCTAATAGAATCAAGACGAAACTGCTGTCGAAATAATGACAAATATTTGCAATGTTTATTTCCCAACATTATTTTGGAGACACTAATCAAGCATCAAGAGATACCTGACATTGTATCCAGTACATGACACTGTAATGTTAAGAACCCGTAATACATTGAACAATTTCGATTTGAAATTTTATTTGCAACTTATCGATTTTTGGCCTAAAAAAGAAAACATGTAAAATATACACTGTAATAAACGGGGCACTATTGATGGAAACGTTACACATGATTTTTTTTTTCTATATGGTTTTTTATTGAACTAAACTCTTTGTCCAAAATTGTTTTAAATTTTAACAACATTTTCATAGCTACGTTATTTGAATCTACACTGATATTAATACTTTAATAATGTTCATAGGGTCAACTATGCGTTTTTCATCATGTGAATTATTTATGATATAATGAAAAACTGTATTTCCTATATTTTTGAATTATTAAAACATAATGGACAAGTATTTAGAATTTTCTTGTCTAAATACTAGCGACAAGAAGGTTCCATACGGAATAAGAGTTTTCATTGCCAGTCACTTGCAGGAATTCGGACAGAAAGTTGTGCCGCAGCGTGCACGCTCTTTGTTGACGAAAACATTGTGGTATCTCATTGACCGACGTATCATTTAACAAAAGTAAAACCGCATGTTCAAATCATACTGTGCTTTAAATGCATTAACATCAAGGTTTAATTTTCTGAAATTATTCGTCCAATTTCATTATTTACTTGTTTTACGAATATATACTTGTTTTACACATGTACCTATATATATGTATGTATATATATATATATATATATATATATATATATATATATATATATATATATATATATATATATATATATATATATATATATATATATATATATATATATATATATATATACATCATGAGGCATAGCACGCCATCCAGTGAGTTGCGCGCGGGAGCTCCACGTCCTACGACGGTCGATAGGGAAATAGAAGGCGCCCTTTCGACGCGGGTCGTTTTGTAGTCTATTTGCAGTACGGGACTTTTGTGGTGTGTTTTGTCCAGCTCATCGAGATTGTCAATCTCTGTCGAAGCACAATTTTGACTTTTGTATATCGTCATCTCGTGTCGTGTTAAAGCGTATAAAAATGCATGTCGCAGTACGAAATTCATTCAGTCATATGGTGTTTTCGATTTGATTTTTACCTACAGTAAATAGTTGTTGAAATCAAAATAAAATTATACCTTCTAGATTCTTGTTCAGTTTTGCTAGATAGTTATTTCACGTGCAAAGTCGAGGATCTGATGATGACTAGTACAATAATACTTAGACTGAAATCACTATTTGAGCTGGAAATTTGAAAATTTGAGTTGAAATATTATATTATAGTTCTCATATATCTCTCATCTTCATTAAATCGTTCGTAAAATTACTTCGAACCGGTTTTTTGATCACGAGTAAAAAGCATGGAGACGAATATTAAGTAATATGTATATTCAGTTGCCATCTATGTTGGTATTTTCACGTACCTTAAAGGAAAATTGTACATAAATATTACCGATATGCCTGAAGTTACAAATAGAACATAATACTTCAAGAATAGTTGTACTCTTTCTATTGTGTTACTTTCATTCGAAATCTTATACGCTTCATATACATATATATATATATATATATATATATATATATATATATATATATATATATATATATATATATATATATATATACATACACAAGTTTTTTCTTTCTTGGGTCTCCATATTTCCTCCGGTATCCATTATTTCCTTCAATGAGAATCTCATTGTTTCCGCTCATAAGTAATCCCAAGATAAGGTGACAAAGCGCCCAAGGAAAGACTGGATATCGGAAGAGCCATAGGGAGCAATGAAAGAAAAAAACATCTTTAGGGACAATGCTCACGATGATAGTACATAATACCGAGCGCTGTCGACAAGAGTTCAATGATTGTATTGGCAAGAGAATGAGGATTACCTTAACTCGAGAATTTGAGGCGGCAAGATATTGAGGTTCACCTACAAATTTTTCAGTTATTTTTGAAGATTTAAAGAGTTAGACGAGAACCAAAACTAAACCCATGTGCAATTGTAGAAAATGATGGAAATTTGCTAACTGAAGTTGACCGAGTAGTAAAGAGATGATTTTCGAACTGTGAAAATTTATACGCAACTACATCTGGGGAACACGGTAACTTGCCCCTATCAGCGAGCGACTTCAACATGAAAACTAACATCTGTGTATCAAAGGTCAAAACCCCAACTGGAAAATTAAATGCGACAAATCAACCGGAAGAGGCGGAGTGTTCACCAAAGAACTGAAAAACCTGGGGGACGAAAGTGTTTAAATCTTGTTTGAGCTTTGCAACCAATTCTAGCAGACATGAAAATGCCCTACTGAAAGTAGATAGTCTTTACTCATACCAATCCATAAGAAAGATCCACTCAAGGACTTAGAAATTATAGGATTATTGCCTTTAGATCTCAAGTCAGTTAAATTATGATGTACATAGTGGGTGAGAGACTGAAGTCATACTTGCAATGGTAAATATCAAGCAAGCAAGTCGGGTTTATGACGGGCCGTAGCACTAGAAAACAAATCGTGAACATGAGGCAGATTATTGTAAAAAGCCGGGAGTTCAAGGTTACTACGCTAATGTGCTTTATTGACTATTCTAAGGCATTTAATTGCCTACAATGGAATTGCTTATGGAGAGTTCTACTGAAAATGGGCGCATCGGTACACTTAGTAAGTTTGGTAGAAAATCTGTAGGAAGAAGACACCTCCAGGATAAGAGTAAATGATATGCTGCCTCTACTGTTTAAACCTGGTAAAGGTTCGCTGCGTACGGATGCCACACTTTGGATGGCTTTGGACGGCTATAATTTGGATGGCCAGAAAAACGAACATATCAATTCGAAAGTTAATGGCAAATGACCCTGAGGTAGATTTCCTACCCAATGGACTACGTTCATAGGCCTACCGATAATATCTACTGTTAGAAAAGCCAAGACAGGGCTGAATGGAAAGAACCAATGAACGAAACAACCAGGACTTTCAGGACGAATACGACTTTCAAAAATAAAGAATGCGACGTTGATGAATTAATTAAATATTCAATTGAATACAAAATTTATAGTCACCGGGCCATAAGCCTTACTACTATCAACTATCCAAACAAAGTAAGTAAAAAAACTTCAGTAATTAGGAAATATAAATATTATGCATTCATGCCATTTTTGGTAAAATAACGTTGAAAGAAAACATAATTAAAGGATGCTGCTTAAGGAGAGATCAACAAATTGAATTTAAAAGGGACGGAGGTGACCCGAAAAGACAACACCAATCTTGAAGAAAAACTACCTTGCTTTTAAATACATAAATTTGCGATGCAAGTTCAAATACAAAAAATTAAAATTTGTTGCACTTGATCGTAAAATTTTAGAAATAAACCACATTATAAATAGTGTAATTTGGCCTCGAGTTTCATATTATAAAAAAACCTTTCGAAAATATCTATATGATAAAACGGAGTAAGAATTGATAGCATACAATGACTGTGTTATTGTCAAGCGATATTCGAGCATCAATTTAATTATTGATTTAATAATTTCAATGGACCGTAGGAATGTAATAAATTTATTAATATTACTAGCTCTTCTATCGAAAAATAACAATTCAGGATGCTGTTTTCTGTACGTAAATAAATATTTGAGGGTGTGTATGCCTAAGTTGTGTGGAACTACCGTTATTTAGGAAAAAATATGCACATATTTTATTAAAATCAGTATATTTTAATCCATTATTTGATGTAGTAATATAATGCTTAGCATATTTTTCATAGGCGTTAGAATTTTGCGAAAGCATTTCAGGTAAATTTCTGATGACTTTTCTTTCATAATTGCGTCTTAAGCATTTTTGGAGGTAGAAAGTAGATAGGAGGGGGAGAAGTGGGCTTATATATCTACCTCAGATAATATTCTTGCAAAAAAAATTAAATCTTGTAAATTGTTTTTTTGAATACATTTAATGAATCCAAATGTGAGTAGTTTATTTGCTTCCTCAATAACAAATGCCAATGTCAATTAATGCAGTATATTAAGGTTAACATAAGCTAGTGGTCGCCCAGTGATCAAAATTCGAACCTACTTCATTAAATTTTTCACTTTGAACCTTATTGAGGCCCTGTTTTCAAAAAGTATACTCATAAAAACCATTGCATATAATTTTTTTAAATTTCATTTTATTACGTCTTCTGAGAGCTTGTATCAATACTTCAATAGCGTGTATTGTTTTAATTATGACAAACTTTAAATGTGCCAAATCTCATATTCCTCATTGCGTGCAATATACTTAAAACGAGGTACAAAATTTTCTCCTCGATTACTAATATATAGATTTCAAGTTTCTGCCTCATATGGTTTCTGAAATAATTGTTGTGAATATTTTGGCAATACTTCTAGAACAGTTTTAACTAAATAGCCCTAGAGGTCTAAAGTAAACACTCTAAAGTTAAATTTTTATTATTCGATTAATATAGAAGACTTTCATAAAATTCCAATTTTTTAGTGTTTCCTTTTATTTTTGTATATTAATTTTTATATGCGGGTAAGTATACTTTATCATTATTACCTTATGAATGAATATGCTTTATCTTTATATACAAATTTAATGTTTCTACGTCAAACTATATATGAGGAAAATGGATGTAAACGACGGATAGATGGAGAAGCAGTCGGACACGAAAATGGTAAAGGTTTCGCTTTTTCCCACTTTGATTTATATATCCTCAAAAATCTTGGTTTTTACACATTTATCTTATATAAATATCGAGAATTTTTTCGACGGCCTTGAAGGTGCCAAAGAAGAAATAGTACTAGATACTAATATCTCTGTTATATACTAATATCTCTGTTAGATATTTAATAACGAAGACACAATTAAGTAACAATATATAATTACAATATTAGGAAATTTATAAAATTCAAGTAAATTTGAATTTCAATGGAAAATCGTAATGAAATCGGTTACTATTTCTATATTGCATTATTGAGCTGATGAACTCATTCACATAAAGAGAATAATTGATACCATAAAACAAGAGTTTCATAAAAATCAAAACAGAAAAATGAAACTTTCGTAAAACTTTTCCAATAGAAGAACTCATCGTTGAAAAACTATCCATTGACCTTAAAGTTGTTCCGATAACTTGCCTAACATTTTGAAATCCACATAATATAAAACTTCCAACTACCATAAATACAAACGATGATGTTGAGATTTAGAGCACTGCGCTGGACGATGGAAACGGACAAATATTTTAAAAATTTAATAAAATAATGCAAAAATATTTGAAGAGAAAAACCACCCCTATTGTCCAAAACGAGGAAAACTTTTATCAAGAGGAAATTCTATCGAAAGTTCTGTGGAGGAACTAACGAATTTTACGAATGCAAAGGTACTAACGCTCTACGCAAGTCAATCTTTTTAGTAAATATTTTATGAACGTTTTATTTTTGTATTTTCTTCTGAGCCATAAATACGCTATTGTATAGTATAAACATTAAAATTTGTATTTCTTTCTATCTGCTTTCCATTTTTAATAACATTATATTGGACACAAATTGCATAAATTACGACAACATGATGAACGTTAAAACGTAGAAAGAAATTTATAACTAATTCTATTGAATCTGCTACCTTACATATCAAAATCTTTTGGGTTTTTCGAAATCTTTTGAGAATGTTTAGAGTATCAGACGGTGAATGATCTCGTAAATTATTAAATTTTTTCCATTATTATGATTTTAATAATAAAAATATTATGGAAATAACAATACTTTTATATTTAATGAAAGATCGTGAGAGTAAAGCTGAATTAATGAAACCATTTGCAGGATGATGATGAAGCAATTTGCAGCTAGTAATGACTCATCACAGTCAATGACATCGTTTACGGTTAAATATAAAATTATATGATCTAAAACAATACCAATTCAACACTATCTATTAAAAGAAATCTTCGGCAAAAATATGAACCACACGGAAGTATAGGGACTTTATCGATCAGCTAAACTTTCAAAAGAATTTTGATTGCTAAAATAGTCAATCTTATTGTCAGTCATACTAAAAACAATTTGAACACTGACTATAATGCATAAATGAGGAAAATCTTGCGAAAGACCGACTGACGCGGAAAAATTTAACTTTTCAAGGATTCTACTCTTCCTGAGAATTTTCATAATGTCAGATGCAAATAATTCTGACACTGATCATATACTGGGTTTATGAAAGTTAACTTCCCATCCATTATATTGAGCTGCGATGGGTATCAAGCGGCTTTGGAATATAATAAGATTTATTTGGTTTGGTGATGCAAATGCTGCTAAAGTTTGTATCGAAAAGATAAATCAACGCCTATCCGCGATATATTGAGAGTTAACATGGCAACTTATCAGCGCTTTACAAAACAATGAAGTATTTGACAGTCGATAAGCAACTTTATCCACACAGAAGACGAATTAGATTGACTTACTTTATACCATTAAAAAAAATTATATTCCAGTGAAAATTTATATTCCAGTGAAAATGGAAGCATCTAAATATAGCAAACAATTTTGCACTCTATTTGGATTTCAGGAAAATATTACAATATGCCAATATGTTTGAAAAAAAGTCGTTGTGCTGTTCCAAGAAAAGATGTTTGTAAAGTTAGAAAGAAAAAACCAGAAATTGTTCAGTATTATAATAACACGAAGTTTGAAGTCGATACAATGGATTAGATGTTGGAATGTTACACAACACACAGGGGGTTTAACCGACTCCCTTTCGATTTTTTAAATATATTTGATATCGCCAGTCTTGCAAGTTACATAATTTATTATTAAAATGATCAAATGTTAAAAGAAGATAAACGAGCCCCGATTATTTTTACGACAATTGAGTGAAGAAGACCGATTTAACATATTCATATCATGAGAAATTTCACCACTAAGATTGCTTCTATGGAAAACCAATAAACTCCACGTGAGGATATTTTATATATAATTTAAAAAAAAAATTCATCAAAAGTTGAATATCTGCATTTATTTGTATATAGAATATTATTTTCTACCTCTGGAGATTAGTTTAATTATTTATTACTCTTACTCTGGATATTAATCAAGCGTCACTAAGTAAGTTCTTTTATTTTTTTGCTAATTAAAATATCATAAAGTATATGAATCGACGTCAATTGACTCAAATAACGAGGATGGGAAAGGATTTGATCATCGTTTGTTAAATACATAACGTAAGAACATGCAAAAGAGTACCCGAGTACTCGAGGATTGACATAAGGGTTAATCGCATGTGGCATTCTTGTACGTAAAATAAATTTTAAACTTCGCCATACATACATACATAAATACAAACTTGCCACATATATACATGAATACTATAAAGTCAATTTCCAATGGTATTATTAACTTGGTGATAAAATTTTGTCGCAAATTGAGTAAATGATGATGATGAGTAAAAGATGGCAGAAATTAAAATATGCATTTAATTTTGCAAGAGTAAGGTTTATTGCCTTTATATCCCCCAAAATATGCAGCACATTTGCATCTTATGCAAGGGAAACATTGTAAATGAAAATTAATAAATAATAATAAAATATAATAATATAATATTCTAGTGATATTTTTCACTAGGGACCGGTATTAGTCTTGAAAGAATTACAAGAAATAATTGTTCGTAATAAAAAAGCATTTATATTAGGTGTATGTTATAATAAAAGAAAATATACTGATGAAATAAAAACAACGTTTTTAAAATCATTTAAGGAAAACAATTATCACAAGTTCTATTGAACTGTGAATGTGGTTTCGAAGAACAATTGCTTGTGACAATAATTTTAAACCTAATGATAATGGAATTTTATATAGACATATGAAATGGATGAAAAGATTATAAATAATCAAACGATTGCACAAAGATCGGTTAAAAAATCTAAAGAAAAATTAATTTAAGGTCACGTACAATTAAGGTAAAAACACAAACATGACGTTAACTTTGTTCAAGCTACAGTTTGCCGTAACCCAAATACGCCAATCTGGAAGAGACACATATCTTTTTCACAGCACATTCGACATTACATTTTTAAATTGATTAATCAACCTTGTTTTTTAAATTGTATGTGGTTTATTTGGGGAATAGTACAGTAGTAACAAGACAACGTAAAAATACGAGTACACAAGATGGTGAAGTTTATCCTTTAGTAAAAACAAAAGAAAAACAATGGTTTATTTACTCTTTATACACAATGTGATTTAGATAATACAAACGAAAGTAAAAAGAGATGAGATTAGATCGTTGAAAAACAACTGCGGAAAATAGTCTATGTAGGAACGCGGTGCCCGGGAATCGAACCAGGGTAACCGCGGTGCTCCGCCGGGTTCGAGTCCAGCCGGGTTCGATTCCCGGCTGTTCGTCGAACGGGGCTGGACTGGTGCTATGGTTGGCTGTAAGAGATTGCTCTCGTAGCAATAGGTCCCCCATATGTATCAATTAGATACGTTAAAGTAGATAAATAAATAAAATAAAATATGGAGATATAAAACGAAATACGTCTTAGACGTGTTAGGCGCGTTTTGACATTTTATTTCTTCTGTCATATTGAGAGAAAAAACAGAAAAAACTTAAAATATCTAGAAAAATACTTACGGTTATGTAAAAGACAAAGAAAGAGAAAATCTCATAAATGTCTCAAAGATCTCATTATATTTCCATCGTTTTATCTTTCGTCACTTTTTTAATATACTTTTGTATTTAACATGCAAATGTGTTTTCCCTTTTCTTATGCTTATCTTCTTTTATCATTGGTGTAACCAAATTAAAGTCCATAGATAATAATAATGCATAATTCCTGTTAACATTATTTTGTTTCCGCAATAAATTATTCACTTCCAAAAGTATATCGTTGATTAGTAGGTCAAAAATGTATAGAAATGGTTTAATGATACTTCACTTTAGCAATTGTGAATATTTTGTAAACCTGTTTTCACATATATGAACAATGAAGCTTTTGAGATACAAAGCTTGTGCACTAAAGGATTATAATAATAAAGCTTTTAGGATAATTGTTTACGCGTAAATGCATCATGATCAGGAATCAAACACTCTTAATTAATGAATACATCCTATTAACATTATTTTGTTTCTGTAATAGATTATTCACTTCCAGAAGTATATCGTTAATTTATATGTGAAAAAAAGTGAAACAATGGTTAACGATACCTCATTTTAAAAACCGTGCATATTTTATACTGTCATTTTCACATATATGAACAATGAAGCTTTTAAGATAGGAAGCTTGTGCACTGATGGATTACAATCACGGATGAAAAAGTTGTTCAGAGACAAAAAAAAGATAGCATTATTTCGTTCCTGTAAATAAGTTAGTCACTTGTCAAAAATAGTGTCATTAATATGTAAGAAAATGATGGAATTATTTTAAGGATTAGTTTAAAAAATGACAGAATTAACGACATACATTGACGAAGCATATTATAAATTCCGTTTAGCTTCGTATAATCTATTTGGAACAGCCTGTATAGCCTGTTGGTCGAGAGTTTATATAAAAATTAGTGATGTAAATGTATTTTTACGTTTACTAACTGTTTTTTGTTTCTAATAAATTTTACAATATAAGAATAAAAATTATTCATCATAGACGGTCGACTGATATTATAAGTATCTATGTATAATCTGACCTCGCTAAAATCTAATTGATGTTTTTTTTTACAGTTGCTCAAAGCATTTCAATCCTATATGGTATAAAAATGTAAACTAAATGTGTCATGAAATATCTCTTCCTCTATTTATCTCATAACTTTTAAAAAAGCCACAAAAACAAACGTCAACACGTTTGTTTTTGTGGCTACAAAAATTATGCAATATCGAATAATTGTTCAGATTCAGAATACTATTAACTTTAGAAATGTTTATGGAAACATTTTAGGCGGTTTTGTAGTCATATTAATTGGGAATTTCTTCTTTAGTTACAAGCTTCAAATTTTAATTATGTATATATGTGTTGCAATATTTATGTCTTGCAATACATATATCGCAATACATATATGAGGCTTGATATATGCTTTGCAATATATGTGTTGTAGAAAATCGTGAGGAGAAATCGCTGTTTGAGGGTTCAGTACATATTTAGACCGTTATAAACATTAATATATTATAATTGGTATATAGTATCTATATAAAACTTCTCGTACTATTGCAATATCTTGGAATATTAACATATTTCTGGTTATATTTTTGGCAGCCGTATATTTAAATGAAAATATTTTTCCACATAGAATAAAAATCACTGATATACAATTTTTTCCTTACTTTAGATATAAGATCTTACATTACGCCGACCTTCAAAATTGTGGGTTAAACGAAAGTATCCTATACGTTTTGATGAAAGCATAAATGTGAAAATAATACGCTTGAAGGGGCCATATATTTTTTCACGGGAATCAAAAAATGTAAAACCATAGGCCTCGATATATGATATTAATTTCAACTAGATATATTAATCCGTTTGTACGAAAAGGGGTTTAAAAGTAGGTATTTGTTTAAGGGCAGGATTTCCCTTTCTTCCCTAAACAAACACCTACATTATTATATATTTTAGAATTCACTAAAGGAGCTTTTCACAATAACGCTATACTCGATAAGTTTTGCTACATATATATATCTTGTTTAAATTAGAAATTTCGATGTCATTTTGGTCACTTTGATTTTATTGTATAGTTTTTAATTACTACGGAGTATAAGGAAACTCATAAGTGTACATACATTAATCCTGAATACATAATAGTTTTTTGTGTTGTTTAAAAATAATATTATGGTGAATAATTTTCTCGTATCGAAATAAAAGTGATCAAAATAAAATACACAGAAGTAACATATTATATATTTTGCATGTTGTATGTTTATATATTGATTTTCACTTACTCGCTTCTTGATTTAAAAAGATAAGTTGTAGAATACATATGTGAATCGGAAGTAAAATACATTATGTGAATTAATTATAGAGCTATTTATTTATGTTTTTCTAAATCTTTTTAAAAAATTAAGGAATGGAAGATAATTTTTTAAAGCCTTAAACTTCGAATTCTTTCCTTAATTATAAATGGCAACACCGAATTTTTGGTATAAATATTCAAAATACATTTATCAGTATTTCAAAATACAAAATTTGTTTTATTTAACACAAATTGTCTATGTCACAAGCAATGAATAAAAATAAAGCCTCTACGAGAAGAACTTGCATTACTTGGGTTCCGTATACATCTAGGTACAGATAAACAATTAATGTTTAGTAGTATTTCGACTATTCTCTTCACAAATATTTATTTTATAAAATTAAGCAATATACTCATATGTTGCTTGTATTTGCCTACAGCGTATTGCCTACTACTTTTCACAGGTGGAGAGACATGTCCATATTAACTAAGTAAATACGTAAATACATCGTCAATCTATATATAATATTTCTTTTTGAGAAATGACAAATATACATTTTAATATACAAAGTTACTTTTGCACTAGATTTAATTAAATTTTATGTAGTTTCTCTGAACTTTTAACATTGTACAGACTACTTAGTTGCGATAATTTTCCTTTCAATTTCATTATATATTATGATATTATAATTACTTTCAGTTATACAAAAATGGCGGTTTAACTGGTAGCCGGTAGGACATGTCATTCTAACAAAAAATACCTTTTCGAAACTTAGTATTTAGTAAACAGATCTAAAAGGTTTTCATCGTAACTCTATCACAAGTTCGTGGCCTATTCCCAATATTTTTAAAAGACCAATGCAATGATATCATACACAATGTGGCCCCCACTACGTGTACTCAAAAATTTGAACGCAAGTATGCATATACCATAGTAAAATATTTTATGTCGTAATATTGAATTTGTTATAAAGATATAACATACCAAATTTAGCTTTGCAGTACTACTAGTCTGAGTAAAATTGTTCCGATACCTACGGGCATACAGATAGACAGATATGGCAAAATTATAACGGTTGCTAGTTTGACTATGGGACTCTGGAAGATGAATATAAAGTATTTGAAATATTTCATATCCAATATTTTCTTGACACAGTATGTGCTTTAATCAAAACTTTATTCGTAAAGTGGTGAAGTTTTAATATAAAAATGCCGCAAAAATTATGAAACTAGGCTAGACGGGAAAGAGCTATAAGCGTGAAAAAGCTATGAGCAAATTTTTAGCAAAGTTTCCTTCGATGAATCTTTTACATTGACCTAAATAATGTCACTTTTGTTGTTTTATTACATTATTCTCCTTTACAATTTAAAAGTTTTGAGTACTTTGCGAACGGAAAAAAACTTGGTCTTCAAATTTTCAGGATAAATTTTGAAAAATATTTGTTAGAATGGGTATTAAAAAATTCTTATTTTAATTGTGAGACTTTCTTACAAATATCATTTCTAAGTAACTAAACTATGCTTATTTTACTTAACGATTATTTATTTATTTGAATTATTTTTTATGATATTAACACACGTATGAATATGCATTCATATACTAGGTAATGCATATACTATGTAAATATGCATACAGGCACGCACGCATGCATTTCTCAACGTAACATACATACCCAAGCACACACAAATATAAATACATACACAAGCACGCACATGCACAACACGAATGTATATGCAAAGCACACACGTATCCCCAAACACATATACAGGTGCATGCAAATGCGCCCATGCATATATGCGTAAATTCACACGTGTAAATACACGTACAAGTAATTCAAGTAATTGTTGTCGTTTTAAGTCATACAGTTGAAAAAAAGGCTTTTATAGGACTATTTAAAGCTAACATAATAAAGCTACAATTATTTGGCTTTTGTTTTACCCTTATTTTTTTAATTTCTTCAAAGTAAATCCTAAGCTTCCTAAGCTTCCTAAGCTTCGAAAATAATACGAGAAGTTGACCAGAGCTCTACGTTTATCAAATTTAGCAGTATACAGTAAAACTTTCTCTCGCAGCCTCTTTAAATGGTGAGCATCTTAAAACACGTTTACTTTTATTTTATCTATCGGATAAATTTATAAGAAGTGTACCTCAACATCAACCCCAATCAAGAAAATAGGAACTTTTCTTTAAATTCATAATATAATTTATTCTCGTATTTCAGGAAAATTAAAGAAACACAATTAAGTCTGAAAATTTCTGGATAAAAAATAAAATATTTCTTTTTCACTCTGTTGCTGTAATCTAACTTGAGGAATCTATTTTGAAGTTAATATTCATTTATAATTATATATAAAGTGCTGAAATTTAATTCCGTATACTTTAAAAAAAACTGATATCCTAACGCTATATCTATGTAGTCTCATAATTATTTCTGTATTACTAGCAACAATGTTCATAGAAATTAACACTGAAATCGAACAATTTTAGGTGTCCTTAAACGGTTTAAACGTTTCAAGGGTATTTTATACGTAAATAATATGTTTCCTAGATTAACATATTATTTGTATACATTACGCTATATTCTTTCAGTGTAAAACTAACATTTTTAAAAGTGTTGTGCAAATATACTACACTCATATAGTTTTTCTACTCCACGAGCATCGCAGTAATGAAGAAATACTTGTTGGCTCCCTTGCACAATACATTTTCATACCAATAAAAATCTTAACTTAAATTTCGTGATAAACTTTAAATTGATCTCTGATTTAACGTTTTATGAATGTAAAAACGATCATAAGAAAAGTTACAAAAAAAAACCAGGATGAATGTAACAGAGTTTTCAATATTGTATAGAGTGGGATTTCAAGATATTAATGAAACACTCATATTTGTGAATGTACAAATATTAATATTTTTTTTATTAAAAATTTTAGGAACTAGAAGGTCAATTTTACTTCAATATAATGGCCATAAGTTGATTAATGAAGGTAACGTATTATCAAAAGACCGTATTGAATTTTTGAAAATTGTTTTTTAATATTTCTGCTGCCTTTTTCAATTCTGAAAAAATATTAAAATTATAAGGTATGAATATAATAACATACGCTATAAACTGTAGACCCATATGTCAATAATTTATTCATTTCAAAAGCGAAAAAAAACTTTAAACTTTCTTTCAAACGCCCACTTATTCGATAATGCCACCATACCCATAAAACCGCATAGAAATGCCCAACAAAATTAAAAATAAGACATAAATCGCAGAAAGTACAAGAAAGGGAATTAGCCACCATTCGAACCTTCGGAACGAGGAAAACTTTCTTAAATACTGGGAATGTGCTGCGGAAAGCTAGAGGTGTGGATTAAGTGATAAAACTGATATAGAGCCGTCGATATGGCTGCCGATAGGTAATTTATTATCGAACAAAACATCACGAGAATTTGTTGATTGTTATATATCATATCTTATAATCGATTATTGTTTGGTTTTAAATAACGGTGGATATATCGTGATATTTTCATTTTTAATATGCGTTTTTATTGAGGCAACTTTTAACTTCTGAAATATTTATGTTGGCGTTTCGCACGATTACATAATAACAATTCTCTAGTAATTCTAGTAAGAATAAAAACTTAAAATTAGGTAAAATTATATCCTAAAAGTTATTTCCATACTTTACCGTTTTCTACATAATTAACCCAATATTAAAACAAGCCAGACAGAACGTTTTAATTACATCTTCATTTTATTGCTTGTTGACGACATTTGCACAGCGACAAATAATTTAACTCTGAATTGAGAAATGCCGGGTTCAAACTATGGAATGAGTCTTGTTTATTCCTTTTCTTTTCAGACTAAATCCTGGTATTAAACGTTAAAAAGAAAGCGAAATATCGATTTAATTTTTCTTTCAAATGTTAGTTAAATTTATTCCTTACGTAGGTAAGTATAACTATTCCACAGTACTAGACGCATAACTATTCCACAGTATTAAAATAAATCGTATTATTTTTAAATAAATTCAAGTGCTTAGATATTTGTTTAAATATTGAATATATTTGGCGTTAATTTTGTAGAAATTCATTATTCACAATTAAATGCAACTACGTGATGTAGTATTATTTCTATTTTCTTTAATTTCTTTACCACGACCTAGTTTTCATTGTATTACAACATCTTCAGGTGGGCTATTAGCAAAGATTTTTGCTAATATCCCACCTGAAGATGTTGTAATACAACGAAACCCAGGTCGCGGTAAAGAAATTAAAGAAAGTAGAAATAATACTACATCACGTAGTTTCATTTAATTGTGTATTTGTTTAATATTTATTTATATTTGTGAATTGGTGAAGCGCTTCAATCATCGATGTCGTAAAGTTTATGACGTTAACTACTGGGTCCAAATACCCCTACTTTACAAATCGTAATCTAAACAACACAGTAGTTTAGTGTTTTTATTTAGCCAATTCGCAAATTGCACGGTTTTTAGTTTCAATACTGGACTCACCAAAAACAATAGCATGGTGGTGCCATTATAAGGAGGGAGGCTGAAAATGTCTTAAAATGTGCTTAGTTGGGGTTAAAAAAAAACCGCAATTTCCTTACTCTCTTCGACGTGCCATAGTTGTAGGAAATTAAAGTAGTTATTAAACAATACTGATACGTTATAGTTATTATGAAGAAACTTATTTTGTTAGATCCAATATTATTTATAGTTTTACATATAAATATTTATTGATATCTTTCGAGAATACAACTAAAACAAAGGGTATTGGAATTGAAATTCATTGATATTCAACTATTCGTATTCAATTATCATGAATTTAATTATCATATAAATATCAAAAAAACAACGTGAACACAGTTAAAGGAAGATCTTAGGAATATGGTTCTACCCTAAAAATAGAAAATTACGTATGAAACACAGCGTCAGCTCATAACCACCGTTAAGAAACTAAGTTTATGATTGGAAAAGATTTGTGTAAAATGTGAGGAAAATTGCAAACGGCCCACGCAAAATTTCGGTAAAAGAAAAATCTTCACCATATAAAGGAAATAAATGAGAGAAGGACGATTATGGAGAAGGATTAAGCAATCAAAGGATGTGGAAGTATTAGTACAATGATCGAAAAAAGAATTGTTATTGACAGAATATTTTAATCACTTTTGCTCATTTTTTATGGCCTATTTATAAAAATAAAGAAAACTAAAATGTTTAGAAAATTTCCTGCATTTGGAAAATGTTTTTATTTTAAATTTACGTTCAATTATATATAAACATATATTTCATTACAAACTTCGTGAAATCAATGTATGTTGTAAGTTATGAAATTTAAAAAATAATGTAATATTTCATAAATTTTTTTTGGGATATCTGGAACTTTTTTAAACTAACCCATTAATTAGGGTATTTGAAAAACAAATTAATTATTAATCTATACTGTGACATTACATGCAGGCATATGTCAATTTTCCTTACGTAATTTTCGTATTTGTTAAATTGTATAGGTATTTTCAAACAATTCATCTCGCAAGACTGTGGGAGAAGGGAAAAAGAACTTAATATTTATCTGATATTAAATGCCACATTAAGAAATATAATATCGAATCATACGATACAATAAAACTTATACTTCCTGAGACGTAAAAACTTATTTTATGAATATCTGGTCATCCACGTTAACAAGAAAATGCCAATAAAATCCATTAAATGATTTTACATAATAAATAAACGTTAATGAAACTACTCATTCTGCAAGCATATCAAGTTAGAGATTATAATACAATAGATCAAAAAGACTGAAAATCTACAAATAATCCTCAAAGTAATTTGAAGTATTGATTTCTTGGGTCGATTTGTACACTACAGACAAATGAACCTATGATGTGTGATTTTACTTTAGGGACAAAACATTGTCAAAGTAATGGAATCATCATGATTGATTTCAATAATGACGTATCGATTTCTTGGGTCGAAGTATTGATTTCTTGGGTCGATTTGTACACTACAGATAGATGAAACTACGATGTATTATTTTACTTTAGGGACAAAACATTGTCAAAGTAATGGAATCATCATGATTGACTTCAATAATGACGTATCTATTTCTTGAGTCGAAGTATTGATTTCTTGGGTCGATTTGTACACTACAGACAAATGAACCTACGATATGTTATTTTACTTTAGGGACAAAATATTGTCAAAGTAATGGGTTCATCATAATTGACTTCAATAATGACGTATCGATTTCTTGGGTCGAAGTATTGATTTCTTGGGTCGATTTGTACACTACAGACAAATGGACCTACGATGTGTTATTTTACTTTAGAGACAAAACATTGTCAAAGTAATGGAATCATCATGATTGACTTCAATAATGACGTATCGATTTCTTGGGTCGAAGTATTGATTTCTCGGGTCGATTTGTACACTACAGACAAATGAACCTACGATGTGTTATTTTACATTAGGGACAAAACATTGTCAAAGTAATGGAATCATCATGATTGACTTCAATAATGACGTATCGATTTCTTGGGTCGAAGTATTGATTTCTTGTGTCGATTTGTACACTACAGACAAATGAACCTACGATGTGTTATTTTACTTTAGGGACAAAACATTGTCCAAGTTATGGAATCATGATTGATTTTAATAACGACGTACAAAAATATAAATATAAAAATATCCAAGGGCAAAAATAATGTGACATAATCTTTATTTATCTTCGTTTATTGTATACTTTATAAATTGAAGTTATCTCGGCATTGCATGTCGATTCCAAAAATGTTTCTAGAATTTTATATAAGATCAATTATGTTAAAAAAGATTTTGTTTAAAATTTCCTAATGGTTTTTCCCAGAAACCGTTCGATGGAGAAAGTTTTATTTTGGTGAATTGGCAAAGCATATTTATCCGCATATATGTCAAAAATCATTCAAATCCAAGTATATGTTCATTGAAATTTGGAAATGGTTTAATGGAATTATATGACTTTTTTTAAAGTGAATGGAATAACAGGATTAATAACAGGGTAATTTTTTTGACTTCAAAGTGTGGGGATATTCTCAATTCGACTGTACTTTGTTTATGATTGTGGTCTTATATCTCTAAAATTTATCAATAAATTTAGATAATTTTTATTTGACAGAGTATAGCTTTAGATGATTCATGCAAATTTTGTTCGAATTTTATCAGGTAAATCGAAGTTAAACCCCACCGACAAGTCGAAATCTAATAATGAAATATTTAAAATTTCGACACGATCAAACAATATCAATTTCTTCATCAAAAAAATAGTGCAATCTTGAAGCCTGGAAACGGTTACAGAAACTCTTCGGTCATAAGAAGAAAACTAATTAAGTCAGGATTTGCGTTACAAAAAAAAAATAAATAGATAGGTAAAAATGTACAGCTGTATACAAAAATCTTGCTTAGGCTATTAAATATGAAGTAACGTTAAAAGGATTTGAAAATTTTTTTGCAGAGAAAGTTTACTGTAAAAGTGTAGTAATAATTGTAAATCTCATTTTTCTGAGATATTCATCACGTCTGCGAAAAATGTACTGGGCAATGTATTTACGTTGTGAAAAATATTATTATCATATTTATGCCCATGACTTGCAAATATATGCTTAAATCTGTTTAAAGTCTACAAAAATCGTTACCAATACGCTCAATGTATACCTAGGTTTAGTCATTAAACGGGTTCATGAATTGTTATGTCCGTTAGTCCAATTAAGTCCAAAGCTATCACATTCAATAGCTAAAGACTTGTTCTAAAATTAGGTCAGGTAGTAGGTCAGATCCGACAGATCTAATGTTAAATAACGTCATCATTCTATTTACGTCAAAGGATGAAAACGGGGTCTATATATTAGTTGGCCAACTCAAGTAAATAATGTTAGTTGTCGTATATTCTACATTTCCTAGCATATGAAACATTTTCTGGCTTGCGGCTTGAGCTGCGGATATTTATGCTACTCAGAACGTCCTAAACAATTAGAACGCCTTCAAGATTTGTACATTCGTTATGTTTTGTTGTAAAAAACATGAGCATATTTCTCAATTCAGATGCAATTTAATTGGATGGAAGTCCATAATTGGAGCCATCTATAAATTTTAATATTTCGATACAATATTTTGAACAACACAACTTATCCAACATATCTTAAAATCGGATTTAGTTACTTGTCTGCAAATGGTGTAAGGCTATGGTCTTTAAACCACCTGGTCTCCTTTTTCCCAATCATGCAAATACCTTTTATGAAAAGACTTTTGTTTTAATGATTGGAATAGACTGAATCGTGATACCAAAAACTCGCACTTTAAATGTTTTCAAAAGTCTCCTTCCCGTAATCTTTTATCATTAACTTTCCTTGATTCTATTTTGTTCTTCTTTCCTTGTTTCTAATAACGCCATGTCAAATTTATATTTAATATTTTTTATTTAGTTTAGATTTTTCCTACTATTCTTTGCGATAAGCTTTTATATAATATTATATATGAATATTTTATGAGTGTCTCTTATATTCTTCTGAAAGAGATTGGTTAGTAGCATTAAATCCATCCAATATATATATATATATATATATATATATATATATATATATATATATATATAAATATATATATATATATATATATATATATATATTTGTGTGTGTGTGTATGTTCATTAAAGTTTGAAAATAAATAATGAATAAATAAATAATGTTAATGCTTGCCAATAGTTTAATATAAATAATATGTACCATCAAACAGCAATACGTGCCTAAGATATCTTATATAACGAAACCTACGTAATGTAACTCACATTCACTCAATCTATTCGTATCTAATAAATTTTTAATATCATAAATAATGCTATTTATTTTCAAATAAAACAGCTATTAAGAACAAAGTAATCAGTATCACGTAAACCAAAGCGACGTGATGGTAAAACTTATCGCCTGACCTTATTAACTCTGGGCTGAAACTGTTTGTGAATGATGTTTTCAGTTTCCAATCTCAAAATGATCATTTATTCGATTCAAATTATTTTGGAGACTGTTAAACATTATTATGTCCCTTGATTTTTAATATATAATAGATAAAATATATTAAATATTCACATATTACTGAAGTAAAATTTCTTTTATATAACTCGGAAAATATCAAGAATTCGTCTACAACATTTAATCGGAATTTTCATAAAATTTCACGTGCATACTTGAAGCGGCAACAAACAATAAATTTTTATGAGCGTTAAAAATCATATTTTCAAAAACAAATATCATCGGGACATAATCAAATTTTTCACAAGAATAATTTAAACGTGAACATTATTAGATCATGCGCAAACTTAAGCAAAAGAATGAAATGATATAATCATTTTATTCTTTTGTTTAAATTGCGTATGTTACTTTTGCGTGTAGTTCATGGAGCATACACACACTGCTCGAATTAACTAACTGATAAGTAAAACGTAAGCACACCTTTTACTTAAGGCTACTACGAGATAATTTTATTAGTGAGTTGAATGCTAACAAGCACTTTATGTATAGTACTTATTATAATACATATAAACTATTTCAAATTGCGAAAATTTTTCAGGCGTCCAATACATTGAATTCCACAACTTTTGTAGCAATTATTGGCTTCTCCAGGCTTGCTTTTTATCGTGTGGCATGAGGTTTCGGCGCTTTATAATATACGAGCGATTAATAATTTTAGTCTCCTTCGAAGTCATGTTGTATTTAGGGTTTGGAACCAATTTGAAAAATACCGGTTAATAAAGGTTAATATTGGTTTCAAATAAACGTTACGTTCCAAACGAAACTTATACGTAAGCCATTTCTAAGAGCGTTATTAACCCATTAATCCCCAGCGTCGAACTTGCAGTGACACGTTCTCCGGCGATCCGCGCTCCACTCCCCCACCTCAGCTGCTCACCGTCACGCATTTTCATCAATTCAATTATTACTCTAGAGTGCCTGCGAGTAGTAATTTCTTTCGTACGATGAGAAGAAAGAAGGAAAACAATATATTTGGACTCTGATAAAGCGAACAAAACTTCATAATATAACACGGAAGGTTGTGACAAAATTGTGAAGCTAAGTATTTGTACATATATTTATCTAAATTATTTTATATTATTGGGAAACTTCAATTTATTTGTGAAATGAAAACTTATCTAGTGGCATCTTGCAGTTTCACACTAGAGTAATTTAGTTCGTTTGAAAGATCCATAAAACCACGAACGTAACGGGTTTCAGAGTTAAAAGTTGCTTGTTTTAAAGTGATATTTTTTATCGGCATTTTGCGCTTTAACAGTAGGGTAATTCTGTATATTTAACCAAGTAAAGAGTTCGACATGACTTGTTGTGTCTGAAAGTGGGCATAGAAATTTTTGATGTGCAGCAGTGGACCTATCGTTATTGGTGTGTTGGCTCAATTTAGGAAGTTTCACTTCTTCCGTATGTAAATATACGACGTTTTCATTTTAATGTAGACCTTTACCTGCACGAGATTTTTTTATTCAGGTATGGTTCGCAGCAACATATAAATAACCTTAATAGAGTATCAAATCTCAGCCGTTTCCGAATAAATATGTATTTAATTAATAAACAACTAACCACCAGAAAAAATTTACGGGAGCGACAGAAGTACATAAGCTGATATAAATCGATAGGTACAATATTTATGTAATTTCATACACACGTGAGCTTCTCACTCATAAGACTATTACGCTTATAATTCCTGCGGAAAATCTGGACCATCTGCTTAATTGATGCCCGCGAATATCCCAAACGTGTTAACGCGCATGCGATCGCTTCCGGCAGAGATGCTCTTCGTACATGCAGGGTGCGTCGTGCGTGATGATAGGAAGATAGAGGGGAGAGAGGTAAGTTAGAGGGAAAATTATTATTGAAGGTATAGAGTTACTTACTTCAACTTATCTGAGGTTGAGTGTGCATTGTTTCATTGTTAAGTGTAATATATTTTAATAGCAGGGTCTTTGTCTACGCAACCCTGGTATTGCTTTGTAAATATTACATATTCTTCATATATTTATAAAAAGCGACATTTATTTAAAAGTTTTAAAATATTTTTAACTGTGTTTTAGAAATTTTTTTTTACTTTTTACTCCTCAGAAAAACATCCCGATTTTATAATTGCTTTTGGTATGGGTTTTTATTATTTGAAATCAAAGACATTACAAGAAGGGCGGCCTCTTATAATGTTACTGATTTCCAATAATAAACAGTAGGGCAGTAACAGATAGATAATTATATTGTTTAAACAATGATAAAACATGTTACCTAAGTAATGTGTTTTTACATTAAATTAATTCAGAAGTATATACCTAACGTAAAAACTATGCACAAAAAATTTATTTAATAAAATATTGTTAGAAAATTTGTAATAAAATATAATTTTTTTAGACCAACGCAAAAATTTAATATTGAATAAAGAGTAGAAATAAATAAATATATATATACAAATATTTTTATCAACAAATTTATTAACATACATTTTATATAGAATTTCGCGACATTCACAATGGAAACTGAACTTTTAATTTCACAGGTAAAATGTACCTGGTGGATTGAAGGTACGGAAGTTGACCGTAGAATGTTTGACTGATTTTCTACCTGCACCAGTATAACTTTGCTTTTTGAAGTGAGTGTTATTAGTAAATAAAAATTAAATGGAGTGAGATATAATTAGTGTTTTACTCATTACTTAAATGAAACAGTTACAACACAATGGAAGATGCAATGCGTTTATAATTGAATTAAAAAATAATTATTTACACCTTATGTTCAATTATGGATGTTTTAAATGTAAATATACTTAAAATAATTTATATAATTAATTAATATGTGATCAAAAACTTATATGTTGTAAAATTAATTATACTATACCTTTCTTTTTGTTTTCCTTCAGTAACTTGCTAAGAATTTTAAGCAAAAGAAGAATTTTTCAATATTCCTTATTCCTTATATGTTATACGAAAAACAATGTGTTGTGGCATCTATAGAAAATTTCTGTCGAATTCGCAAAATATTATATATCATATATGTATATATATGTGTGTGTGTGTGTGTGTGTGCGTGCGTGCGTGCGTGCGTGCGTGCGTGCGTGCGTGCGTGCGTGTGTGTGTGTGTGTGTGTGTGTGTTTGTGTATGACAAAATAATGAAAAATTCACAGAAGTGATAAGCGGCGGCCAACATTAAAAATATTTCTAAAATACAGAATAAGAAACTACCACAAACCAAGCTTAATTATTTCAGTAGAAATTACGCAATTTTAAGTTGTCGTAAACGGTTTACAGAACAAAAAACTGTTTCACCGGAAATAAATGAAAGTACTACTCGAAACAAAAAACACAATGAACCTGAAAATGTAAAAATTAATAAAAACATAAAAATTACCTTTCAATTGGCAAGAAAGTTGTTTTATTTGGGCAAAACCGTTATTGCAGAGAAAAATGAAATATTCACAGAATGCATTCCCTGTCACTTCATTTGCACACAAATGAAAATCATTAATGCCTTTAAAAATAAAAGAGACAAACTTTACGACCTATGCTTTTAAGAGTGAATTTGAGAAATGATTTAAGGCAGCAAATCTTCAGTCTTTCACCGACATCTCGATTTAAGTCGTCACAATTTAAGATTTCTAAATGCAAAATAACATCGGTATTTAATCACAATAAAACGAAATTAAGTGATGTAGTACTATTTCTACTCTCTTTAAGTTCTTTACCACGACCTAGGTTTCGTTGCATTACAACATCTTCAGGTGGGCTATTAGCAAAGATCTTTGCTTAGCCCACCCGAAGAGGTTGTAATACAATGAAACCTAGGTCGCAGTAAAGAACTGAAAAAAGTAGAAATAATACTACATTACTTAGTTTCATTTAACTGTGAATTTTAATAATATACATTACTTAAAGTTAAAATAAATCCACAAAATTAAACCTGTTCCTGAGGAGATTAAAAATTTGAATGGTTTTGGAATACATATGTATTAAAATATTTAATTTTTTAGAAAGATGACTATAATACATTGACAGAAGAATACATGAGTGATCTTTTGAAACGGACATGTGAGTGTTTTTCCTTTTGAGGTACAGAATAATAAAAATGATATTGTGACGGAAAATGAAACACATCAACAATTTTCTTGTTTTTATTTTGCCTTTGCTTTGATATTCGTATTTAATTTTGTTTCTCTTCAGAATAATATTTTTCCATAGAGCAATTTTAATAATTTTTGTGGTGTAAATGATTTTAAATTTTCTGCGTCAATCGTTAATTTTTTATTTCCAAATCAAATAAAATTTGTGAATAAACGATTATTAAACACGAAAAGTACAGAAATTGATCTAAATATTTTTATTTTTAAAAGTTAATATGAGAATAAAATACCAGGTCAATATTAATGAAAAATAATGAGGAACTAAAAAAATATTTAAAAAGCGAGTATCGAGTTACGTTATGGAAATTGAACTGGATTCATTTCGATATGTGGCAGATGCAATTTCGGTTCTGATTAGACTCGTGGCATTTGATTTTAAATGGGAAATTTTGTAGGCGGTTTGCGAATTTGTAATTTTCCAGACAATTTACGGATCGTAAAATAAAAACCAAACAGTTCCAATATTTCGAATTTTTCAGAAAACATTTTATTAGCTTGTGTGAAATTTGAAGGGGCCTATTGATCAATAGGATTTGACCCAGTTTTTGTACCTTTGAACTATACGAATTTGGGACATCGACCTTTTCAAAATAATGTCTTGTAGTTTTAAAAATGATTATTTAATTTTTATGAGCAAGGAATCCTTTTATATTATGAATTATGTAAATTTCTTTCTGTTTCATTTATCCTTTGACGAAGCGAGAACCTCAAATGAAGATCGTAATTATTGCAATGTAATAATTTTTATCCCTCTCGAATACAAAGATGTCGATAAAGCTTTTTTGCATTTTTTTTTCAATAAATTTCTTCATTACATTTTTAGTGATATTTCGAGAAAAGAGCATTAATTTATTAGTAAGAGTAAAGTTGCAAAACAGAAAAATTAGCGACTTAAAATCTTAATGAAACTATCTAATCCTTGTTATTCATACAGATTTTCGTTTGCTCAGTCGTAGCAATTTTTATCACTCTTTAAAAATATTAGCTCCGCATATGTTACCTTAGTCCCAGAAATTTTTATCAGTTTTGAAAAATTTTGACCGCGTGAAATTTTTTTGGGTTTTTTGAAACCTAACTCTATTAAAATTCTTTTTACTGTTAACAAACATTTGCAATAAACCTTTCATAATAATAAATAAGTGCAATGCTTGAAAAAAGTTTCGTAACTGCACAGAGTAATTTAAGTAACATTAAATAAAAATTAATAATTATAACTAAATTTCTACGCTGACCTTAATTAATTTTAAAGGAATTCTATAAAAATATTGTAATATTCCTAGAAGTTAGGTATTGATGATAACTATCGAAAATATGGTTATAATACCATATTTGTGTCGCAAAATCTCTAAAAACGCGCTAGTGATGTAGAATTTTTTATATTTATTTAATGTGCCACAAAATTTTCGGAAATAGGATCAGGGTTAAGAGCTATTAAAGTTGTTTTTAATTTTCTTAGATTTCATGATAACCTAACCTAACCTAACCAAGCCCAACCGGTTCCAGATATCTATGATTAGAAACACACGTGGAACTCAGAATAATAACTATATTTGAATAGGGATAAAATGTCAGATTGATTTAACTAAATCTCAAAATTATAATAGTCTCTAAAAATGCAGATCGTGCAGATTCCTTCTTTTTCCTCGCCACTTCCCGTTACGTGGTGCTTTCTTAATATCGAGGCGCAATTTGCTCCTCTTGTAAGCATCGTCTTCGTATAAATTCAACTCTTCTATATCGTTCTTGACATATGTCAGCCAGATGGTATTAGGTCTTTCTACATCCCTTTTTCTCGAAGTCCTAGAAAGGCTACGTATTACTTGATCATACCATTTCAGCTTCGCCTAATGGATTTTATCGGCAATCGGATTGAATTTTTTCTGTCATTTCTAATTTTTTGTGATAAGTGCAAAAATAAACGAAAATATTTTTAATTTTCTAACTTAGTGTCAAGATGATAAGTAATTTATTTTATTCCAGAATATTAAGATGTAAATCTATAAATGTCTATAAATGGTTTTTTTAATATCTTCAATTAGAAGACTTTTTAAACATACTATTTTATTATAGGTATATAAACAATATTCACAGTGTGTGTAGTTCTAATGAGAATGCAATAATTTGACAAAATGAAAAATAAAATTTTAGTCTTGAAACAAAAAAACTAAAAGAAATTTAAAATTTAATTTTTACCCCCTTTTAGAAGTCTGAATTATTGAACATTTTGCACATGTATTAAGAACTGATTACAATACAATAATTTCATGAATTTAAAAAAAAATTATAGCATCAAAAGAAAAATAAAAGATTGTAAGAAATATAAATAAATTAACAGAACGATAAACTAAAAAGAAAACGCCTTTATAAAATGTTGCATTCAAAAGAAAAATAAATTATCGGACTTGTTTTCTCCGTCCACTCAGTAAGGACTGTGTAAGCCATATTTGTTACTAAGTATAATATTTGAGTATAAAAGCGTTGGGCGCTTTTCTCAAAAAGCAATAATTTTGATTCTCAAATTAATATTAAATGAATAAAAATACTCAACATTTTAGCTAGATAGCAAAACAAAGCGCCCCACGCCTTTATACTCAAATATTATACTCGATAACAAACATGATTTACGACAAACTCTTTACTGAGTAGAACGAAAAAAGAGGTTCTATAATTATTTTTTGCCTTTTAAATGCAAAATTTTCAAAAAGTGTGTTTTTTAGTTTTTTAACTATTAATTTATTATATTAATAAATAATTATTATGAAAAGTTCTTAATTGTCGGTTTGATGAAATTTTATGATTCCCGCTGTTACATGCGTGTTACATTGGGTCTCCGGGTTGTTTCGAGATCTTTGCACATCTTTTCTTCTCCTTTAATGGCTTCAGTGATACGATTATGAAATTATTTGTTAGTTTATGATTACTTATTAGTTAGTGTTATGTTAAATGGAATCGCTCTCCCTCTCTTTTATTCCTTTTTGCAAATAATACATTTTAAAAACATTTGTCTTTATAATACTTGCCAGATACAATATATTTGACAGATATGTTGGGCTTAAGAAATAAATAAATCACCAAAGGAATAGGGGAAGTTTACTCTTATTATTTGTCATTGTTTCTGTATTCGCAACTTTTGATAGGAACGGAGTGATGATGTTTGCAGTTAGGCAGAAAATACCTCTTCATTATGTTAATGAATAAATGGTGCTCATTAAAATAACATTTTTAAGGACCTTTTATGGTTTCATACGCTGCTTTATTTTCTTTTTTTCTACGATCAAAATTTATATTTAATATTTTTTTTATTTATTTACATCACTTTTTTTAAGGAACATTTTTAAGAACCTTTTTTGGTTTTATACGCTGCTTTATTTTCTTTTTTTCTACGATGAAAATGTATATTTAATATATTTTTTATTTATTTACATCACTATATACGACTTACTTGCCTTGTAATGATGTTTAGAATCTTCGGCGAATATTGAATTATAAATGAACTAAAAATTGGATTACTCTATATTCTTATATTTACTCTGCACGAGACGTAATTTTCTCATTAATAATATTTGGTCAATATTTTTAATGAGAAAATTTAATAAAATAAAAAATAAATAAAAAATAAATAAAAAATAATTGTATACGTAACAAGAGTTTCCAGGAGAGTGTGTTGGAAAGGAATAAAATGCGACCCACGTTCAAAAAAATGAGGAAAATCCTTGTCGATGAGTGTGAAAGTACTGCGGAAAGGGAAAACAAGGTGGATTAAGCGATTCAACAAATAGTGAGTCATCCCCTTTATATGGGACCATTTAAAGGGGATGACAAAAATATGTTTGTCCTTAGTTGAAATAGTACGGCAGAACGCATTGTTGTAATTTAGATCCCGATAGATAATTAAAAGTAATAGCACAAGTCTTCTATATAATTATGAATATTTGCGTATTGCATAATAGCCATTGAAAATTTGAATATTATGATGTATGAATATTTGCATAATAGCCATTGAAAATTTGCGAAGAATGTTCTATTTGATATTTCGTTTTCACGTATTTTGAAGACAAGCGTATGTAGAACAGAAGCTTGTTTTATTTTCTGTTGAAATATTTTAAAAGTGAGGGGGAGGAATGCCGCTTCTACAAACTAGAAAGCTTAGGGTATATAAAAAGAAAACAAGACGGGAATAACTACATCGTATTAGATATATCTACTTTAAAACATGTTTTACACATTTTCTGAGAATGTGTTCAAATTGTGAATGTTTTCCCACCATACCTTTTAATATTCTTTTATGTCCTTTATGCATACATAAAATCAGTCTTCCGAGTTTATTTTAGCTATATTGTCTCATTGTAAACGAGCATCCTTGTAACCTTTAACACGTTATCATTATTTGAGTATTCAAAAATATTTATTTCGAACATTTCGAACAAATTGTTTTCTGGGAGAGATATAAGGAAATATTCGTCCATGTTAGAGAAACTTCAAAGAGTTGTGTTTCTTTACTTTCTTCTTAAAATAACAAAATAATTAGTATGACAAAGAAATATCTCTTCAAATTGCTTTTTAACTTAAATTCAGCCTTAAAGGTTATAACAAGGTAAGCTTTTCAAAAGTATTCTCGGAGATAAAAAGAAAACTCTAGTCAAATTATGTCTTTTACGGAAGAAAATTCTATTACACTTTTTAAATTCTTGATCACTCTTCTTGATCACCGAAAAATCCTTTTTTTTCTCCTGAATTTCTTACCGAGCAAGAAACATTTATTTTTTACATCGAGTGCCAATGAAAATTTCTCGCCAAATATAAGGAAACTTCTGTATTATTTATAATATATACAATGTTTGATATCTCTATTGAATTGCGGATTTCTTGAACTCTGTACTTTAGTGAATTGACTGCATTAGGAAGTGAACTACAATTCAAATGAACTAGATGCGAATAGAACTATATGTATAAGGGTTAAAATTTTATGATATTTATAGTATAGTAATATAGATCATATTTAAAATTTGTTTTTTTAATTTAAATGTCATACGTATTGAGAAATAAAGCGAAAACTTAGTTTGTCATGCTAATCTCTGGAAATATATGATCAATTTTAAAGATACTGTAGTGAAATCATCTCGCATATCACAGCAAACTTATCAAGGTTATCTGGTTGCCTACGGCCTTTGTTACCATTAGTTATAAAGAATCCTTTGGAATCAGATCGTCGAAACTGATCTTTTCTAGGAGAATTTTGTATAAAAATTGTATATAAAAAAGAAGTTAAATTAAATGAATTAACATTTGTTGAAAACTATCTCAACATTACTGCTGTCCCAACTTTGACTTTTCTTACTAGAGTGACTTTTAATATAGTCGCCTAATATTTATGATAATGTGTAATATTTTTTTAACTGTGTTTATTTAAATAACCTTTAGTTTTGATGAATGTATAAGCAAAGTTTGAAGTAAAAGCGATCAAAATATTTGTAATTAAACTGAAATAATATTTGAAAATTAAGGAAATATTTCTGATGATAAATATTCCAGTAACGTTAAAATAATTGCCATAATTAGCGAATGTTAAGAAACACTACAATTTCATTAAAATTTATTCTGGTACTGCTTACAAAAATGGAATCCTTATGAGATCACTAACGTGTCTGTGTGTGTGCCTGTTGCAGCACTTTTTCTCAGAAATGAATTGACTTAGAAACTTTGTTTGATTATCTTAGACCATATCGTTCTGGAAATATGTACCATATTTTCACGCATGGAAAGCATATGGTAGGTAATATATTTACAATGTGAAAATTAATATTTGTATGTAATATGGAAGGATTACTATGTACCCTTAAATATTTAATAAGTGCCTATATTATTACAGAACCCCAAAAGTGCGAGCATAATGTTAGTAAAAAAAAAAGATATTGATATCACCTTAAATTTTCAGAAAATTTTAACTTGCGACTTCATAGTTGTTAATATGTGCCACAAGATAAAAGTTTTATGACAAGTTACTAAGCTTTGCAGTTTCAGATTCAATTTTGAACTTAAAATATACCTTGATTTTCAGATTCACTTTTGAACTTAAAACATACTTTGTAGTAATGTGGCTATGTTTAGTGACTGAACGATGTTAGCTCTAGTTGGTAAAACCACACCCGTCAATAAGTATCCTTCAAAATATAAATATTTAATAAAATATCTCATTGAATTGTAGCAACATCGTTGTTATTGATAGTAAAGATTTGATATTTTATTTACTAATTTGGTACTTATACACATAAAAAATATATACAAAAAAAATTGTTTGCTACATTATATTTGGTGTCTTTTGTATTTTAGTATTTGGGTAATACTAAATGGTCAGAAGATTAATGATTGAAATATTTTCGTTTTATTACTTTCAAAGGTTAATGGTTGTATACGTCCTTGTAATGTTTCGTAGTTCATAATGGGAAAAAAGCAATACGCTAATAGGTTCTCTTCGTTGACTATATGGCTTCTTTTTCTCAATAACAGCTGGAAATTTCTGTCAAATACTACATAGCCCCCTAGTTTTGTAAATAATTCAACATCGAACTAGATGAAATATAAAGATACCAATTTTTAAATATCTTGAATTTTGGTGCTGATTTACTGACTCATTCATTAATACCTATGGATTATTTTCCAGTGACCGATAATTTCCAAATTTGGTACAAAGAAAGGTTTTTTGGAACAATTAAAGAAAAATAATTCATCATTGATTATGGTATGTGAAAAAATTAGTTAACAAGTTATGTAATTATTATAAAATTAAGCTTGTCATATGTTAACTCAAAAATGGGTTAGTGAAAAATACAGCTTAACTTTACCAAATTTGACACTTAATGACTGACAGACAACAAACTCCCTCCCTAACAACAAACCAGAGATAATATTTATAGTAACATTTTCAAAAACTACATTTCTAATAATTGTTTCTGCTCCCAACAATATACAGAAAAAGACATCGATTTTCTTTACTTGTATAAAGTCAAAATTATGAACTTAACAGGATCGAATTGAATGCTATTACCATGTGAGATTACAAATGTGTTATGAAAAAGCAAACGATACTTAGAGCACGAATAACCAGGAACGTAAGACGAACTCGTAAATGACACTTGTGCTCACTCACTTCATAGCAGTAAACGTGTTGCGCACTTTGCTTTGTTATCATCGTACAAAATACCAAAACTTACTTTGGAAAACATGGCAAGGTCTACAGTTAGGACATCAACAGCTTCCCTTTTAACCAAATATTGACAGCATAGTAATACTATCTGAAGCACAAGTGTATAAGGAGCAAGAAAAGTTTGTAAATAAGCCAGTTTCGCTAAAAGTTGGGAGATTTACAAAACTTGTACATGCGACTGTTGTATGTGAAGTAATATTAGAGCGAGCGATGCGAGCTTTATATTTCATAAAGGTGAATCTAATATTGTGTGGGGAAATTTAATTCATGGATACGTACATACATACATATATATATATATATATATATATATATATATATATATATATATATGTATATATATATATATATACATATATATATATATATATATATTTATATATATGTATGTATATATATATATGTATATATAATAATAATAATAATGGCGTGGCATAAGTGATTTAGTCAAGTTTTCCTGTCCAATTGTTGTTTAAAGCAAGTGGTGTTAGTGTTTTAAATTATGAGTATCTTAAATGGAAATTCGAACATTAGAGTTTAGAATGCGAGTTTTAATTCAAAACGATTTATAAAAATTATACGATATGGTATCTAAAATAATCATTATATTACCCATTACGTATTTGACCAGATTTAGTTATCGAAAAAAATGCGTTATTGTGACAATATTCTAGATTCTATGGCTAAGAAAAATACCCACTCCTCAATAAAAGATGAGCCATCGTAATATTATATTTGTTCTGAAGCCCTATTGAATGGGATCACTATTCGCTTAACTGTATTATTATCATGACGAATTGGCGACTCAAACTTATAGACTCAATGTTCCGAACTATTCTATTTGTGCACAAGTATTGACACAAACATGAAAATTTGTGTACCGCAAGATCTTCTGTTTAAACCACTTGTATAAATCCTTATAAATCTATAATGCGTAAAAATAAAAAAATGGTATTCTTTATGTATTTTAATAGATATATAATTATTTTTTGCAATTTTGAATACTATGATTGTAAATTTGACTTAAGTAAATAAAATATTTGTGACACAAAAACTATCTCGCCTTTTTATCCATCAATTTCCAATTCCACTATTAATTAGCTTCCAGAAATCTCAGTTTCATATTCACCACCATTTCGCAACTTTAATTTATTCCAGAGTATTCAGATTAGATACATGCGGTGGTTTATTTAGTTTATCTCGTCTAATTACTCATAGCTACTAAGATATAAAAATTCACACTCACCTTTTGTATGCGCTGTGTTAATTCCTCCAAAGGAAATTTTTGCAATTATTAATCTGAAAGGTCTTTGCATTTTCTTTATAACTTATGTGTACCATTTTGTTTGTTAACCCGTCAATGTCTAATATAACCTACATATGTCTTTCGGTAATCCCTTTCTAGATTTATTAATTTAATTTTCATTGTCAACTTTGTTGTATGTGGTGTGTTTACATCTATGAAGAATTCTGAATGGTCTTTGCATTTTCTTTATAACCTAAGTTTACCTTTCTTTATTAACCCCTCAATGTCCAATATAACCTACAAACATCTTTCAGTAATCTCTTTCTATATTCATTAATTTAATTGTCATCACCATGTTTGTTGTATATGATGTGATGAAATCTCTGAAGGAAATTTTTGCAATTATGAACTTAGAAACATTTGTATGCAAATTTTGTGACAAATCCTTTATTCGTTTATAAATAAATTATTGAATAATAAAGTATGTTAGATATAATAGATACTTTATAAAATCCGAGTTTTTAAAAATTTTAACGTTATATTAACTCAGGTGCAAAAGTTAAAAGTTTTTAATTTAATTGGAGCGTTAATTTTTATTTGATTCCCGATACGATGACTTTGCAATCTATTTTGTCTTGTCTCTCTTCTCCCATATTCATCCCGAAACCCTTTCCACAATTACATACAAATTATGTTTCAAATTGATTTACTCCATAATACGGCAAATTTAATTTTTTTATATTAAAATGTCTCCGAGAAAAATGCTTGTGACATCACACGGATATTTAAATGACCTTTATCAGTATTTCACTTTTCTAATGTTGGCATGAAGTACTAAAATATAAAGAAGCGTTTTTAAAATTCAAAAAATTTGTTTCAAAAATTTAAAAAAACAATTTGAATTTAATTATAAAAAAAATTACGTGACGAAAATTCCAGTTTTGAAATTCAGATTTCTCGTAAAGTATTTCAAACAATTATTTAGAGCACATTAATATTTATTAAAACCCAACTGCATGAAGAATATGGTAAATTTACAAATAAGCTGCGTTTTGCAGAAGTTGTGTATGTGATTGCAATATTATGGCATAACCTTTAAAAAACACCATCTAGCTATAAGGCCATTTTAGAATTTCGTAAACAAGTAAGTGAAAACTGAATTCTTGTTCTGATACTTCATTTTTGCCTTTATCTGTGTATCTTAAAGTATAAGTACATTCAGAAACGTTCCAGAAATTAAGTTTTAAAATGAAATACTCTCAGGAGGATGCAGTTTATTATTTTTAGTAAGTAATAAAATATTATAATAATGTTCTTAAAATGTATAAAAATCAATTACAACATCAGATGTTTAAGGCATTTTTTTTCATATTGTCTCTAACTTTATATCGCACGAAGAACCCTGATACTAAGTTTGATATTCAGATGGCTTGATATTTACATCAAGTGATGGAAACTTTTAATATTCTAAATTAATAATTAATTTACTTTTAAATTTTCTAGGAAATTTTTAAGTTTGAGTTTATCTTGTTTAAAGAAGTTAAAATTTTATTAATTAAATTATTGAATATATTTGGCGCTAATTTTGTAGATATTAATGATTCACAATTAAATGAGACTATGTGATGTAGCATTATTTCTAGTTTATTAGAGTTCTTTACCATGACCTAGATTTCGTTGCATTACAACGTCTTCAGGTGGAAGTTTCAATCTTTGCTAATTGCCCACCAGAAGATTTTGTAGTACAAGGAAACCTAGGTCCTAGTAAAGAACTTAAAGAAAGTAGAAATAATATTACATCACGTAGTTTCATTTAATTGCGAATAATTAAATTTTAAAAAATGCCGAATTTTACAGTATTATTCATAGAAGGATGTTTATTTTTTAATCTCATTACAAAGATTTTTACTTTCCATCTTTTATAAAGGTCTATGTGAAAAAAAGAGTTTTGAAATTTCCAAACCACTATACGATATTTTTAAACTATTTTCGTTAAGTCAATCAAAACACAGCTATTTTAAATAACTTTTACCGAGTTAGTGAGAAGGACTACGTGTTGCAATAACTTTATAATGTATTGAATAAAATCGTTGGTGAGCTGCTGACTTATAGACAGATTGGCGTTTGAATAAACTTTCTTATATTCTAGCCACCATATAGGCTCGACCAGTTCACCCGTCTGTCGGATGCATTAGGCATTTGTCTCAAGCGTTACACAATTTCAACATGATATCAGACTCAAATCTGATAGAATGACTAAGAAAGTTCCTGTTGAAAAGAAAAATTCAATTTTAGGAATGAAATATTTAATCATATTTACTTTATTATTGACTATTACGCAGTAAATGGAAATTACACACTCTGTAGTAGATACACTCGCAATAATAAGAATCTTAAAAAATAAAATCTTCGATCTACGATTTTATTTTGTTCCTTATTTAAAAGAAAAGAATAACTACGGTATGTAATATATCATTAAAATATTAAGTACAAGCAAAGTACTTTAATAATATGTTTTCAAACGACAAACAACTACTTACTCGTAATACTGTGGTAGAATTTATGAGAAGTCTTCCTTGTAACCAACTGTTTATTTTCTGCAGTATTTGTTTATAAGTATATGTAGGTATATTTAAAAACTCAATCACTAGGCATACCAATTTTCCCAAAAACCAAAGTTAATAATAAAATGATCGGCATGAATCCTGCTTAAGTAGATTTTAGGGGAGGCACTATTCTAATCAGAATGACAGTTTTTGCCTTTACATATATTCAAAGTATGCTTGTCGAATATAATATTAATAACAAATATTCTATAGTTTGGTAAATCTGCTATATGTGAATTCCTACAGTTTATTAACTAATGTTAAACACAACATGTTAAAATATTAAATTGGATATTATTTTTTTTGCCAAGATTTCTTTAAGTACGAATACAAAATTGCAAAGACGGATGGCGCATTTCACAATCTGGCTTTTTGTGAAAAAATTTTTAAATTTGATATTTCTTTTAATTGGTAGGTAAACCAAATTGGGGAGTAGATATATTCAGCAATTTCGTTAAATGTCGTCATAGTCAGTTTCTGATTAAGTTCAGATAATACTGATAAATTGAAATATAAGAAAAGTATATACTACCTCTTATTTTTGTAAATAGCTTAAAAAATATAAATAACTTAATATAGTCCATTTACTGTAATTTTAATATATAGTGAATAGGAACTCTACGCGCATAAACAATTCTGCATTAAATGACGGATATAGCCATTGTCTCGAGGAAGCGCTTCAGTATCTTTTTCTCCGCTCGTCGCGAGTATTCTTCCGTTCCTCGCCGTAATTACCCTTATTTCAACTGCGAACTCGGTGCATACCGAGTACACATTGCATATGACGCGTGCGCTTCGTTATCTATGTTACAGAACAATATTACCTGTATGTGTTTTTTTTTACTTTTCACAGGGTGAAACGGAAAATGTCCACGAATTTGGAGTGCGAGGCATCGTTACGTAAATTTTGGGTTTCGAAATTTTATATTTAACCAATTTTTTATTTGACTATTTTAAGGATTTTGGTTGTAAATTTTATTTAATTAAGCAAAATGTTTGTAACACTAATATTATCTTGCATTTTAATGTGCTAATTTTCGATGACACGAATAAATGTTTTTTTCCGTAATTTGCTTCTAGAAACATCAATTTCATATCCACTGCCATCTCGCAGCTTTGATTTATTCCTGAGTATTCAGATTAGATAACTGCCATGACTGATTTGGTTTATCTTAACCTAATTATTTATATTGAGAAAAGATAAGAGTTCGTAGTTACCTACCTTTCTTGCATGTGCAATAATTTATTTTGTTAACACAAATACAAAAAAATAAATTTATGCAATTATGATTACTAAAATCACTTTGCATTATTTTTTTTTGTAGTAGGGGATTGCTTCACTAGTTTCATTTTGTCTATGAACTCATCAATGCCCAATATAACATAAAGATGTCTTTCGGTAATCCTTTTCTAGAATCATCTTTTTCCGTCAACCCATTTCTAGAATCCAATAGAATATTCAATATTCATCGTCATCTTTGTTGCATGTGCTGTGGTGATGTTTCTGAAGAAAATTATTGCAATTATGAGTTTTGAAAAATAGATCAAACATTTTTTTTTAATAAGAATTATTTTACTGGTTTATGGAACAAATTATTTAACGACAATAAATGTTCTATTATTATATGTTTTTTTAAAAAAAACATGTTCCTTTTTTATCGTAATAACAAGGCAGTCGCAAAGGATAATGTTTTTAACTTAGTTGGTGGGTAATCAGTTTTAAATTAACGTGATGAATTTGGTATATTTTTGCCACTTTTGTCTCCCTTGATCCTTCCCGGAATTATAAGTGTGATTTCTCTAAATATCTTTTGAAACTAGATCATTACATATAATATGCCAAATTTCAACTCTATATAAGAAGAAATGTTTATGATATGCAAGTAGAGAAAGTTTTAAGTTATTTCATCTATAACCCATTTTTGTAATTTTAGTATGAAAAACTTAAAATATTGAGATATGAATATAATTAACGATATTAAAGAAACTGCGATATTTAAAGAAACTCATCATATTTAACAATATTGATACTTATCATATTGAATCTTTTTAAAATGGTTCTGTGTTTACCAATTTTGGGTATTGTGTGAAAAAAAAAACAATTTGTGCGATAACTGTACAATTTTAAGTTTCAAATGTATGTGCTGCTAGCACATAAATTTTGTGAATATTGTAAATTAAAAAGATTTTCCCAAAATTTAAATTTTCGTGTAATATTCTTGTTACATTTGTATTAATGAAGACAATTTACTCAAAATATACATTTAAGATCTTCAGAAGACTAAACCATCCAATGTCAAATAATATATAATTTATTATATATTTTACAACGAAAATTAAAATAAATATACAAATATAAACGAAACGTGTTATAAAAATATCCGTTATGTGGGGTTGCTTGGTAAATAATTGCAGTTTTTATGTAAGTTTCCTCGGTTTTCAAATAGTTATTCCTTTAACAACATCAATTCAGAGAGTAGATTTGAAGAAAATTTAGTTCTCTAGAATTTATTAAAAAGATGATATGAACAAATAGAATAGAGTACGAAATAATATTGTGTGTAGATAATTACTTCAAGAACTCACAATGGTATTGCATTAAATTTATTTTCACGCAAGTGTTAAAGTAAACAAAAAATATAATATTTGTCTAACAACAGCCGAGAATTCAGTTGTAAATTGAACAGACTTTTTTCAGAAAGTTTTCGGGTTCGGAAAGTTATTAGGTAGAAAAAACAAAAGTCAGCAGAACAAAACACAAAATTATCACTTGTTTTATATCAGAGAGTAAAAAGAATAAAACGTTCATTAAGTGTTAGTTGCGCATGAAGCAGAATGCCGTAGGATACACATCTTTTGAAATTTTTAATTTAAATTATCCTAAGTATTGAATATATTTAGCCTTAATTTTGTAGAAATTCATTATTGACAATTAAATGTAACTACGTGATGTAGTATTATTTCTACTTTCTTTAATTCTTTACCACGACCTAGGTTTCGTTGTATTACAACATCTTCAGGTGGGATATTAGCAAATATAGCTAGATAAATAGATATTAGCAAAGATCTTATTGATTATGGTAAGCTATATATATATATATATATATATATATATATATATATATACATATATATATATGTATATATATATATATATATATATATATGATTTATGGCAAGCTTTTTAAATTTAATGGGAATTTTTTTGAAAAGTTGTAATGCTTTTTACATTTTCATTTAGCTTTCTATATGAAGCGTCTACTTGCAAAATGTCATGTACAAATGAATTAATGTCCTAAATTCTGATTTGACACTCCTGGGAAAAGGTTATGCTTTTCTAAGCGCAAGATGTCTCCAACTGAGCAAAGTGTTTACGTAAATTCTCCTTTGAGAGCAAGATATTGTTCTGTCACTCCGCATAACTGCACTCAGTTTCTCAAAGAGCTTTCGCGCAGTCTCTCTTAAGCTATTTGTCTGCATAGTAGTGGAACAGCAGTGGATCGTTGAATCAGTGTATATTATCTGGTGTATGTTTGAATATGGCCTAATTTTTCTTACAAAAAGGGAAGAAAATGTTATTACACCTAACTAATTATATATATATATATATAAATATATATATATATATATATATTAAAAACAACCTCTATCAGAGATTTCCAACTAGAAGCTATCGAAACTCAAAATTTTATAGATTTTTGTCATTTATGTGGGTGAGCATGCTGGTAAGGACATGGGTGGATATATTTTACATTTAGTGTTAGTATGGCTTTGAAATGTATAAAATATCTTATTAATAAGATATGGTGTCTGCGTATTCGTCGAAAACTGTGTGCCAAAATTTATTTATTCTTGTGCTATTTAGAAATGAATTTCGTAGGAAAAAATAATTTAAATATAATAACAACTTCACCTATTTCTTTTTGTGAAGATCATTATGATGACTTTTATGAAGATCAATAAATAAAACGTGGACTATTATGGGGGAAGTACTTGCAAAACATGATACTTATGATTAAAGAGTACATTTCGCGGTTAAAAAGTTAGGTTTGTTAATGCTTGTTTTTGTTTTAGTTCAATTCTCTAATGTTATGCATAACTTTATGGAGTATAAAATATTGATTTCAATAGTTCAAATTGCAATGAAGCTCGAATTTGTGAAACGAAATAAGAAAGAATGAACAAACTCAAAAAGCTTCGCAATTTTAAATTACGTTACTAAATTTTGTTGTCACGTGATATACACTACAAAAAATAGTGTTTAAGTTACCTAAATAATAACTTAAATGTTTCTATTAAAATTGAGTAATATTAGTAGCAATACGTCATTAAAGCCCATGTTAATAAAATGTCAGATTCGATTTTAACCACTATTAAATATCGTTGGGCACAAATTATTGTCGAGTCTGAAATTTTACATAGAAGTAGAAATAGAAGTAGAGTAGACATTTAGTAGGATTTCATTTTAGTAGGATTTTAGTAGAGTAGACAATAGTAGTAGAGTAGCATGAGTACACTTTACATACAATTTTTCTTTTACGTTTTTGCTTTTTTAAATAAAGATCAATCACTTTTAATCATTATGCAGTGGAATTAAATTTAAAAACAATTTCGACATTTTACTATTCTAGAAGAACTGATTGACAATGGTAAACGTCTTTGCAATGATGTCGATATACATGTAATATTTTTAAAGATAATGCATGCAACAATAAATAAAACGAAAACATAATAACATGTCTTTCGTAAATGTTGTTGCGTTCAAAACTTAACTTTTAATTGATATAATTTAGTATTCGTTAGTGGTGTATAAATTTCTTATTAATAATATAGGTCATTTATCAATAAAAAACTTGCTTGATAGAAGCAATTTTATGGAGTAAATAAAATAAATTAATAACGAAATAATAGTAAAAATACAGAATTAGCAAATAATCTATATTAATATTTATTAAGAAAGTATTTGTGTGTCTAACGTGTCGTGTGTTGTTTGTGTGTCATCCCCTGCAACTACAAGTCCAAAATTAAAAATGTTCGTTTTCTTTAAAGCAGATCAAATTCGAAATAGAGAAAATGTCATTTTTGATCATAAAATACAGATTAAAAGAATTTCAGTTAAAAAAATAACACGAAATATATATATCATTAAAGAAAATAGAATAATAAGAAATAGTGTTAGGCAGAAAAAAAACAAACGATAGGGATACCAAAATGGAAATAAAACAAATAAAACTGAAAAAAATTATCAAATAGCTGTATGTCCCAATAGCACCATGTAAAGAAAATGTGTATTCAAAGAAAATAATATTCATTACTGTACATATTTATATCTAACCATGATGAATATGAAAGCAACATAAAATATACATCGTAGCTATTTATTTTTGTGCAGAAAGTTGCAGCACAATTGCTTCTATACTTATGGAGATCATATAAAATTTGTAATTTATGGTGTTTGTAAATATTGCATTATATATTGCTTTATTTAAATATAGATATATATATTTCTATGTTTAATACTTATGGCATATCAGGACTTAATTCATCTACCACGCAAGTGTATGGTAGATGTATTATATATATGGTATGGTAGATGTATTAATGGCATGACCGCAAAACTAAATTATTATCGAGATATAATTCATGAACCATGAATTAAAATCTAGAACCTATCAGACTTGATTTCGGAATTAATACCAAAGACTGTTTTTTTAATTAACATTGTTAGCATCGAGTTGACATGTTTTTGTTTCTTACTGCATCCCTTAGTAAAAAATAATAATTGATCAAAATTTTATTTTGATCAATCATTATTTTCTTTGATCACAATTTTTTTTAAATGTCAAAATGTTACTCAAGGGTTAAATAGTATAGAAACCTATCGACAATATACAACTAAATTCGTTATTTATTTGATACACTCTACACTCTATTAGAATGAACTCAATTTATAAGATACAAAAATGGAGCCTTCAAGTGTATTCTCATTGTAAGACAAAGAAACGAGAAATGATATCAATTCGCGAACCGATCTCTTCCCTCTGCTCCAGCCTGCGTAGGAACAACTCAATTTGATTTGAAAGCTCGCGCTTTCGATCAAAGGGAATTTACTGCTTTGATAGAAGCATTTAGATGTCAGCATATTCAGCGTTGAGTTTATTTCATAATTCAAATCCCGATGGTTCCGGCAGATAAGTGAAATTCATTCAGATGAAGTGTCAGTCATATAAAAGGTACATTTTTGACTTCTGTTTCCCTTAAATCTTATGGAACGGATCGTAGTAAAAAGCACAAAAGATGTTGAAAATTAAATAGTGTATTCCCTGTTTATTTTTATAAATTTATATATAATTTAAGGGTACATACTACGTGCCATTAAATGCTTTTAAATGTCTAAATGTGTACGAAACCTTTGTAGTTTGAGTTCCACTTGTGCTTCATAGGTTTCTTTCGAACCATTCTTGGATCATTTGTAACTCACTTAATTGCTATTAAATAAAAAAAAAATAGTTTTCCATTTTGATGAAAAATCAAATAACGGTGAGCCATTTTTAAAATCATAGGATAAAGCTTTAAGAAGCTACGATCCAGTATTTTATATTTTTATTTTCTTAGTCCCAATATTTATTTTAAAATTATGTTGAAATCCGCTTTTTTTACTTTTTTCGTAACATATAATAAAACGCTTTGAAGATGATTTAATTAGTAAAGTAGTTATCGTTTTTTTTTAAACATTTTATTTAAATCTAACCATTCTTTGCAAAATTTTAAACTTTAAAATAAGTATTTTCCAGAATTTTCGGTAATATTTGTGGAAAAAATCTAGTAAGTAATCTGTAGCTTTTCATTTTGAAGTTCTTCCTTAAACATGGATCAAAACACAAAATATCTTCAATGATACACTTAATTAAGCTACGATATAATTGTATGTGGGTAAATTGTAATAATCTGCAAAAATACTGAAGTGATATGATAATTCACTGAATCCATTACACATTTCTTAAAACTCAAAACTGTAATTAAATGATTTACATTTTGGGGTAAAAAAAACTGAAAGGCACATGTACTCACACTAAGAAAGCTCCGTACACATTTAGGCAGTAATAAACATTTATGGGTGCATAGTATTTCTACTAACTTATTTTAAAATATAAATTTTTTCTAACGTCAATGTATATTTATAAATATATATTTAGGAAATATTTCGTACTATATCTTTTACAAGACCTAAAACGTGGTGCATATTTAAGAAATTAAAATTGTAAAATAATATAATAGCGATATATTATAGCGGATAAGGATAATAGTGAAGTTTCGAAAATAAAGGTGTGATCATATATTTTTCCATATTCTTCATTACGCCTTTAAATATATATGATTTAAACTAGAAAAATAAAATTTTTGGGGCATTTGTGATAACAGACAATACTTCACACTAATTAAAATATCAAGTATTTAATTTTGGGTTTTAAAAGTTCCATTGAAATATTTTTGAGTGAAATGTTGAGTGAATTTTGAGTGAATTTTTTGACAATTAAATGAAACTATGTGATGTAGTATTATTTCTACTTTCTTTAATTTCTTTACCACAACCTAGGTTTCGTTGTATTACAACATCTTCAGGTGGGATATTAGTAGAAGGCTCAATCTTTGCTAATATCCCATCTGAAGATGTTGTAATACAACGAAATCTAGGTCGTGGTAAAGAAATTAAAAAAAGTAGATATAATACTACATCACGTAGTTTCATTTAATTGTGAATAATGAATTTCTACAAAATTAATGCCAAATATATTCAATATTTGAATTTATTGAGATAAATGTTGCTTGATGTTTTACTGCTGTACCAACTTCAACTTTCTACGTGAAACGGTTAATGACAAAGACGACTGTAAAAGACAGGTAAACCTGTGTGATCTTTTAAAAGTTACAAAACCCTAAAAAGATATCCTATTATTCTGGTAAGGAGCTTGGACGACCATTATAATAATAATCTTATCACACATTCATAACCCCAATTTTCCACGCATCACGAATCATTTAAAAATTACCAATAAATATTTGGAAAATTAAAACAACTACAGAAACATACAATTACAATTAGAGAAACTACAAAATTATCATATTCATAAAATATGGATATGAAAACAATCTAATATCATCGTGAGGAACACAAAATATTTGAAATTTATTGAATTATGAAAGCGTGAATTCAAAGTAGAAATTATCGAAACACTCACTAGGATAGGTTGAATGAATGAAGTCACCTTGGAAAATATACATGTTTATAATTAATATTTATCGTGAAAATTCTAAATCGTTGTATTTAATTCTTATTATCAACTTTTATATAGAACACCAATGTGATAAAATAGTGAAGATTGTCAAACATTAAATACGCCTATTCGAATTAACCAACTAATGTAAATTAATGTTGAATATATTTGGCGTTAATTTTGCAGAAATTCATTATTCACAAATAAATGAAACTACGTGATATAGTATTATTTCTACTTTCTTTAATTTCTTTACCACGACCTAGGTTTCAAATCATCTTTCAAAAAGATCATCTTTGCTAATATCCCACCTGAAGATGTTGTAATACAACGAAACCTAGGTCGTGGTAAAGAAATTGAAGAAAGTAGAAATAATACTACATTACGTAGTTTCGTTTATTTGTGGTAAATTAATGTGTTAAAATTAAATTTTTAATGCTAAAAGAAACTTTTTTGGCCGATAGTTCAATAAAAATTAAATTTAAAAAAAGGAAAATGACGAAAAAATTCATCAAGCTGAATCTTCGTGACCTTTTATTTTGATATCCTAACGAAATCCAGGAAGTACTTCTAACTTATGCTGTGGACTGAGAGCGCTACTGACTGCTCTTTGTTCGTTTTGTCTATTCCTACAATTCTATTTCTATGATTTTTTTGAAATTTTCTTACTGAGTTATTGCAGTTTATGAGACTAAATAAAAGTAAAAACTTATTCTAACAAATAATTTACTACATTTTGCACAAAAATATTTTTATTGTATTTAAATTAGCTAGTATTTATTTATGTGTGCTCTAACAAAATTGGAAATGCGTTGATTACAGGTAATAGTCGTTGATTTTTTCTAAAACATTTATATATATATATATATATATATATATATATATATATATATATATATATACATACATACATACATATATATATATATATATACATACATACATATATATATATATAAATATATATATATATATATATATATTTATACCTTATTCCTTAATGTTTCAAAATCATATCGTATTGAAATATACCTCTTATTTTTCCTTAAACTCTTAAGAATACGTATTTTCCCCACTAATCTTTAATAGATTATACTTATTTCTCGTAGTTCTAGTTTTTGCGAGCAATGTTAAAGGTATCATGAAACTTTCGTTTAATATAGTTTGTAGGAGTATAGGTTTTATAAAAAAAATATACGAATAAAAAACACTCGTAAATTTCTCTTTTACTGAAATGTAAGCTCCAAGCTTTTATTACACTTTTTGTATTATATATTAAGTATAATATTTAATAAGAAATATATTTTGGTATTTATAAAAAAATAAGATGAAAATCACGAAGGGAAAAGGAAAACGAGAGTTCATTAAATTTTGCATCGTAGAGATATTACATTTAAAATAAGTATATTGTTTTTGTATGTTATGTCGCTATATAGGAAAATGAAGTTTGGAATAAAAAATATCTTAAATAATATTCTAGAGATAAAAACGTTAATTTGTTAATATTGTAAAATTAAAAATTTTAAAAGTCCTCTTTCTGCTCATCTTGTGAGGAGAGACTGAAAAATTCGTTTTCTCATTTCTTATTTCTTATTTCTAAATCGAATATTAGATACTAAAAAATAGTGTAACTCAATGGATACAGTGATTGTATCTTTCGTGTAATCAGATTCCAACAAAAATTGGGCATATGTTAGACGAATCGCCGTATTCATGGTATTAGTCTCTATATCGGGTTCAAATCTTATTGGTTTAGTTTTAGGTTTTATTTGAGAAATATTTCTAACTTTAATATCGTCTAGTCATTGGAAAAAAGCTTAAACTTTCCTTTATTAGTATACAATATTTGAAAAGTTTTAGCCTATTTCTGTTTCATAAATATATTTAACAAAAACCGCTCAAGGGCCAGTCGGGCTCGCATATCGGGGAATCTATACTTCGTATGTAGTGAAACCACTTTATTTATCACTAATTATGACTAATAGAACTTCCTTCTAAAATTAATACTTATTGAATGAAAAAAAAATTGAAATATTCATATTAGAATTAAAGAGAGGGATGGTAAATAAAATTTGTTGAGAAGAATACCAAAAAATTTAATACAGTTGTGATGGCGAGTATCACCAATATGATAATCGACATATTTTTTGGTGTCACTTAATTTTTGTGTTTTTTTAATTAAAAGGAACGAATACTTTATATTAACATAAATATATATGAGAAAGTTAATGCATATAATTTTGAATGGAGAACTAGTTAATTATTTCCTTGACACGTTAATCGAGGTTTTCAACATATCCGTAAGCAGTGTAGTTAATTTATTTCCTCGCTCTAGAGTTTTAACATGTTTTAATTATAGTTGCATACATAAAATAATGCCTTTATATGCCTCCCTTCTTTCTTTTGATGACGATAACCTGTATTTATGTTTATTCCTATTTATCATGATGTTAATAATCTTGACCATAGCAAGCATGAATTAATTTAAATGAATGAAGTTTAATGACACGACCTTATTCTGTTTATCAAAAGTTGCAATATATTATTGTAATTAAACAAAAGACGGAAATAAAAACAATGTATGTATTCTATTAAGCAAATTTTATGACGAATTTTCAATATCATATTGTCAAATGGGTAATCAGCAACCATGGAATATAGGCCATTATAAAGAAACGTCTGGCCAGTAAATAGGCCTGCAGAGAAGTAGAGATAAATTAAGCATACGCTGAGGAAAAGAAACGGAGTCACTGAAAAGACTGCATTGGAGTGGAAAACCCCAAAACCAAAGGAGTGGACGCAGGCCCCAGGATACCTCGGACACCTCGATTGCCACTTAGGTCGATGAGAAGATAATTAGTAACTGATCAGCTCATGGGAGCGCTTGGGTTGCCTGCTAAAGAGAGGGCTGCCTGCTTACATAGTCTGTCAATGAGACACTCATTTTGAACACATAAATGTTAAGTTTCAACTTAGATGTGTCATTAACCTCTGAGCTATCATTGATCAAGGAACTCATTCTGAAACCATTCATCGACTATGGAGAAAATCGAATTTCGAATTGACATCAGGATCCAGTCAAAGCAAGATAAAACAACACAAGTTATATAAAATGAGATACGATCACTTGACAGGGACTTTTATTGTAATAAAGCCATAATTTACAAGTAGCACAATATCTTCAAACAAGGTGGATATTTGAATAAGACGACCCTCGCTCAGGAAGGCCACTTCTTTGGACATTATTGAAAAAGTTGGATAACCTGTGTTGGGAGGTGCCCGATTAAAAAAATGTAGTTGTAAATAGTTGGAAATAATGATTGGAGTATCTTCTATTATCATTTTAAACATTTATTATGACCATCTTGGCATGTTAAAACAGCGCAAGATCGTTTTCAAGAATGTTCAGGCCACTGCAAATGCAACGAAATGTTTAGTGCTCGGCCCCTTTATTTATTTCTGTGTTAGGATAAGGACAATATTTTGAAGGAATTATTTCAGGCAATAAAACATGGGTTTATTATTATGAGCATGAATCGCAACAGAAGTCCACAAAGTAGCATAAAAAGGGTATTTTCCACTTGAGAAAGTCAAGATCACGGCGATGGTTTCTTGGAACACAGAGAATATCCTGGTCATTGATGTCAAAATAAAAGTGTTTCTATAAAGGAAAATTATTATAGTGCTCTATTACAGCAGTTTAAAGAAGCAAATGAGGAGAAATGACCAGGGAAATTACCAAAATTTTTATTATTTTTCACGACGATGCACCAATAAATAAGAACCAATAAAAAAGAACCATTTTACGATGGCCGCCCTTTACAAGCGTGGTTAAAATATTGTAAGTCTCACTTTTTAGCTTAGAATTGGCTCCGCGTAACTACATTTTTTTTTCAAAAATTAAAAACATCTCTTGGAAAACAGTTTAGCTATGATGAAAAAGTCAAGTCTAAAATTTCAGCTTATTTTTAAATTAAGGAGAAAATATTTTTTAGGATATAAAAATTAATCGGCAGATTTAAGTAATGTATTATGGTTATTAGGGAATATATTGAAAAAGAAAAATAGAACCACTTTTCTTTAACTTTCCTTTCACTTTAGGTTATGCTTGAAATAAGAACTTGACAATATGTCTAAAAGTCATTTTGGTAGAAAGATACAAATCTACCAAAGTGACTCTTAGCATTTTCTGATAGTAAATTTCGCCGAAGAATATCAATCATAACCTTTATAAATGAGTCGTATTATCAAAATGACACAATTATCAGCTTATTTAAATAATGTGTAAATTTTCAAACAATAGATAATATATATTAGAAAATGTTAACCCATTAAAGTAAATTATTACTTTTTATTCCTAGAGGCACTGCTTTCTTTTCGCTATGAAAATAAAATAAATTTACATTATATTCTAAACGTAGAGTAAAATTCTTATAATTGCATTCAGAATTGGATTCTATGTCGTTAAATAATTATTATAATATTTTTAAGTTTCATCCAATATCGGACATAGCTACGAGAGTAAGTGCTTAAATTTCATATCTCAATATCGAGTTCTTATCCAATTCTGCACTATGCCGTTGGTTGGTGGGCCGTCCACTGTGTTTTGTTTCTAATAAACCGTTGATGAGGATTAAATTCTAAGAGTTATTAAACTTTTCTAGTAAAATAAAATACGTAATGTAATTTACGTATACTATAAATACCAATTGTTTGTTAATTCCTCTCTAAGCAACGACATCCCTAGCATTAAACTCCGATTCTGCAATATGCTGTTGGTTGGTGGGCCCTCCACTGTGGTTTATTTCTATTAAACCAGTGATGAGGATTAATTTCTAAGAGTTATTAATATTTTCTAGTAAAATAAAATACGTAATGTAATTTACGTTTACTCTAAATACTAATTGCTTATTAATTCATCTCTAAACAACAACATCCCCAGCATTATTTCAAAATTGTTTAAATCCTTTTCTTTTCCATGAAAAAGGGTGTAGTTTAAGTAATACTATGAAATTTTCAATGTGAATATGAAATTTGTAATAATTTTGACCTCTTTCGCAGAAGTGAAGAAAAACCTTCTCTTAAAAGGATTTTAAAAATCTGTCTCATATTGTAACTGAGCTGTGTCCGCTTTACTGCCTAAACAAGCAAAATTTAAGTATGGGCTTTGCAAAATGCTTACATATAGGAAGTCGAGCCCCGCAGCAAAACGGAAGCTCTTTTGATCTTAAATAAGGTTACAAATACATAAACGAACGGAGCTATTTTCGTTTACACCTTGGAGTGAGTTTTTCCGGGTGAAAGCATTTGACCGATATTGTCAAACACTTTATTTGACCAATTCTCGGAACTTGACGCGTCAGCTCCGCAGATAAATGTAATTAACTAATCATGGTACTATAGACCTGGGGATTTTAGTAAAATGTTCTATGTTATTCTGATTGAAACTATTAAAATCGGTAAGTAAATGTTATTTCAATTTATGCCTACTCCATTTTGTTCAGGCTCCCATTTTATTTCCCAAGTAAGTGAATTAGTTCAAATATAGATTCTGACATGTATCGGTTTCTTTATAAGATTTGATACAGAATTGACGATAGTCACTGCAGGGTAAGGGCTGCATTAATTACATACACCTCTCTTTGCACTAGTCTAACCTATATCCCTTGCCCCACATATATCTCCATTAAACATTTTCCTTCGCTTTGCTTTTTTAGACTTTTGTTACATATTTTAATCATTGCTCTGGTTATAAGGATTATAGTGTGATAGTATACAGCATTCCCCATACAGGCTTTCTAATGTAAACAAAATTTATAGAACATACCTTTCTCAAAAACAGTAGAAGAGAGCAAAAGTTAAAATTAAAGTCAAACATTAAAGTCTATGGTAGTATACAAAGTTCAAATTTCCAAGTCATTGAAATGAACAGGTACATATTTTCAGAAAATATTTTATTTTTCAATATTGTCTTTTCGCGTATTTGTAATATACGTACTTTATAAGCTTCAGGATAATATAATATAACTACATGGAACCCTCAAAATTTTATTTGCACTTGGGAGCCTTCTTTACATACAATTATCGTTAAAAAGACCGAATACTATGTCTTTTATATAGGCTCAAAAATTCAAATGTCCTTTTTTATTTTTCGACACCCGCGTGATAAAAGCCACGATGCTTTTAGAAAGTGAGCAGTGTGGTGAATTTCAAACACGTACATGTTTGTGTCACGCACAGTATCCACTCACGACTTATTTGCTTGCCGTGGAAATATAGAGCCAACTGCTATTTGCATTATAAATTTAGTTTTCATTTTAATATTAAGGGTTGTTTCCACTTTCTTATATCTATAAGAAGGGTAGCACTTTTGAGATATCGCACTTAATTTGAAACATAAATATATTAAGAGCCACTAATGATATTTGTATTTTGTTGTCATAAATTGTAGGGTTACATCAAATTTTGAGTTGGGAAGTGGAAAGCTTCATCAATCATAGTATACTTTTTAGTATATCGTGGGAAAATTACTAAAACAGAACATTAATGGAATCACTTCAGTGTCCATCCGTTCGTTCGTCCAGCTATCCGTCTGTGACAGACAATTTTCACTGTGACTATTCCATGTAAAAGTTTGAAATCTGGGGCAGACCTAGAGTATAGTGGCGTATTCATAGACATGAATCATAAAAACGTAAATTTTGAATCTGAGGTTAATTTCAAAGGGTAAATGGGAAAATTAATAAAAACTTCATTCGAGGTTGTCGTACGAGGTAAAAAAAGCTCATGAATTCACGAAATCAACCATATATATATGATATTTTTTCTATGAATTTGTTTAAACATTTTTTGAACTCGACTTTTTTACCAAAATGATCGTTCCGAAAAATCTGAAAAAAAGACAGAGTGAAAAAAAAATTTTGTGATTAAAAAATTCTAGCGCCATTAATTTTTATAAATAATTTAATTCTATATTTTGTTTAACAGCTGATACATTTCTTTTAAAGAAAAAAATATTCTACAAAAAATTGTTCTCACGATATAAGGAAGAACTTTTATTTTCACACGTTTTTCAAAATTTTTATTTTCGCTTAGGTGAAACGCACCCCACTCATCTCCGCGCACACGCGATATGATATAGCGTTAGTGCCATCGGAGGCGGTCAGCACGGTAGATGGGCCCCATTTAAGCGCAAATTTGGGGTGCATTGCTATTAATATTTAAGTGAAGGGCTGACAGCGCCGAACACTAATTGTGCAAGTATGGCTTGCACTTGACAGAGTTTAAAAAAAATTTAAAAAGACTGCAGGAGAAATCTATACGACAAACCTAAGAAATCAACATGTGCCGAGTAAACCTCTTTTGGTAAATTTGAAATCATTCGCAATACTGGCGAGATTTATCAACGTTTCTTAGATAGTTATCATATATATTAAGGTTATATAAAGGTCTATCACCTTTAATTGTTTTGTTTATAGGTTTCCTGCAGATTTTTTCCACATTTAAAATGATGCTTCTCATCCTTTTCAAAATTGCATAAACAAAAATTACGAAAAAGCAGGGTTTTTAGAATCCTACCCAAAAGTTGTAGGAAAATTATAATAAGACTTCGGAATTTTTGAGAAATTCATATTTCAGTTCATTTTTAAGAAATACATGTATATCTCCTCCTAATTAAAATATGTAAGGTATTATTAAATATGTATTGCATTTCAAAGTATAAATAGCAATATCTAAGCAAAAATAAAGAATATAATTTTAATTCACCTGTAGTAGAGCACCGTCGATTCGCGAGTTAGGCTTTCACTTGACGTTTTTTTCATTACTTTTTAGGGCCTTAGGCCGGGCCTAACTAGGCTATGGTTGGGCGGGCGGACTCGGTGCCGCCCGTTGTGCCAAGCAAGAGTCTGGGTTTTTGCCACCTCTTCGCTGGCTGACGACTTGAAGGGGTGGATTTTTCCCAGACTGGGTTAAATCGTAAGACCAGAAGGTCAAATACCCGTTATGTGCTGTACACGGGCATTTTTTTAAATTTTTTTTTATTTCTTTTTTTTTTTTTTTTGTATCTGCTCTTATGAAAAACCTGTTGGTTATATTAGTTATATTCGATTTCAATTTTAGCCCTTTCTTCACTCTACCTTCTTTTTCGACAATAAACTTGCTAAATTAACAAATTATCTTATAATTCCTAAAGATATTTAGCTATTTAACAATACTTATTACGAATAAGGTTCTACATTAACTGTAATTAATTACTAATATTTTATAAATGTCACCACTTATTTTTAATGGCATCATAAAATTTATTATAGATTAGTTCCCAGTGTCTATTAAAAAAAAAGAAAATGGAAATATCCATAAAATTTAAAACGGGCACGAGTCTATAACATAGTCACGAATGTATGTACGTAATGTAAATTTTGTAAAATACATATTTTTTTAAATTTATAAGTAAACAATTTTAAATATTATTAAATAACTAATATAGGCGAAATAACGTGTCATATCTTAACTTAAAAACATTAGCATATACTTTCTTTATTTTCTGGGTATGAATATATTTTTGTTTCCGAAATATCTAATTTTGCAAATCATAAAAAAATATATATAATTATATATTTAAACAGCAGTTAAGACGTACTAATTAAGCTATTTTTACAACAGCTTATTGCAAACATAACATGCTTAAATTATTTTAAATTACAAATTTAAAAACCCTACATATTAGACCCTGGAATGAAAGTATATGTTTTCTTTATATTTTACGAATGTGTAATAAAAACGTATCAAGTTAAATTTTACTATATCGTAATATGTTAAAAAAATTAAAGCATATTAGTGTGTGTCAAAAATTTGAAATCTATCTTTTTTAATTTTTGGGTTTATTACTGTAATATTTTCATTAAAATAAAAAAAGAAGACATTGTGCGTGTCAGCTCTGACGCGCCACTGGATATTACTCCTTAATTACGATATTCTTGGAATATATAAAATAGATACTGTGCTTAAATATAAATATCAATATAATATATCAACATATCTCTTACATGTCTTATTTTTTTTTCAATACTTCTTTTCCTCCTTAAAAGTTCCAAAGAAATATTTTTAGGTGTTAGCTATTCAAATAGGTGCCAATTGATATGTTTTATTACAATTCCAAATTTCCATATCAAGCGGTTTCTGAAAAAATTACTGTGACAGATGGACAAACAGTCCATTTTTTTTATAACCCTGAAACCCAACAAATGAAGCAAATTAAAATTAGCTGAATCGTTATTATTATTTTGTAAATGTATGAATAAATGAATTGTCAGTATCTATAGTTCCGTACTTCTAAAGGAAACAAGAACCTTCTTGGGATCTTTCATTACCTATGTAATATCCAAATAAAAAAACACGTTATGAACATATAGCATTACAGAAAAAAGGTTATAAATTGTATTTACAATTTTTTTAAATATTTCAACGATTTTATTAAAAGCATTTCTACAAATGTCGTTAAATCCAATTTATAATTAAATAAGTATGGTAGGTCGATTTAAAATTGATATTGCAGTAAATACGTCTAAATTTTATGGATGACTTTTCCCAACATATGTGCATATATAATAATGCAATAGTATACGTAATTATGTGGAATTCGTTTTTCTTACTTCCCTGCCATATCATACTCGTATACGTATAAAAAATATTACCTAGATAACTTTAAAATATTGAAGAAATTACCAATTCTCCCAATTGCATAAATATAAAGTCATTCCGTCTCAAAAGTTAATACCAGAATTCCATTATGTAATTTTTTTTGTTCGAATTTTTCAATCTTCAACTAAGATTAATTTCGTCCTTCTTTTGAATTACCAACTCTCATTTCTAAAAATGTTGATTGGCACTAATATACAACGATGTATGTAATAATTTAGAACTAGCCTATCTTTGCTAAGCATATGCACATTATGCTTGAAAATAAGGGAAAAATTACAAATTTTTACAGATATATACACATAAATACCATTTATTCCAAAAGTTCATGATGATGTGATTTATAGTTCTATCATGTAAGCTTTTCTACAGATATCAACCAACGACTTGTATTTAAACCGTATTCTCTATTCGTTGACTCTAAAAATAACGGTGTACATAATAATGTAAAATTAACTTATCATTGCTAAGTCTATGTACGTTTAATAACGTTATATATATATATATATATATATATATATATATATATATATATATATATATATATATATATATATATATATATATATATATATATATATATATATATATATATATATATATATAGTATGTACATTAAGTAAACTATGTCACTTCCAACATTTGTCCCGTTAATAATATGTAATCCGACAGTATGTTATTTTTTTAAATTAGTCGCTTAATTTATAAAATAATTAAAATTTAAATTTCGTATGAAATCATAATTATGTTTAAATTAACATATTATAACTTTTAGACTAAATGTCAGTTTGGCAACGTGGTAGGCCTACTGCAAACTTTGCAAACTGTCAAGTATCAAAATGAAATGTCACTTATCCGTTTCAAAAAACTTAATTATTTTGGACACGCATACAAAATAATTAAAATACATTTGTTTTAGAATGTGTTTACACTTACCTACTTTTATGTTCCGTTTCCGTGGTTTCCCCGTACTTACCGCATTTTCGCAACCGACGACAATAATTTTGGCTTAAATTATCTATGCTGTATGTCTGATAATTGAATTTTGCCCTTTCTAAAATGAGTTAGCACATTTCGTTCCATATTTGTCGATATTATTGGAGAAGTATCACCTGATATCTCATGTATTGTATTGATAATAACTAGACTAGGTTGTCGGATAACGTTCGGTGTACATTATTAGAGCTATTATAATGGCATTCGGTAATGATATAAATATACTAATACCGCGTTCCACCAGCACTAAAAAATGAAATTCCATTCACTCAATATGATAAATAACAAATCATTTCACAGAAACCAGACTAGTCAAAACCAAACTTGCAAAACTAACCAGAAGAAATGTGTGAGGATTGTCATAAATCAATAAATAATTCATTAATATTGAATTTGAAATAAGCAATTAAAATTAATATTATATTATAAATACGAATCGATACGATAAATGAAAAAAAATACCGTAATAATAGTTATTACTACTAGTTTATTTTAACAATCGGTAATAATATTTTTTATAATTTTCAATATTTGATGGAATAATGAATGGATGTCAAAGATTTTCAAATGGCTATAATTTTAATTTACAAAATGTAAACAAAGTTAGCCTTGAAATTTAATTTGATATCCTTTTCTTTTTTTCATCCTTTTTATATAATACTATGTAAATGAAGGGGATAGTTAGACAAAAAAAAATCATTATCGATCGCTAAGCAGAGTAATCATGCAATATTGCATATTTCTTACGTTTATCGACATAATATAAGATATAGGTGTACATAATATAAGATATATATATATAGACAAAATATAAGATATGGATGAATTTTCATATTAATGACTTATGACACTTATTAAATATCAAAAAAGTGGTATTATTTAAAAACAAATAGGTGTATTGCAATCTACCCATGATGTACTATTACGGATTAAAATCCTGAAGTTTCCTTACTTTACATACTGAAATTTCATGGAACATATTCCCTCGATAGTAAACAAGTAAGACTATTTGATAATATTGGAAAAATGACATAATTTCATATTTGTACAAATACAAAGTTTTTGCAAAGATCATATTAACAGATAATAATAATTCCGTTAGTTTAATATTAGTTGGGATATGTCCAAGTGACCTTTGTGGCGCTAGTTTTATTCGTACTTAATAAGCTTAAATATTATTATTTACTTATATTTATTTATTTATCTACTTAAATCTCTTTAATTGATACATATGGCGGCCTTATTGCGCCGAGAGCAATTTCTTCCACCTAACCACAACACCAGTCCAGCTCCGTTCGACCAACGGCAGGAAATCGAACCAGGGTCTTCGCAGTTTGCCGCGTGGTCAAAAGCCAACAAAAAAAACTTGTAAACAATACACTACGGCAACGACATATGAGAATAGATACTTAGGAAGTATGCTACACGAGTAATATAATTTTGAAGTAGGATTGGAGATATTAGATTAGGACTTGTAGATTAGGACTTGTAAATAAAAATTTCAGAGACCTTGATTTACTGCAAATAAATCTCCATATTTTCGAAAAGTTTAGAAACTACTCTAGTAATTGAGAAATTTTGAAATAATCCTTTATTCAAACAAAGTCATATAACTAACTATGAAATAAAAGAAACAGCTGAAGGCGAACACATTACTTACGGTAACGTATATTTTTATAATCAGCTATACACTGATAAATAATAAAATTTGTTATAATTATATCTCCGCGCAAAACCCGGCGCTTTTATTGACGCCCTACGTCATACAACTGTGTGTGTATGTGTTATAATGAATCGGTATTTTCATCTTATATAGAATGGTGCAACTCACGTATATATATATATATATATATATATATATATATATATACATATATATGAAAATTTATTTACGTATTTATTTATTTTTTGTAATTACCATTCCCGTCCATTCATATTATAATGTAAATCTGTTCACCAGTCATGAATTTACTTTGATTTGTGTTCATAAATGTATTATATGAATCAGCTGAGATGCAGGACAAACTTGAAATAATTCACATGGATCTAAGAAGAGTTTCTAACAAATAGGCGTTAAAATAAACATAGCTAACACAAATATTATGTCTAACTCCATGTCGCATCTAATCCATTATTTATATGGGATTGAATATTCAATCAGTTGAAACTAACTTTAGGAATGAGGTCAGTTGGAGATCCAAATTGGCTAGGTAGTGTTCGGAGAATGTCACCATGTCTTCTCTTTCAAAATACACGCGTGTTTAAAGGCGGAAGCCCCGGTCAGAGCGTGTTGCTATCATGGATGTCCGGAAGTAGTGCTTCCTGCTATTGGCTTCTTAATAATATTCCAAACCCCTCAGCTCGCTATGCTTAGGTTTTCTCTATGAAATATGATGGGTAATAAAGAGATCTAGAAGAGAACTAGAGTTATTGATGTAACTCTTAGGCAGACTGAAGTGGCAATGAGCATGACTTATAGCATATAGTACCTTGGGGTAGAAAGGTTTTCAAATGGTATTCACGTACCGGAAGACGTGATTATCATTTGATAACCTCTCTACCCCAAAGTTTTTATAACCTTTCTACCCCAAAGGTTTTACGCTTTTGGTAGTTGATAAGTTTCTTTATAACGGCGTAGTATACTGTATATATGAAGACGTGTTTCCGTTCTCATTTTAAATGCTGGAATTTCTATCAGGAACTGTTAAAATTTTGTGGCTCCGATAACGTGGAGCATATTTTAAAATAAGAGCAAACGTTATTCATTCGGAGGTCCGTTAATTCAAATATAGCTATGTCGAATGTATTGAAGAGTAAAAATATAAGAAGCTGAATATATATTTTATGACGCGTTATCACACGAACACATGAATAAACTATAGCAATTCATTTTATCTCTCATATGTACACATACATACAAACAAGTATTCTCACACACAATCCCACAAAAACAGACACACAAACAGACACAAACAGACACACAAACACGTACGCACGCGCGCAGACATAAACACAAAAGTATACAGGTGTGTACAGTGTACATTGACTCAGTCAGGTATATGACCTTGGTATTGTAGCTAATAATGTACACGTATAATAAAACGATAACAAAGAAATTTCAATGCACATATTACTTAAAAAATATTTTAAAGAAAGTTAATGACTTGAAAACTAATCAGCATTTGCAATAAAAATCTTATTACTAAACTTTACCACAACTACATAATTCAATAACAAATTACGACGTAATTAATTGACAACGATGTCTGTTTCATAAATTTATAGTTTTGTAATTATCTACTAAATTGCGATATTTATTTTATTTTTGATAAAAGTTTTTAGAATATTTTCGGATATTGCATACACAGTTCATTTTACTCTTATATCGTGTTTGTTATTCGGTATATTCTTATAAAAATTGATGCAAAAAATTATTGCCAACACAAATAAAGCAAGTGTTTATTTCCCAGCTTACTTCCTGGCGAAGTTTAATATGTTGAAGCAAACTAAACGTAATATGTGACATTAATTTAAAATCTTTTGTATGCCGATCCCAGCCCTATACATATTTCAACAAGCGTAACATGGTACTTGTTGGCCCGTGAAATAAGAAATTCTCACAATTGTGCACGTAGAGAGGTCTGTTTCCTTCAATTTATATTTTTGTGTTTGTCTACTTTGGCAGATTTCCCGCACGCATTCCTATAATATTAGTATCCTACGGGTAATGCGACTCCAGGGGTTGTAAACTCATGACGCGCATTCCTTTTTTAGATCATATTGTGTTTTTTACAGTTGTTTTTCGATCTCTTGTCGATTTCTTTTATTTATTTCGATATTTAATCAATCTTCAAGGAGGCAGATTTATATACTTCCCAACCCTGTTGTTAACTAAGTTGTGCTGTTCTTAATACTAAAACCTACTAAAGCCTAAATAAATCTGACAACGTACATTACATAATAATGCTTGAATAAGTTTATGTTCGGCTAAATTTATTGCTTCGTGTATTATCATTTAAGAAATTTAGTTATGTAGAATCAATGCTTATAAACGAATTTGAAGATTTTTAGTTTTAAATATTTTTTTCCGTTTGCATCTTAATTAAATTTATATTCGGCTCAGTTGATTACTTTATTTATTGAGTATTATTTAATAAATTTATTTATGTGGAATCAATACCTATGAACAAACTTTATGTTTTTCATTCTTAAACATTTTTTCCGCTCACATTTTTGATAATACTTCATTGAATTTATGTTCAACTCAATTTATTGCCTCATTTATTAAGTATCATTTAATAAATTTAGTAATGTGGAATCAAGATCTATGAACAAATTTGGAGATTTTCAATTTTAAATATGTTGTCCGTTTGCATCTTCCTCAACATTTGATTAAATTTATTTTCGGCTGAATTTATCACTTCTTTTATTTGATTAATTTTTAGAGAGCTTAATATATTGCAAATAATAAAACCGATGAATTATCAGAACAAGAATTTGCAAGATTCAATTAAATTTGTAAAGTTTGATTTCAATATATATATTTCTTTCGTAGGAACATGAAACGCTAATCCCAATGTTTTTGAAATGTTTCCGATTTTTAGTGTTAGTTTAATCTAATAATTGAGAAATTTAAAAATGATCATTTACTAAACAGGCTGATTTTCGTCAAAATGTCAAACATATTGACATTTAAAAATAACTTAACGTTTAGCAGTTCTAAATACGTACTGCTTGATCTTATGTCTAACACGAATGAAAAGAATTAAATAGCTGAAGGCGAATGTATTACTTATGGATTCCTTTTATAAGCATACATTTTTTCACGTAGCTTTATATTGGTAATTAATAATATCTACTGGAATTTGATCTTCGAGCAAAAACTAGGCGATATTGTTTACGCCTCTTGTGTATGTGTGTGGATATAAATCCACCTTTTCATTGTTTGTTTTTTCTTTGTTGTCTTTTCATTGTTGTTTTATTTAAACACAGGCGCAACCAAAGTTTGCGAAGTGACGAAGGCGGATAGTTGTTAGACATCCTATGTTTATTGAAATCTAGGGTGCCCTCAATTTACGTAACTAGAGGGTGGTTTTAAGTACCGTGTTTTATATTTTCTTTCGAGCACGTTATGTGATGCCATTTAGTATAAATTTCAGGGTGGGTTATACAAACATAGGATAGTTATACTTCTTATTAATATGTGAATATACAAGTCTGAATAACTCGATTATTTGTTGAATATATTTGGCGTTAATTTTGTAGAAATTCATTATTGATAATTAAATTAAACTACGTGATGTAGTATTATTTCCACTTTCTTTGAGCTCTTTACCACGACCTAGGTTTTGTTGTATCATACACACACAAAAAGAACTTAAAGAAAGTAGAAATAATACTACATCACGTAGTTTCATTTAATTATCGATTATTTATTTTAAGTTATGGATAACAGTAAAAGTTATTCAGTTCATTTTAATTCACTGTGAAAAAACTTTTTTAGTTTTTTTTAATTTAATATTAAACAGTACGATTGTAAAAATTGACTTGTTTGTAGACATTTTTAAATCAATTCGATTCAGTCCATCTTATGATATGATTCTAGTCACTGGTAATGGATTTATTTTTATTTATAATTAGAAATAAATTACGAAAATTAGATCAGCAATTTTTCAGATTTCGCGATACGAACGAGGTGCTGTACGACCTTGATACAATGCTCATGGATCTAAGAAGGATTCTCATCAGATAGACTTTAAAATAAATACGGAACGACAAAGGTAATGTCTAATATTCATATCGCATCTACACAATTAGATATTGGAAATGTTGCTGTCGAAATTGTTGATTGCTGCACACATTTTGAACAAACTATGCAATCAAGTAAAAGCCACTTTGAAAGGTCAATCGTATCATCATACTCAGCTTAGCAGTATAAATTGCCTTTGATTACAAATGGAATTGAGGCTTGACTCTTTACTACTGGTATCTTAAATAGATTCCGTTCATTTCTGTCAATTATTCTGTCATTATTCAAAATGAAATAATGTTGACATTTTAGCAGTAAAGAAGAAAAGAGCTAATAGGATTTAAAAATATATGTCTCGCATAGTATAATAGCAATGTTTGTATTATTGTGTAAATATACAAAATAAGAGGATAGGCATTGATACAATATTTGTAACCAAGAAGTCGTGTCAGGCCTAAAAATGTATTTTGGCCTTACATGAGATAAAAGTATATAATATTTTTTTCCATTACACTTTGGTGTGAGGTTTTGCGGGGAGTATCCGAACGATATTTTCAAGCAGTTTGTCTGACCGACTCTTCGTACTTAACGTAGCAGCTACGCAGCTATTGGTGCAGCGTGATATGAATTTTCAGAAACTTGCTGATTTTTTTATATTGGTTTGTTGTACATTTATAATATATGTATTTTTGCGCGAGTTTTACTGCACTTGATCATCTTTCTTACGTACGACCTTTGTTAAGAAGGCCGAATTCAAAAATGCAGGAACGTCTTTTCATTTTGCGGTACCCGTATGATAAAAACCACAATGCTCCTACTAAACGAGTAGTGTGGTGAATTTCAAATTGTTTGTGTCAAGCGCAGTTCATCCATCTATTCAAGTATTGTTTGCTTGCGGTTGAAGTGTACTGCCTAGGTACAGTCAACTCGTATTTGCATCAAAATATTGCATTTTTTCTTTATTCTAATTGTTTTGTTGTATATCGCAACATATACTATGGAGGTCAAATCTGTGATGAGCAACATGGGTTTCGGGTCGGTCGTTCAATGGGCCCGAAGCTTTTATATTTTCTTGACTATTTTGCCTATCATGTTGAGCTCCAATCTCAAGTAGATGTTGCATATTTTGACTACCAGAAATCTTTCGATCGTGTAGGTAACGATATCTTGTTAAATCTCCTTGGCGAGGCAGGATTCTCCATTTCACTATTATGTATTTTCCCATCGTATCTTGCGAATAGAAAATAATAAATACGAGTGAGCAATTTTACATCCGAGACTTATTTTATACGATCAGGAGTGTGCCAGTGTTTGAATCTCGGGCCTCAACTTTTCACAATTCTGGTAACGCACAGTGAAAACTGCGTGTTGTTTGTTATTCGCGGACACTGCATCGTCTGTATAAGATCATTGATTTAAGAGTCAGAGTTTATTTGCGATTGACGTTTTGCGTACACATGGTGGATGTAAGAAACGACTTTCGTCCTTACAGATTTTTCAAAATGATGAATTTGGCTCAATCGAGACACTCCACATTTAGCTCCGCGCGCACGCGCGAACTAAATGTCTATCTTCACAAAGTTTGGATGTAATACCATTAAGACTTAAGTAAGTGGTTGATGGTGCCTAACATTGATTTTGCAAGTGTTGCTTGCACTTGACCGATTTTTGAAAAAGAATACAGGAGAAACCTATGCAATTAAAAAAATATGTCAGACAAAGTTTTTGGTCAACAGAAAATAAATTGCCATACCAATCAGGTTTATCAGTAATTTTTAGATATTATTATTTGGGGTTAATTTTGCAGATATTCATTATTCACAATCAAATTGTTGTAATACAAAGAAACCTAGGTCCTAGTAAAGAAATTAAAGAAAGTAGAAATAATACTACAACACGTAGTTTCATTTAATTGTTAATCTTTTTAGATAAAACATTTAATTATTTGGTCTGTTCCAACTGCAGACTTTCCAATGTTTAGAAAAAATGTATTGCCCTTGTCATTTCCGAAATTACTGAACCAAAACTTAGAAAAAAAAGGTTTTCATAATCTTATATGAAGCCTGAAGGAAATCTGTAAAAAGAATTTCCTCTCACTTAGGATGTCAATATTTGTAGGGGCTAAACAAGAACAAATAAAATAATTTTAATTCAAACGACATACGGAAAATTCGACTCGCTAGCCGGATTTGCATTTAGTAAGATTTTTATAATTTTTTATTATTACTTTCACGAAAAAGTTACTAATTTATTCTATTAGTCATATTCTATTTTCGTTTTAGCTTTTTCCTCTCTGCCTTCTTTTAACAATAATCTTGCTAATATAACAAATTGACTTATAATACCTTTTATTTAATTAAACATAATACAGTTTATTTTATTAGATTAAATTTAGCTACTATATGACATTAATTACAAATAAAGCCTTAAAAGGGATTAAATTATTTTGATGTATCCTCGAATATATATGTTTCAGTAAAACTGAGGCATTTTTTCTCAAATACACTTGTTTTCTTTTAATTTACAATTTAACCATTTTAAATATTGTTAGAAAAATAATAATATGTAAAATAAACTGTCACATCGTTACTTAAAGATATTATTTTTTTTACATTCACCGAGTATGTTTATTATTGTTACTTCCTAAATGTTTGACAATTTCGAAGTGACAGTGTATTCTTTACATTTTAGGAAAGTACAATATATGTGCATGATGTTAAAATCTATACAAATTGAAATGTGTAACCAAAATAAAACATATATATATATATATATATATGTATATATATATATATATGTATATATATATATATATACGTGTATATATATATATATATATATATATATATATATATAAATATGTTTTCTTTTTTTTTTAATTTCAAAGAAAAAAAATTATGCCAGAAAATATAAATTAACTATATAATAATACGTACATTGTATTCGGAGTTTATATACATACAATATTGAACAATTTAAGATCTATTCCACATTTTGAAGTATAAGGCGAAAAATCGGTTGGCTGCAAGTGAGATTCCCATCGTGATTATTTCATACACGAAAAAAAAATTTAGAATTGTCCTTAATATTATATTATGTATGTGCGTTGAAACCTATATATTAAACATAAAATCTTAAACATGCTGTGGAAGGTAAATTAAGTTCTCAAAAAAAAATTTTACTTCTTCGTATATAGTATGATATCGATTGACAGTGATAGTTATAAGCCTCAAAAATATTTTTTCATAATTATATGTGATATATCTCCAGAGGTACATTGAAAAATAGGCAAAAAAATATTATTCCCCTTACTCCCAATATCACTAAACCTTAAATTATAAAAAAAAATATTTCACACGCCTACGCAAACGTTTAAAAAAAACTCTAATAATAATTATAGAAGTCAAAATCCTTTGAAATACTCATAGCATGTTCCACGTTATTTGTTACATGAATTATTACTAAATATTCATGGCACTAGGAAGGTCATATGGGATAATTAAAGTAAATTCACTTCAAACGAGATAAGGAATCCTCGATACGCAACGGTACTCGATCGGTTTTTTTATATTAAAGAAAGATACAAATGTTACATATAATGTTAATAAAATTTCATTAACGGTAAACTTGATTATCAAGATTTGGCCATTTTCTTCATTATTGATAACTGATTTGATCATTTGTATGGAACAGAAAAGTGACCACTTTGTTGTAAATAACAAGATGACAGAAAAGCTCCTCTAAAATTAGTATGATAAAATTTATGTATGTGCTATGATTTTACTTTTTAATTCCTATATTAAAAAGGCAGGTAGCTTAATCAGTACAGTTGTAAACACTGAATGGCCAAAACCCAAAAATCAATATGCATTTTCTAATTTTATCAATTAAATGAATTTGACGAAATGCACTCTGTGCTAAAATTATTAAAATTCCAAATGTTTTCCTTTAACATTTATAATTCGCTCTGATATAACACACATTTAGAAACAAACACTGCTGTTATAAATAATCACGAATCGCTAAGCCAGTGGGACAAGCAATTCTCCTATAATGATTAACATAAAGCAATCAATTTTGAGTTATTAAGCTCTTATAGGTATTTAAGCATTACTCCTGGGCTCCGGCGCTGTTTGCTAATGAACAAAATAGATTGCGGTGTAAGAGCTTAGGGAGTACAGTTAGGTAAGCAAAAGTAAATTAGTTAGGTAATCATGAATTATCACGTTATATTTTAGAGGGTCTAGTAATCAATATAATTATATGCAAGTAGACTTTTTAAGGACAGTATAAAGAAAATAATGTTAATATTTCTATTTTCTATTATGAATAAGAAATATTTAAAATTGAAGCTCGGACGCGAAAGTTTTAATGTAGTATTTCCCCCCCACCAAACAACAATTAAGTCATCTGTTTTCGATGCACTTCGGAGACAAATTGTTTAACATAATGAGGATTGGTAAATGACACGAATGATATTTAATTTCAATTATCGAGTGGCGTGAGTTATGAGAAGTCCTTAACAATTTTTTTTTAATTTTCCGGAAAATCGTTTAACAAGTAACTCTGAAAGTGCCAACTAAAACATACGGTCCTATCTCCATCCCTGAAGTTCTAAAATCAAATTTATGAAAAAAAGGGCTAATAGAAATTTAATAATATATTGCTGGAAAACTATATCTATAATTTTAAATCTTTGGAAAATTCACAGTAAATATTATTTACACATGCCAAGTGTCAATAAAACTCTTGTGGCGCAATTTCAATTTATTAATTTATAGGTCACAAAACAAATATTTGTTTACTCATTTTCTTTAGGAAATCGTTTGCCTGTCTCTCAGTTTGATGTCAACACAAACAATGAACATGAATAAGCGCTACGAAAACAAAAAGTATATGAAAAATAATGTACTTCACTCCTCAACTAATTAAACTAAGAATCAAGACAAAACTTGGAATCGCTCACATTACACGATTCCATAACCTCAATAGATGAGTATATTTGTATAATATCATTACTCTCTATGTAGTTATAACATTTAAAAAAGTGTAATGCTATATATATATATATATATATATATATGTATATATATATATATATATATATATATATATATATATATATATATATATATATATATATATATATATATATATATAGTTAAATTTTATAAAACATTTCGACGATTTCAATATCAACACGTCTCTTCTATCTTTGGACCCAATGTATTTATAAAGGAGTATGGTTAGTTGAATTCAAATTGGGATAATATATATTATCCTTATCTGTTATTTTCACGTCGTACGTAAGTAAAATATATTCATTCAGTATCATAATTGCAATTATTGAATATATTTGGCGTTAATTTTGTAGAAATTCATTATTCACAATTAAATGAAACTACGTGATGTAGTATTATTTCTACTTTCTTTGATTTCTTTACCACGACCTAGGTTTCGTTGTATTACATCTTCAGGTGGGCTATTAGCAAAGATTCAAATCTTCAAAGGCTATTTTTGGGTGATTTCGCAGAAGAGGGAGAGCTAGCAAATACTAGCAAAGATTTTAATCTTTGCTAATAGCCCACCTGAAGATGTTGTAATACAACGAAACCTAGGTCGTGGTAAAGAAAGTAAAGAAAGTAGAAATAATACTATATCACATAGTTTCATTTAATTGTGAATAATTGCAATTATTAGAGAAAATACAAAACTTCGCAATCGTATTTGTAAAAAAATCTTTTTATGTCAGAAATTCGTAATAACAGTAGTTGTGATAGTTTTAAAATGAATTAGATATAACAGGTATATATTTGTAACTAACTTAAAAAACACAATTCAGTCTGCCAAATATGTAATGACATACGTATGTGTGTCAAGAATTTACAATATAAATATTGATCAGTTTAGTGACTATTTTCGCTATGAGGTAAATTTACGGCACAAACAAAAATATTTTTCTGCATTGAATTCACATACCAATTTTATTACTTTAATCAAGAAATCAAATATCTGCATTATAAGTTAGTAAGTAAAGATATTATTCAGGAATTACATAACCAAACTTGAAGTCATGACTTCTAAAACTTCGACCGGTACATCCCATCAAAGCATTAAACTAAATATATATCTCAGCAGAACTTTTGGCTAGTGGGCTACAAGTAATTCGAAATATGCTCACATCATCTTTGGTCTCCTGAAAGGCGAGCGAGGCGATTCGACACGCTTTCAACTTTCGCAGCTTTAGTAGAAAACATATTTTATTATCATTTCCATAATGTGCTTCGGGTAATCATAAACTTGCATGCGTATGCCATATGTTTGTGGTTTAGCAAGTTTATTTCCCGCATGGAGTAGTTAAACCGTTTCAAGTATTTAGGTTTGCTAGCTGTAATCTGGAACTTAATGTGAATAATTTAAACTGTAATAAATTAAACTCTAATTACTTAATAGCAAGCATCCTTTCAAAAGCCGATTTTCCAAAAGGCATATATTTTTCAATTTGTATCCTTTCATCTTATGACGTGATCCTACTTCCATTTGTATTCGAAAATTTTCCACCATTAACATATTATCTGAAATTAAATTTATTTATTTTTTACGTTCACGACCTTGAACAATTCTCGAGGACCGATGACGACCGACAACCGAGGACGAGGATCATGGAACAATTCTCAAAGATCTAAGCAGAATTTGCCTGTAGATAGAACTTAAAATAAAAATGGGACAACACAAAGACAAGTCTAATATGCATATCATATCTACACCATTATATATTAGGGATGGTACTATTAAAATTGATGATCCAAGATACCCAGGATAAAGCTTTTTAATCAGATGAAATCAACTACGGGAAAAAGGTCAACTGGAGAATCCAACTTAGTTGGGCAGCATTAGGAAAACTTCACCATATATTTTAGTTTAAAACACTCACTATCAGAGCGTGTTGCCTTTGACGATAGGAAAGTGAGATGTAGACTCTTACTAGTTTCCTTGTAAAATGATTCTAAGACACCCAGAGGGTATGTCATACTAAGGTTTTCTCTACGAAATACGATCTGTAATGGGGAGGTTTGTAGGAGAACTAAGGTTATTGATACACCTCGTGAATAGGTTGAAGAGGCAATGATGAGTCTGTTCATATAGAACTGACGACGGTTGGTCAAAAAAAAATACGCTTTTGAAAGACGTGGAATGTGACGACTAGTTCTATTTACAATAAACTGAGATTTTCCTCTTTTCAGAATTTTTCTATGTACGTAACATATATATATATATATATATATATATATATATATACATACACATATATATATATATATATATATATATATATATATATGTACACACATATGAAACAATAAATTTTATTACCCTAAGCCGTATAGTTTCTGTTGTCCAAGACCTTTCAGAGAACATTCATACTGAATATATTTGGCGTTAATTTTGTAGAAATTCATTATTCACGATTAAATGAAACTACGTGATTCAGTATTATTTCTACTCTCTTTAAGTTCTTTACCATGATCTAGGTTTCTTTGTCTTACAACATCTTCAGGTGAACTATTAGCAAAGATTCAATCTTCGCTAATAGCCTGAAGATGTTGTAATACAACGAAACCTAGGTCGTGGTAAACAACTTAAAGAAAGTAGAAATAATACTATATCACTTATTTTAATTTAATTGTGAAATTTTATTCCAAAAACATTTTCAATTCATATAGATTCCAAGAAGGTGACATTTTTATAATTAATTCTGTAAACATTTGAAAAATACCTTTATTAAAATAACACCGTATTCGCAGAAGTGCTTACGATCAAAACAACCATTTATCAGAATAACATCGCTATCTCTTTCCCACACATATAGTTTTTATACATATTGCTCTCAGCCTTTCAGCAACCCCCTATAATCTTTTTCTCAACAACTTCGCTTCTTTAGTGATTTGCTATCGCTCGGAGCTAACAACGTGCTTTTTGCTGTTTTTTCTCTACCACTGCTTTTATTTGTTAACTTACCCTTGAATTGGGCCTTGTTTGTGATTGTAATTTACATATTGTTTGACCGACTCTATTGCAAAATCCCTTAGACCTACACTGTTCATGAATACGCAGAAATGTATTTCATTTACAGGCTATGTTATGGGAATACTCGTCAAGCCGCACGTACGTATCGCCAACGATATCCCGATCACAGAGTCTTTCATCGTGTAAATAATGCATATTTGGGAGGTCGAATTCCTAGAAATGTAGATCCTATAGGAAGACCTAGAAATTTTAATGAGCATTCAGTGCTGGCCGAAGTAGAAGAAGCTCCTTCTACTAGTTTTTGGAGAATTTCTCGACGTACTGGTGTCGCAAGAAGTACAGTACACTGCATTTCAAGAAGAAATAATTTCAGAATTAAATGAAACTACGTGATGTAGTATTATTTCTACTTTCTTTAAGTTCTTTATCACAACCTAGTTTTTTTGTGAGCTAGGATTTTTTACAAAATTAACGCCAAATTTATTCAATATAAGAAATTATTTCTTCCCGTATCATGTATAACGAGTGCAAACACTGGTACCGCATAGATTCTATGGGGACATGCTGCATTGATGCAAGCAAGAGCGTTATCTGTGGTTTTTCTGAGATGAATTTGGAAATCTGTTGAATGAAATAACACAAGATGTACATAACAGGATACAGCACGATAGTGGACATACAATTGCATGGCAATCACATTCATCAGACCTCAATCCATTAGACTATTTTCTATAGGAATATTTCAAGGAAACGGCCTATGAGACTACTGACCACAGCTTTGTAAGAAGATGCTAGTTGTGAATATGAGCTAGACAAAGGCATTTTGAGCATTTAATGTAATAAAAAAAACATAATAAATGCCGTATGATCACAAATATTACAGTTTATTTATTTTACGACGACTGAAAAATTGATTAATTGGATGGGTTTAGGAATAAAAAATATATTATGAAATATAAGTATCAGAAAATGATGCCTTTTTGGAATTTGTGTGTATTTTTGATATTTTTGATCAAAGTTTCACAAAGTTACTGTACATTTTTTTTACACCAGCACTATTCAAAAATCACTTTTCATGTTTTGTAATTAAAGAAAATACCCATGTTTGAGCGTTTAAATTTTATGTTGCCAATAATAATGATTGAATAAATTTTAATTAGAAAGATAAATATTTTCTTAAAGACATTGGACAATAAAAAAGTTTTCCATGGGCAGTAGTAAAAATTAAATACAAATACAAAAAATCATCCGTCTAAAACTATTAGGCTTAGGATAATAAAAGTTATTGTTTTGTATTTGTAATAAACCCTCTATCACTAATATTTTGTTGGTCCACTTCTTATGGGAGAGCCTATGTATATATATATATATATAAATGTTTATATATATAAATAGGTTTTGATTTAGCTAGTAAATATAGTTTTGTAGTAACCGTAATTAATACGTTCAGGTGAATTTAATAAAAATACTAAACGGTATTAAAAATCCATTCTTTTTTTAGTGTGGTTAAATTAAAGAAACAATTTGATTTCTGTGAAAATTGAATCTTATTTTAATAAAGTTAAATCAGCTTAAGTTATTTTGAGACTGAATGTATTCCGCATATCAAAATCCAAGGTAAAAAAAATGATAAATTTGCTTAGTACCCAGAATTGTTTTCCGTTCCAATTTTAAATGTTGAAAACTGCTGCCATTAACTGTAATAATAAGAAACTTGGGTGACCAGAAGGATATGTTAAAATAAGAGCAAATCTTATTCATTCGGAAGTCCGTTAACTGAAATATTTCTGTAATTAGTGTTTTGTAGACTTTTTGTAGTATTTAATTGCTCGTTATCGATCATACACGCAAACAAACTTGACAAAATAATTTTATTTTTCGTTTTACAAATGTCCTAAGGTCGGGTGTGTATACATATATATATATATATATATATATATATATATATATACATATAATATATTAATTTATATGTTTCACTAAATTTAATTTAAGTATGTATTATTATTATTTACGACTTGTTGTCATCTAGTTGGAAGTGGTAATATCCCTTTCTTGTAAAATTCCGGTGACTTTGATTAAAAAAAACTATGCGAGTTCGATTGGGAGATCTTCTTTAACGTCGAATTGTTTTTCACGTAAATGGTTACTTACGGATATGGATGAGTGAATAGTACCCAGCCGAGCCCTCTAATTTATCACGAGTACGTTTTGCAACATGTGATCTAGCATTATCATATAGAAAATAAAATCGATCCCATTAACCACTCAATTTGTTAACTAGTTGGTTCAATTGTTCACAATAAATATCTCTGGAAGCAATTCTTAATGAATAATGCCCCTGAAATTCGACCAGCATCTGAGCATCAACTTTTTGGCACTTATTTCATGTTTGGATACTGAAACTCCTCTTTCTCCGACACCCGGCCATTGTCGTTTGCGTGTATGGTTAACCTACATACGTTAAGCCACATTTCCTTGCCAGTTTCTAACTAATTCAGGCAGTCGAAGTTACGTTTTAATGTCAATAATTAACTGCGTTCTAGACTGTCAATAATACTACCCCTTTTTTTTATTCCCCTTTTAATTAATTATAAAGGAAGGGGATATTTTTTTTATTTTAAACTTTCGTTTCATTAGACATTCAAAGCAGTTTACTGAAAGTATATAATATTTTTAGGCATGTTATTTCGCAAAATATTTTTTAATTAGTTTTCAGAATTTTGCCAAAATATTACCGAGAGCTCAACTTTTGAATATTGAAGACATTCCCTTATCTTTAACGCTTAGTCACTTTGAAAGTTTATGCACATATATGGGATATAATGAAATTTATAGTCGCTATAAAGACGTCATATTCGATTCTTTTTTTATTTTGCTATTGCATCAAGTATAGCGCAACTATTAGACTCCTTTGTTATCAAAAGTATTCTTAATTTAATTTTATAGGCCGCAACTTATGCTACAGTGGCAAAAACCTTGACCAGTTAAATACAATCGTATTTTATTTCGATTTTTTAAAAAGTTTGTTCGAACGAAATCCTGGGTACAACCAGTAATTCATATTTTTTTTAAACATTAAACTGTAAAAAGAATTAGTAGATATTGTTGATGTTATTTCTACTTTCACATTTGTCTTATCTTGCCAACAGTGGGCCTAGAGTACTAACACTGTTCACGGAAAAACTTATTTTTTCAGCTTACATTTAAAAATTTTTCCATTCAACATTGAGAGGAGTATATTTTCTATACCACTTAGTGATTATGTCAGCTCTGTATCGTTTAAAAACGAATCATAATAAATATATTTAGCATGCATGGCATTTCATGCATAATATGAATATAAACATGTATTAAACAAACACTAATATTAAAAAAAATCTTTTGCTCTAAAATGTATTTAACTATACAAACCCTTATTACCAACAATTAATTTATATACTTTGCAACCCAGATTTTTAGTTATAAATATTCTTTTCTAATTCATATAATAATTAATAATAAAAGGAGCCAATCCTTTATTTGCTATGAATATTTCTAAATGTTTAGTAATATTTAATAGACGCGCCTTACCCGCATGAAACAAAATTATGATTCCAATTAGGTCTACGCACGAACTAATAAAATAGGTGGATCCCACGAAAGCAGGTTTATAAAATACATAGTCGTACTGATTTTCGTCTACATAACATAACGTTAATGATATTAAGCGCTATATATAATTTCAGAACCTAGAACAATTAGTAGGCCAATATTATACATGTCGAACAATTGGTGAATATGTAATATCCTACCCTAAAATTATGAATTGGTTTTAAAATTAAAGGATGGAAATTTCGATTTTTCAAAAATCTTTACCCAAGACAGCCACTGTTAAATTCAGAAAAATTTAGAAACCTAATTGAAACAGATTGCGGATAAAATTTGTGTTATCTGGTAGAAATGCCTTTCTTATATAGTGCAATAGATGAGCATTTACACGTTTTAAGAAAAAAATGGCAATATTCTGCGAAATTCCCACATAAGTTACAACTGATCAACTGTAATAGCAGGTTTATTAATTATCGACTTAATGTAATACAATGGAAATACCATATGCAGAAGAATTTAAACCAACTAGTAGTTCCGAATTTATATTGCATGATGCGAAATAGTCTTGATTTATTTCCTCAATAATTGACAAAACAAAAACTGGTGACAAAAAGTATCCAAGAAAGTTTCTCCGGTGTTTGTATATGAAATGATATATGCTAGTATATGAGATTATATACGAGGTTACGATTTTTTTAGGTATACTGTGGTTCTCTACATTGCACCAAAAAAGAGAAATTTTATTGTTGAGATTAATTTTTCTTTATTGAGCAGGAAAATTTTGAGTTCTAATTTACTGAGAAAACCCTCACTTTACCTGTACCTGATACCAACCTACGCTCCCGTTGTCATCATCTTCTTGTTACATTGGCATATTTAACCAAATTATGTCAAAATTCCCCATTTTTTCATGTTATGCAATTGCTCAACCACGTGATATTTGTTGCACCAAGTACGATTTCTGTGTAATAAGAAAGAATAAACTTCTTGAAGTTTCTCACCTTTATGTATCATTGTATTATTGAAAATGTTTAAATGTTCTGTTACCGGTATTGAAACGTATAGGTGTAATATTTGTAATGTGAAATAAATGTGTTTATAGGAAGATGCACTACGTAAAGTTATAATGGTTGAAAGTAACAGGATGTAAAATAAAAATATACAAAAGCGATAAAATGAAGAGAACAAGTGACTGGGAAAATGCGTGACGCGCTTATAAAAATAGTGCGGAATATAGCATATAAAAGAAATGAATATGAAAAATGCATGAGAGTTTAATATAAATAACCATTATATGGAGGAGTTTAACTCGATAGCTAGGACGAAAAACGTGTTAAAAAAATTATTGTTATTGGATTGTTTATAACTGTAAAGAATTGTATTCTCTAAAATATTTCAAATTTACGACACTTACCTTCCAGATATTGTAAAACTCTCTCGGTAAACTGTCTTTGTAAAGAAGTGAGAAAACCTTAGTAGGCCTCGTATAGGTCTTGAAAATAATAGTATGGTCATATAACTTGAAGAACAAGCATGGACCGTCCCACAAAAAATTAGTCACTGTATTATTTATAAGGAAAATAATAGAGTAAAATTTCAAAAGATGGATGTAAATGAATAAATTGAGAAAATCAAAGCATGTTTAAATTGTTTAAATAGTTGACACTATAGCGGTAGATGTAACTGGTCAGTATGTAAGAAATATGCGAAAAAAACATATTAAATTAATATAATAATAAAAAAAAATTCGGAAATAGACGAATCTCCGGGAAGCTTAAAGATAAAGATACGTAGAACCATAGTTACCACGCAGGTTTTATTATCGACGACGTTAATTAATATAAAGGGAACGAATGTTAAAATTATTCAAGCTCGTGTGTCACTAAACATTGGATTGCAATTGCATTTCGTCGCAAAAAGACTGGCGGACTGATAAAAATTACCATTCAAAAATATATATCTCTCGGTAGAAGGTTTAAATAAGTTATAATCAAATATTACGGCGGCCTTCCCAGTCCGCACTTCGGTGGCTGGGAAGGCCGCCGTAAAATCATTATACGAACAATAAGTGATAAACTTTTCCCCTACGAAGCGTTAGAGACATACGTGGTAGATATTGAAGCAATGCTTAATTCGAAACCCCAATTACCGTTAAGCTCTCACTCCCGTAAGGTTCTTTATACGTTCACAAGCATTCCCTATCCAAATTTTACAGTTCGCACAATTACTAGAATGTCAAACAGGGTACGTATTCAGTACATCAAAAAACACTTTTGGTCCGGAACAAATAGCAGGATAAAATGCATAATCAAATAAGAACCGGTAAGCTAGTTTTGTTGAAAGGATACAACGTACCATCTTTACATTGACCACTTGAACGCATCATAGACATTCATCCAGGAGAGGACAGCAACGTTCGCTTTGTCACCATCAAGACATATTCAGGAAATTATAAACGATCTATATCCCGAATCGCTCCTACACCGATAATCGATAAGAGATTTGACCGATAATCCAATTATTGATAAATGTATCATTTTGAGAATATGTATACTTTATACAACAAAATTCAACTTTATATTTTGTAATTCATTTGTTGAACGTGGCACGCTCGGTCAGTATGTTAAGAATTATAATCTCCAAAGATATTTCAAATTTACCACACGTACATTCCACATATTGTAAAACTATCTCGGTAAACTGTACTTGTAAAGAAGTTGGTAAACTCTAATGTATTTCACATTTGTATAGACCGAAAGACCACCGCGAATTTGTATTGTCCCCGCTAGTTTTCCTGTTCATTAGGTGCAGTAAAAGGTATTACGAAGGACTCGAGCAACCTGAAAGTGGGCCAAATAACCGCCCCACCACGATAGTTTAAAAATTTATAATTTAAAAGTACATTTAGTTTAAAAGTTATAAAGCCAATAAGATAATTTTATTTTAAGCACCGAAATTTTTTATAAAGTTAAAAAAATTTGTAAATGCCACTTTGATCTTGGCAGTCAAACAATTGACACTATTTTAATAAATATCACAAATTCAAAATTTGTGTCGAATAACTAATTTTTTTGTGACCGTTTTAATAAAATAAATCGCTAGTGCTATAATAAACTATTAATAATTAGATATTGTTATTTAATCTGTGCGCTCCATAACAATACTAATAAAACAAATTTGGACCTGATTCGAGATTATGCATTGGCCGCCAATAAAAGCCTTTTTTTAATATATTTGAAAGAAATATAAGGTGACTTGTTGATCTCCCTTTATCATGTAAATTGTTTTTCTTGTACAATTAATATTTTCAAAACAATAGCGCTATAAAAGTTTTACTTTTTTCTGGTCAGTAAAAACCCTTCAGCTCAATTGATACGAGAATATTTATTATACCGAAAAATTATTTCAATAATGATGAAAAGTTTTTTTTTGTAATTTCTTGTGCTTTCTCTAGGAAACAAAACATTTGGAGCTTAATTGCTTCGAAAATGTTGATAACACAAAAAAATATTTTAGCGAATATAAAAGGTTGTCCTTTTTTCTACAAAATATGTTATTGGAGCTTTCTTTCTAAAACCAGTTTTTCTCAAGATATTTGCGGAAAAGTGTTTACCAAGATGGCAGTTAACGCATACGTACCCTACGTGCGTACCTTACGTGCGTACCTTGCACGTACCCTACATACGCATATGTGAAAATTTCATCACCTATTGTTACGTTATCTTGGGGCGCACTTGTAATTTATGTGCTCATAAATCCTAATAAAGTAAATTGCTGGAAGGTTTATGAAAAAAATGGCACTCTATGCCATTTAAACTAGCAAGTAATAATGGAAAACCGAAATAAAAGCAAATTAATTATAACTGAATAGTCATAACAGTATAGAAATAACAGTGTTTGAAGAAAGTTTTGTTGTGTAAATAATTTTGTCGGCATTTATTCATTTTCATCAAACAACATCATTGATCATTCTATTCTAATAAAATGTGCAAAAAAAAACAATAAAGTAATAGCAAGTATGACAAAAGGTGAACTTAAGTGTATATGTCAAGATTAAAGTATACGACTTTCCGTTAGCACTGCATACTTTACTTAGTTGGATAAGTCGAGTGTATAAATATAGATAGTTAAATAGAATAAATAAATTAGTTGAACGATGTGAAAAACAAACGCGCTAACTTTTAAATCTTTGTTGTATTCATTCGAATTTTGTTTTTTCGAAAGTTTAGCATAGAGTCGAGTCGCCCTATGTCTTTGAGAGTAAAAATACTTCAAGCTTATAAAGTGATATTTTTCATGTAAACTTTAGTTGAAAGCTTCATATTCTGGTGAAAGCTCAGAATTATTTTCGCAGCTAGTAAATATTAGAAAGAAGAAATTATTGTGTTCAAACTAAATGAAGAGTGTAAACACATATTTGCATGTGTATTATTTCTGGGTTTTAACCGCTTAAATTTATTTTGTAAAGATTTCCTGGTTTTCATAATGGTGCACTTTATTTTAACAAAACTATATTTAACTGTAAAACTAAATATATTTTTACTTTTTCGTTGTACTTTGAATTAAAACAAATGATATATATAACACTAGCTTTGTTCTGCGTGTTTCCAGCCTAGAGTTATTTTATTTACACTAGACTCCTCAACTCCGTCCGCCAAAAGATATCGGTCATCAGCGTTGAGAGCATATTGTCGGGAATATTCCGAACGATCAGTCAGTGAATAACACAGTTTCTTATTACCTTATACTATTTAAGAATTGTTCCCTAACTTTTGTCATATTTTTCATCACTGCTATACTTCTATATATAATTGTTGCATAAAAATTAATCTATTCAATCCATTCATATAATTATGAAATATAAAATAAAAGAATTTTTGAAATCGGACGTAGAGTTTCAGAGATTAGTTCGAACAAAGCAAAAAAAAATAATTTCGATTTATCACAGCTAAAAAAACAAATCGAACTTTTCGCATTATGTAGTTGGCATTGTGAAGTGTAGATCCTTAGAAATATTATAATCCTAATCCCGGAAATGTCCGATTTGTTTTTTTTTCTAGTTTACAAAATTTTGTAGTTTTGTATTTGATACCGTTTAGCATATATTGTTTCCCCTTAATATATGCTAAACGGTATCACGGGAAGTTTTACAATATATAACAGCCAGTAGCTTTCATTTTGATATCGTCAGAATCTTTCTTTTCAAACGACTTTAAATAATATAAATATTTGAATTAAAAGAAGCATAAGACAAACTTATTAAATAGGCCAGTTTTAATAAAAACTCCACTTAATTAACTAATAACTTTGCAAAAGATCCAAATTATAATTGTCCAATTTCTAGTGACACTCTTATGCAGATACAAAACACTATCTACGTACAAAATTTAAAGTCCCCAAGTCGAATGAAAATAGTTCCGCTATCAGTGAATTAGAGCCAGAATAAGCCATTATTTGGAGTTTATATAAAATATATTTTAAAACTGGACTTGTATGGTTTAGAAATATGCGTGAAGACGATTATTTCATAAAACCTGTAAAATATATTAAATTGATAGTAAAATATGACTTTTCGTACATAAAAGTGGCTGGAAATTATCTCCGTAAATATTTTATGACGCAGGTGTGGCCGATTAGGTAAATTTTACAGAATTATACAAATAGTGAATTGTAAAGTTATTTAATCATATCTATGTTTATTAATCGATATTTCAAATATATGAGTAACGTAGATCATTTATTGTATTGTTTTTGCTTATTTACATTTTATTTTGTTACCAGTGGGTAGACGGGTACGTCATTTCGTATGATATTAATTGAATGTATTCACTGGTGTGATAACTTACTACTAGATATTCAATAAATGGTGTATTATTTCACTGCCCGCGTATTCAATTGTTTGTATGAAAGGTTAGGTCATGTAATGAAAAACAACGATGTTCTCCTTTTCAAATGAGGCCTACTGTCATTTTTTGAACTTATAATGTTTAGGAAATAATTAAATAGTCAGCGTTTAACTTTGAATCAAAATTAAAAAATTCATTAGGGAGAAAGTGGCGAGTCTGAACATAAGTCTAGACAAAAACATACTATTTGCAAACTTAAAAAATATTACCTAATCTATATAAAATATTTTTGATGTAAAATAATGGATCCATAAACATAAAAACAATTTCTCATTCGTATAAAACGGAAAATAGGTCTTAACACATAAATTATTTGCTAAATTTAAAAATATTGTTCAATTTCTATATATTATACTTGACCCAAGATAAATGATCTATGCACTTAAAAATGATTTCTTACTCGAAAATGGAAAAGAAGTCTGGACATAAATAAATTATTTGCCGAATTAAAAAAAATATTACCTAATCTATATAAAAGGTAGTGAATGCAGGATATAGGATCCATACACTTAAAATTATTTCTTATTACCCTAAATTAGAAAATTGGTCCTAACATAAATAAATTATTTGGTACCATAAAAAATATTGCCTAATCTATGTAAAAGATATAGGATGCACTATAAAAAGTTCATAGGTTTAAAAATTATTTCTTACATGCGTAAAAAGGAAAATAAGTAGTAATTTAGTACTAAGTAGAAATGTTAAGTCATTCAACGATATATTTATTCTTAAGCGCTTAATAAGACTGTCGAAGAAATATCGGACTATATTTAAAACTATGCATACGATTAAAAAGATCTTAACTAAATATAATGAACATATCTTCTATTAAATTCGATTCGGATTTTAAGGTCCGCGATTCTTAGACCATGTGCCTCTGCTAAGCACACGAATGTGGCAATACTGTGACAAAATACTTATTTTAGGTTTGAATATTTGCTGATAATTTCGTTCAAAATTTTAATAATTTTTACTCCTTGACGCAAAGCACATGAAAAATGTATGCAGAAAAAGCTTTTTAATAGTAACACATTCATTATTTAAGTTGTAGTTAAATATCAATAATTTTCGGGGTTATAAAATATTTAATACATAGATTTAATTTTTTCAGATCAACTTTTTGCATTCGGAAGAAATACTCTCCATAATTATTTTCATGTTTTTACATTGAATTTTTAGTTACAAAATAAAGTTAATTTTTATTTCATTGTTTGTAAAAACAATTTTTCCAATTATTTTGGCATGTTACTAGCAATTTTTTCATTTAACACGAAAATAGTTCATTTTACCATTCCGGGACAACTTGCTTTTCAATACTTTGTAGCAATTTAGGGTAAAAATATTGGTAATTTTAATTAAAAGATTTTGTATGTTGAAATAATGTTATCCAACAGAAAATTTAAGCTTAAATTGATATTTGACACTTTTGGATATATCATACTCATCACAGCTAGGTTGATAAAATTATAGCTACATTTATCTGTTATGGACCTAAATTCGTTGTCCGCATACTTTGCAAGTTTATTGGGTTTTTAACAATTAGAAGTATTGTGTTCACTCCATACAACTTGATTGTCCCTTTATTTTTAATTCTATAATAAATATAATAAGGTAACTTGAAAGAACTAATTTTGTAACTCAACTATTTAGGAACTATGTAACCTCCACAAAAATTTAACCTCCACAAAAATTTAACCTCCACAAAAATTTCTAAAACCTTCCCAATTTTGACTTGCGGCAATATTTACGTACTTTGGAAATATTTACGTAATGTATTATCAAACTTTCGTACTTAAAACTTATTTATATAGCATATAGCTTTCAGGTTATGTTTTTTATAATTAGTTTTTGCATTAAATAACAAAGGCACTGATAAAAATAAATGTGTACTTTGATAGCTTTTCGTAACTGTCAACTTACTGAACTCAATGAATTGTTAAAAGTATATAAGAATAATGATAGGTTAACTTAGAAAAAAGTTTTATTGGACCACCGATTATTTTATTGAAAATAACAAGGATAATATTGTTTTCTAAAATTTAATTTACAAGAAAGTAATGGCGCATATGGCTAAAAATTTAGGTCGATTTTATATATATATATATATATATATATATATATATATATATATATACATATATGTTATAAGGAATATAAATTGAGGCCCCGATTGTTGTGTGCCCAGAATGTTACTTCGACATAGATTTTTTTATAAGTACAAAATAAAAAGAGCATTGTTAAAAATGCCTCTTGATTCCATAGTAATTAAAAATCGGCCTAAATTGTTGGCGTGAAAATCATAACACGGTCGACATTATGGCTTTCAGGGTTCGTCATATTTGATATAATTTTTTAATAACGATAGTGCATTGAAATTTTTGAATCATTAGAATATTTTTTTTTAAACTTGTAAATATAAAAAGCATTCCTCCTACAAAATATTCGAAAATGTATAATCAACACTCCTATATTGCTTTCCACATCTAAATTTTAATAGTTTGCACTCAGACAATTTCAGTAATTAGACAGATATTACGACACTTATAACCGCTATCAACTCTACAGGTAACCCTATAATGACAGCAAACATGGCGTCAAAGTAGATTATACAGTAGTAATAACTGTAGTATAATCCCGGATTGAATTAAATATCAAATTTTATTATGAGAATTATTTTAGGATATTAATCAGCAACCTACAAGTTTTTATCAATATCTGATAAAGAAATCAGTCGTGTTAGATATATTTGTTTGTATGCAAATTTACAAAATCTAAAGTAATTTTGAGTAAATCTTATAATCTTAAAGCTTGATGCATAAACACTAAGTAAGTGTTGTTATCGATATAGGATCAAAATTTGTCAAAACCAACCAGTTGATAATTAATTAACCTTACATTATATGTACACTTGAAAAAAAAATACTTAAGTTACCTTTCAGGAAGCAGTAAAAACAGAAATATGATTTGAAACATGAAAAACGAACAATATATTTTTTATTAAGAGCTCATAGGTAGTCGTTGTATTTGATTCGCATACAATATAGAGTAAAAGCTGAGAAAAAAAGAATAGGCTTTATGTCTTATAATCATTTGGCAACTTGGTCACCCATGGGACTTAATCTATTGCGAAATTGCAAAATGTGGCGAAAGTAAATTACCCTAAAAAAACATCAAATTTATTTGCTCAAATACTATACAGCACAGGAGCTCAGGAGCTTGAATTTTTTAAACAGCCTTTACTGAATATGGTTAGTAAAACTTTAACAGAGTTAATTTATTTCTACTTTTGGAATGTACTTTCTCTACTTACTTCCACTGTACTCGTAAATAGGATATTGGCGCATTAGGGCACCATTGTGATCATTCAAAAATTAAACTAATCTAATGTAAAATTAAAACTAAAGATTAACGAGAAACGAAAAGAGAAACAGACTCCAACAATTGCATCATGTTCTTCCTCTCGTCTGTTCCAGCCATACAGTTTTTTTTTATTTTATATCTATTTAAGTGAAAGTAGACGCTTGATATGTATATTTTAATTAACACGTAGCAACATATAAAAAAAATGTTGAAATGATTGTAAATGTACGCTGCTGATCTATTTATACGTTAAAAATTTTATAATTTTAGCATACAATAGAATAGCAGCATATTTACAATCATTTTCAATTTTATCGATTAACCAATATTTTATCCATTTATACAAAATATACCAAACTTTTTGTTGCAAAGCGTACCAAACTTAGTTAACTAAAATTATCTACGTTGAAATTACAAGAAATATTCTGATTTATCATATACTACATTTAGATTATATTTTTATTTACTATGTAAATTTCAACTTAAAGTCCTTTCAACCTAAAGTCGTTAATATTTTTCTACGCTTGCATGAAGTATCCCGTTAACTAGATTCAAGAGTAAAAATATCCTATTATTATTTTCATTATTTCGTAACCTTTGGACGCTAAATAATAACTTTAAACTTAAATTAATAAAACTATTCTACAAATCTAAAACGACATTAAATTTATTGAGCCACAGAATATAGGCATCGGTTAAAGTTTATATAGCATAAAGTAAACAATATATTAACTATGAACATCTACTGAATAGAACACTTAATTATTTCTCAACTTAATGCTTAATACGGAGCGGGTCTCTCGAGTTGTTTTACGCAAAAAGGTCATTTAAAGAAGAAAAGAGTCTCACAGCTGGTTCCGCTTTCAGTTAAAAAAAAAATCTTAGGGTACTCGTTAAATATTGCCCTATTGGTTCACAAGAAAAGATAGTGGTTATGGATATATATACTAAACATGCTAAAGATAAAACCATGTATATTTTAAAGATTTTGTGATTAAGTGAATACTTTTGGTGTTTGATTAAAATCGTGATATGGACCTATGTTTAGATATTTGTAATAAAAGAAAAGCAAGAGAAATCAGGAGAATAATAATAGAGCTTCATTATGAGGAAAACGATTTTTTTTCAATTCATTAAGTTATTGGAGTATTCAGGTATCGTATATAAAAATTAATGAAGATAAAATTTAATTTTAGTATTTCAAATAAAACTATTAAAAACAATTTAAAACATATTTCTTGAAAAATTATAGTGACACATTTTTTTCTTTTAGCTTTAGAAAAATCTTACATAATACAAAATTTTATATAGATTAAATAATTCTTAAACAGTTTCATAATGCTACCATTTTACCCCAAATATTGCCTGAAGTTCATCAAAGGCCAATGCCATTCTCTTGCTGGACACCAACATAAGCCTGTCAGACTCCGGCTGAGAAAGGGCTTCCTTTACAAAACCAAACCGATCACCATTTCTCGAAAAAGAGAGGAGTCTGTCGATGACATATATAACTTTGGAAAATAGTGAAATATTTAAGAACGGGATCTCAAATAACGTCGAATTCAATCATTTTAAATAGGGTTATAAAGTTGATACTAGCTGCACACGTGGACTATTGCAGCACACTAAGCACCTCCTGGTGTGCTCTAAACTGGCTACCATTTGAATTTTACAGGGCCATCTCCATGGCTGTTGACTAAAAATTTTCTATTTGGTGTGCACTACGGATACTGGGAAGGATAACCCGTAATAATGTGTGCCACAATTTTCTATCTTTGCCTACATACTTCACTTTATCCATTTTCTTAAGAAAATATTCAAAGAAATTGTTTCATTTTTGACCCCTTGCTATAATATTTTGATAAAACCTGTGCGTAATAAAGGTACTGTTACTAAATTAGAAAAGGTTTAAGCCCCTAATTATGATAAATCTCAACTATATATTCAAACGATCTTTATTCTTGAATATATTTGGCGTTAATTTTGTAGAAATTTTACACACAATTAAATGAAACTACGTGGTGTAGTATTATTTCTAATTTTTTTAATTTCTTTACCATGACCTAGGTTTCGTTGTATTACATCTTCAGGTGGGATATTAGCAAAGATTAATTCTTAGGACCATTGAACAGCATTTATATGTTTCAAACACAATAGCGGAAGCCGGGTTTGTGCCCGTTTTTCCACTGCTTATATTAGTGAGTATATTACAAGGGCGCGGTGTAGGTTTTACTATATTTCCGAGAGTTATACGATATACCAGTATTTTAGTGAGGGTAATAAATTCAATTGTTGTTATTATGTGAGGTTGTACAATGCAAATGTTCCGGTGTATGTAATAAAATTAAATTGAAGTTATTATCGGTAATATATTTATAAAAAAGTAAAGACAAGGTAATACCACTAATTCTATATATCTCCTGTTTTGTTTATTCATATATTTATTTCTTTTAATTGTCTAATTATATTATATTATTGTCTAGTTATTTATATAAAGTAGAAATAATATTACATCACGTAGTTTCATTTAATTGTGAACGATCTTTATCGTTAAACTGTATCTATAAATAGTATCAGTGAGTTAATTCTAATGAATAGCCAAGAAGAGGTTAGGTGAATGCACCTTAAGTATCTCGTTAAAAGCTTGCATTTTCTTTATGTTCAGGGAAGGCTCGTGGGGAGATTTGATCTGCACTAACCTTTTGAGTCTACGCCGGAAAACATATTTTACTATCATTTCCGTAATAAGCTCCCTGTACCCATAAACTTCCCTGGATACATCATAGGTTTATGGCCCAGTAAGTTTACTTCCTGCATGGAACCGTTAAATTGTCTTACCTATTCAGAGTTGGAAGCTGAAGTTCTATGTGTTTAAGTTGAATTGTAAATGCAGACAGTGGTATATCAAGTCATACCGATTTAAAGTTTACACGACCATTTTCATAAGTTAAAACGCATAGTTTCACTGTCGAAGAGAAAAGTGAATTACCTTATTTATATTCTTAAATATAAGCTTAAATGTAAAAGCCATGAAATTTTTAGGTTTTTGTTAAAAAAAATAACGCTGCAAGACTTTAAATACTTTTTACAGCAACAATTTAATTTGCAAAAAAAAAATTTCTTATAAACTTTTATTTTAAATGCGATCACATTAAAAAAAAATGCGAGAGCGAGAGGAACTCAAACTCGACGGGATATATTTTAGCCTTATTTCTCCATAAGTGTATTGTAAAAACTTTCATTTAACTAATTTATTACCTTCCTTTCTGCTATAAATTTGCTAACCAATATTTCATGGAGATAGGCTGAAGGCTTTGAACTTGACACACATACTTATTTTCAGCTACACATATCGATGATGGATTTGATGATGGAGATAGAATCTAGACAAAGGTTAAGAAAGTTCTTAAGAATGAGTATGAATCCATTGGAATTTGGGCTCTCCAGGTAGAAATTGGTTGACGCGTTGTAAAATTCTACCACAAAAATTATCATAGATATTACGTATGCGTGAATGTGTGTATATATCCATGCATATCCATACGTGAATATTTATGATCGTTAAATTCAGCAAACGACTGTTCCGATTTAAATAAATAAGATAGTTTTAATGTTGGATTCATCATAGTTTCATGATATTCTGGATAAAATAAAGTAATATTATCCAAAAATTTAACCGTCTTCACATTAATACAAAATAAGACGTACATTTAAAAATATAAGATAATGAAATACGCGTACATACTTTGAACATTGTGGTAAAATATCGTTTCAAAATTTAAATAAGTATACAAATCACTGTTACTACCAGAGGTTTTTGGAGTCAGTGCCAATATACGTGACAGTGAAGAGAATCATCGACTTGGCACCGATTACGCATAAAAAGGAATAAATTTAGTAACGATCACGTCACAGTGTAACGCTTTGTAACGAAAACTTTTATATTCTCAATATCTTAGCGTCGCAAAGGAAAACTCCTCAAAGGAAAATTTGAACATGAATTCCCATATATGACGTGTGTTTAGCACTTGTTTGAATTTCATAAGGACATCGTTTGTCAACGGAAATTTTTCTTTATTCTCGTCAACTTATATCCACATGACGTCAAATATCGATGAGTTACTCATTTCGGTCTGTACTTATTTTCTATACACATCACATTGATAAATGAATGGAGCAGAATATACGCTCACAGTATATTTTAAAATATATTTTCAAAAGAGTGCCATCGTAATATAAAGTTGCGTTAATGAAGGAGACGTACAAATAAAAGAAACATCGTGTATTTGAAGCATTCAATCTGTATGCTGAAAATTTGACCCAACTGTACTCACTCTGTTAGTAAACATACCCATAACTTATTATATTTTAATTTGATGTGTGTTAAATGCTAAATATTAAATTATAAAATGCCTCAAAACATTTAAAATCATAGTTTTTTTGTAACAAAATAATGTTCTTACCCTGTGCGCCAACGCAAGTTTTGCATTTCCCGTCACTTATTTCATATCGTAGATCGATGTAGCTGTTCATAAATATTTATTTTTACCTTGAATAATATTAATTTAAATACTTTATAACTTTTAAATTCCCTCAAGAATCTAGTTTACGTAATATAAAATATCAATATTCAAATAATCCATCAAAACCTTTTATCATTGATTGACGTGCTATTGATTTAAATATAATTATATATTGTTTATGATATATTAAAATTTCAAATTTTTCCAAAAATATTTTTCGTAAATAATGATTTATTATGAGTGCTTACTCTATCTTTACTATGAGCATTTTCATCACTCCGACAAATTTTTTTTACTGATCTCATTATGGCTGCTATTTTTTTGGACCTCATCCATTGACTGGTGTCGAAGTACTTGTACTATTTGCATATGTACATATGTACTAACATCCGACAGTCTTAATCAGAAATTACTTTCAAACTTTTACTAGTGCCAGAACTTCAATATTTTATACTTTCTACGGTATTAATCACATTCAAAAACACACTTTTATTAATTTCCTATGTGAAAATTTATGAAGGTGTAAACGCCTTTCAATTCACCCTTGGCTTTGACGATTGATGTCATTTGATGAACGAAACGGAGATTTTGAGTGACCGCTGTAGGAAAAACAGGGTAATTGATATAATTTTACACAATCGCAACTCCAGGGCATAGCTCGTAAAGAATAAGAAAGAAGGAAGTAAGTCCCTCACCTCACGTTACATTGGTTTTCAAATAATAGCTCTCAGTGTGACTTGACTTAAACTTTCCAGTGAATGTCAGTTCCATTAAATTACAATTAATATAATCTTCTGATATGTGAAAATAAAAATCTTGAATAGAATATTTTTTTCGATATCCTTCTTTTACACAATATAATAAAACAAAAGCCTCTATTTTAATTACTTTTATAAGTAATAAAATATATCAAAAAAGATCTAATGTTAAAAAAAAACGAAGTAAAAACCAATCAGGTCTATACAGGACAACTTAAAAATTAGAGTTACGTAGTCGTGTCATAAAATATCAAATCTTATACATTTTTAACTTCTTCTCATAAATGTATATGATAGGTGAATAAGGATTTTAATATATTGTTAGTTAGAACTGTTATTTCGAATAGTTTTCTTCATTTTTTTAAGGAGATGTTGGAAAAAAATATTTCAGTAATTCTTTTGTCCGCACTATCAAGCTCAGTCGTCCAATAATTTCCAAATATTTATTTGTTCATAATTAGGAGTATTTATTACAGTTCCAAATATAATGAAATTGGGTTATCTATTATCGAAATAATATATTTATAGGAAGTAAAGAAATTGAAAATATCACATGCGAGGAAAACTTAAAAATCTGCATATTGCAAATTATTTTGACACCTAATATTACGTAAATACGGCTATACAATGAAAAGCGGTAAATTACTTAAGCGTAATAATAAAATAAGTTTTCAACCAAACGGGAACTTTAATTTTTTTTTCATTAAATATAAATAACGGAAAGTTTTATAAAATAGTTTTAAATTTGGAGTATATGCTCCCAAAACCCCATGCAAAACAACGTTAAGATCTAAAACGTTAGATTGTATGAGCGAGTGGCACACACACGGATAAGCTTACGACGAACAAAATATAATTATAAGGATTACACGTTTTAGTACGGAACCCTAATAAGTGCAACTAAGTAATGAGAATCTCTAAAGGTCTTGATAATAAATTATAGATTAAATTTATTTTTGCATAAAATTAAGTTAAATTAATATTAGAAAGGAAACAATCAAATTAAAAGATAACTTTTAGTAAAGCATTACAGTCGTCTTAAGGTTTAAAATAAACTTTTTTGCAGAATACGAGCACATAAAAGTTTTTAGGAGATAAATAAACGAACCATAATATATAAACATGTTTTACGTACTGAAACATTTTGCTGCCAGTTTCGAAATGGAAACGAATGGAAACTACTAGTTCAATAAGTCCCGGAATTTTAATTATCTGATGAAAAGTTAACACACACCCAATAAATTATAAAACAAAGAAACAAAGTCGAAACAAAGAAACTAAGTAGCACAATTAGTAAAATTACCTTCAGATTCCTGAGTGGTTTTATTTTATCATTTACAACCGTTTTTCTCAGAAACCATTTTAAGGAAAACCTTAGTATTTGGTTCAACGACGCAAAAATATTCATTTACAGGTTTCTGAGCGGCTAATGTAGTTAAGTCGAATTTATTTCAGTTTGTTATGTCGAATTTTGAAAGTATAACTTATAAGGATATTACACTTCTGTTGTAGTACATTATTATCGTTTGCTCGAAGTAAAAAGGAATGATCTTTTGGCGTAATTTTGTTCCTTTACATATTTTCATCATTATTTTGACACAATTAAATGGAACTACGTGATGTGGTATTATTTCTAATTTCATTAAGTTCTTTACCACGACCTAGGATTCGTTGTATTATAACATTTTCAGGTTCGCTAATAGCAAAGATTAACTCTTAGGAACATCCAACAACATTTATATGTTTCAAACACAATAGCGGAAGCCGGGTTTGTGTGGGTTTTTCCATTGCATATGTTAGTGAGTTTATTGTAGGGGAGCGGTGTAGGTTTTATTATATTTGCGAGAGTTATACGATATACCAGTATTTTAGTGAGGGTAATAAATTCAATTGTTATTATTATATGAGGTTGTATAATACAAATGTTCCGGTGTATGTAATAAAATTAAATGGAAGTAATTCTCGGTAATATATTTATGCAAAAGCAAGGCTATCTGAAAGTTAGAACAAGGTTATACCACTAATTCTACATATTTCCGGATGCATTTATTATATATATATATATATATATATATATATATATATATGTATATATATATATATATTGCATTTATTATATATATATATATATATATATATATAGAATTTGATAATAAGTCAGGTCAATACCATAATTTGTAAATACGCAGAAAACATTAATTAAAAAAGGAACGGACAATAAATGGGATATGCAATATTAATGTAGTATTGATAGTACTTTAATATACTACATTATCCGCATAAGAAGGTACAGAAAACTATAAAGAAAAGAAAGAAGTATTGCGTAAAAGAACAAAGAAGATTATTAAATCACACAAAAAGTAATAACCAAGTTCAGCAAAATATAATTGTGATAAACGGGCAAGTGCGTCAACAAGTGGGTTTGTTGACATAGCGCATAATATAATTGACGTCTAAATAGATGCCAAGTTCCTCAATACTTACAGAAATATAATATTGTAAAAAAATATATGCACGTTACTTGATAACCAATTAATCTTTAATTTCGCAAATTTTTATTTTTGGCGGGATATTTAGAGTTTTGATGAATTGTTTTTCTTTTAACTTTACTTAATATCGTAATTTGAACTGAAGGCTTTTTTGTTTTATCCTAATTTAAAATTAATATATTTTAAGATTTGAATCCAGTACTTCCGAATTCAGACTCTACTACCCTACTTTGCCATTGCACCACTAATTAATTTACAGTAGTAACTTAAATGACTATATAATTTTTTCAATTATTTATATTTTTTGTAATGATGGGGTAAAATATCTTTTGAGGTCTGGTAGTTTTTTCCAAACTCATGTACTTAAACTGCCAAGTTTTAAAGTCTTAGCTCACCAAGCAAAGCTCAAATGATTTCTTAATAGCTAAAAAGTCTTTTTAAACATTTCAAAAGTTTAAAAAGACTTTTTTTAGAGTTTAATTACAAATTCACAAAAATGTGCAAAAGCTCACTGTAAACATTTGCAAAGTTAAAATCGAATTACAAGTGTACGAAATTGGATGACAACGGTGTCAAATTTACTAACTCAATAGAAGTTATATCGATATGATTAGAGGTCACATTTTCAAGTATAGATGCAGTTTATAGCCGGATACTTGACAGAACTTGATATTATGTTGGTAGATGAAAGCCGATACGAATTGCATCGTGACAATTCTTAAGCATTAAAATGAATTATATAGAAATTAAAATGAATTATATAGAATTCGCACATATGAAATGATATATTTGAGTCCACATATTTTGCTTTGTATTTCTATCTTGGCAATTTGCCGTAAAGTACCATAAAATAAATTCATGCCAAAGACATGCCAGAGACAGTTATATTAACATTCTTATAAAATTAACGTTCAAGTAACTAAGAAATCTATTGACATTTGTTCTTCTTCCATATAATCTTCTCAGTAAATTTTTTGAACATTTTAAAATTTTAGATAGAGTTATAGTGGAGGAATGTTAGAATATTTTTTATTCTTAATAGATTTTTTTGTAGAATTATAATTTTTCCAGAAACATAATACTTATGGTAATTTTTACGAACAGAAATTTAAAATTTTAAATTTTTTTTTATTTTTCAACCTTTATATTTCGTTTACATTTTCCGTTGGTATGGGCAATATCTCTTTATATAAAGTGAAAAACATGTGAAAGGTAGCGTAATAAAACAAAATAGGGAAACACAGAGGCTCGTCTCTGGAATCGCAATTTTCTATAAGGTCTTTATTTAAAATAAAATTATTTAATCAAAACTTAATAAAAAGTGAAATAAAATTTTAATTATCAAATAATATACATACAAATGATCTTTAAAAAGCCTGAGTAGTGAAAAAATTGATATAGACAACAAAATATTTTGTATATCTAAAACATTTTCTGCTTTTCAGTTAACTTAATACCAGTTCTAAAAGAAATGCATAACCGAAATTTCGTCTCATGATAGAGAAATTAAATACTTATATAAGTTGCAGCACACTTTTGTGTTAAATCGTATAAGCATTTTCTTATACACATAAGAACATAGAATCTTAAACCCGATTCACATGACACTTGTTTCGATAATGGATTACTTGTGGCGCTTTATGATGGCAACATACTGGCTATCATAATGGAAACGACATCACTGCAATCTCCATTACGAGAAGACGTACAGGAATTCCATAATAGAACAGGTTTTATTGTCGTGGTCGTTTCTCTTCTACATCTAAACCTTAACTTATGAGAAAGTAACATTTTGTCACGTGGGTATGTGTTTCTTACAATTGCTGATAGTCGACTGACTTGATTATAGAAGGCCGTTAAATGTCTATAAAAACAGCGTTATTTATAACTTTATTTTTTGATGTCTGTATTGGTTTTCTTATACTGAATGGGTAATTATAAATATTAAATATATTATAATAAATTGGTCATGTAAAGATAACAAAACTAACCATAAATCGTGTAATCCAAAGTAGTATGTTATTTTGAGACAACTAAGTGTGCCTTAAGTGTATAATTCATCTCAACTGTGAGGTTTTTTCTCACAGATCTGAAAATTGTATTCAGATCTGAATAAATAGCGAAGGAAGAAATGAATGTATTTTCACTTTCGTCATCATTACCTGAAAAAAAATAATAGTGATACTTCAGTCAGGAAATAAATAAAGATTACTTTATAATAATTTCTTTTGTTTTTTTCGTTGAATTCTAAGGTACACAGAACAAGTCCTATATTATTCCTGTATGGTACTTAAAGAAAACTATATATTTTAAGAGATAAGCGTTCTTATTTAATGATGCTACGAAGGACCGATGGTCTAGCAAAGTTTTTCCACTATAATATCGACGAATTTCATGTTCTCTTCATTATAAGGCAGAAGACGAAGTCCAGTGCTGAATACAGACTTCCCCATTAGTTTCCCAAGAGGATCGATTCCGTACCCGTTTGCATTCAACGGGTTCCCATAATTCCACGGTTCCATTTTAAAGTCATCTATCTACCTAAAGAATGATAGCCCTATTCTGCATCTTCTGATGTATGGTCGCCATTCATGAAACTACCTATTGCCACTTCAGCCTGTTAGTTCTACAAGCTAGGCAATATTATTTCTTCGTTATGAATAACATTTTGTAGACAAAACTTGAGTAGTAACTAATCCAGAAAAAGCAAATGGCCTGAATAAACCGTGAGTAATAGCACGCTATCTACCAGAATTATACTGATTTAAACAAAAATACCAGAGGATAGTGTGACTTCTATATTAGTATAAGTGTTCACCAATTGATTTTGGGCTCATAAACACTCGTTTTTAAGACAATAAATTATTTGTCCTCTTTTGTTAGCACTGCCCGTTACCTTCTATTTGCTAAAGATTTAAACTCTTCTCGATGGTTGAACTCAATCTAGTTTTGAACTTTTCTAAATAATATGTACTCAATATTTCAATGCAGTTTTTGCTATATTTTATTATTAGGATACGTGAACTGTTGATTTACTTATTCCCGCGTCTGAGTTAAATCAAACCGCACTTGAAAGGGATACCATTCAGGTTGTCGAAGTGTTTATGGACAACTTCACCCCAGAGACCTTCATGGGGGGTCTCAATGTGTTTATAGATAGCCCTTTCACATTTCACTACCACATTATTTATACCTGTTATATAGCCTATAGAAAGCCAGGATTTATAATGAGACATGCTCATGATTTCCGTGAAATTTTTTGTATTATGACCGTGTTTTTGTATTTTTTGTACGTAAATTATGTAGTTTGTTATATCTCTCAAACTTAAACGAAGTGACTTATTTATTTTTAATGGGCATGGTCATTGGAATATCATTAACCATGACAGTGGCATTTTACCTCTCCACTCCAGCGGGAATCGATTTTGATCATATATCCCTTAAGTAATTAAACAATTACTTTAATTACTTTTCGATCTTTCATGCTCCGGATTTTGCAAGAGAGGATAAAGTCATACTTTATTTTATGAGGCTATATTGTGCACCAAAACATTCCTTAATACGGTATTGTGAGAGACGCCCAATATTAATGTTGTTCTACCCTATTAATAGTTTTAAGAGTTCGATCGGGATTGAAATAGCTTGATAATTGACAATTATTATTTTCGTGTTTAATTTGCATTGATGTGTGTTTTTCTGTTTTATTTATTATTGCATACATAATAATTTGAAAAAAAAATATGTTTCGTTTCCAAATTACCGGTCGATCTGTTATTTTTTTAAATACGCTCAAAATTAAAATAAAATTTTTCCCTGTATCTAGATTTAATAATTTACACATATTCCAGGAATCTTTTCTCAATTTTATTTATTAAATTTTTATAGCTTAAAATTTCAATACTTAAGGTGTTATGCAACATAATAAGACAATATATAATTTTGTTAAAATGTCTCTTAAAATTTGTGAGTATCAACCATAAAAAATTTCAACATTCTATAACTACTTTCAAACTATTACTAAGTTATTAGTAATATTATTTAATTAAAATTAAAATTAAATGAAATAATATTAAAGACAATATTTCATTTATTTTTAGTCTTTATAAATTCGTGTCAATAATGAAACATTTTCTTTTTCCTTTCAAAATTATAATGAAACCTATAACATGCCTATTCTCAATAACTAAGTTTTTATAGAAAAGTAGTAATTGAAAAAATATGGAGAAAATTATTAAAAACCTTTTTCAATTCCAATATCTTGATGTATTTGAACAATTATTAAAATGAACGTCTTTTATTTATCACAGATAATGGCAGTATTTCAAATATGTATCACTCTTTTTTCTTCAGTAAAAATGTCAACTTTTCCGAATTTATATTGTACAATCCTCCAACATATTATTTTAAATAGTTTCTATTCCATCAGACGTCTAGACACGAGACTCATATTCATTTAATACCGATATTAATAATATATTGAAGGTCAATGTAGCGTCAGCTTTAAATGCGACTGAGGCAGATGTAACGCAATTGAAAGAATTTAAAACTAAATGAATGTGGACATATAATTCAAAAAGGTTCGCTTTTAAAAATAATTTAGCTCTTTTTGTGGATAGCCTTTTTATGCCCGACATATAAGTGTGTTAATGTTAAAACTAAAATGCTATAAAGAATTCGATTACGTTTTGGGTTTCTTTTGATGGCGCAAACCTCAATTAAAGATATTGTTTACTTGTCTCTAACTCGTTTCAGAATGCAAATAACAATACAAATCTAATAAAAATTGTCTTTAAACTGCAGTTACCAACGGCTATCGTTTATATTACTCTTATTAGTACAACACGTGTTTAGGTTTGGACATAGATATATATATATATATATATATATATATATATATATATATATATATATATATATATATATATACATATATATATATATATATATATATATATATATATATATATTTGATTTATTGCTCTAAGAAAATATAAAAAGGGAAACAAAGTAACAAAAAGAACAAAGTAAGAAAATATTTTGGATATTTTCAGATTTTTGCATGGAGAACAAGATTTGCTGAAGATGGGGAATGGGAGATGTAGGAATTTTATATAAAAACCAAGTGAAAATAATCATCATGAACGAGTTCCTGGTATCATTTTCCAATTTATTTTAAAACTTAGTGGCTTGGAGAGAAAATAAATTCATTGAAACTTTTGGTATATTTAGGAAAAAATTATTTTTTAGAGCGTAACCTTGAGGAAGCAATGTCATTAAATAGGCTTTTGAAATAAGTAAGACTATAAAAAATTTTCGAAATGCTCATAAGAACTATAAGTCTATACACACGACATGGATCACAAACCTTCATCTCTTCAAGTTCTAAAATTTCATCCTTTCAAGTTCCGAGGTGTATTCGGAAATGTGACGATATTCTTTGAGCCAAGGAGATACGCAATGAATGAATTATTTTAATACGATTCCCAATAAGACTTCATTCAGTTCTCACTAAAACACTAAAAACAACCATATCCCTAGTTAAATATAGGCAAAAAATGGTTGAGAGGTGTAGTGCACTGTAGCGCTGGTGCAGTTTACTTTAAATAGAACATTTTAAAAACATTTGGGGGAGTATATTCTGCTAAAGACAAGACAACAAGCATAATTATTTTAGGTTGCCAGCTCTTACAATCGGAAATAAGTCTTAAAGTAGCAATTTTAATCGACTCTGTGTTAAATTGAAGTACGTTTAGCTTGCATTCGTCGTAAATTATGAATCAAAAGAAAATTGTAAGCATTATATACCTAACAAATGAGAATATATCTTAGACTATGAGAGTTCTGTACACTTCAAAAGAATATGTTATTTTTTTAATAAGTTTACGTATATTAATAATATTTTCACTGTGTAAACATGTTGCCTAGTTTATTACCCATAGGCGTAAGGTATGATGTTGTTCACCAACCGTAATGTTGTTCACACTTCTAATATCGCTCTTTTTCCTAACTCTTTTTATAAATTTTTCCCACTCTTAGTTTCGAAGATGGCGGGGAGTTATTCGTGAACATATCAACATGAATATCTTTAGAATTATCTTATATAATTTTTTTTAAATAGTAGTGACCTAATAAATTGCGGTGCCCTCATAAATGGCAATCCTAATTGGTTTACAATTTTCGTGGCCTTACAAATTGCAATTTTCATTTTGGTAGCCTTACATATTTTAATTAACCTCCTACATTGTAAATATAGTGAAAATAATTACTTACGTTTAAGGAGCATGCTCATTCAGATCTTTTCCTTACAATATATGTGGTTCAATTAAGCTCTATTTTCATTACGGAAAATTTCAATTTTCTAGGTCAAAGATTTTTTGAGAAAAATGATTTTTTATGTGGAGAGACGGTTAGTTAATTTATAGATAGTTAATTTTATAGATTTAGTAGATGTTATGAGTTATTTATGCTTGTAAATGCTAGCAAAAGAGAGCAGATGTAGTCCTGTGTTTGATATTTAATTTAAACAGTTTTATTATTTAATTCGTAAAGAATTCAAAGAAATTTATTTATTACCGTATGAGAAGGGCTAAAAGAATCGTTTAAGGTTTTATGAGTGAATTCATTTATATCGTTGTTTTTTAAAAATACTTAATAGTTTACACGAAATTGTGATTATAATACTGTAAGGAGTGTTTGCTGGTGAAAAAAAAGCGAAATACGTCAATGAGCAAAGGTTAGGTATGTAACACTCCCGCGCAAAGAAAATCATCCATGTATGGCATTTTTGAAATGTATTTGATAATTGTCGTCGCAGTGGTGTGTTGGGCTGTTAACTAGTCATAGGGCGACGGGGACGCGGGTTCGATTCCCGGTCTCTTGTTGGACCGATGTTCTGGGTTTTTTTTCACTTTCTAAGGTAACTTTCTTTAAAATGAATTATAATAATACATTTAATCACGACCGTAAATTATTTTAGCTAGATGCGTCACTTTTAATGAATAACCTACCTTTTCAGGCAATACTCGATACGTAATGAATTAGTGTCGCAAAAGAAAATTTCAATACTTACGTTAATTGAAATTTTGTTAGCGTATGCAAAATGTGCGAGTTGCAAATATTAAAAAAAAAAAAGTAATGAATTAAAGACGTAAACGTATTTGAAACATATCGGTCGGTGTCACTGATCATTTTACTTAGGCATTATCGAAAGCGTTTTTTTTTTTAATTATTTGTGATTTTTCTAAATGTATCCTAAGTGTTCGCTTTATTTTATTTAGTTTAATTGATTTACATTCTTTCTTTTGTGCGCGTTAAGTGTGTGACGTCCGATGTTCAATTCGTCGTCTGTCAAATGAAGTGATTGAACCGAGTGTAAAGAATTCACGGAACTGTCGTGTGACGAAAGAACAAGAATATAAAAAGTTAGAAATTCTGGTTATCAAACCTAAAAATCAGTACAGTGGCATTACATGATGTTGAATTTAAGAAAATTTAAATATGAATGCAACAATTTTATTACAATTCCTTAATTTAACGAAATATTCTCGAAAAGTAAAAACACTTGACAGTGCGGTTACAAAAACTTTTTGTATTTGTTACTTGAATAAAATTTATGAAATATCTTTATTGTGAAACGAATCAAAATATCACCTATAAAATTCTTCAAAATCGTATTTTTTTATAAAAATCCACAAATATTTAGTGAACGCTCTTATGATCATAACTCCCACTTTGAAAAATTAGTATTCAAATCAATATAATCAAGAGGAAAAACTGGTTTCGTTGTTTATATGTAGTTCAAAATTTTAAACAATGTTCACAAATACTTTATGAATAATTTTCCGAGTAAAGTGAAGATGAAAATAACAGATGTAAGACTGGTCGCAAAAATATTTAAAGTAAGAGGAAGTAAAAGATCATTTTAAATATAATTTTAAATACGGTGGTTTGGTATTACATTCTGAATAGTAATGAACGATGTCTTGAATATTTTGAGATCTCGTGATTATTTTTTCTGACAGTTGATGGTATAAGGACTCATGTCCCTTCACTGTACGAACGAGTTGAGAGCGGAAGACTCGTGTTTTTCTTTTCTTTCAGTTTACTCGGTACAATAAAAAAATAGTTTCGATTTTGCCTCGGAGTAGATGGTTTGCAAAATTTGCGCCACATTCGTAATAAAAAGTGGCACGGCTTGGTTTCATTCAGTCGTCTTGAAACAATTAAAAAATAATTTCAGATTTATCTCGGAGTCGATGGTCTGTGAATTTGCACAGTATTTGCTGTACGAAGCGATGCGGTTTTGTTTCATTCAATTGGTTCGAAACAATTAAATAATAATCTTGATTTTCCGTCAGGGCCAATGGCTAGTGAATTTGAGCCAAATTCACAATACAAAGTTTTGCACTTCGGCTTATTTAATCGTTTCGAAACATTAAGACAATAGTTTCCATTTTTCCTCGGCGTCTACGGTTTGTAAATTTGTGGTATATTCACTGTTCGAATTGGCGCGGCTTAGCACCATTCAACCGGCTCGCAACATTAAAAAAATGGTCTCGATTTTCACTTGAAGTAGTTGATTAGTAAATTTGTGCCATATCCACGTTACGAAGCGGTGCATCTTGACTTCGTTTAATAATTTCGATACAGTCAAAAAAAAATCTCGATTTTCCTTGGAAATCGATGGTTCGTGAATCTGTGCCATATTTATGGAAAAAAAGCAGCGCCATTTGGCTCCATTAAATAGTCTTGAAACAATTAAAAAATAATTTTGGTTCTCCCTGAGATTTGATGGCTTGTGAATTTGCATTTTACTCGCTCCACGAAGCGGTTTGGTTTAATTCATTCAATCGCCTCGAAACAATCAAAAAGTAGTCTCGGTTTTTCGTCCAAGTCGATGATTTATGTATTTGCGTTATATTTTAGGTAAAAAGTGGCGCAACTTGGCTTCATTAAATCGGCAAGAAACAGTCAAAAATTAGCCTCGACTTTGCCTCGGAGTTGATGGTTCATGAATATGCCCGATATTCGCAGTATAGAGTGGCGCAGGTTTACTTCATTCAATTGACTCAAAACAATCTACAATTATCTTCACTTTTCCTTTGGAGTTAATGGTTTATAAATTTGCCGCACAAAGCGGCTAGTTGGGCTTCATTCGATCGGCTTGAAACAACCTAAACATAGTCTCAATTTTTCCTCAAAGTCGATGTTTCAGGAATTTGTGTCATATTTGCAATATAAAGCGACACGGTTTGGCTTTGTTCAATCATCTGGAAACAATACAAAAATAGTCTCGATTTTCCTTCAGAGTCGATGGAACGTGAAATTCCGCACCATATTCGCGTTACGAAGCGGCACGGCTTGGCTTCATTCAATCGTCTCGAAGCAATCGAAAAATAATCTCGATTTTCTTTTGCATTCTATGGTTTTAGAATTCGCGTCTCGTCCATAGAGCAAGGCGGCGCGGTTATCTTCTTTTATTGAGGTCAGAAAATAATTTCGATTTTCTTTCGTTGTCTACAGTTCAGTAACTTACTAGTACGGCCAAACAAGATGAAATACAGGTTGACCTTTGGAATGCAAAATGGAAAGCTAAAAATTTTCAGAGAACTTTGGCGTTCTGAAAATGAAAAGAATAGTCTCATACTCATGGAATATCATTTTCACTAGTCAATTTATAAAAGGTCGAAGGTCATAAAAATTCATATTTTACAAATATCTCACTTCTATAAAATTATTTCATAAAATTCTCTCCATGTTTGTTGTTTCATATTTTTTTGTATGACTAACAGTTTTCGAGATATAGCGCGGAGAGTGGCAAGCGTGCGAGCGTTTTTATTACACGTCTGACTGTAACACACGTCAATGCGGAACGGTGCAACTCAGTTTCATTCAGTCAATTTAAATAGATTGAAAAGTATCTGAGTTGTTTAGTCACCGAACAAATCGATAATCGAATTAATGGCAAATTTTGATGATTGGAATTATTATGATTTGATAAAAATTTCAAAATTGCCGATCAATATTTCTGAGTAATTAAAAAAAGTAGATTCAAAATTGTGGATCAATATTTCAGAGTAATTAAAAGTAAGTATAAAAAATAACTCAGATGATATGAAAAATAATAAAGGGGAAAACGATACTGGCAATTTGGTTGCGGAGGAAAGGTAAATAATATCCAGAATGAGACTGTAACCACAAACATTCCCTATGATGAATACAGACAGAAGCCGACTCTATCATTGACGGTCAAAAAAAGTGACTGAAAATTTTGATGTAGTAGGGCAAAGAGTGAATACAGATATTACAAATTAATAATGGGCTAAAAAGACGGGTTAATAAAGATATCGCCAAAGAATAAGCTATATTTTCTAGGTTTGACGATGCTGATTTTGGATTTTCAAGTATCAATTCCGTCTATACGTATTGCTTAGATGAAAGAGTGAAACGTGACAATTTAAAAAGTGTCAAGGACAAATGAGAAGAATATTTATCACGTGAACCTAGAAGAAATCTATTTAAGCTCAGATGATATATAACAGCTTTCATCAAATGAAGTCATTTATTTTTTTCATAAAAAGTAAAATTCTTACATAGTTGAACGAAAATTGTTTAACTAGAAAATGGAAAAAGAAAATGCAAAAGAATTCGAGAAGGAGCAAAGGTAAGAAAAAGGAAAGAGGCTGTTGTTTCGGAACAAAGGCTTGAAACAGACAACTATGTTAGGGAAATCTAAAAAAGCTCACGTGTTTTATGATTTAGATGACTCTCGACCAAAATTTAAGAAGTGAGTTTTTCAAAAGTTGAAAAGACAAGTTTCTGATGAATACCGGACTCTCGAAAATTATACAGAAACAGCTAAATACATGTAAAACATTATAAGAATAAATAAAATATTTCTAATAATATTTTTCTCAGAATGAAGATGAAGAAGTGTAACAACCATTGTCACACGTCTGCAAATTTTAACTTTTATTTTCCCTTTTTGGATTTGATAGCTGGTCTTAGGGTATTTTGATGTACTGATTACGAATACGTAATTAGGTTTTCTACATCACCCTCAGTTTTTTTTTGGAAAAGCCGTATGTACGAAATCGCAAAAAAAGCCAACTTTACTATGTAAACAATTTATATTAAAATAAAAAAAAAATTACACGACTTTAAAATATTGAAAATATATTTAAATAACGTTAATAAATGAATTATAATTGTAAAATTGTAAGATCCAACCCCGTTGTAAGATTTTTGCTTAAAAGTGACTTGGAAGATGGTCCTTTAGCAATCAACATTAGTCAGCTATTATCCTTTTATTTCAGCTTCCCTGATGAAATATTTTACCTTGCTCTTTAATTACAACTCCCAAGTTATCAGAAACGTAGCCTAAGTGAGAATTAAGAAAATTAAATTGAATGTTCATCGAACATCCCATTTTTTCCAAATTTTTAATCATAGTTTGGGCTTTTATGGTTTCCTAGGAAATTGTTCACTAATTCCTTAAAATATTTCAAGGTTTCTAGTTCAATTTCACCTATTTTTTATCAAAAATTGTGTCTTTTATAACTTTTCTTATGTCCGTGCCAAGAAAAATATTTTCGTTTACTTTAGCTTCAGATAGAGGTTGAAAAATTTGGTGTAAATATTTTAAATCTTCTCCTTCTTTATTTAGCGTCTTTACAAATTGTTTCATTCCCAGTTTTATGCGTAAAGGGGGCAGCAAAACTTTTTCCGGGGGCTTAAATTTTCTGTCACAACATTTTTGGTTCCAGGAACTATTTCGTTTCTTGGTGGTAGTCTTTCTTCATCCAGTCTTGTTTTCTGTCTCTATTAATCTACCCTCATTAACCCTCTTCTAAAGATTTAAGTTATTACGGTTAAATGAGGTCGGCTAATGATTACAGCAAATCACTAATGATTACGGCAAATGACATAAAATGGGCTAATGATGGGTTAATGATTACAGCAAAATTAAAATGGGCTAATGATAGGCTAATGATTATGACAAATGATCTAAAAAACCACATTTTTCCAATTATATGGATATGTTATTTAGTTAATTTCGTTATGTTTAACTAACTATTTACGACAACTTATTCATTGTTTTCTACTGCAACCATTTAGTACGTTTCTAGTTCAATAAGAAATAATTAATATAAAATATTAGTTCTTGACTAGGTAGGCCTAGGTTCAGCGCCCCAAAACCTATTAAAATCAGTCACCAAATCTGAAAGGGGAAAATTATTGTAGACTTGTTTTATTACTTATTGGGCTAAGACTGGGAAAAATAAGGATTTGTAAGAAGTGGTTGACGCGTACTTTCGATGAGACTTACAATCTTTGATCATTTTCAGCCTGAAGGATGTCGTCACGAAAACATAATCCCAGATGAAGATCTTGAAGAAATCAAAGCACATCGAATTTTCCTTCTAGAAAGTCATTATGGGTGCTTTAAGCTACCAAATAGCCTAAACTGTGAATCGAATTTTAAATATATATGATTTATATAAAGTTAAAACGGAAAACTCGGTCTCCAAAATTTCATTCACAAAATATTTTAAGGGCAAGAGCCTATTATTTGAAAAACACTCTATAAATACTTGTTTGTAATGCCACAATTTGGAGATTAAATTGAAATACGTCATGGGCGGTTCCATTATTGCTTAGAAGAACAGCTAAAAACTCATCAAGTCGCATACCAGTCATGCAGCAGATATTGTGGTAGCTTTTTGTCTAGACTTTTTTATAGCATACTATAAAAAAGTCTAGACAAAAAACTACCACAATCTTTGGATGAACTGGTGGTCGTTATATTTGACATAACACCATGTCTACCTATACATTTTTTGAAAACACACTTGGCATTTTCCAAGGAAAAGCTTTGGACATACAACCGGACTATCCACGGCGGAAGCCAAATAAAGCATTTTGCTGTATGTGGTCAGAAAGATTCTTCTGGTTCTTTCTGGTGGTGGAAGAGTTAGCGATATAGCGTTATACCTATACGACTTTAAAATACATCAATTGCCATTGTTGTATCCCCATGCCAAATATTTGATTATGTACTCTAATAGCCATCCAAGACGAAACAATAACTCGAGAACTGACCAAAGCGGCATATTTTTGTATGGACTAATATTAGGTGCTTTTCAGTAGATAAAACAAAGAAGTACAAGATAGTGCTACTAGATTTATTAATGGACTATTCAAAACGAGACACAGTCTATGACTTAAGTATTATTGATATAACTGACAAATCCGACACCAATCTCTGCAGAGAAAAAAAGACCCATAGCAATGTCACCGTTCATACACTTAAGTACCCACGATTTTTATGTCTCGAAAATTTTACATTCAAAATCTGGACCTAAAAGAATGCAAACTTGTAATATTCTAGACAAAGACCTTGCATTACAAATCATTGATGTGACTCAATTTAAACCATAAATTTCAATCAATACATGTCGGACCAAAAACCTCATTTGGTACAACTTAATAGTTTTTGTAATATTACTTAAAATATTTTAGAAATATTGAAAATTTAATGTTGAAGCATGAATACAGACCCTTCAATCTATCGATCTACCGTTTTAGTTATTTTTTCACTAAATAGCATAATAACAGGGGGGATTTTTATCAACATTGATTTTACATATATGATGCAACCCGATCCATATTTAAAACCTAGTTCCCTGTTGCTACTGTATTCAAATACATAATTTTTCTTTTCTTTTTTTATATTATTTCACTGAAAAGTTTACATTTTCCGGTATAATTCATTAAAAAGCAGTATTTTCTATTTCTCGTCAAACTATCACAAAATAAATATTTAAAAAAAACAATAATTTAAATTATAAATTATGCAACATTTTAATCCTAACTGCATGTGACTAATGGCATGGCATTACGAAATCTGGCATAACGTATCTTTTTTTTATTCCACTTAATAATAAAAATATGCATATTCCTATGAGAAATTTCATAGCTATGTTTCTAATAAATTCAATAATAATTCAATTACGAATCGTGTCTTTAAACATGTATTTTATTAATCATGCATCTATAATAAATACGATCGGTATTATTCTGAAGCACCTCTTAATCGTAAGTGGTACGTCAAAAGTATATCAGATCATCAGAAAACAAGACCTGTGTAAAAATGAGAGTTTAGGCAATTTACTATTCATTAAAAAGAAACAATATAACTCCCACGTACAATATTCTCCTGTAGTGTGGTTGTAAAAGCATGAGATAACTCAACCTCATGGGTACGGATTAGAATTTCCTATGTGAAAGATATTTTAGCCCTTTTTTCTTTTGTCTTGCTGCAAACAGAAAATAAAATGATCGTCTCCTGAAATAATAAAGTGTCATATTAGCACTTAAGTGCTACATCATGTTGAATATACGCACGATATGACGTAAAGATACAAACATTTTGCTAACACACAAATTTGTCTTTTAGAAAAAGAAGTGTTGGATAAGAAAACCCGACGTTGTAAGCTAATAAATATATGTGGGGAAGAAAATGAGATAAGTTTAAAAACCAGTTACATGTAATTGACATTACTAGATCAAGATTTATGTATTCTTTTTTTGTGTGGTTATAATATCGCTCAATAAAAATAAAATCTAAAAAATATGTTTAATTTTTAGGTGTAATAAATTTAATAATAAAATAGTACTTTTTTTACTTAAAGTATATTTCCCCTACCGATACACTGAATATAAAATAAATGATTTTAGTGACCAGTATATATAAACAACAAGACTTTTTCACTGATGTCAAAAATTCTAAGATGACAAAGAGATTGAAAACCAGGAGCGGTCTGTACGATCATTAACATTAATTAATTTTTTTGGTGTAATAAATTTCAATTGAGACACTTTTTTATATTACAGCACAATGTAATATATTTATGTTTCTATAATATGAATAAAAATTTGATAGATTTTTTTCCAAAAAAACTTTTATTTTAAATGGTACAATAATATAACGTAAACTAGTGAAACGAGGCCACACTCAATGCGTCTACTGTTTTCCTTTAATATTCTTTATAAAGATCCTTTGTACCTTCCATGCCTATTATTAGACCATGATTCAGTTATTATCATTATGCGTTTTCACTGGAATTAAGTATTTTTGCTTAGATTTTAGTCTTTCGCCTATTGTGGCTGAAATACTGTTTGCAAAATTTGTTACAGGCCGACAACAAAGCAAATTAAAATAAAGCTTAAAAAATTCAAGCAAATATATTTAGTATATTTATCGATAAAAATTTACATGGATAATTCCGTGTATGCACTTACCTAATTTTTTAAATTGTTGAGATATTGCAGATGTATTTATTGGACCTTTAGAAGGATGATATTATTTTCCATTTTTATTGTTATAAATTTAACAGCTAAGTATCAATGGGTAATAAGTCATTTTAAATCTAAATGCCTTCCCCAGGCCGTTATTATGGATAAATTGATTTTTTGTGAAACATATTATGCAGAGATATCCCTAGATTAGACGTGGTAATTTTCTGAGTGTTATCCAATAAAAATAAACCACAATTTGAAAAGTTAATTTTCAATACATATGAATATTGTGTAGTAGAAAGTACGTAAACAATTAAATGAAACTACGTGATGTAATATTATTTCTACTTTCTTTAATTTCTTTACCACGACCTAGATTTCGTTGCATTACGACATTTTCAGGTGGACTATTAGCATAGATATTTTTGATAATAACCCACCTGAAGATGTTGTAATACAACAAGATCTAGGTTGTGGTAAAGAACTTAAAGAAAGTAGAAATAATACCGCATCACGTAGTTTCATTTAATTGTGAATAATGAATTTCTACAAAATTAACGCCAAATATATTCAATATTAGATAGTATATAATAAACTATATTAACCAATTTAAAATAAAACTTAAATTTTAAATCTAGAATGCAGTAGCATTACAATGTTTAGTTTAATGTCACTGAATTGTATACACTATACATCTAGAGGAAATATATATGAAATATATTAAGTCATAAGAAACTAACGTCATTTAGTCAATATTCTTTGCATTGCGTTCTACTGCATAAAGTAAAAAGTTCGTAGGAAATTACCGCTTCAGTTCCTAAATTTAATAGGGAAAAAAATGAGGTTAAAAGAATAATTTTTTTGTTTGTACAAACTTCCATGTCATCATGTTCGTTGTTGATATTTGTTTTTCTTGACAGAAACTTCTTTGTTTTCGGTCATTTTTCCACGTTTAATTATATTAAGCAAGCAATTGGGATTAAATTTTGTTTTACGAGAAGTATATTTCCCCTACCAGTACATTGAACTTATAATCAATTATTTTAGTGACCAGTATAAATAAAGACCAAGACTTTTTCTTTATGTAAAATATTCTAAGATGGCAGAGAGATTGAAAATCAAGAGCGGTCTATACGATTGACATACGGTCTATACGATTGATAATTGATGCTGAACGTCAAGAAAATGGAAAATATTTTTACCAAAAATTCTTACAAAAAAAATATAAATCAAATCAATAAGGTCTCTTATTTAGAATAAGAGACCTTATTGATTTTGTTGTTAATTCACGAGGTATGATCTAAACAGCTTTAAAGTTTTATTTGGAACTTATTATTTCATTTCGTTTTATTCTGAAAAAGAAGAACTTCGTGTGAAAAAATTATTTCTGACCATAAATAAATCACAAAGTGCATTATTATGGAAGATCATATTTATATTTGCATGCAATCCAAAAAACCGTTAATCAACCAAGCAATATGGTTCAAAACGTAAAACTTGGTCGAAGAAACAACGCTTAAGTCGTTTGAAAATAAAGGAGATTTATACAATTCGTTATTTTAATTACCGTGATGTATTAGCAGAATCAAATGAATTCAATCTAGCCGGCCAAACTAATGATAAATAGTGATATTAATTTGTTTTCCTTAAAGTTGTGTGGAAATTCTAGAATAATTAAAGGAGCATATAACTCTTGCTATTTCACATCAACCGTGTTTCCCTGGTTTAGTAATGTGTGGTTCCATTCTATCCTTTCCACTCGTAAACCGATCCAGAGGTTTTGTGTTGAGTCATACAAGAGAGAAAAAAAATTTGGGTGCTTTGAAAATCATACTAGAAACTACTTGTTTTTTTTTTTCTGATCATTGAAAAAAAGGTTGATATAAACGAGTTTTATTGGATGGAATTAACATTAAGTCCATGAAATTATTTTAGAAGAATTAATGAATATTTTTAATTTTTTTTAAAACGAATAATAAATATAAAAACCATTTTAAACTGGATCTTTCTTTGTAGTTTAATAAGACCAATGATTTTCGTACAGTTTTCGAAGTTTCTGTAACACTGAATAAAAAAAAGAAACCAAATCACTTTGTTTTCCGTGTGCCTGTCTGTATACTAAGACTCTTCTACTTAGAATGGCAAATGGAATCAAGCTGAAATTAATAAATAATGCTAGTTATTAATTTCAACTTGATACCATTTTTCATCCATTGAAATTAATTGCTAAGGTCTATACCTTATAGTTCTTTAAAAAATGAAGTTTTTCATATCGTGCAATAAAAAGTTACGGCCTTGTTTGGTCTTGGTTTTAACTTGTTTAATGTTTCATCCCCTTGGCGAAAAGTCTTGAAATTTCAACCGAAGAAAAGTGTCTAGGACAAAGTAAAGGAAAAAATCATCAAACGAATATTTTAATAACGAATATTTTGCTAAATTATTAAGTGACATTTTATTACATAATTAAGTAACTTTTTGGGTTATCGATTTTCATGTTTTTTGGATATACGGAAAATATTAAAATCGCTGCTACTTTTTGACGATAGTAAGCGTTAAATAGAAAAATAAAACTATGATAAAAACAAATAATATATAAATTCAGAGAAAATCACCATAAAACCATTATATTTTAATATGGTATATTTCGACATGTATTATTATTGTGACTGAATAGGAAAAGCAGTACGACGGTTCCATTACGTACTTAGGCGCACGTGGACTATAAAGCATACATTGCATTCTTCTTAATCTATTTGGAAATAATACTCTTATTCCTCGCGATGTAAATATACAAAAATAATACGTAGTATAAATTTTACAGACATGATGAATACACATGTTAAGATAAAAAGTTTTCGCAACCAAATTACGTTTGCATAAAGTTTCTATGATTTTTTATAGACTCACTTGTATATAATTCATCGGCTATTACTCGTAAAGTAGTTAAAGTACCCCGTAGTATTGTAATATTTTCCCTTTCAATATCGTTATATAAATTAATGTTGTGAATTCTGTTCAGATATTCAGAAATATTACCTTAGTTGGTTTTACCTCTTTGAATATCTGATTCTGGACACGTAAATCCAAGAGAAATGGCTATATTGAGGCCTAATATTTTGTAAACGGATCCATGTAACCAAGTAAATGTTCGCGACATACTCTCAAATTTTTTTGAATGATTTATTTAGCTTACATATAGTCCACAAACACTATGAATAATTATAAAAGATTTTATTTCATAACTTTCCAGGATTTATAAATATGTATAACAATACAAAATTCAACTTAATTTTGCTAATAGTCTGGAAGCAAAATAGATGTGGTATACAAACGAACAGATAAACGAACATGACGAAACTATAAGGGTTCCTGAATTACAAAAATGAATATAGTACAGCGAAGGAGAAGGACCATAGTGGTATGGAAGAAGCGGGTGGACATTATGTAATTACGAGGAACAAGGTATGAGTTATACCATGCAATATTTTATTATATTTATGATTTATTATTTATTATGTTAAGCAGTCATATAAGTACTTTAGACTGCCACATTTAATCGTATAAACTAAAGCGTACACTTTATTTCGCTTAATACTTAGAGTTCACTAAAATATACAAAAATAAAGTAGTAGTAAACTTATAGTACAGTAAAGTATAATAAAACATAATAAAATATATTGTTGTTTGATTAAATTTTTCATATTGACTGGGTCAGTTAAGTGGGAAGTTATAGTAAATATAAAGATGAAGTATTTACTTTCTAAAACTCATACTGCTCTCCTTGATTGGTATATATTTTGGAGAATATCATGAACACTTTTCTGTGTAAGAAATATCAAGCTTCAAAGTTACGTATCCCTACTCTTCTCTAACAGCTAAGGCGCTATTGTAGAATATTTTAAAAGTAATCATATTATGAGAAAATATAAAAAAAATTATAATAAAACATATCACAGCTTGATAGTTTCCACTAGTTGGCGAGTAATATTTATTTATTTCTGCAAGCTTAGAAAACTAAGTATACAGTGCAGACTTATTGCTAAAAGAGCAATCTCTTACAGCCAACCACAATGAATTGGATGAGAGCATGGCTGTGGCAGACTGTAAGTGTTTTTTAAACATTATTTAATTCTACTTAAAAAATAAAATATATAATATTATGTGGTAATAAAATAATATTAATTAAAAATCAAAGCAAAACGTCACATTAGGAGTAGGGAGGAATAAGGTTGGGTTATAATGGAAGGGATCAGGATCTTCCAAATTATGGTAGATAATGTATGTTCAGACGAATTTTGAACACAGACAACGAGGGTGCACTTAGTATATTTGTAGTCAGCTCATTCCACGGTGAATGATTCGCCATAAAATTCCGTTCCATGTTGAGGGATTAAGCGGATATACTAATTTTTTGATCGTAGTTCATGGTCGTGGGATGACACGTGTAGGAATTTAGGTGTAACGGGATTATTTAGAATATTATATACAAAACATAGAACTTGAAGGTTGCGTCGATCATTAATCTTTAACCGTTTAAGACGTGAATGATACTCGGATACATGGGCAAATTTTTTAAGACCAAATATATATCGAATACTCAGGTTTTGAAGTTGTTCTAGTTTATTGAGTAAATGTTCATTCAGATTAGAATAGCACACATCTCCATAATAAAAAATAGGCAGAAGTAAAATTTGACAAATTTGTATTTTAGTTCGCAGTGGAAGACAATTGTGAAGAGTTTGAGAGAGTGTATTTTGAAGAAAATTTTACGACTAACATCATTTGCTTGAGAATGCCATGTGAAATGTTAATGAATTAGTAAGCCAAGATATTTTACAGTTGAAGTAAAAGGAACAACAAAACCGTTAATCAGTAGCTGTGGTAACTCAGATATAAATATTTTTGACAATCGTTTCTGACTACCGATAAAAATAGCCTGCAATTTAATTGGGTTAATCAAAAGACCTTGCCTATCAGCCCACTGATTGATCAAATGTAGGTATGCATTTAATATATCTATGCATGAAAATATTTTACCGACATTCCAGTGAATGATTATATTTGAAGATCATCAACATATAAATAATAGTTGGAGGATAGTTGTTTAACTACAGGATCAATGAAAATAGAAAAAAGAAGTAGAGAAAGAACACCACCTTGATGTACGTTCACTCTAAGTAATTTTCAAAAATTTTGATTGCCTGTTTACGACCACGAAGATAGGAATTAAATCAATCAATAAATGGTTGCGACAGATTTAATTATTTAAGCCTTTGTATCAAAATGTGGATGTCCATAGAATTAAAAACATTACTGAAGTCCAATAATATAAGAACAGATAGTTGGTTATTGTTCATGGCTAGACGCCCATCATCAGTTACTTTCAGCAGTGCTGATGAAGTACTATGCCTTGACTTAAAGCCTTAATAAAAGTGACTATAATCGCCAACAAAAAAACATATTTGTATTTTGAAATACAAACTTATAATTTCTGTAAAATATATACTAGGGAATATGTTTATATATAGCCTTTGTGAAAAATTATTATTTGCAAACAGTTTCGTGGAAAATTATTATTTGCAAACAGTTTCGTGGAAAAACTATTTATACTTAAATGTTTATAAATCTTCAAATAGGTACGGAAAGCTCAGAGTCCTAACTCTACTCGTACTTGGCAGGTTATTTGATCATTGGCGTACCGTATGAAATGATATACAAAAATGCTTTATATATAGAAAGAAGCTAAATATTTAGTAAATTAATTTTCCTGAAAGCGCAGTAGCCTCCGATATAACAGCAATATGAACTAAAAATCTGCTTCAGTGAGTTTACTATTAGATGCTGAGAAGTTCCCATAACCACCTTCATCCTCCAATATCAGGTCATCTAGATTACAATATGTATGTGAACCGAATCGAAACAAGTCAAACGAGATAAATTTATTGTTAGCTGTTGCAAAGTTCCTATGACCAACTTCCTCCTTCAATATTATATCAGCTCGATGTGTTTGTTAATGTATTGTCATCAGAACTTTACAAGTATGTAAAGGTTCAAATCGATAGTATCATTTTTGCTTATAGCCTACCTGAAAGTGTTGTAATACAATGAAACTTAGATCGCGGTAAAGAACTTAAAGAAAGTAGAAATAATACCAAATCACGTAGTTTCATTTAATTGTCGATTAGTAGTGGTAGCAATTAGTAGTGAAATAAAAGTAAGTTGTAACATTTGCTTACATTTTTCGGAAGTTAGAAGTAAAGCTAATAACAATTTTGAAGAAAGGAGGAAACTGCCAATAACGTTATGAAAAAAAAGGCAAGAGCCTTGAAGATTTTTCCAAAAATGACCAAAAATTTCATCCCGTGACGTTATTTAAAAAACAATACATCAACAATTTTCCTCGAACTACAATTTCAAGAGTAGATTAAAGTTTACGAATTTTATAAGTTTGATAGACAATAATAAAGAAGTTGTTACATTTCAAATAATTTATGTAAAACAGCTAAATTAGCTATGTTTTATAGTAATTGTAAACTATATCTATAATAAGCATGTGCATATATATAAATATAAATATATATATATATATATATATATATATATATATATAAATATATATATATATATATATACATATATATATATATATATATATATATACATATATATATATATATATATATATATATATATATATATATATATAAATATATATATTTATTGTATTTTAATGGAAAACATTGTTTTTGGACACACTTTTACTTTCAATTTCAGTGAAAATGCGATTCAAGTTTCAGAAAAATATTAGTCATATTCTTATAACTACGCAGCCACTTTAATATAAAACATTATTATACTGTATTTTTTTTGGTTTAAACATTTTTGAATGCTTGTGGCTGTATTTAAACATTAAAAGTTAGGCGGTCAATCGCTTTAAATTGTAAGAAACTAAAAGACAAAATGAAAAACGTAATAATGACGTTTTCGTAGTTTCGTACGTAGTAATAAGGAGTCCCATTATATTATAGTTTTAATCTTAAAAATAAATATAGAAACTCCTATGTTACAATAATGGTACAAAATTTTGTTTCGACAATTCAAAAACAATGTTGTGTACATTAACGACTGCTTTATGCATAGTTTCGTTTTGTCAACATCAAAATATTAATCAATAAATTTCTATATAGATGGACAACCAAAATAACGATGTAAATCTTCAAAAATTTACGATTTGCAAAGAAATATTGAAATAAATAAATACTTTTTTAAGAGGCTTAAATTGCATTGTTTATTCTACAATTAACTATGATAAAATGATATAATAAAAATTATAAACACGTGCTAAAACACGTTACATATCTAAGACAAACCCTACTCACAACTTTACAGTGCTTAAACATTTCGACAGAGAGGCAAACTTGAAGTGTACCCTCGTCAGTGATGACAATACCTAAGAGACAAATCGACTTAATTGAAGTCCAAACAGCAAGTCGCGGTCTCCTGAAGTCACGCTTCAGATGAACCAACTTCCGTTGGTTACGGAATACATTTGCGAATCGGAAATGAGTCACGATTTTATTTAATTTTAAGCCTTCCTTTCCCGCTTAAATCCTCTCGGTAATTCGATAGTACGGTAGAATGCTGAAACTAGCAAAAAAAAGGAATATTTGCTTTTGATTTATTGTATACAAATATCTGCATACTATATTAGTGAATTGTTGTAAGGAAAAATAAACAAAAGTGCAAAAGACATAATTGTTATCATTTCTTGTCCTATTTTAGTATAATAAATTTAATATATTAATCCAATCTATTAAAAAATTACATAAGAACAAATTAAATTCAAGAGTAGATTGAAGTGATATCAAAATTAGGAACTCCTTAATTTATTTATGGAAAGTGTTGAGGAGACTTATAAATTAATTTTCGTAATTAATGAAGATTAAAACAATTTATGGTTACAATTTATTACTGAAACATATTTTATTTAAAAGTTTTTTAAAATTAAATTGAATTATTTATAAATTTATTTTAAATTAATTGAATTAAATTTTCAAGTTATATTGATCAGTCTTACTAATACCTATTTGAATTGTGCTGCTAACAAAGATTAAATTACAAAATAAATCAGAATAATTACATGCCGAATTATTTTAAATTCAATGTCCTTTCATTCAACATATTAAGACAATGTGATAGTATTGGTTATGCAGACAATGTGATAGTATGGTTGGTCTTGCAATAATTTATTATTTTGCGTCTGTGGTTATGTTTATTCTTTTGTCAAATAGTTGATTGGAAATGTCCGCGAAGCACTTGGCATCCTGCATGACTAGCAGAGGGAGAGATCTTAGTCTGTCTTTTTAATTTTTAGGGTTCCGTAGCTAAACTAAAGACCCTTATTGTTTGGTCGCGTTCCTCTGTTTAGCCATCTAACAAATATGCCATAGCCGTTTTACTCGCAGACTGTTGGTCCTATAAGACCCAAATTTTATATAGCTTCTAGCCAACCCGATGAACTGGCCCCACCTCAGAATCAACAAATGTTGTGTTAACTTGTTAGCTTAATTAAAAACACTCAAAGTTAATTAAGTGCAATAAATGTACAAAAATCAATATGAAAAGTATTTTAAATACATTGAAATAAACATTACTCACGTGGCAATAAGGCATTTTCTTTATTGAAGCGAATCAAAAAGATTCACGCAACATTGATGCACTACTTTCTGTTAAACTAATTCTGAATTGGTTACACTTGGCTCGATTCCATTCATTGAAGTACTTTGTGATATACGACATTATTCGTTTTGTTGTCAGATGCGAGAACGAACAAAGCGGATGATTTGCCGACACGTGAACATGCTACATACAATTGACCATGAGAGAAACATTCATTTTCTAGATTCAGGCCACAAACACTGAATGATTGGTTTTGTGATTTGTTACATAATGAAGCAATTGTCAATGAGCGCACAATCACAAATGTCATAACCTCACAAAGTTGACATGTTCGAAGTCAAAACGTTTCTCAATATATACTTCATCAAACTTAAATATAGAAAATATTGTTCGCCGATGAATTTATATTTTTTGAACCACTATTGAAAATTACTACTCACTATAACTATTTGAGATAACTACTCGCCGCTGAATTTCGGAAAAAATAATTTAAAGAGATTTAATTTAACCGAATTTAAATGCAATACGGGCGAAAACTGAATAAAAAATTTTAAAATCAAATTATATTTTTTGTCCCTCTCTGTCATTTATGATTTTTTTTTTTCTGTCGTTTATCACTTATTACGTTTTATATTCATTCAAATTATTTGTGATTTTCTTACTTTTCCAATCCGCGAGAAAAATTCTCGAAATCGAGACGAATAAAAAAATTCATCGAAATCAGGCATCGAATCCGTGCTCGATATATCATCAAAAAAGCCATTCTATACAACATGTATGGAAAAATAAATTTTCCTCATAAATTTTTTTTTCGTGAATTTTATCGATGTTTAATAGTTAGTCTGTTATTTGGGGCGGAGACAAATCCAATAAATCAAAGTTCATTACAATCATTCCAGCCGTTCTTGAGTTATAAATGATGAAACTAACCCAATTTTGTTTCATATAAATAAATACATTTTTACAGAGCCAACAAAGTTAATAAAAAGATTTCAAGGAGTTTCTCTTCTACACGTAAAATAAAGAATTGTTTTATTCACATAACCGTTTGTGTCGGGTATCATTGAAAAGACTTTCAATAATATTTGGAACATATCTTGAACAGTTTTTCTATAGTTTATCTCAACGGCATAGGGATGTGACATGTAATTCAAAAATAAATCCTAATATGCTGTCAATCAAACCTATGCTAAAATACCCTTTTTTGGTTAAAAAAATTTTTCATGCAAGAACGAGTTTTATCAAGGTGAAGAGTTACATTCATATTGTAGGGACACGAAGTTAAAAATGCTTGTTTTTATGACATCACATATATGTGTATCCAAACCTGCGGAATCTTATCATAGGTATGCTTGACACAGTCTTGGTCGATTTTCTTTTATTATAGAGGCGTTCTTCTCTGCTGGTCGTGAATAGTGGTGCGTCAAGGCTTTAAAAATAAACGTTTCTTTACATTTAGCAAACTAACGTTAACACGTTGAACGTGACTTTACATAAATTTTCTATTTATCCTATCCAACTAAGCAGATGAATATAATACCGCAGTAAAAAAGCGAAAAGCATCCTGTCTTCACTCAGAGTACTTAGGTGTAGACCTGTCATCTCGGATGTTAAACATAAATTTGGTTCATTATGTAAATATTTTATCAGTTACTTCAAACTTTTTTCTTTTTAATGTAATACTTCTTACAAAATCTTGTCATCACAGAATGACGAGGTAAAATATGCACAAAGGTTTTGCTGTTTTAATTAACTCACGTATTAATCAACATTAAAAGAAAAGATTTCGTTTGTCATATTGACTACGAAATAACCTATTTTTATGTGTAGGTAATAGAAATATTTTCAAAAAATTTCATGAGTCAAATTTTTTTCTATAGTGACAATCCTAACTAAATAGTTTAACAATCCTTAACCAAAACTGTTAATAAAGTTATCCGCACATAATTATCAAGCCTCTTATTATAACTATGAATCAAGCGCACTCCGTAACAAGATATGGGTCAAGAAGGTTGTCGGGGAAAATGAAATGGGCCCATAATGCCTCTCATTAGCTTCAGATCGGCATCACGACCGATGCATTCACTTTATTGAATTTCGTGTCTACTACTACCAAGGACGTTTCGTTTCTAATATTAATTTGTTAATATATTAATTATAAGTTCCGTAGAAATATAAATAGATCTTTAATTTATCACTAACCTTCGAATTTTACAGTTATTATTTAAATTGTGTTTAATTTTAATTTTTGACAAATTAGCAAAGGTACTAATTTTCTGTGGTAGAGCTCCCCATTGAATTTTTGGACCTTAACATATATATTCGTGTGTAAACAAGAAATTTTGCAAGTGCTTGTTAAATGATCTTAAAATTAAACTTGCTAATAAAAAAGGGACTGATAAGCATATAAGTCGAAATTTCTATCAGACTTTTAAAAATATGTGAATAAAATTTCTATCGAAGTTAATAGACTCCTGATTCTAATTATCGCCAAATACGAAGAGAAAATGTTTTTTCGCAATACATTATGCAATGAGTATTTCATAGTGATTTAGTAGTCACCTTTCTAGCGTAGTTAATCAAAATTTCTAGTTGTTTGATTATATTTTTGTCGCGAATTTTAAACTTTAGAAATTCTTTTCAATTTCATAAAACCTCTGTTATTTCATAGTTGTAAGTTTTCAGTTCTATCGCCAGTCGTCATGACTATGGCTGTACCCTTAATAAATTTTGTGTTTTATATTTTTTTGAAGATGACATTCGGCATTTTTAATACGATCTCAGTTAACACAAAATAATATTCCATTTATCATTTAGTTTATAAATGATCTAGTTATATGCGGTGGAACCTACTGAAGCGCGGGTGTAATGCAAATTATAGATTCTAGGCACGAACATTGAATGAGTTTTGAATTCTGACGTACTATTTTGTATATTCTTTAAACAAAGACAGCAGATTTAGATCTAAATATAAACTTTAAAAGAGAATCAATCGCGACATAAGAGAATAATTATTGAATAATTTCATGAAGTTGGTTTAGTTGGAATTAAAAAGAAATAGATTGGTAGTCTTATACCTTGAGATACTAAATGGGGTTATTGGTACAAAGCTCTGCAACCTCCATCCTGACTTACTTTTCACTAAAGAAATCATTTTCATTCCAGCCAAAATTCTGATAACTGCATTTAAAACTTAAATGTCTTTAAGATTGGTGACTAAATATTGCTAATTACTGTGTTTGATATCAACATGTAGAGACTATCCATATTGATAATCATACTGATAAATACTGCAAGACCTTTGAAGATAGTTGTTTTGTATTTATATATATATGCATTATGCATTATGGAGATTGCATGGCATGATAACAAGGTAATTTTAACATAACGAAATTAAAATATATCTGTTTTTGATAGAACCAGTAATTGCTAGACTATAGTCGTGTATATCAAGCATCTGACGCCATTGTGATCTTATTTTCGATAAAAGTTGAGATTGCGTAGTTTGATAACTACTGCTTGAAACGAAATATTTGACACCAAAATTTTCAGGATATTAAAAGTAAACAAACTAGTAAATTTGTAATTTATTTTTATTTTTCACAATAGTCCCTGAGGTACTGGATACATCGTTACATTCAATGTGACCACTGAGAGAATCAGTGGATCCGTACGTCATTGTCCCTCTGGTCCCTATGGTCGTTCCATTTCAAAGGCAATCGCCGCTTCCTCTGCGTCCAGGAATCGTATTCCTTGCGATACATATTTTATTGTTTTTTTGTATTTGAAATAAACATGGGTTCCCATGGTGCAAGGTCAGGACTTTGTGGTAGATGACCCATATTTTCTTAGTTACCCGTCGTAGTCAAATATTCAATTGTTCATATGACTGAAACTGCAGATGAGTTGTCATTATGAAAGGATTTTTCAGGAGCAAGAGGCAAATAATTGCTGGTATACCAATTTGTTGTAATGATATTTACTATATATTCAGATATTTTTACTTTTCCGAAGGAAAAACTGTAGCTCCGTTTGTGTTTTAGTTTCTAATTTATAACCGTACATCCACATTTCTTCAAAATAAATGTCCCTGACACGCAATTCCGACTTAAAGATAGCATATATAATTTAGTCTCTTGGTATTTTCTTTTTCATTTAAATTAAACTAGAGTTAAATTAAATGTATGTCTGTAAAGAACTTAGCACACGAACTTACTTTTCATGAAAAGAAGTTGCAGAGGAAAGAGCACGATGGTGTAAACAAATCAATATATATGGATAGGATTGTGTGATAGGTTTAATAACCAATTAAATGTGTTTAAATTTACGTTAATTTCAATTCAACACAAATTCATATTTTGAAAATATATTTCATATAAAATGGGAATTACATTTAAATTGCTCCACTTCATAATATCGCGGCGTAATGTAACATGTTTCCATTATATTTCGTTTCTTAAACATGCGTAAAAAATTATCAGAAATTTATTTTTCTACGAAAGCATTTATTTTCAGTTATATAATATTTTAACGGAAACAAGTTAAAGGAACCCACACTCAGTACATATATTTATCTAATATTCTAAAACGTTAAAATTTTGTTTCTGAATCAAACACGTTGAACCGTTTGGTTCCAAAAAAATTATTTCTGACAACAAACTAACTGTGAAAGCTTTACTAAGGAAGATGATTGTATATATGTGGATAGGGTGGACGTTAGCAATCTTTGCTAATAGCCCACCTGAAGATGTAATATAACGAAACCTAGGTCGTGGTACAGAACTTAAAGAAAGTAGAAATAATACTACATCACGTAGTTTCGTTTAATTTGGAAACTTGGAAATTATTAAGTAAAAATTATATTGTTTGTTTTTAGTTTGCTATATAAGTAAGTAGTTGAGTAGTTGAGAAGGCAGCGAAGTTTATATAAATATGACAAATTAATCATTTCTCTCAAAACCGACAACGAAAACAATTGGAAATCAATTGGAATCAACAGTTGTCAACAGTTGGAGTCATCTTCGAAAATATTTATATACGTAAATAATTGTGCATTTTAAAATAAAATTATTTTTAAGTGTAAAATATTTTGGCAATTTTTATCAATACATGCCGCTATACTAAATCATGGTTCAAATCTTTGCTTGCGCTATGGTTTTTATTAACATGTTAAAGAAACTTTTATTTGAAGAAACTTTTGTATGGTTGCAAATGTTTTCAAATACGAAAGCCTCTTTAATGTTTTAAAAAAAAGCTACACTACTTAAATTACTAAATTTAAGTTTATCTTTAAGGCTGATAATATTTGGATATGCCTATTTGTTACTTTTATTTATATTATTATTATTTACCTCTTTAAAATTTCAATGTACATAAATTTATGTATTTATGAACCCCAATATTAATTTGTTTCTGATAAATGCAACAAAAAAAATGAAAAGAAATGTTTTGAAAATCGATTATAAAACTTATGAAAAATGGTGATGGCTTTATTTAAACAAAATATTTAATTGTCGTATAAATATTGATTATTAAAAAATTTAAATTCTAATGAAAGAATTTCTATATCCATTTAAAAAATTAAAATATCTTCTTAATTGAACGATTTGTAATTGAAGTATATGGAAAAATTAATTATAGTAATTAAATTAAACACAACATTCAAAGTTTTATTCATTGTGTTATTACCCAAAATTTAAGTTGACGTTAACTAGGATATTATATTTTTACTTACTTCCTAGATCACTGTACTTAAAACCGGGTCGAGACTGGAGAGTGTAAATGCTAGTTATATTTTCTTAAATTATATTAATAATTTTTTGTAAGTACACTATATTAATATTTAACAGAAAAATTTGTAAATTATAAACTTATTTTCTATACACTACATACTACCAGAATTTATAATGATTAAATAAAATCTAATTTATACCATATTGTATATTCTGATTCAAATATCAACCCACCAACTGTACAAATACTTTATTAAGTTACATTTAATTTAGCTTTAATCGAATACTGCAATTATACCGAAACGTAGTATGAAACATAGTTTTACATTCATAGATGCATACACTTTACATACATAGTTTTACATTCAATATCCTCGCATATAAAATCGTACCAACGACTCATAACAAGCGGGAAAGGAAAATGAATTAACCAAGCCATAAAGTTAGATTTTATGTAAGAGTTAACGCTTGCGGAAGAACATATGATATTACATTGTGGATAATATGACTTTTGATAGATCGAGTCTACTCGTTTGTTCATGCTAGACATAAAGATATTAGAAGTAGAAACATAAATGTAACAATCTGAAAGTGTTTATAAAACGGATTTAAGAAGTGATTTGTAACATTCATTCATTTTAGTGTTTAGAGATATTAGTGCGAATATTGCGATGCGGATTGAGCTACATGTCAACATTTTAGGTTTTATAATATATTCATTAAATAATAAAATATAGAATTATTGCTATAATTTCCAGTAAACATTTATTTTTTAAATTTTTTTCGTAATTTTAATTTAATAAGTTTCAGAAAGGGGAATGGAAAATGAATGAATGAAAATACTTTCGTGGATAATTTCAACTACATCGTCTCTATATTTTCATTTTTAATTTATTTTATAACATCTCTGCATATATACTACAATATATATGATATTGTATACTACCACATTACTTATTATTAGGCCGTATACTTGCTTTACCAAAATCTCAATATATCGATGTATTTTTGAATCTGTGTATCAAATTTTATTCTTTATGTGACTTAATATTCTTTATTACTATGCTCAATTTCAAGTATCTATGTAAAAGGGTTTCTGAGAAAAATGCTTATGATGGAGGAAAAGACGTATGGATACTTAAGGGATGTTAAAATGGTTCCGTTTTTCTCTTTGATCTCAATATTTGACAAATTAATGTGCAAAATTATCTCAGAACAGAGCTTTTCAGAGAACTTGTCAGACCCATAAACAGTTCAATACTCCACAAGCACCACTTCTCAAATAAACTAATGCGTTTTCGTTTTGTGCCTTTTATGGGCCCTGTCTGAAAAAGTGAATAGGATGTAGAAAATAAGGAGTATACCGGTATTTATACAAGGCTAATTTTGGTCTTTTCCTTCGCATGTTTGTGTCTCTCGATATCTACACCAATATATGTGAAATAATTCATTATATATAAATATACTGCGCTCTTTTATTTTACAATATATAAAAGCTAATTCTTTAATGTCATAAAAACAGTTTAAAGCTCCTTTCAATTTAAGAATAAAGTAAAAATCTATTATTTTGTAATTTTATTTGAAGTACTTATCTGTGCAACAAAACATATTTCTATACTTTTAATTTACCTTATTTATGTAACCCCCAAATTACAGCTTTAAAACTAATACTTTAGGTGGTTTTTTGAAGCTATACCAAAAATAAACTCAAAAATCAATTGGCGAATGCTACGGACAGATCAAATTAACCAGCCTTGCCTACGCTGAGCTTAAAAATTTTGCGAGTGTATAGCGAGATGCTTGTAGCGCATAAAGTTTTGGTAAAGATATTTATTTAATTCAACCTTCTGGTTGAATTTGTGGAACCAAATTTGAGCAGTAAGTGTCGTCCTGATTTAGAGCTTTAGGTTTATAAGTTAAATGAGAAATTAAAAGCTTTGAATTTATTAATGCCTTTTGTAACTTATTGTTCTTGTTTTCTTTGCTTGCATTTCACATTAACCTAAATTGTGGTGAACTTAGGCCGACAGATTTCAATTAATTTTTATTTAAAATAATGTAAACGAAAATGTTTTGGTATTTAAATAGCCATGTTTAAGTAAACTTTAAACACCAATAGTGGATTAATTAGAGTCATTCAGAACGATGTTAATTTTGGCTGACTCAATCATGGGAATTCCATATTCTACTACAATCTTACACACATATCTCACAAACTTATACACCATTACAATCTTATATCACCTTCTACGTATACTTTACAATCATACTATTGTGAACTATAACTGAGTGTAATTCATGCCTAAGTCTGCATTAAAAGTTGTTAGGAACTGTAATGTATTATGAAATTATCCCTTATATAGCCAGTGATGAGAAATACCCTATTGAAACAATTAATAATTTTCTCAATTTAAAAAATTTTGTAGTCTTCGCGGCCTTTTTCTACTCAATTAACTGTCAAGACCAAACTACCTCTGCAAGCTGTCTGAACTGACGAGAAGATGGCTCTTCTACTGTTTTGATTTTCATTAAAACTGTTAATTATATCAAAACATAGTCTACTTTTCTGTTTAAATTTAGGTTTTCATTTAAGATTATGCCTATTTAATTAACATCGTATTTAATTTACGACATATCTATAAGAAAATGTTAAAAATATTTCCTCTTTGGTTATATCATAGGTTGATGATATTGTAGATAAATTTAAAGAAATACGTAAAATTTTTAAGAGGCTAAAATTCACAGAACATATAAAGCGGTGAAAGTGGTATTTTCTCCTAACTACGTGAAAATACGTTTTGCCAATTTGAAACAAATAAATTTTAAATGCGTCAGTTACGCGCATTTTATTACTAACTGCTTACCATCTTATTAATTATTAGTAGCAGTACAAATTAGGTGACATGTCTTAATTTTATTTTCTGAGGAAACTTAAATTCTGCTAAATTGTAATAGTGACGAGCATACTTATATATTTATTAACTTATAACCCATATGTGATTCAACAAACTGACTAATGGAAACTCTAGAGTTTGATATTAAAGTTTCGCCGTCTTCGGAACATTATAATTAAAGCCTTCGCTATTTTGTTTGCGAAATATTTGTTCTCTATATTAAATTTGAATATATCTACATTGTTATAATATACAAATAAAACCGTATCTAATTTTAATAATGAAAATGAAAAGATTAATGGATAGATGGTAGCGGTAAAAAGTAAAGCCATAGAGTTTAATGAAATGACGGAGATATATACTGCATTATATAATAAGTGAATATAGCAAAAGAGGTAAAAATTAATAAAATTATAGTTCAATAATATTATTTAACATAATTGCCGAATTTATAAATAAAAATAAAATTACATTATATTTTTTTAAATATAGGCTTCAGAAGCCGACACTAAAAATTAATTTATTACGGTAATTTGTAATTATAATTATCTTGAGTAATCTATTCCGAACGATTTTAAGAAAAAAGTTGTACACAACAAAAGATAGCTTCTTTGCTAATATCCCACCTGAAGATGTTGTAATACAACGAAACCTAGGTCGTGGTAAAGAAATTAAAGATAGTAGAAATAATACTACATCACGTAGTTTCATTTAATTGTGAATAATGAATTTCTACAAAATTAACGCCAAATATATTCATATTTAAAAAAGTTGTGTACAAATATCCTCTTTTTTGAGGAACAATGCAATGCATATTTTTTATTTTCACACATCCAAAGATTAATTTAATAGTTTATTAAATATGAATTTTTTTATATATTTAAAAGCTTTCCATTTTATTAATTTTAATACATGCCAAGTTTAAATTACTTATAAAAATCAATACTTACGATTCGTTGTCGTGTAAACGATACAAGAGACATAGATATGACTGGTTTCCGAAACTATATGCCAACACTTGTGAAAAATATCAAACTCAGATTTTTTGAAGCTAAATATCATATATAATGAAGCAAGAACATTGCGGTAAGTAATTCCACATTCACTCAAAATCTTTACGGAGGTGACCTGTAGTCCCCACATTTCTCAACCGCTCATCACGATATCGAGGGAAAGCAACATTACAGATTTAACGGATATTTTCAAATTAAATTTTTATTAAAATTTTTTTAATATAAATCATAGAAGATGAAGAAGTAAAGCTTAAATAAAAAAACAGGACTTTAATAAATGTAACATCAAAGGATTCTAAGTTTCTAAGGGGGAAGAGGTTCTTAAAACATGCTTTGGTTCATGTTGATTAAAATGGCTATAAATTAATTGTTCATCAGGAGTATGAAATAATTATTAGTGAAGAAACAAATTAAATAAATCGGAGATGTTTGGGCACAATTAATTCAAGGAAACAATAATTTTCACTTAACGAGTAAAGTTGAGCGCAAAGATATCTTTTCAATATCAAATGGTTAAAATGAAGTGTTTGGTCACTTGGTTACATATTGTCTTTTTTGCTTATATTTTTATATCTTATTATGGCGAAGAAGTCACTTTCGGTCCCCAATTAACAATGAACGCCGAAGCACTATCATTTCTCGTATTCATTTTACAACGTATGTGTCGTCGCGCAGAGAACAACATATGATACACAAGTCATATTCGTGTTGCGCATGCCACGCCTACATGCCACATTTATATTAAATATTTCTTGTATCTGCAGTGTCGAATATGTTGTTTTTAAAATTATGTACAAAATATTACAGGCTCAAACACAATATATCTTATATTAATCTCGGGGAGTTTCATTGTAAACCTGCAGCATCAAATTTATCATTATCATAAAGCATAATTTAAAATAAAACTATGTATCAAAAAATAGGTGCTCAGACGAGGCCTGTCTATGAAACTAAAAAACACATTTTTCCTCTTTTTTGACATGCAAACAGATAGGTTTTTTAAATGAACTTGCCTACGTACTATGATGCGATTCGTAAAATAGATAAATTATATTATATCATTAAATTTAAACTGTCATTAAATGACAGTTACCTAGATTAAATTCTACTTAATATTTCATAATTGTACAACAACACCTATTGAAATATTTGATAAATTAACTTATATCGTAATTTTGCTCGCAAAAATGTTTGGGATGAGAACAACTCGCACGATGACTGTTCCATATTCGCTTAAGTATATGTGAATATTAAGGTAAATAATAATATTTTTTATAAATATTTTTTTATACTATTTACAAATATTTATTTATACTATTTAAAAATACCGTGTAAACATAATGCTTAGTACACCTTTAATAAGCATAAAAATGTTACGAAAAATCGAAATCACGAAATTCAGAACCATCGCTTTAGCTTACTAGTAAAATTTAGGTAAATGTCTAGTAAGGATGCTTTTTAATAAATTTGACCTAAGCAGTTTTAAAGCTAGAGAAGGCGAAGAAAAGAGTAATTTGTTTCCCTTTATAAAATTTCCATCCATATATTTTATAATGGTGACTAGATGTGGTTTGACATGGTTTTTTCAATACGCTATATTTCAGTTTTTCTATAGAACGGTCTCTGTGAAAAAAAATTGTGGATATTTTTAGCAGTATCTTTAGAAATACTACCCATAAAATACAATATTAAGTATTTTTGGGGTGGTTTTTTCAATTTATATCCTATAAGTTACATTCGAGTGTGTTATGTGCAGTCTCTAAAATTTCCTTCTGTTTATTGGTTGCAAGTATTTATAACATACTGGTTAATATGTTAATACAAATATTAATACTAATAGAAAAAATTTATACAAAATTTTATGGACGAGACAAATAAAATATTTTTTTTTTGTTTCAAATTTCACGCATTGCATACCATCATATATTTTGATTCCAAAACTATCGTTCAGAATTTTATGTAATGTAGCACTTGAAATAATATTAAAAATAACCACAAAAATATAATCCTCCTCTATCCAAAAAAAAACCGTTATTAAGAGATTAAATAAATGTTACCGGGAAATTGTTCTTAAAAATTTACGAAAAGTTCACACCTATGAAAGACATAATAGGCTTTTATATGTTTAAAGGGTAACAAATATTATTATGAGAAAATCGAAATGAAATCGACTGATCTTGAGATTACTTTCCTCTGAAATTAATATCGTTTATTTTAGCGTAGATCTCCTCCTAATAAATGTTCAATATCGAGTGCTTATTTATTACAAATTACCATATATTATGAATATTAAAATCCGTGGGCGACGTAAATAAAAAGAAAATATCGCCAAATGGATAAAAAAAGTCGTGCAGTGAATAAAGAGCGTAGCCACATGTTGGCGGTATTTTCAAATATATGTTTGTTTGTATGAAATTATATTTAAACAGTTGGTTCCATTAATCATTTTTAATGTAATTATGAGAAAATTGTTATTGTTCTTATGAACCCGATTGAACTTACTTAACAGTATATACTAAAGAACGTGCGCTCGATTGCGCAGTTTAATCAAAAACAAAATTATAAAGTCAAGATTTAGTAAAGTGTGTAATATGTATTTAGTTAATTTAATATTGTTTTGTGGCAGCTGTAGTGTATTAAGTTAATCACAAACGTTTGAGCTTTGACGGCGCGGCACACCCTAGGGTCTCCGGATCGATTCCCAGCCGTTCGTCGAGAGGGGCTGGTTCGATGTTGGTAATATCATAACTAAAATGTTACAAAGTAGTGAGGAGGTGCACCACCATTGGAACTAGAACCTAGACACTCTAATTGCCAAGCCGATTATGGAGATTCCAAGTTTTTTCATTTTTATTTTTACAGAGCTTAATTTCAATCGTCAATCTCAAGATTCACACTAGAATGTTTTTTAATTTTAATATATTCATTGTACAAAATAAAGTAAGTTTCTTTGAGGTGCAACTACTTTAGATGCGATATTGTATTTCAAAATTGCATGGATATTTAGCCTCATATCGTCTTTAAAATGAGCCCTGTCGATGCAAACTTGCAATACAATAGGTTTTGGGCAGACTTTTGTGTTTGGTCCAATCATTTCTCTTACTTCAAATGTCTCACGTATTTATTCTTATCAATTTTTACGCATTTATTAAAATCGCATTTATTTAATACACCAAATAGGCTAAGCGCACGGTATGTATTTCCGACAGTTTATCGAAATAAATATTTAATTTCATTTGTGCCATTATGATTTAAAGAAATTCATTTGTATTCACAAATAAATACTATATATAATTTGATATATTTTAGGCGACATAATGTAAAAATAAAAATATTCAAACTTAATCTTCGTCGAAAACACTAAATTAATTTTTTGTGTAAATTATTCCATAATTTCCTAAGTTTTTATTTAAATCTAGTTTTAATCGAAGTCACTAAATTAATTTGTTCTGCAAATTGATTTCAGTTTTAATTAATATGTATATTATTATAATTGACCTCGAAGATGAAATATGCGAATTAAAATTCATATTTTCTCAAATTGTATAAAGCTATTATTAAAAAACAGACACCTCAGTCGCTTTGGTGAGGTCCAATACTTTGTTTTGCCAAAAAATTGTATAACTAACACGCACAAAAACGGTTTAACAATTGGAGATAGAATTGAGGTTAATAAAAAGTTAAAGTAATTCGTGAATCTTTAATAAAAGCGGAAATATTAAACTTAAAAACAACAACGAAGGAGCTAAGCTAGAATCAAACAAAATATTTTGGTTTTAAAAGATGAGTGAGAAAAAGTGATCCAGATTTTAGCTTTGAAGTCTACAGTGGAAAATATATTTAAGCAAGTTGTGCGATACGTATTCTGTGTAATATTACGATTAACTCAACGTTAACGTTTTGATGAAATTATCTCGTTCACTTTAATTTTACCATTCTTACTACCAATACTATTTTATTTGCGATATTTTGGATGCAATCAACAAATCTTAATTACAAACTATTAATTTTTTCTGTTTGTATCCTGCGATCAGTCATTAGAACTATAAGCAGGTAGGTTGTGGTATGTATCTTGTTTGGGCGAATATAGGGCCAGTGCCCTTAATCGCTCTAATTATGAAGCACGTCAGCTTTCTTGAGTCTCTTTATCGAGTTGGGCTGCAACAGCATGTGCGAAAGTGGGTTAGGATGGAATGTCAGACGATCTTTGTATGTGGCTGTGTAGCGTTTTGCTTCATCTACGATGGTTGAAATTTGTAGGTATACGTGGATTTCCGAATTGCGGGAGTACCATGGTGCACCTGATATGACCCTAAGTATATTGTTTTGGGCTCTTTGTAGGCAGAGTATGTTCGAATTATTGGCCGATGACCACAGTTGAATCCCATATGTCCAAATGGGTTTTATTACGGAGCAGTACACTCTTAGTTTGTTGCTTAGGGATAGTGCTGACTGTCTTCCTAGAAGCCATAGCAAATTTCTAAATCGAAAATTGATTTCGTTACGCTTATTTTTGATGTCGTCTTTCCATGTCATCCTTCGGTCCAGATGAAACCCCAGGTATTTGACGCAGGACGATTGCGGTAAGGTGTTGGTACCTAAGTTGACTGCAGGACAAGTTGCACGTCTCAGAGTGAACGTGATGTGGTGAGATTTTTGGGCACTAGCTCTTATACGCCATTTGTTCAACCATTTATTTGTGTCATCGAGTTGTGCCTTCAGCAATTTACTTGCCTCTTCTGGACTGCTATTACATGCGAGAAATGCAGCATCGTCAGCATAGGTTGCTACTGTAATATTAGGTGTCTGGGGTAAGTCATTCGTGAAGATGTTATAAAGCACCGGACCGAGTACCGGTCCCTGGGGTACTCCTGCGTGGCAACTATACAAGGAAGACCTGGCGTCACGGTGTTTTACTCGAAACATTCTGTCTCTAAGGTAAGAATCCATCAAGGGGTAGAAAGAGTGTGGAAGTGCTTGCTTTATTTTGCATAGTAACCCTTTGTGCCAGACCCGATCGAATGCCTGTTGGACATCCAGGAAAGCAGCAGAACAATATTCCTTCTTTTCCAAACAGTCTCGTATAGTACGATAGACTCTGTGTACTTGTCCTAGGGTCGAATGTTGCTTGCGAAACCCGAACTGATGATCTGGTATGACGTGATTGATATCTAGGTATGCATGTATCCAAGTAAGGATTATTTTTTCCCACAATTTGCTTAGAACTGGAGTTAAGCTGACTGGACGGTGTGAGGATGCATCGTTGACTGGTTTACCGGGTTTATGGATCATAACTACCTCGGATATTTTCCAAATAGCAGGGACATGTTTGACAAACTATTAATAATTAAATTTTCTTTATTCGAAATGAGTGTTTTTCATAGATATAAAAAAATAAATGCGGGAATAAAATCTTATGAGAAAAAGAGTATTTTACATGGTTGTAAAGATGTGAATAACAACAGCAATTTTTTGGGATGAATCAGTAACATAATTTGCTTTTAATATGTTATAGCTCTAGTAAAGAATATTTAATAACATTATGCATTAACTTTCATATTTTCATGACATAATTAATATATTTTCCGTTAAATAACTTAAAACTGTCAGCACCATGGGAAGAGTGAGAGAGCGAAGCAAAGAATATAAGGGTTACTCTTTCGAATTAAAATGAATTTAGTTAAAAAAATCAAAGTTATGAAGATTAATTCAGAGACAGATTTATTCTGTAACCTAAATGGTCGAGTTCCACTTACCCCACTTATAAATTTATTTTTGAAGATTTACAAAATTTTCTTTGTTTAATTATATATTCCGTACATTCTGTATGTAAACTACATATAATAGTTATCGAGAAACTTGTAAAGACACAACTCCAAAAACAAAATGTATATCGTTCTTTTACTATGCAATAATAAAGTAATTTGACATATCAACTTGATGCATTTAAGTAAGACCAGTTTTAGCAATTTTACTCATACTATATAGGAATTTTACTCATAATTTTACTCATACTATATTATACTATATACTTTATACACACACACACATATATGCAAACCCAGAATACAATTATATATATAAAATGTTTTACACATTTTTATATATGTAATTGTATTCTGGGTTTGCATATATGTGTGTGTGTGTGTGTGTGTGTGTGAGAGTATGTGCGTGAGTGTGTGCGTATGTGTATGTGTGTGTGTATGTATGTGTGCGTGTGTGTGCGTGTGTGTGTGTGTGTGTGTGTGCGTGCGTGCGTGTGTGCGTGCGTGTGTGCGTGCGTGTGTGTGTATGCTTGCGTGCGTGCGCGTACGTTTGCGTATATGTGCGTGCGTGTGCGTGAGTGTGCGTGCGTGTGAGTGCGTGTGCGTGCGTGTGCATGCGTGTGCGTGCGTGTGCATGCGTGTGCGTGCGTGGTGTGCGTGTGTGCCAGAAAATTATTAAACTACAACACTTTTACAATGAATGGGTTTAATTATATCAATTTGCTTGTTTATGCAGCTTAAAATTGATCTATTATCTTATAATTAGGTAATTTAAGATGTAATACAAATTTAAGGCTTTATTTGAATAAATGAAAAATTTGGAAAACTAAATTAAATATTGGTAACTTAATGGTGACAATGAGATGCAGATTAATAAAACTATCATTTTCATAAAATATCATCTTTGTTCGCTAATTTATGTAAAATCATATAAAACCAAATAATTTCAAAATTTGTTCTCTAATGTTTCCTGAATATACCTGATTTTGATTTTTAAGGAGGATTTTTTCAAGGATTTTTTTTTATCTTTTATCACAACCAAGTGATTGGGGTACAGATTCTTATATTTTAGCAACGTTTTCTGTTTAATAATAAAATTACGAAAGGTTATTAACAGACATATTAAAAATAGTTTTTCACTGTTTTATTAACCGTATGACATATTACTATGTCTGCACTTTATTTTATTAACATAGAACTCCAAGATCCAGCCAACAATTTTAAATACATGAAACTGTTTGATATACCTATTTGGAAAACAAACTTTCCAAGTCATAAGTTTATGTTGTATTTCGTAAAACTTTTATTTACATAAAGCATATTACGAACGGTACAGTGAAATATGTTCTTGAGAACGAAAAGGATTTCCAAGCTCAACTTCGCTGGGTGTAAAGATGATGCCAGCTTATAACAACGTAGTTATGTGAAATCCATGTAAAGGTATTTCAAAATATTACTTTAACTTTTAGTGGAATATGTAGGACAATATTTTAGCAATAAAACCTTCGTGACTTTAATTCCTGTATTTTTAATGAGAATTAACATTTTTCAAATTATTAAATTATTAGGTTTCAAGCCAAGAAAACTGCTAATAAAATCGACAAAAAAATTAAGTCAATATTCTAGAAGAAGTAAGAGATTTTTGTTTCTATTCAATTTACATTTTGATTTTTAGAAATGCAGGCAGTAAAAATTCATTTACAATTAATTGTGGGAAAAGTTGCCAAGTTGAGTATATACAAAAATGTCTTAATTATACAACTATGTACTAATTTTACTATTACACACCGGTAGGATGTGTGGACTAGAGAAGGAACAAAGGAATAATGAGTTTTTGGGTTAATGTCGGTTCATGTGTAATGTTAAACGTCTGTACGGTGGGCTGCAAAACTATTTGTACCTTTACTTCCACAATTTTTAGAACATTTAGTTCTGCTGTTGTAATTTTTAGGTCCCGCAGTAGCAAATTAAAATGGTCAACATTAATGTAAGCTTTGTATGGAATAAATCAACCACATATGGTGGGACCATTACATTTAATGTAAATCGCAAGCTCCCAAAAAGAGACGGTTAATAGTATGCCTTTACTGAGTTTGATGAGATACTGCAGTATTTTTTAAGTTACATGTCATTTAAATTGGGATGGGATTTGAAGTAAACGCATTATTCAACAAATCTATAAAATTACAAGATTCAAAGATAATTAAAATAAGTGGGTCATTCAAAAGGGTTATGAAATCTATGGATTCAAAAGAACATGTAGTGTTAAAGAGTATGTTTGAAAAGTAGCCGTAAATGGCTGAATAAAAAAAATGGCGTAAAATAATAAAATGGCGTAAAATAATAAAATAGTTTCACTCGTAAACGGTTTCTTTATTTTCGGTGATTATCAACTACATTAGATCTACATTAAATACTTTGAATTATTTATAATCACATGGGCCGCAAATAATTATTAAAAAGGAACGTGGTCAAACTCTTTTTGTTCGTAAGAAATGTTTAATACAAAGTTTATATTCCAGTGGAGTTTTTTATGCTATTGATATAAAGAAGTCGATATAAGTACGTTCATATGAAACTTATTTGCACGAGATCTTTATTTCAGTGCGAATGGCTTTATTTGATTGTAGATTTACCAGTAATGTTAATAAATATATCGATACAATCTCAAATTGAGAACTTTCTGATATAGAATATTTTCATAATTTATTTCATAACAATTAATGTTTCAACCTTATTTAAATTGCTTATCCTTTATACCCGAATACTGTACTGAGACATGAATATTTTCTTGAAAAATACATTTGAAAGATTTATTAATTTTCTTTCTCCAAAATATTCATCCCTACCTATATTTTATTAATTCCGTGAAAAATAAACCTAAAAAGTGGATAAGTAAGCCAATGAAAAAAAATGTATTTTTGAGGCACTAAGTCCTTTAAAAAGAAATTAATCAAAACAAATTTAGAAAGATCGAGTTATTATTTGGTTCCTTTTAAATTTTCAACAAATAATTTTAAGTGTGTGTTACAAATATCTGCGGGTTAATATGTTTTACTACTACGAAAAATCTTAAATTTCAAATCGATTCGATCGATCGATTTCTGGGAAAATGGTTTCGGCGACAGACGGATTATGTGAGTGAACTTAGAAGGGTTCGAAGGAAGGAAACAATATTTGAGGTATTAAAAACTGAAGATACAATACTATGCAATTTTACTTATAAATAAATGGCAAACGTCACTTTATTTAATAAAAATTAGTCGTGGTATGATTTCGAAAACAATTTTCCAGTACGTTTCGTGATCTAAATATGTTAACACAAAATGGCATTCGCGAATTTTAAACGGTTAACCCGCAGCTTCGTAAACATTTTTAAACATTAATAATTAACATTATATTTTAAAAGTTCTTGAAAGTGAACTCCGAAGGAGATAAAAAAGATTGAAAATTTGTACGGAAGAAAACATCAGATGGTGCTATTAACTCAAAACTACTTCAAAGTAATTTAAAAAAATAATTAAGTACACTTCTTACAGTTTTTCTTAGAAATCAAATCCTGAGAGAATGAAATGGGGGTTTAAAGTGTGTAAGGGAGCCAAATTATAAGAGGGTTTTTATAATTTAGAAAGAACGTTTTTATACACTAAAGAGGAATTTGACTATTTGAATTTTATACACAAAAGAGGAAACAAATTCAACCCCTACAGGTTTCAAAGTTTGCATGGAGATAAAATAACAGATATTTTCATTACTTTAAAATAACCTTGCTTTAAAAAAATTATGCTTGTATTAATGTACGCGCGTTAGAAATTAGACTTCCATGGCAAAATAACTTTATTTAGCACGCAATTATTAATGGAAATAAAATAATAAAAATAACTGTGTCGTGGTTATATATATGATTTACAATATTAAAATTTAATCAAAAAATTAAATTTAAAAATTAAATTAAAGATTTATTAGACGGGTAAGTCGTCCATCGTTTTATTTTTCTACTGGCTTTCAATTGTAAGTCAATCATCATCTGCCAGACCTTTCCAAACCTTTCAAAATTATCGCCCTTCAATTTTATTATTTTCTCAAAGAGAGTGGTATAATATTTTATCTTTTTATCTAGAGCTACAACCATTAAAATTTAAGTCTATTTTAATTATAATGATAATAACACCGACAATTTTTATTATCATTTATCAAATTAATTGAATTTATTTGAAAATTAAATTTAATTGTTTTAAAAATTTGAATGATTACTCGGCATTCGACTTAATATGAACACATGTATATAAAAACGTGATTGGTTTACAATAGAAGCCTCGTGTAAAATGGTGGATCACTCACCTGTCAATTAAACTATGTACATATATACGTATATATGTATATATATATATATATATATGTATATATATATAAACGTATATATATACATATATACGTATATATATACACAAACACATATATATATATATATATATAGAATATATATATATATATATATATATATATATATATATATGTATACATAAACTTAAAGAAAGTAGAAATAATACTACATCACGTAGTTTCATTTAATGTTTTTTTTCGAAATTTCGCTACACTTAGTGTATACCATCGCAAAGTACTAGTCATAGAATATTAAATGAAAGACAATAAAATAGAGTTAAGAGTAGAATTACATTTATGCGATTAGTATATTTACTGATTAGTATATTTTAAAATATTGCTCGACCCATCATTAATTTTGGGACCACAGTAACTTCTTTACATATTTTTGAAAATCTCGTTACAGTAAACATCACTGAAGACTTCATTCAAATAGGGAAACTCATTTTTTTTATGCAGAGAACACTATGGAAAGAAAAATATATGACAACTTTTAGATTTTCAATTCATTTAGGTAATTTGCGAGTTCGTGCCAATTTTACCTATCTTTTCCAATTTTCCGCCAATACAATTACTTCTCTTCAGCAGAAAATAAGTAATTAGAAAACAAGAAAAGAAATGTCATAAACGTAACAAGCAAGGGTAGAGCTCAGACTAGGAATAAGGAGAACACGCACTACACGGTTTCTGTACAAATGTTTCATAATCATATTGTTTACTATATCTATCACAAGCGTAAAAACATGGGTATATTTCAGAAAGAAGATTTAGGATGGTATCCGTAATTATAATAATCTGAAAGTCAGATTTTACCAAAGCTTTTTTGTCCCAGTAATTTCGAAATAAGGAAAAAAATGCTATATTTTTGGAATACTTTTTAAATGTTCAATTTAAAGTTTCCATAAGGATTCCATTTCAATGATACACATTTGATATTAACATTCGGAAAATATTTTTTCTGTATTTATTTAAAAAAAAAATATCTGAGGCAAAAAACTTAAATTGTTTCTGAGATAGTTAGCCGCAAAACATGGCGAAAAACTAAATATTCTATTCAACTGTTCACAAATGTTAATTTTTCACTTTTCGTCTTCATATTGCCTACTATATCTTTCAGAAGTATAAAACATGGTGCATATTTAAAAAATTATGACATCTAAAATCATATGAACTTTGTGCGTGCTTCTAAAACTTTTGCGTGGGCTTCTAAAACCTTTGCGTGGTCTTTCAAAACTTTTGTGCGGGCTTCTAAAACCTATGTATGGGCTTTTAAAAACCTTTTTCGTAATTTCGGGTTCAATATTTTCGGAAATAAAGAGAAGGAGAAATATTTTTCTTTGTGTTTTTGGGTATATCTCTGAAGATGTAATACCCAAAATGATAAAAAATAATTTTTGGAGACCATTATAACCAGCCTTTTAAAAAGATACCACAACATCTAAGAAATAACAAAAAAATCGAGCATTTTATTTGGTTTCCATTATATTTTTTTTACTCATATAGTATGTACAAGTTAATGTTTTATTACTATAACAACTTTCAACTTTTTGCGTCAAGCAATTTTTGAGAAAGACGATTAACAGGCGGATGGACGAACACGTGAGTAACCTTATGAGGTTTCCTTTTCCCATTTTGAGATATGGAACCTTAAAAAATTATTAATTACATATATTTATTTAGCATGGTTCAGGAAATGGGAGCGGGATGGAATTAAGGAATAATGGATTACAGACCGTCTTAGAAAACATTGAGAGTGAATTTATGATATCAGAATCCTGTTTATTCCCGAATTGCGCAGCATTAAAAGTTTTTCCACCAAAGTTTTGTAATTATGACGTATCTTAAAAGTAACTAAACAGTCAATCATTAATTCATAAAAATATACGATAAAAATAAGAATGTAAATTGAAAGAAGAAAAATAGGCGTCACACATGTGATATTATTAAGTTATATGCACGTAGGAAGTAGCACTGAGTACTAGCTGCCTTTCTTTTTAGATTTATGTAGTTTTTATTCATTCAAATTGTAACGTCTTAGCGTATTTCTGTCGACTCTATATGTTATATATATTTTTTGAATAGAAATGCCCTGATTAATTTTATTTATGGCCTTTTTTAATCCTCATTTAATAATTTTTTTACCTTTTACCTAGAGGCTTAATTTGGAATTATATTGCCTTCTGCAAATAAAAATAGTGACCATCAGTTTAAAATATAAACACAATATATGAAACTATCATTTAGACTAGAGAGGAAGGCTTCAACTATTGGTCATGTCTCAAGCACGTGCCATGGTGCAAGCGTCCGATACACATACCTTTTCTGTTTAATTTTCGTCAAAAATAAATACTTAAATCCTAAGAAAACAACACTTAGCAAACCGAAAACTGCAAACACTAGGCAACAGAGAAGTAATAAATAAATTAATAAATATAATTATAATTATATTAATTATAATTATAAAACTGCAAAAATAAAATCACCCCGCAGCGGACAAAATATGTCTCAATTTTTATAACATCTTAAAAATTAGTAATTACCCTTGTGGAAATTACCAATAACTATATTGTCATGGCATTAGCGTGAAAATTAAATTAAATTATGAAAGTCTTACCAACTCTTCTCCCTGGACAGGTTTCCCGGTTTTCCCATTAATAAATGTTTTGTTCAATATTTTGCTCCATTATAATTGAGATTTCTGCACGAAGTACAAGGACCGAAGAAAGGACAGACATCGAAATTAGAAGGGTTCCTTCTTGAACATTTGGATATAACTTTAAAGAATCAGGTATAATACAATTTATTATATGCAGTAAAAACACATAGACACACAGTTCAGTATATGCAGTAAAAACACATAGATTAATTATTAAAAACACATAATTAGGAAATAACATTAAAAAAAAATCGAATAGGTTGACAGAAACTATACCAAAAAGATACATACACACACACACACACACACATATATATATATATATATATATATGTACATATATATATATATATATATATATGTAAATATATATGTATGTATATATATATATATATATATATATATATATATGTAAATATATATGTATGTATATATATATATATATATATATATATATATATATATATATATATGTACATATACATATATATATTTTGTAATAAATACACAAATATAAACTTTATAAAACCAAATTATTGGTATAATAATTTGGTTTTATAAGGTTTATATGAGGTTCAACATTTGAAACAATTTAAATATGAGTCGCCTAATTACATTTTAATTAAAATTTTGGTATCAAATTAACAAACGAAAATATATTTTCATATTATCGATATTTCGATCAAAATTTCTTGTTAAATTCAAATGAACAAATCCATTAATATGTTAGTTCACACACTCATTTGTTCGTTGTCAAAGCCGTATTCTGCATTTGAAATCGGTTTCCAATCAGCAACTGTCAAAACATCAGGTACTTGTCAAAAGTGCCATTCAGTGTTAACATTTGCGACATATTCGAATGTAAATATTTCCTGCATTTACCTCCGAACATAGAAGTCATGCATGATGTTAATTATAAGCTTACATATGTTTTAGGGTACTGTACCACCAAATAAAATCGCAACATTTATGAGATCACTTACGTGCCAGTCCGTCTGTCAGTCACATCGATTTTTTTCAGAAACTGATTGACTTAAAAACTTGAAATTAGGTATGGTAATAAAACATATTAACCCACATATTTCAAGAGCTAAAACTAAAAAAAATTTGTTTGGAAATTGTAGGGGTGGGAGGAAAATTAAGTTTTCGATTTTTTTTTACATTTCAATACAGTGCGGCGTGTAATCTAAAAGGGCTAGTTATAAGTGTCTTAATTTTTTTTCATAATTATAAGTGATGGGACTAAAAATATGCAAACAAATGTGTTACTCCACTCTTATTTCTGAAACTACTCAACTAAAATAATGAAATAATATGGGTTTTTAGATTATAGACTTTGATTATAGACTTAATTTTTTTTAATATATGCTCCATGTATTTGCGCTTACAAAAAAACAGTAGGCAACATATTTAACTTTATCTACATGCACATTAGATTTTCTCAGAAACCATACAACATAGAGACTTGAAATTTTTCTTAGTAATACATCTTATTGATCCAGGCATTTTAATATTCATATGAAAACTAAAGAAGAGTTAGAAAAGTTCTTAATTTTTTTCTTAGTTTTACATATAATATGGATGGCATTTTTATGAGAACAACAAAAAAAATTTAATTTTAAATTGCACAATTAAATTTACATTCCTAAAAGCTTGTAAAAATAGAGCATTTCCCCGCCGTTTTATTTATTAAATTACGGGGTTAAAAATTATGAGAAAGACAGTGTTGGAAAAATGTTATTATAAGATTACAAGGAAACTGTAGCAATTATCGGTGTTCTTATTATTTTTTAAATAAGCTTATGTTTTTACAAATGTCAAGGATATAGTAGGCAACATATTTACGTTGCAAAAATTGATATTTGAAAATAGTTTAATACAATTACAGTTGTACTATTAAACTACAGGAAACACTGTGTGTACTCAAATTACACGAAACACTGTGTACGAGTTCTACTGTGATTAACAGGTTTTTTTAAGCTTATTTGTACAAATTTTGTTCAATAAACGTTTTTAAGAAAAATATGTACTTAAAAGGTTTTTTAAGCATATTTATAGTAATTTTGTTCGATAAATGTTTTTAAGAGTTGCATTACTAACTACCATCATTTTTGATAGCTTTTTTACACCCTCGCTCATGTCGAATAAAGATTATCCAGGCGAAAGTAAATACAAACAAGGAAATAACCAAATTTTAATTCCGTCATTTGACCGTATTTGAAAATAATTAAGCGCAACGTTATTTTTTCATAAACTCCTGATAAAATTCGAAATTAAAGGAAAATGATATTGAGAGTAACAGTTTTTCAGTTTGGAATAACTTAAACTTAGTGTAGCTGCCTAAACTGACTCTATATTTAATTTTACATAAATTTTCCGCTTTATAACACAAAACTTTTAAATAATTTTATATCGAAATGAAATGTAAACAAACGCATTAACATATAATTGGAACATTTTGAAACATATACTTAGAGTAAGTGTAGCTTTTAAAGTACTGCCATAAATTATTTTTATGGGAGGATAGTTCCAACTTGGAAGGCCCTATTACATATTACAAAATTACAAATTTCATGTAGTTTTCTGATAATTTATGTCCTTTGATTACACTTAAAATATGTTTTAAAGTTTATAAGTGAAATTTTAAAAATATTACCAATGCAAATAAAATTAACATAAATATTTCAATTACAGCTTATTAAAGGTATTTCTTTGTGTTGCTTCTTCTCGCATTATGCAAAGCAAAGTAATGTTTACCGAAACACAATTTCTTCATTATTATTTTAAAATAGGTGAAGCCAGCTGCGGGTCTCATCTGGTACTCGAAATCGCCGCCAGTTCTCTATTTATTACTGTCCTTTATATTATTTGCTATATCGATTGTACTTTTCTGGTAAACGAAGTAAAATTAATTAAATATCGTAACCGCGTATGAAAAATTTAATTATTTATTGAGTAAATTATCTTTGTAGACGTTGTCAAAGAAGGAATTCCCCTAATTATGTTATTCCTTATTATATTGATTATCCGCACACCAATCGAAAGAATCATGAGGTAAAAAAATTTTTTTTTGCCTAAAATAGTTATAGATATGTTGCTCTATATCTTTACAAACAACACATTAAAAAAAATTAAATTAAAAATTTACCCAAAGTTTACTGCAGCGGTAATTATACATCTCATTGATTTTGAGAAATTATTCAATTGCTTATGCCTCCGTAAGATATAATAGGAAAAAAAATTATAGATTGAAAAGTACTACTAACATATTCATATAGTTTAAGTATTTCTATGTATTGAATATATTTGACGTTATTAATGATATTTAGATGTAGTATTATTTCTAGTTTCTTTAATTTCTTTACCACGACCTAGGTTTCGTTGTATATATACATATCGTGAATAAACATATTTACATATATATTTCTATGTATATTAAAGTATTTATATGTGTATAATTATTTACGGAACTTTTGTCATGTGTTTTCTATTTGTATAAATGGATTTTTATTTTGTCAAAAGACCTAGGCGGCGATTAAATTATTTTACAATATTAGAATTTATTATTAGTGTCACTGAATTTTGCAGGCGTGTAAATGGGTTTTACGCACACAAGTCAGGAAATGACTCAGAATATATTACTTACTTTAAAACAAGTTAAAAAGATATTGAAAATTTTTATCGTTATGTTTAAAGTTTTATATTTCAATTCTATATATAAATAATAAGACGGGTTCTGTGAAAATTTGAACGTTAAAAGAAATGATGAAAAAAACTATAATATCCGTCAAAATTTTCAGTATTAATATTGTCTATCTAGCTACTTAATAATTTTGTAAGTACCAAAAATAATCCTAAATAAAATTTAACTATAATCATCGTTAATATCATCTTTATTAACACTGCAAATTAAAGAGTTTTATACATTTTAAAGTGCAGTGTTTATTAGGTTATGAATATTAGTTTGTGTATAATGCAAATTAAAGTATTTATACTTCTTAGCTCTGGAAAAAACATCGTGTGTTCATGAAACCAATTTTCGTACAAGAAAATTCGGGTGTCAAAATCGATCGAAATAAATTTTGGCCCAAAAAGGTTTTTAATTATACAATAAATCGTAAATTTACGTACTTGATCAAATTTCCTTTATATATCTTTTACCTCTGTTCTTGATATTTTTTTCATATTTACTGATATTTTAATCCTTTACGGAAATGAAAGTTCATTTCAGTCAACAAACGCTCAAACTTTTTTATAATTCTTTGTAATTTTCACATTCATGTAATATTATGTATCACGTACGATTAATAGAATAGCGATGAGATTACGTCCGCGAAACACTATCATTCGTACCAAAGTCAAGGACTACTTGCTCTGCGAGCAAAGCGCTCCCGTTGCGTACCAAAACCGTAATAGACAAGGTATGAATAGAATCGCCCACGCGAAACAAGGTCATTCGCACTCAAGTTACGACAGCTATTCTTTAATTTTCTAAATAGCGATTTTCTTCAAATTTGGTCAGGAATATAAATGTAAACTTGCATATTATATATATATATATATATATATATATATATATATATATACATATATAAATTTTCATTTGTCACATATCCTAATTTATAATATTTTCGAGCAATATATTTCTATCGAATTTGCACTGAAAGGTCAATTGAGTGACTTAAGTTTATGAGATTAATTAAAGCAATCCAACTTAAATTCTAGTACATTGAAACTCACTCTTATCCCATACACTCGACAAACAATTCTGTAAAAGATATTCTAGGTTTCAATAATTTTTTTTCGAAACTTAATATTTTTTGTTTATTTTGTAAGTAGCCCCACTAAAATTAGTAATAAAGAATCGACAAAATGAAAAGATATTGTATACGTCGTAGTAAAGTCATGTAATTAAATAAAAAATGCGGTACCATGACTTGTTTTTTGGGCTTAGTCCCATTTCTTTTATTTTTAGAAATATATTATCTTACCTCTTGGTAAGTACTAAAAACAAAAGGTATTTCAAAATACACGTGTACTTAATTTCAGGGGCTAAAGGATAAAACTAAATCTTTCGGTAATTAAAAATTATTATTATGATTTACAGTACAAGAAATATGCACAATGTAAATGATGAAAAATTATTCATAAATTATTAATGTCAACGAACAGTGCTTGCTTTTTCTTTGTAACATTATTTATTTTAACCTTTTAAACTTGGGCTCTAATCCCCGAATTGTTGGGACTATAAATATACATTTCATGACATTAAACATTTCTTATGTACATGACACTGGAAGTTTTAATTGACAAATATCCAAAGTAAGTCATTTTAGTTAACCTTAGCACATATAATAAAATAATAAAGCACACGCAGAAAATTTGTAAGGGTACCATGTGTAATTACTGCTTTACGTAGCTTCTATATTGTATATACGATAAACATACCTATAAATCAAATTAGCTTCTTTAATCCAAGAAAAAATAAATAATCAAAAATCAGATTGCCTTACAAATAACCTAATGAATCACATTAATTAATAATTTAGACATAATATGACTTTCAGTTTTTAACCTATAATGTCAAAGAGTGATGATAAAAGATAACGTGAGGATGGAAACGGCGAGCAGATTAGTGTAAAGGAACAAAAATAAAATAAAACTTGAAACGGGCTGAGCTTGTGAAATTCTTTTAACTGAAGAAAATTAACTGGTATTTACCTAAAACTTAAAAAAAAATGGTTCATATTCATATGTATTCTACTGGTCAATATAAACTAGGCGATAACTTATTCCTAAACAAATTTCATTGTAATTTATGAATAATCCAATGTTACCGAACTGCATATTCATGGGATCGATTTTGAATCACCATGTCTCAAAACACTACGTGCTTGACAAAAATGCTTTTCACTGTTAATATTTGGTAATATTCAAATATGAGTAGTTTTGGAATTTAAATGTATTGATTCCCATATTAGATCGTCGCCAAAAAAGATATTTAAAATATTTAATTCGATATTTAAAATATTTTATTCAATATTTAGTTAAATATGAGATACTTAGTTACGGCTGAAGTTATTATTATATCAAAACCTGGCAAAAATCGAAGTGAAGTTGAAATATACCGACCCAACTCACTCTTAGCAATCACGTCAAAGCTATTTGGAAAACTGATTTTAAAGCGTCTTATCCCTAATCTCGATCAAAGAAATTTGGTACCATCTCATCAATTTGTTTTCAGAAATAATCACTCGACCATCGATCAAGTATATCGTATAACTGATATTATTGAAAAAGCGTTAGAAAACAAAGCTGATTTCTTGGATGTAGCGCAGGCATTTGATAGAATTTGGCATGAAGGTCTACTATACAAATTAAGAATACTTCTTTCTGATTATTTCTATCAACTCTTAAAATATTATCTGACTAATCGATGCTTTCGATTTAAATAGGAATACTCGTATTCAGACTTGACGCTGATTAAGGCTGGAGTCCCAGAAGTGTCCTAGGCTCAGTTTTGTACTTGCTCTACATTAATTATGTTCCAACAACACTATATAGTACAACAGCCACTTTCGCAGATGATACGGCTATAAAGTGCCTTGGTATCACGTGGAGATCACAATTACGATCGCGGTGGAGATCACAATTACGAACATATTGAATGGTATGTTCGTAATTGTGATCTTTATCGCGATCTTGAGATTGCTATGGTAGATGAAGTTATTAGTAGATTTGCTAGTTCTCACCAAACGAGACTTCAAAACCACATTAATCTGGAAACGTCCCGACTCTCAAATGTGCGAAATATTATTAGACGACTCAAAAGAATAAAATATTTTTGAGCTTGCTAGACATTAGTGTTGGACATAAGTGATTCGAGAAAAATCTTAGCATAGAGAGCACATAGTATATTCATTTAGAAACAAATTAATCGTTAATTATGTAATTAGTGTTAATAAAAATGAAAAAAAAATATTTAGAAACGTTAACCAGTAAGAGATTAGTCGTATAGATCTATTATTTGGTTTCAGGAAAGTCGGGAAAACGACATATGATTATTAATAAATACCATGTGCCCTAAAACAATAGGCAATAGCATGAAATATTCAAAAGTTTGTCGGCTTACGATAGCTTCAAAGTTCTTTTCATGAAAACCCAAAAGAGAGCCGCTTAAAAGATTTACCACTGCAAATAATGTTTATATACATATATATATATATATATATATATATATATATATATATATATATATATATATATATATATATATATATATATAATTTTGTATCGATTAGAACTGATTATGACAGGTGGTTTGATTTTCATTATTTTTAAGGTTTAATATGAAAATGTACAGGTTTAATGATATCTTTAAATAATATGTGAGTAATGAGCTACATTGAAATAATGATTGAAATTATTGTAGAAAACATAAAATAATACGATAAATAGTAGAACTATTGGGAGTATTATTACCGAATTGAATAAAAATACCTATTCCAGAGAAACGTTATTAAAACAAAATGTAAATATTATAGTTGTTTTTTTTAATGAGTAAAGTAAACAAATCTATAATTGCAGCGATAACTATAAAATTTAGGACAATAAACCTGTAATGAGAGTATGCAATAAACACTAAACCAGCTTTTAATAAAAATATTAAAATATCCCCATGTGTAGAAAGCTACACAAAATATTTAAATTAAATAATCAGCAAACTGTATTTTTGTATATTCTTTAAAATTTTCTGTATTTAACTCCATCTTCCATTTTTTTTGGTTTAAATATTTAAAACTCACATGTTATTTTCTTTTGAACAATCATTATAAGTCATCAAAAATAACATAAAATATATTCCAATAATAAAAGCGGATATCGCAAGCAATAAAAGAAATAAGCTCGCTCAAAAAAAAATCGACAAATAGTTCTCTTTTAAAGTCAGATTCTTTAGAAGCTTTTGAGGCAATCGGCTGTTTTGAAAATTTTACGTTTCACTTTGTATTTAAGCAAAATTTCAGTGAACAGTATTATCATAAATTAAATACTCATTTCATTCGAATTTGAAAAATATAGTTTTGTCTGCTTATGGAATTTGATAACAGAAAATATGTATATATTTCTCATATTCCGAGCGCAATTAAAAAGCAAGGGAGTGCACAAAGGATGCAATCTTTAAAGTTTTACACTTATTACTTCAACAATCCAAATTATTCAGTATATCTTAAAAGCAAGTATAGTTACTTTCCTGTCCCCGTGGCCGTGTAGGGCTACGCTCTAAAGGCTCAGTTTTCTTTTCCTCAAACATATAACTGCCTTTTATGAAAAACCTTTCTCTATTCAAGCTGCAAAAATATAGAATCAACTGAAACCTGACATCAGCAACTCACTATCAATAAATGTTGTCATTGAAAAAAGTCCTTCCTCCCACAGTCTTTATCTTTAGTCACCCTTTCGTAATTCCATCTTTTTTCCCTTTTTTCAACCATGCCATGTCAAGATTTTTTGACATGCAATCAATAATTTTTTTTATATTTAACATCTTCTTTTAACATATTTGTTTTTTTTCCTATATTCTAATTTTTCTACTAGAAGATGTATGTATAATAGAGATGTATGTATAGTAGACGAAATTTTTACATAATTTTCCTAACTCTTGTTTTATTTCTTTGTTTACATATATACAATTTAAAATTCACCAAGAATTGTTAAAAAGTACTAACTAAAGAAACTTAGCAGACTTAAATGTTTACAGTATTCTCTTCAGTTTTTTTCCCCTATGCATTTTTGTATTACGTCCGCCCTTTACGAATATAGGCAATTGGGTAATTTTTGTCGAAATACACATCCGTTCGAGATTCATTAAGTAAGAGCGGAAACCAGCTGCGGGTCCCATCTGCCCGAACTGCTGACAGTTTGAATGCTCCCAATTTATTTTATTGGGTTGTGTTTATATGTTTTTTGTTTTCGTTCACATGAGATAAAACTCTGACGCTCGTTTATGAAAAATGAATCTTTCGATTAAATCAGACTGGTACAGATATGATGTGATTTATAATAGAGTTGTTCATGTGAATTTGCTTTAAAATAGTGTAGGTCAAAACGACTATTTCAAATGTTGAATATATTTGACGTTAATTTGGTAGAAATTCATTATTCAAAATTAAATGAAACTACGTAAAGTAGTATTATTTTTATTATTCAGGTGGGGTATATTTAGGTGGGCTATTAACAAAGATCTTTGCTAATAGCCCACCTGAAGATGTAATACAACGAAACCTAGGTCGTGGTAAAGAACTTATAAAAGATTGAAATAATACTACATCACGAAATGAAACTACATTTCAATGAAACTACATTTAATTGTGAATAATGAATTTCTACAAAATTAAAGCCAAATATATTCAGTAATTAAAATAATGTTAATAAATTTAGGCTTGAAATCGTCGTGACATGAAAATCAATCTCAGATTCGACTGTACTATAATGAGAATGTAACATTTAGAAATTTATATAGTGTTTGAAATACCTTTTTCTTAATGATCAAATAAAGACAGAAACTATAATGAAAACTACCTACTTTCAAACTATTTACCTTTAACCAAAGATTATTTAAGATTTAAGCATTGTTAAAAGCCCATTGTGTTCAATGGGCTTTTAACAATGCTTGTAACAGAACTTTGAGTCAATATAGACATTATCATATCATTCCAGAAGTTTTTTCTTAAATAAATTATGGTTTTTAAGTAGACATGGTCATTCTCACGTTTAAACAGATTTTTTACTACAAATTCACACCAAAAAAATGTGTGTCTTTTAAATGAAATATAATATAGAGTTGCTGAACATAGGACTAGTGTTGAAGACGAATGGTGCGTTGAAGAATGTAATTAGAAAGTATGATTCATGAAATACGTTTGTTAAATATAGAAAAGAATTGTGGACTGTGAGCTCAAAACAGCTAGTAGTATTTGGACACTGTAAGCCAGACATACCTACTTAAATTGATTACGAGCTCATTAATACGTTACTTACGTTGGCATCATAAAGTTTGATAAATAAAATAAGTATGTGAAAATAGTTACGACCAGACTATTTTTGTAACGTCATTCATATGTGAACCTTTTCTTTCAAAGTAACTTTGTGTTACTGTGGTAAGACAGAAAAATACTTTAAGAAGTTTTTGGCTTGTTGAATCTAAGTGTATAATGCTTAGTTAGAAAGGGAGCTTATACGTTTGAAGAAGTGTTCAAATAATGATGCTTTAGTACTATGGTACTAAAGCATTATTTCTTTATATCCTATTAAGGACAAACAAAATTAATATTAATTAATATTTAAAAAATCCAAATTTAATATAATAGAATTTATTCAAAATCTAAAGTAAGTAAAGTAATTTTTGTAATCATAGAATACACGCGAAAATAAAAAGGTAATAAAATTATATAAATACATATATATATGAATATATAAATAAATATATATATATATATATATATATATATATATATATGTGTATATATATATGTGTATATATATATGTATATATATATATATATATATATATATATATATATATATACATGATCTGCCACTAAATTAAAGCACTGACAAGTTCTTTTAACGTAGATTATAGACGTACTATATAAAACTATCATTCGTAATGGCCAACATAATTTCGCCTGCCTTAAATTATGGGACTCCTCCAATCCTAGTTTGGTATTAATAAACTTTCCCACTTTTAAGCAAGTTAAAACATATACTGAATGGTAATCCAAATATAAAATTTTAACAATTATACAATTTTCCAGGAATAATTAAGATATAACCAATAGAACAAAACAAAAAGTAATATCTCAAAATATAGTTTTGAAAATTTAAATTATATCGTACCTCGTCGATCGTACAAACTAAATTATTATGATTGACTGATTCACAATTGATTTTTGTTACATAAATACTCCTCGTAAACTCTATTTAAAATTATAATTATTGTTTAAATGTTATAGTGCACATGCAATGCTTTACTTATACGACAAATAATACTTTGCCCATACGACCTTGTCAATAATTATAATAACATACATGTAAAGAAGGTCTAGAAGAGTGATGATATTTTTTAAAATTGTCTTTCTAAGTTAGAACAAAATCTTTCAAGCCTTTGATTGAAATGTAATTTTCTTTGTACTGGACACATAGATAACGCATAAGAAAGTTTTAGTAATTATCAGTAAATTAAGTTCGCATTAGTTCATAGCTTATAATTAAGTCACAACAATGTTTTGATTAAAGCTTGTCGTCATTTTTTAATTTGTAAATTAAATAGTTTTGCAACTTTTCATGGAAAATAAGATCCAGTTTCATGATTTGTACAAAAATATTATTTAATTAAAATATAGTCTTAGTGCAAACTATTTTTTAAGCGGACTAAATACGGCATCGTGCTTTGGCAGCGGTTCGCAACTCGGTTGCAGTTATTAGGTAACAGACAGATAAGTTGACAAATCCACAATATTGGCGGACACTGGACTTTTTTCAGATTTCAGACCCACGATTGCACGTCATTTTAAAAAATTAATATTATTTTCATAGTCAAAAGCAATGACCAGCGCTACGTAGGTTTGTAGTTAAGTAAGTATATTGATCTTCAGAAGACATTGTGTTAGCATCATATGTCGACGAAATTCCGTAATTTACGATTCTCGAAAGTCTTACAATAAAGTACCAGGCTAATATGGGACTTTAAAAAATTGTTTTTAAACATGAGTTACATCTAAAAAGTTCCAATTTTTAATTTCAATATGATACGCTCCAATTTAAAAACGGCTCACCTGCCAAAATATTCTCGTCACAGACTATAAATTAAATTAACATCTAAACGGAAGCGTGCTCGAAAATACCGCAAACATCTCGTGCTCGAATATACCGTAAGAAACTCGGAGCGAGTAAACAGGAAGGCTCGGTTTGTTTAAAAACCAAGCAGAAGGCATATTTTAATATTTACGAAATACGTTCTCCTTAAAGGCAAACATAATGCGAATGATTCCGAATGAGGCCTGAAAAGTTTAGTCTCTTTAAATAACGATATATATACTATATAATTTAACACAAAAGTAATCATTTTAGAAATTTTGAAAGTTTACATTTATGATAAGAGACAAAATTGGGGGGAATGCCTTTTTAAATACATACATAATTTTTTTTATTATTTAAGTAATTAAATTCTATCTTCTCTGTTTATAATTACTGTTTAGTCTATATCCAATGGTGATTGGATACTCTAATCTATTTAATCCAAATTTCGACAGCTAAAAGTGATTGGTTGATCTTGAAAGTAGCATTTATTTTTTATTTAATGATAATTCGCTGATATCAAAATTTGAACAAAGTTCAACATATTTATTTTTTGTGAGTTTTATCGAAGAAAAAGCTGTATCAATAATCATTGCAACTTACTTTCCATTTATTTATAAAATTTGCTGAATTTTAAGATTAAAATACAAGTAATATTTAATAAATGAATTACGTGTGCATGTTACAGGACGGTAACTTTACGGGAACGCTTGTTTCAAGATACATTTAATCATTTGTTGTTGAAATACGTAATATTTTTTTCGTATTTCTATTATAAGGCTTTTAAATCTCAACTTTTCTAATCAAGCTATAATGTATTATTAATCGGCCAATAAAAGTCATCCCGTTTCGTTTAATATCAATACAAAGTCACATACAGTTAGTTATAAGTATATTTTATCTTAGATATATGTTTAAAGTGTAATTAAAACTCATCCAAATTAAACTAGCCTTTTTAAACTTAATATATTGCGCGAGCTTTTTTACGCTTATATATTGTTTGAAAGTGCTGGTTAAAAGGAAATAAACTTTTTTGAAAGTTTTTTTTTATTTTATTTTTAAGTACCTAACACGTATTGTAATTCATTAAAAAGTATCATGGAGCTAAAGCCATAGAAGATATAATTGAATAAATAATTACGTCTCATACATACTAATTTGTTCAATGACATCATCCATTTCCATTTGTTTGATGCTTAGTAAGCAAAATGAAAAAAAAAACTAGTTAAGGTAAAAAGTTTTTGTCACATTGTTGTGAGTTCGGGTGAAAATATACATATTATTTCTTTGATGGGAACGTAAAAATATTAAAATACTATGATAAAATCTTTAAATCTCAACCGATCTTATTTTTAACCAGACTTTAAAGGGTTAAATAGTCTCTTTAATCAAATAATATCCATATATTACTTTAAGATATAGCTTCTGCTGTAATCGCTCTATAGAACATAAATGAGCGCTTTGACTTAAGCCTTTCAAGAGCCTTGATTTCTCCTGTTTTATAAATTTTATTATATGCATAGACTCTTGCCTCATGTCGCAGTATTTTGTCTTCAAAATATGGTAGTTTTCTCATTTTTGAAACATTCTCATACGTATATCGATCCATATTCACTTTAATTTGAATTAAGAATCAAACACCACGGACATCGTCAATCTTCAATCTAAAACGAAATCGCCATATCGCCGATATCATATTTAACGTTTGGTATTTGGTTTGCGGTACCAGTCATATTTTACTTATACTTGTCTTCATCACTTTCCAGAATTCCAGACCAATTTGAATTCGTTAGCAGTTTGTGCCTAATAGTAGTTTTGTTTCCTATTATTTGTGGAGCTAAAAGACTTTTTGTGGGTCAATGATCCTGTAATCCAATATATTTCATATGATGCTTTCAATTCAATTGCATGCATTTTATACACACAGGTACGGACATACACACACAAACGTGCGCGCTTTCATATACGCTTAAGCATTCGCACTTGCACGCATAATGCTTCCTGTCATATTTTCAAATATTTCCTCCAATCAATAATTTTTTTTTATTTTCGTAAAGGCAAGGCAAATTAGAGAAAAAGAGCTTAAAACGATCCTATCTTGGTTATTTTTAAAGTCGTGTTACTTTGAAATTTGGAATAAACTTTATTAGAAATTGTGACGTATTTATTTAGTGTTCACAAAATTATTCAAATGTGTTTAAAATAATTTATAATTATAGCAACATAGAATAAACTTTAATCAAAGAAGGGTTGAAAGTTAAAACTTAAATATTAAACAAAATATTCTCATATTTTTGCATCAACATTAGAAATTAAAAGGTAAAATTAGTTTAGTTAGAAAGTTATAGTGAGTTCAATAATGCCTTATAACATTATAAGTTATAAAGCTTATGAATAATGAGTATAAAATACCATGAAGATTTTAAAATGAAATCCGAAAATAACTAAAATTCAACAACCGATAAAAGTAAACAAACGGAGCACTCAAAGATAACGATTTTTGTTTTGAAAATTGTTTGGAAAGCTCTAACCTCAAAAGATTCAACTCTGAAGGTATCAGTACCTGCAATCCACGACAAAGGTTTTAATTACCTCAACCGAAGTCTATGCAAACTTAAAGTAACCCATTATAAACTCTCAGAATCCCAATGAACAGGAGGCCAAATTTGTACTGACATCACCCTGTCTTGAGTGGTCGACCTATTTCAATAAATTGTCCGCAACATGTTCAATGTAAATTCACCAACTATATGCTACTTATGTTACGTCACGTGGAAAGTTTGGTCCCTCTGCGGGCTCGTTAAATTATTAAGGCAATTTAGGGTTCAAACTTCCTGTACGGGGTTATATGTGTACGAGTGAAACAATGAGGGGAACAATGTGGTTAGTATCCTTCAAGTTTAATGAATATTATATCTATCGAATGTATAATTATCAGAACTTTGGATCGGAAAGTGACGAAAGAGATAAAATAAGCACTCGTAGAATTTGAGAAAATGGAATCTGCACTTGATTTTCTGACATAATTAGGTTTAGAAAACAAATTGTATTCTTAAGTGTTGATACCAACAAATTGTATATAATGAAAACACAATTATTTCTATATCTTCTTCGAACACTGGCTAATATAAGATGCTATGGATATTTTCTGTAATTTGTAGATTCATGTAACGACACAGGGCTATTACAGAATTTATTATTTTAATACAAAGAGCATTAACGAACATTTATTTTTGTTCATTTAATATTTTTAAAACAAATTGAAAATTAATATGGGTGATAAAAAAGATATGTGATAATTTTAACGTGGGAGCCTAATTCCTAATACAAATCTATTTCTTTCCAGAAGCGTTTTATTTGTTAAATCGTAACAACTTCATTAATCCGCACATATTTGAAAGTAGGCGTTTTTGCAATTTAGCCAATTAATTTTCGAGTATTGGAATATTTAAAGGCTACATTCAACTTGATTCAATTTTATATTTCTCAAACAAACAATATATTTGGCTAATATGTATGCGTAAATCACTAATATTTTAATTCTTGTGAAATTGAAGATAAGAGGAATTGACCTTAAAAATTTCCTCCAAAGGGACCTATATTTTTTTATCAAAACTTATATAATAATTGATGTTATGATGAAATAAATTTCCCATTAGATATGGAAATAGTGTCAGAGATGTAACTAGTTACAGCAGACCAAAAGATAGCTTATGAGTAAGAATATATGGAAAAATTGAGGTTGTTGTGTAAGCATCCCTATTTTCCAACTTCAAAATTACTTTTAGAAGGCCAAAGTTTGAAAACTGATAAATTGTCAAGATTTATTATGGCACATCTAATTTAGCATGGGGTAGCTCAGATTTTTAAAACACATACAAGTTTAAGTTTTAGCGCATTTCCTTTAAGTGCACTTGAAACAAATTTAACAATTAAAATAGGTTTATTCATTATTCAATATTTTAATTGCAGATAACAGCAATATTTCCATAGAAATTATACTATAATTTAATTTATTTTATAAAGTCATTCGTATCCTTAATTTAATATAATTTTTGGGGTTGTCGTGTCATTATATATATATATATGTATATATATATATATATATATATATATATATATATATATATATATATATATATATATATATATATGTATACTGTCAGTTAAAAATATTTTAAGTTTCAAGTAAATTCAATTAATTCAAATTAAAAAACCATAAAAAAACAACATAAAAATATATTGTATTTTTTATAATTCTTTTACAGATTTTTAAATCTTAACTTTTGTAATCAAGTTGAAATCCATTGTGTAAGAACGTAGAGGTAAATAATGTTTGTTTCGTTTCGTTTTGCCGTCGATATCGTGTATGTGGACACATAATGTTTATTATTAGTATATTTCATCTTAGATCTATCTTTAAGGTATAATTAAAATTCGTTAACATGGGCCAAGCTTTATGTACTGTGCGGGATGTCGTTTGCAATGGCTAATTTAAAAAATAATAATAAAAAATTTTTTTAGGGTTTTACGTTGAAGTTCCCAAAATATTATATGTGGTTTTGTTCGCTCCATATTAAATAAAAGCCCATACAGTACTAGATGTCATAAATATTTTTAAAATAATAAAGTAAACAGTTATACCAAGAATAGTTTTTTTATCAAACAAATTAAATAGCATTTTAATTTAAACAAAAGTAAACGCCATGTATAACGTTATTGTATACACTATTAAAACTATGCTTCAATAAATAATCGGAAAAAGGCTCTTTCCCTGGGACTTGTATAATGACCCTTATGACACGGGCATAAGAATTATTTTACTATTTGCCTGCAATTAAAAAATGAAATAGCTTTTTACGAAGGTGTTGATTTGGCAACTTATATTGGTCCTAGCGAATTCTTGATGAAAATATATCTTGTTTGAAATTACAATCCATATATACCTGTGACTAAACTACTGAATTTTGTTGATTTCTGGTGTATCATTGAGAAATACCATCTAGTATATGAGGATTCATTTAACGTCGCCGGTCAAATCCCCATTTTATAATAATTCACTAACAGGTATAATGAAACGAATAACATACTAACAGGTATCGTTGAATAAATAAGTATTTCTTATCCATACTTATTTATTAAATTATATACTCTATTTCCCTCTGTTTAACTCTTAGTAATCAAAATGAAAAAAAACGTTATAAGCTTTTGTAACTATGTGGTGGTTTTGGGTGAATATATATATTTTTTTGATCAAAAAATATTTTTAAATATTTTGGTAGTATCTTTGCATTTAACCCATAAAATGCTATTTTTATGGTTTTTTTTATCATGTTGATATAAAATATTAGTATGAAATATTTAACAATGCAATAATATACAATTTTGTAATATATATGTATATATATATATATATATATACATATATATATATATATATATATATATATATATATATATATATATACATATGTGATAAAAATTATTATGGTTTTCATAAGGGTAATTGTTTTTAAAAGAAGAAAGTGCAGAAACTGTAGTTTTAAAAAATTTAAATGCTTCACACTCTCCAGTCTTCAACAAAAATTATAATTTCATTTACATTGTGTCCGATGAGATGAAACCAAGCAAATATAATTCTCGCTGATAATTCGCCGTTGTAAGTGAATTATCAGTGCACTTTATTAACAAGTGTGTCTCGGGACTACGAATTAGAAAATGTGTGCCTTTATGAATATTTAGAAGATGTATTATTTTTTTTTTTCCAAATTAACTGCGAATGCATAAAATTAATTTTTGAGTACTCGAATTTACGTTGATTTTATTATTAGAAAATTTAGGGAAAAACAATTTCAATAATTAAAAAATTAAATTTAAAATAAAAATTAACTTCTTATTTTTACATATTACGTTTTATATACAACGATCAAACGTTACGTGTGAATTTGGGGCCGAGTGGTAAAAACCCTAATCAATTCATTCAATACTCTCTCCCCCACATTTCCACAAAATCCTACTGCCGAACTCTTGCAGGAGTTGGAAAACTTAAAAGATTTAAAATTACCTTTATAGGTCCTTAGATCCATTGTGTACTTATCCTATTCAATATTAAATTAACATTTTTGAGAATCATCTTATAAAAAAATGCAGGAAGGTAAAGGCGAAATTTCTAAATATATTAATTTTTTAGTCTCAGGACATTATTAGTCTAGCCATCGCCAGCACTCATTTTTCAGGTGGAAGAACTACCCAATAAAACTGAATATTTCAACGTAGATTCTACCCTGGTCGTCTTTAGATTTTGCAGTGATAAAACTAAATAAATGCGAAGCATGTAGCTACTTTAGTACCTTAGTTCCACGGAATATTTCTTGAATATCATTCTGCCCTGAGGCTAGCATTTGTCAGAATAGTCGGACATAACTGAACATTTGAAATCAATCTCGGAGTACATAGCTGCAATTGTGGTTGAAATCACTTCACAAACTGGAATGAAAATTGCCGAATCTGGAAACGGATCCACGGATTTCAACTGTTTATATCTTATTATACCAGTTATCGAATAAATTAAATCCTATCAAAATTCGTTAAAATGCTTCCAAGATAAATTACACACATACATAACCAACCACTTAGGTTAAACTCACATGCCATCTTAGTTCTATACTGGGTAAAAATTATAACCTACTCGAAGCCCAAAATGTTTATAAAAAGTAATTTTGGTTTTATTTTTGATTTTTTAACTTTATTCATACAATTTTAGATTAATGTCAAATTTATGATAGGAAATCAACATCATATCTCTCTTTCTGCGACATGCATGCAAGACTGCTATGACATACTTCACATTTCATCTTTTTACCAGTGCCTCGTTATTATACACTTCCTTATCAACTTCATACTAGTCCAATTTCTCAACCCGGATTCCATTATAATATAATTAAATTTAGTGGAAACTATATTTTTGTTTGTGGCTTCTTTATTCCATCTTTGTGCCCACGGCGGTCAGGCTATAAAAACATAATAATTCCCACAGGTCCAGTAGTAAGTAAATGCTCATAAAACGTGGAATGCCTAAATTCCGAAGGTGTAACGGACGACATATCATTATTAGGACCCTAGTTCTATACAGTCTTCGACGCATTATAAACATTTACTGATATAATTGTGCAACAAATACGGCTCATTAAAACAAAACTATTAATTCTCATTCGACGATCTTTCAGGTTAACTTAAATCTATGGTACTGTTGTCATCAAATCAAATTAAATACAGTAAAATTCGATGTATTTACTATAAACTGTTATAAGTGCCATTACTAGCCTTCTGAATTCATCGTCAGACCAATTCGATATTTTCTGAATTTATTAAAAAACAAAGTGCGTATTGAAATAGGTACAGCGTTCCGAGATTATTTATAATCCACTTAAATTGTTAATGTAAATTTTCCCAAAATAATTTCATATCAATACACTAACCAAGTGGTAGTATCTAAATTTGTTACAATTTTGAAATACATAGTTGGAAAATTAGAGTAGAGTGGGGGGATACGCTGCATACCATTTTGAAGTTTAATATTTCTCAAACGGAACTTCAAAATTGTGACACATGGGCATGAACAAAAAGACGGATGTACATGACGATACTTTATGGGTTCAGTTTTTGTTATTTGGCTACTTAAATGTGAAAATGTAAGTATGCAAAATAAGTAATTATGCAAAATGCATCTTTTGCAACGGGTTTGTTTACTTTTATACCACGAACATATAAAAATTCGATTACTACTTTATTAGCTTACAATTAATAGAAGTTTATTTATGAAAACCTGTTGAAAAATTAGGAAGAAAAAGAGTTACTCTAAAAATTTCAGCATTTCATTTATAATAATTATGAAACTACACTATAATATTGCTCAACGTGTAGTGTTTATCACACTTTCTAGAGAAACGTAACAATTAAATATCGTGTAATACAGCAGTTATTCCTAAAGGCAATATAAACTAATGCAAAGAAAACAAAATAATTCTGTCTTGACTAATTGAAGGTCACGTTACTATAATCCTAAGGATCTTATACATCTGCAGGTAATGGGTTCAAAGGAGCACAATATTACTATGTTTATGTCCAAATATTGTTTAAAACATTTAAAATTTTAGTAGCATCGAATAAATTTTATTTTCTTTAAATATGAAAGAGACTTTGGAATTTAAAACATTTAAACATTTTAACTAATGAGTGTTCTCATATCTTCGCATAAATTTCAGAAGCTGAACCGAAAAAGTAGTTCAATCCAAAATTTACATTACGTCCAATCATGATATATAGTATTATAAGTTACAAAGCTTATAAACTGTGAGTAAAAATTACGATAATTAAAGTGAAAATTAAATATGCTACTAATTAAAAATGTATAACAGTTAAAAATACTTAAATACTGCATTGAAAGTTAACGATTTGAGGCTTGACAATTGTTGGAAAAACTCTAATTTTAACAGCTTTAATTTTGAAGGCATCATCACCTAAAATCTGCAACACTAATAGTAATTACCTCAAAGGAAGTTTATATAGACTTAAAAGAGCTCAATGTAAACTCTCAGCATCTTAAGATAGGCGAAAAAGGGGCCAAATCTATTCTTATATCACCACGTCTTCAGTGGGCAATATATTTGAATAAATTGTCCGGAACATGTTCTGGGTAAGTACTCGAACAAACAACTGTTTGCCACTTATGTTAAGTCTCATAGAGTTTGGTTCCTCTGCGTGCTTGCTATTTAAATTGCCTTTGAATGGATGTATATGAATAACTTAAACAATGAGAAGAATAATACATTAAGAAAAGTAGCATTCACATTTATTGAATGTGATGACCATCAAGTTTAAGTTTAAATAAAAAAAACTTTGAATCGAAAAATATGGAGAGAGATAAAGTTAGGCAGAATATGAAATATGGAATCTGCACTTGATTATCCTACGTAATTAGGTTTATAGAACAAACTGTGTTCTTCAAATTGTGATACCAATAAAGTGGAAGGAAATTTAAAGGTAACACAATTACTTTGAAAACTTAACGATATGAGGTGCTGTAGTTTTTTATTATGATTTGAAGAACACAGTTTGTTGCTACACAGAGCATTGATGAAAATCTACTTCATTTTACTTAATATTTTTAAAACAAATTGAATACACAACATTTTAAAAACTAATTAAGGTTTTTTTAGGGGCCTTTTCCACAGCTTCATTAAGATATATTCATACAATCGGTTCAGAGGAAAAAAATATCCAATCTTTTCCCACATATATTAATTTTTTCCCACTTAAATATAAAAGGATTTGCGAACAGCTACTAAGTTTTTAAAAGTTCGGAGACTGTAATCGGATGTGCGCGTAAATCCTGTTTGTCGGCTTTAAGCATCACTCGTATATTGTAAAACATTTAGTCTTTTATATAGTTCTTTTCGTCAATATGTCAATTTTATATTTCCTATGTCTCAATAGATTTGTTTCTTCAGTTATTAAATTAATCTTCGTATATTAGACTGTTTGAGATCTATATTAAATTGTTTAAATTTTATAATTCTTAGACATATAGTATATCTGATTATTATGTAGGCATGTATCATTATATTTTATTTTTTTATGAAATTCAAGAAATCAACAATTGTACAGTGGCAGATTTCAATGTTTGAAAAACTGTAAAAAGAAACTATACCTCTAATACAAAGTAGGTTTATTTTAACTTTATAACAACAAATGCGGATTTCATTTTTTAAAAACCACGTTTTCCAAATGGCGGCCATCGAATCTGACACACTCTTCGAGTCTAGCACGCATGTTTTCAAAAACGCGTTTGCAGAGCGACTGGGGTATCCTACTGACTTCGGCTCGAATATTTTCTTTAAGTTGTGTCACAGTGCTCGGATTTGTTTTGTAAACAACGGATTTTAAGTATCCCCATAAGACAAAGTTACACGGGCTTAAATCGGGTGACCTAGGTGGCCACTGTACGGTACCGTTTCGGAATATGTTTTTTTCTGGAAATAACTGCCGCACTGCATTCACGGACACTTTAGAAGTGTGAGCTGTGGTCCCCACCTGCTGTAACCATGTGTTTTGGTTGAAGGATGGACTATTCTGTAGTTCTACTCTGAAAAAGTCATTTAACATCTGGGCATATTTTTCCGAATTCACAGTTACAGTTTGGCCACGTTGATTTTCAAAGAAATAAGGTCCTATGATTGCAGATGCAGACATGGCACACCAGACTCTTGCTTTAGGCTTATGTAAAGGCTCTTGACGCATTTCTCTTGGGTTGTGGACATCCCAGTAAAAAAAGTTCTGCTTATTCACATATCCTCCAATGTGAAAGTGAGCATCGTCAAAGAATATATTGCCCATCCGGGTAGCAGTACGAAATCTCAACAACATCACCTCCGCGTAAGTTTTTCTTAATTCAAAGTCAGAATCGTGTAAATCTTGAACAATTTGAATTTTATATGGATGAAACTTGAGCTTTTTTTGCATTATTACCTGTAAAGTTGATTTCGGAAATCCCAATATCGATGAACGTGTACGCAGTGATAAATGGGGATTTTCAACGACAGAAACCATAACACGCTCGACATTTTCATCCGTGGCTACCAATGGTGTAGGTCCTGGCCTGGGCCTATTTAATATTGATCCTGTAGCTCTGAACCTTGCTACCCATGACTGAATGAGGTTGATCGATGGTCCATCACGTAATCGACGAATACTGTAACGATTATTAAATCGACGGCGTGCTACATACAGCGAAAATCCACTCGAAATGTACGCCTCGACGGCAAAAGCGCGGTGCTCTCCACTCCACTGTTCCATGGCTACTAAAACATCCGCACCGCTTGCGCTTCTAACGACGCCCCCCGCGCCTCTCTTATGTATTGCGTTCAGATATTTTTTTAATAAAATTTTTAATAGATTTCATGTTTGATGAAACAGTTTTCTACTAGGAATGAAAATATTGCCAAGGATATAATAACAAGTCAAAGTAAACTAGACGATAACTTATATAATAAAATATTCAAGGAAGTGTGTACAGTTATTGGAAGATTAAACTCAAATTTCCAACGTCCTTATTTGATTTAGGTATCGAGATTAATTGAACCGATATGAAATAATATTTCCCTGCCCTATTGTTAGTCAGGAAAAGTAATTCACTTGTTTTTAGTCGAGTGTTTTCTTAGTTTTTGTTTATTTTATTTTTTCAATTCGTTGTAAAACCAGCGCCATAATCTAAAGTGGACAATTTTGAGTAAGCTTAACTTTTATTATTTCCGTAACTAAAGTTTTAGTTTCGTTTTTCAAAAAAATAAATTTTGTATTTTTTCAATTAATTTTAATTCTACCTGTTTTTTAGATACATAAAGAAAATGTTATAAAAGCAGATATATTTTTAAAAGTGAGTTCCTTTATATGTGCCCCTTGTCTTTCTTAAATTGAGTAATGATATCGTATTGGAATTGTTTTGAATTTTTTCTGCCTCTTTCCTTACTTCTAGAGAAAAAAAGTTTATTCATTAAAATTAATGAAGCCGATTACTCTAAACATATTTTCGACTTGAATAATAGTGACTTTCTCAAAAATATCTGTAATAATATTGGTCAAACGTCAGTCGCCTGTTAATAAAATAAATGAAAACACGTTTATATGAATTTTATGCGGAAAAAAGCCAATTAGATTTTCTGAAGAATGGTTCTGCTGACTTTGTTCATTCATCGCACATAAATAGTCCCCTACTAACAAGTAAAGTTTGCAGACTCTTTCAATATTTATTAGTGTTTATATTTTCCTTTCATGAACTTAGCTTGTTTTATTTTTATTATTTAAATAATATTCTCATGCTAATTACCTACTGAATTGCCAAACATATGTATATATGTGTATATATATATATATATATATATATATATATATATATATATATTAACACATCACTACATGCTGGACAGATTTCAAGTAACATTTTAATTATAATATATATAAAATATGAAAAGTCAAGCTATAAGATAAATAATTAAATTTATTTCATTATTTATCATATAACTCGACTTTTCATATTTCATTTCACTTTTAAACTATTAGGCTACATTCATTATGGTTTGCGGCAGATTTTTTTTATGTTACAAGACATAACGATGAAACGGTGCCTTTACCTAAGGGGTCACCAATTGTTGACGAGCTATTGATTGCTAGCTATTGATTGCTTGAGTACTTAACTTATATTGTAATAAATAGTGACTACATTACTTCTGTTTCACCTTTGAAAAAAATACTGGCGAAAAACTTTATTCAAGTACTTCAAAATCTTTCTCAGAAAGTAAACTCATACAGGTAATGGAAATTTCGCTGAAAATGCATATTATTTCTTTGATATATTTAATTATAAGTGCATGCAGTAGGGATCGAAAAAATCCTTGTATGCAATATGTTTATCTTTGTGCCGTTTACTTTTTTAAGATAATATGCCAATTAGTAAAAATGCTTGAAATAAACTTTCCAATTAAAACATTTTTGGCTAGCATTCTCCTTTGGCAGTGGTTTGCAATTCGATTTTAGTTATTAGGTGACAAATGGATAAGTCGACAAACTAACCTAATTTTAAATTTTTTCATATTTTTAAACTCATTACTAAAAAACTCACTATTAAAAATTATGACCAGCGCTACGTGGTTATATAGTTATGTATATTGATCTACAGAGAGCATGGTGATAACATCAAATGGCTATGAAATGCTGTGATTTACGATTCTGTGTTTCATAAAATATCACAGAAGAGAATTAACTTGAAAACCTTTACACTGTCACTAAAGTGTTATAGTAAACAAGTGACATATAAAGGACTTTTAAAAAAAAAATTATTTGACGTGCGCTAAATCTAAAAAGTACCGATTTTTAATTATAATATGATACGCTTCAATTTCAAATAAATATTCACGTACCAAACTAAAAATTAAATAAACATCTGAACAGAAGCGTTCTTGAATATACTACAAACATCGCATGCCCGAATATACCGCAAACAACTCGGAGCGAGTAATCAAGAAGGCTTGATTTGTTTAAAACTCAAGCGGAAGGCATATTATAATATCTTATGCAGAATACGTTCTCTTTAAATGCAAATATAATGCGTATAATTGCGAGTGAGGTTTGGAACGTTTATTTTTTTTTAGAACGAAATATTTATGTATACCATGACATCAGAGTAATAGGTTTTGACATTTTGAAAGTTTACATTTATAAGAGACAAAATTGTGAGGAATGCCCTTTTAAATACATACTTGAATTGTTTCCTTATTGAAGTAATGAAGTTCGATCATCTCTGTTTGTAATTATTGTTTAGTCTATATCTAATGGAAGGTGATACGCCAATCTCTTAAATCTCAATTTCGTCGGCTAAAAGTTATTGGATGACAGTGAACGTAACATTTACTTTTTAATTAACAGTGTTTCACTGATATTAACAAGAAGTCCGACATATGTAATTTATTGAGTTTTTTCGAAGGGAAAGTTGCATCAATAATCATTGCAATTTACTTTTCATTTATGTAAAAAAAAATTCTGAATTTTAGAACGCAAAAACAAGTGATATTTAATTAATAAATTGCGTAACTTCATATCTAAACTTCAATTCATGGCTTAACTTAAATCTCAAACAAAATAGTCGTTATGATATTTTATAATTGGTATTTGGTATGTGGTACCATTTATGTTTGAATTCATTAGCAGTGTGCGCCGTTTCGGAAATGGAATTTTTAGTTTCGTTTCCTATTATTGGTGGACCTACATTTTATTTGTCGGTCAATAATCCAGTAATCCTAAGATTTCATGTGATGCTTGCAATTTAATCGCACGCTTTTTATACAAACATGCATGTATATGCACCCATATTGCAAATGCATTAACATACCCATATGAATTCGTACTTGCACGCCTATACGCACACGCACACACAAATGAACACGCATGCACCCCCATACTATACGTGATTTGGGCCTAAAGTACTATCATCCGTTTACAACGGATATTTAAACAGATATACCAAAATAATAAGAGGTAAAACATCCATAACGTTCACATCTAAAAATTTAAATATTTAATTTATACATAATTTATATTTCTCCTGTTTATAATTACAAAGTTATTTTTTTATTTGGAAGGAAAGAAGTGTCAAAAAATTGCAATCTAATTTTTTATAAAAAAAATTAAATAACTACCATAAGAATTTCTAGCGAGATTCAAACGATTTCCGAGATCACTGCGAAATTTTTATGAATATTTCGTCCAATCATTAAATCTTTGGATTCCTCCTAAAGGCAAAGCAAATTAAAGGAAAGACCACAAAATGATTCTATCTTGATTACTTTGACAGTTATGCTAATATAGCTCTTAAAATCTTATCCAACTTTAAAGAATTGATTCAAAGAAACTATTGAAATAAACTTTATCAAAAACTGTAACGCATTTGAATTACGTTTAGTGCTTTCAATATTACTGAAATGTTGTTTAAAATAATTTGTTATTTTAGTAACACCGAATAAACTTTTTTATTTTATATATAAAAGATGGGAAGAAAAGTTCAACATTAATACATTAAAATAATATTTATTTTCATATCTTTGCACAAATTTCAGAAAATGAACAGTGAAATTAGTTTCATCAGAATGTTACATTATCCATTCATGATTTGTAAAGATATGAGTTATACAGTTTTTGAATAAACAGTGTAAAATACGATAACCATATCAAAATAAAGTACGAAAATAAATAAAATCTGACAATTATTAGAAGTAATCAAATGGTTTTAAAAAAAAAAAAAATAAAAACTCCAAACAAATGGTTTTAAATTTGAAAATAGTTTGAAAAGCTTCAATCACAAGAGCTCTATTTTGAAGGTACCATCACCTAAAATCCACAACAGAGATATAAATTACCTCGTCCCAAAGTTAGGTAAACTGAAAGTAGCCCAACATAAAGTCTCAGCATCCCAGTGAAGAAGGAGGCTAAATTTGTTCTGACATTACTACGTCTTCAGTGGACGATATATTTCAATAAGTTGTCGGAAACATGTTATGGGTAAGTATAAAAAAACTGCATGCTATTTATGTTACGTCACGTAAAAAGTTTGGTTCCTCTGAGGGCTTGTTAAATTGTTAAGGCAATTTAGGGTTCAAAGTACGGGGATGAACGTTATTCACGTTCATTAAGTTAAACAAGACGGGGAATAAAATGTCAAGTTAAATCATTTCAGATTTAATGAATACGATACTGTCGACTTTAATTTAAACTTTGGATCGGAAAGTATAGAGGGATATAAAGTTATATTAAATTTAACAAATTGAATCCACACGTAATTATCAAATATAATACTGCAGACATGTGCGTAAATCGTATTTGTCTGCACTGAATTGATAATGGTTTCTTTTAACTTTATAATAAAAAAGTTAAAATATCCTTGAGCAAAGCCGCAAGAAAAATCATGTACTAAGTGGAGGTACTACTTGACAAGTTTTTGTATAATGATTTATTGTAGCCTAATGCCCTATCATGCTTATATGACTTTTCTTGCATTACGAAACTCTAACCGAACCGATTTATTAATATTGTGTATTAAAGAGTATATAGTGGTAACCCAATATATACTCTGGAAATATTTGGAATGCCAATTTTTGTACTTTCTTCCCAACCTATGAAAATAAAGAGAGCGGCAATGGAAGGGTGGGTATCGTCACTGTTTATCTGTGTGCGTGCATGCGTGAGTGATGGCGGACTGGCGAATATTCGAGCGGGCTTTCGTGCGTGTGTGCTTGCGTTTGTGCTTGGATGCGCGCGTGCGTATGTACATTTACAATTTCAAATAGTTTGATGTTAAATTTAGTAATTTATTAAAACTATTAATTTATTTTTTTTTGTTTGAATAGAATGTCAAATTAGTATATTGTTTAAGAAAATATTTGTACAATGTTCATTCCAATGCCTTAAATATATATTCGAAAAAAATGAGTGTCATATACGAGTATATACTCGTATTTACAGTTATTATTATGTTAATATATCTAATATATGCTGTAATCTAATGCCACAATTCAAAGTGTGGAATTATGAGTAGGCTAAACTTTTAGTGTTTCCTCCATTAGTTTTCTTACTTTATTGAGCATAATATCATAGTTTCATTCTATGAATTTTGACTCTAAGTGTTTATTGAATATACAAAACGTTAAAAAACTGGTATATTGGTATGCTTGAATGTTTTTCTTTGTACTTCTAATCTTTTTGAATCAAATAATGAAATTGTCTTGCATTTGTTTTGCATTTGTCGGTTCTTTTTTCACTCTTTATTTCTAAAGAAAAAAGTTCATTGAAAAAAAATAATAATAAATTAGTCTAGGCATACTTTAGATATAAATAATACTAAATTTCTCGAAAATAGTTATAATTGTTTTAGTCAAACTTATCACGTTATTCGTCTGTTACTAAAAAATTACCAGTTACCATTTATTTTATCAAGAGATTTTCTGAACGAAGGTTCGACCGGTTATATTAATTTATGGTACACATATAGCCATTACCAACATAACGAGTAAAGTTTACAGACTTTGTTCCAATATTTATTAGTGTTAAGTTTTTTCTTTCATGAACTTAACTTGTTTAATCTTATTTATATTTTGTTGTTATTTAAGTATTGTTCAAGCTAACAACCTACTGAATTTGCAGATATAATATTAGAGTCTTACCACATGCTTAAAAGCTTGCAAGTGTAATTTCTTCATAGCTTGGTTTTTTATATTAAATTTAATCTTTAATCTTTAAGGCCACATTAATTATGGCAGAAAAAAAAATCTTTTGCATTATAAGTAATGATAAAATAGTTCCTTCACCTAGTTCCTTCACTTAAGAGTTCTTGCCTGTTAAAGTACTCATATAGTGTTAAATTACATGTAACTCTATTGCTTCTGTCTCAAGTCTAGAAAAACAAATTTAAATTTTATTTATCAATATTGGAGGTAAATATTTTATCATTTTGATAAAAAAATGTATGTCGATGGGGTATTTTCAATAGTGGAATCCAATATCCATATTCTATTACTGACTTGGCCTTGTTGAATGTAGGAAAAATGCAAGAAAACAATTAGTTATATATTTTGCTCCGTTTTACCTAAACAATTTGAAATTTGATAGCCAAACAATATCATTTTCCTCGGACGTATTATAAGGGTAATCTGTAGTTACTAAAGTTATCTTGAAAAAAAACTGACTCCAATCAACTCTGTAAATTGTAGTCTTGTAATAAATAAATAAATGCTACCCATTTTAATGTTGAAATTTTCATAGGCAAAGTTTTTCGTTTCTTTACTTAAAAACAATTCATTGCAAAAACTAATTTATAGCAAACCCGTATATTAAATAAAATTCCAAGAAAATATTTATGAAACCTATTTATAGATGGTTTATATATGTTTTTTTAGATATTGAAACAAAAATATGAATAAGTTTGCATGCTGGGATTTTGTGAGTTCTTGAATTTTTCAGCACTCTTCTGTATCACTTTATTCCAAAGGTCTCGACTAATATACACGTTATTTCAAACAAAGTCCATGGCTTAGTTCTTTTGACAAAAATTAGTTTCAAAAAATTGTACTGATACTAACTCATTTTTGTTTATGTCTTTTACGCTTGTTCTTTACAGCATCTAGTCTTTTTATTGTGATGCCTTTAATCTCTTCTGGTAATTTTTATAAAGTATTTTGAAGATTATATTACTGAACATAAACGAAATAATGCTAGTTTCCAAAGGAAACGTTTTCAAAGAAGGAAACTGTTGCATTTGGGCCGGCAAGGCGGACAGTATATTATGCAATGAGAAAATAAGAGTACAAATGTCCAACCAGACACAAAAACATGTGGTGAAATGGCATAAAATAATGATTTTAATATGAGTACTAGATCCCAGTTCCGAGCAACAGTTGACATTCAGAATAGTCTTTAAGGTCACCATCTATCAGTAGAAGGTCATGCGGTAATAAAATCGATATTGTATATTGCACGTATGATGGAAAATGCAATAATTAATTGGTTAAAATATCAACTAACCTACTAAAGTTAAGGTTAGGAAAGAGACTAATAAACGGTTTTCCAATTTCGTTGCTCTATTTCCATCAAGAGTAAGTAAATAGCTTATTTTCTTAACGTCCTTTCACATATCCTGGAGTTGAGATTTATTTAGATTCAAACTGCTCTATAGGTAATGAAGATGTAAGACTACGTCGTTTATGTTACTAATCAATGTTACTTGTCGCTACTACAATATATATAAAAGTGAGTCTTAAACTTGGAAATTGAAAGTCATTTAACTATAAGAAATAAACCCACAGATTTTCCAATCATCTAGGCAAGGAAACGATACGCGTAGCTTTATACGCTGATCGTATATTCACTGACATACACACATACGTAAATGTACATATACATCTATGACTCCCGTCATAAAACATTGCTTCCTTCAGATAAACCTTCGTATTTTAATGCACAAGCCGTCGAAGAAACGCCTTTTTTATTTTCATCCCTTGTTCCGTCTCGCCTATATCTTATTTCACTTTATTTCTTAACGGAAACTCTGCCATTCAGATCTTCAATTCAAGCGTATCATTTAACTTCCGGTTGCGTTAATTTTCTTCAACTTTACATTTTATCTAAGGTTTTCTTTTAATTGACGTTCTTGTACGTATAAAAAATTCCTCTAGTTAATATTTTAAACTTTCTTTTATTACTCAGGTACATGTTAAAATTTTCGAATTTTATCAGTGTACATTAAATTTGTCATCCATGTGGCATCATATCATATAAGACGTAAAAAAATCACATATAATTTAAGTGAAGGAAAATTACGTACCTAAAAGTGTGATCTAAAAGATACCAGTCTGTTTATCAAGGTATTAAAAAAAGAAAAATATATTTTCACCATTTTTCATCCATATATATATTATTAGTAAAATATATTAAATTAGTAAGAATTTTTTATTAATTAATTTATTTAATAAAAGTATTTGTAAATACTATTATTGATATATTAAAGGTCACCTATTCGTTGTAATAAATTAATGGCTTAAAAACGCTTCAATTTATGGATTAAAACTGATTACAAAAGAATACAAAAACAGCAAGACAGCAAGGAATAATTTCAATAAATTTACTTTCACTCATCATAAAATCATCACACTCTATTACGGCCGCAATCAGGTGGTTGAGCAATTGAATACCGCGAGACACGTTCAGATATAATTCGGTTGTTGAGGCCGGTATAGCAAAGAAGTGATTATTGATTAGTCGCAAATTGTTAGGTACGAAGAATGGAAATTTACTCAATAACCCTGGGCATCAATTTTTTCTTGTCAATAGCTGAAAGATAAACTTCGTAAATGCTACGTCTCTTCTGATTTGCAAGCAATGGAAACCTAGCATACCCCAGAGGAAATCGATAAAAAATAAAATGGGGAATAACCACACTATCTTATGCAAACATATAGACCGACGCCGTGGTGTGTTGCGTTTATCACAAGGCGTAAGACCGTTGACCGCGAGGTGCAACGTGGTGTCCCGTAGTTTCTGCAGGGGTTAATATTTTACAATTATCAAAAAGCTAGGTAGTTTATATATAGCCTAATCAGTAACAAATATTTCTTATATGCAAGTTTTTTGATATTAGGAAAAAAATATACATTCAGTTAATGTAAACCACAAATATGTAAACGACAAATATTAAATACTTTACATTTTTCTCTATAAAGAATCAGCTTTTCCAATTATGCTTTGGGTCGACTTTAATCGATGAGGACAATTATCATAATTAGAGTATATATTTACAAATTATGTATGTATTCAACATTTAAAAAAAATAAATTAAACACATTATAAAGCTGAAATAATTGTTTAAAAACTCAGGAATTATCGCTAGACGCAACAAATAAAAATATAAAAATATGTATTCATAAAGATTGAGTAGAACAGAAGTTAATCCTAAGAACAGCAAAAAAAAGAATACATTCTTTAGAGTTCAATGTGAAAAGTACATGCAATTCCTCTCGAACTTAAGCGACAGACAACATTCTACACTGAAACTTTTCTACTGAAACTTTTAAAAGTCCCATCCTTACAAATTTCAAACCATTACACATCCAAACTTGCAATTGTGAGTAAGAGTATACTTTACAAATGTAAAGATTTCAATTATTGAATTGAAAAGAAAATAACGATAAAGAAATAAAAAGTACTTATGGGAAACCTTTTTAGTCCTCGGTACTTTTTTGTTTCATATCGGTGTTGGACTATTTGCCTGTAGTAAATTTTAATTTCCAAATAAAATTTTGGGGATTTATCTCTGTCAAAATATTACTAGAAGCATTTAATGGAGGTTTAATAGACATTGTTAACTAAAATATACTGTTATAATCACGAATAAAATCCGCACTGTGAAGATTATGTACATAAATGTACAGTGACATAGGAACGTGTAAATTATAGTCAGGCATAATATTATTTCTATTAAATAATTAACAAATATTGATTTTAATTTTCACCAGGTCTATAAATTGCTTAGCATATCTTGCTTCACAACCGTGAGGATATGGCAAACTTCTAAAAAAAAACTGAGATTCGATGCTGAATTTCCTTTAAAGTTTTTTCAGTGTATTTTACAGATACTTTTTAGAAAATTGGATTTTTGTCATTAAACTTTGGTAATTTGTAGATTGCGTAGAAGGTTATTTTCATATGAATTATATAATACACCCCCAGTATTTTATATAATTCATATAAAAATTTCATAAATTTTGGAATATTTAGAATATTTCCTTTTAACTAATACCTAACTCCGGTTTTTTTTTTAAATATGAAATTAAAAAAAAAAACTTACTTCATTTGCCCTGTCTAAAATGTCTATTTAGACATAATTGAGTGTTAACATCTCAAATAAATGCGGACTAATATATTTTATTGCTGTCAATTTTTACATCAAATAATTTCTGAGAAAAAACAACCATTACGGACGGAGTGATCTTAGAAGGATTTGGTTTTTTAGCTTTTAAGGTAAAACGTATTGAAAATATGGTAAACTAAAAAAAATACTTTTTCGTGATATTTTATGATAGCAATGATGAAAATAGATATAAACCTACGTACTCTAACGGTAAGAAATACCCATTTTGAGAAGCGTGATTCTCTCGAGATCCTGTGTCCGAAAGACCTGAACGCAATCTTATTTATTGTTGTCTCAACATCATTTTGCAAATGGTGTATTAGAATTTTGCAAATGGTGTATAAGTTCACCAACAATAAAATAAATTTTTATACAATTTATATCTCATAAATATATAAGCAGGGCTGAAAAACGTTTTTATTTCTAAATTCCAAAAAATATTTTTTTTGGACTTTTCTGAGATGGAAAATACTTTTTTGAACTGATCACAAAAAATAGTTAGTTCTTGGGCCATAAAAATTACCATTTAGATCCTATTTTGCTACGAGGTCTATTTTAATAATTTTGTTGCAAAAGAAGCTACATTTTGACTTTAATATTTACGAGAGGTTATGTTTAAATAACGAACATAAAAAGAACTAAGAAATCAGATCTAAAAGTTATGTATGAAAAAACAAACATTTTTTTTTCTAGTGATTTTACGGTATTATTATAGACACTTATATGTTTATGAAATCCTCATAATTCGGTTTCTATTCGTATTTGATAAAGTTAGTATAGTTCAGGGAAATACATGAAAGTCGATTATACAGAATCGCTTTACGAGTTCTCAGAAATGAAATCGATCTACTCAAATTAATATATTTTATCTAGCCCTAGCTGCGAAATTGTAAATATTATAATTGTAGAGTAGTGTCGACTAATCACGGGATTCCTAATAATTGCGTTAAAAATAAACGTCATTAGCTAAATGGCTATTTTTTGGCACGTGTTCCAAAATTTTTTTTTTCCTATTTCACCAAAAGTTTCTTAAGTTTTGTAACTTTTGCAACAGGTTCTTTTATTTTAGACTCACCATTTCTTTTACGAAAGTATTTTCTTTAGAAATAACTGTGACTCAAATTAGACAAAATTTATATCTTTCCTTAACTATACATGTAACCATTACTTTTGTAACTGTTAATTTTTTTACATACACAACTATATTAAAGACCGAATATTTGTAAGTATATTACTTGCGAGTTTGTGAGTCTGTTTGATCCGAATTGTGTGCTGAATTTTGATATAATTTTCACCAACACTATTTATCTTGAAAAATCAATACCATGCGACTGGCATTCAACCCTTACCAGATAATACATGTGTCTATCTAGTGGAGAGCAATCTAAAACCCTAACTTTTTCCTGTATAATCACTCAATATATGTAGGTAAGAAGTAATAAGGATGTTCATAATTATGATCCCATCCGCATTTTTTTATTATTTCATCGACACTTAAAATTAAAATCATTTAACTTCCCTTCTACTTGACATATTTTACTGAGAAGCGATTCTACACGTAATGAAATATGGCCTTAAACTAAACTTATCGAATTTGCCCTTCGGCCTTTAGATAAAAAACTGTATTAATACATTTTTTAAATTTTATAATTAAGTAATGTTTAAGAGGCATTGTTAAGACCTAATTTTGGCAAGTTACATGTACTACCGTTCAGAATAATAGGTTTTAGCCACCTATATTTGCATGTATATAATTTTGCATAAATATGTAATTTGTTCTGTGGCTCATTTTGTAGTATGCTACCGTTCTGTCCCAATAATAATATACCCTCCAGCATCTCTTGGACGAGATCCAACAACGCCTCGTGAGCTTCTCTATGAATAAGGTTACTAGACACTTAATAATATAGGTATTACACTCAAAGGTTTATTTATTCAACATCCATTTCACATACGCAAAATTTTTCCTTGCTTTACAATGTTTTTGTTATTGTATAGATTTTTACTTACTCTTGATTTAATGTATAAACATAATTAAATGAAACTACGTGATGTAGTATTATTTCTACTTTCTTTAATTTCTTTACCACGACCTAGGTTTCGTTGTATTACAACATCTTCAGGTGGGATATTAGCAAAGATTAATGTATTATTGATAGATATAAGATTAATGTATATTAATGTATAAAATTTCAGGGTTTATTTTTCAACATTTTTATTAGGAACCACGCTTAAATACGTACGACTAGATTCGCTTTCTATGATAATTTAATAGTACATTGCTTTTATATCCAAACAATGTACTATTTATATCCAAAGCTATTAACCCGTTTAATTATTCATTAGCTTTGCACTGTACTAAAATCAATAAATGAAAATAAATTTGGTATGGATTCATGAAAACTAGGAAGCTATTACGCATCAAATCTATTTTTATTGATATATAACGTAAAAGAAGAATTTATTCTTAGTTATGATGAATACAAAAATAATTATTAGGCTAAGAATAATGTATCCATAGCTATTAATGTTTCAAATGGTCTATTTCCGGAATTAATGTAATTGCATGCTTTTTAAGAGGGAAAAAGAAAACAAACCTTTACAAAATATTTACGTAACTAAGGCATATTTCGATCGTTTTCCTCAGTTTATAACCTTAAGTGATGTGATAGACAATTATTTTATATTATTCAACATATGCACCAATATATAAGATAAGCATATCTATACTAGCTTTTGCCTCTTGCTTCACATGCATTGAACAATTTGGAACGAATCAGTATCAAGCAGCAAAAGGTTTTAAGAAAAATAAGGAAATTGAACTGTTGTATATTACTTTGTTATTACCTAAGAATGCCATAGAAAATATTATGTTTTCTTAGTATTTAACGGAAAGAAAATACTTTTTGACAAATATACGGGCAGAAATTTTACGACCATTTTCTAAAAATGTGCAATTACATTTTTTTTATAATCGTAGTAAGTAATAGTAATCCGACCCGGCAAAGAGCTTATAAAACGTATATCTGAATTAGATTTTTGGTGTCGTCCTGTTATCGATTTCACTGAATTTAGTGTATTGGATAGATGAATTCATGATTCAGATTATTTTTGTTAGTGAAGTGTAATGAATATATATATATATATATATATATAGATATATACATATGTATATATATATATATATGTATATATATATATATATATATCCATAGTAAATTAGATTTTGTGAAATACTGAAAAAATCAAGATGAGAATTTATCAGGTAGAACTTACATTAACAAGGGAGACGCCCGATTAATTTTATTTGTACTATTTTTACAATTGTATTTATATATACATTTCTATAATAAATATAAATTGAAATAAAGATAAATGTAAATTGTATTTCAAATCAAGCGTATGTGACTAAGATAATCTTGTACCAGGTTATCTATCTTGTAATTTTTACTTTATATTAAACTATTTCCATCGTTTTTGTACGTAAAGAAGTCCAATGTTTTAGGTTTTTTAAGATTGATATGAAGTTTTAGAAAGGAAACAATAAAATTTAAAATTAAAACAAAAGACCTAAATGAAATATCCGCCAAAAGTAAATTTGACACAGGCTATGAATAGTTAATTTTAAATACAATACCTTAGAAATGCGTACTTAAAATTGAATAGACTTCTTTATAATTGAAGAAATAAAAATCGATTGTGCCAACTTATGCCTTTAACTTCAAAGGGAAACAGATTAGGTATTACCATGCATTTTCTTTAACAAAAAGGATTTTCCTTATACAATAATTTGTTTAAACTTTGCCTTTCGGTAAACGAAATGAGAAAGCAGCTTTACGGTTAAGGAAATGAGGAAGAAGAGACTTTTTTTGCATAATTGGCAAAGATTTTTCTAAAAGAAAATAAACATTTTATTAAACGTATAAAAATTATTTTTTTAGCTTTGTAAAAATAATTTCACGGATTTTATACACAGAATATGGATTGTTTTTTGATAAAGCAAGAATAATTATTTTTTCAACCAATTTGTTATAGACTTCGATTTACAACTTCATACAATAATCTCAAAATTTCATTATATTTGTCTGTTCATTTGTACATTCCAGAAACTTATCTATTTTACTTTAAGATAAAGATAAAGAGTCTTTCAATTCTTATTGGTCTTCTCTTTGATGTTTAGTTAAAGACACTGTGCGAGTTTTAATTTAATTTTTATTTTGAAGTAAATATGATGATATTATAGCACGAAAAATTTTTAGAAAGAAGATATTTTTCATTATTATTTGTTAAATTTTTTTAAAATACTATCCCGAGTATTTTCACATATTTATCATCTAGTCACCAATTTTTCCAAATAGTGTTTTAGTTCGAGAAACATGTTGGAAAAACTAGATTATTTAGAAGCTATACTCTATTGTATTATGATTCTCGTTATGACACTGAGCTTCTTTCTCGCGTATTTGTCTTATTTTTTGTTGATAAATACTTGCTTATTTGTAAACGCGTCCTATAATACTTGGAAATTACTCACACACCGAATTATATTACAGTCAGTATTTGCGTAGAAATGTTGATTTTGGGCAAGCTAATCCAAGCTTTATAGTGACAATACATAAATTGCAATGTCTCTTGAAACTTTGACCAAAGCAAGCGTGTAAGTAAGAATGTGTATTTTTCTCACTGTAGACTCTAAGCAATATGTTCCTTATATATATATATATATATATATATATATATATATATATATATATATATACATATATTTTTTTTTTCAGTCAGTGTCTACTTGCGAGGAATCATGGAAAAAAGGTTAAATTTATTCAGAAAACCCTTTTATATTACAAAAAGTGAAATCCACACAAGGGAAGACCCGGAAAAAGCACGTGGTGTATAATCCTATGCACAACATTTTTCAAGAACGTCCAATTATTCAACATGCATCTCTAAAAGTATTTTAAGGATGAACTTTGCACTGACGTAGTAATATTTTCTACTACTCACGGATTACTTAACTACGAATTTTATACTCGAACGCAAAAAACAAACACGTGAAAAATTATAGTCAATTAAACTTAATACAAATACTTATTTCAATAAATATTGTACTAAAATATAAATTCTTATATTGTACTAAAATATAAAGTCACTCAAACTTAATATAAATACTTCTTTCAATAAATATTGTACTAATATTAAATGACACACCGATCCCATTACGTCAACTGTTAAAGCCTTGAGTGTCAATCTTAGCTAGCAGCTCAAATAAATGATATTAATCGTCGTATCTTCAGCAGAATGCACACCCACAAGCAACAAATAAAATTTTCTAGACGTTCAAACTCACCTCTGTCAAACACTCTTACTACCACTGTTTGACTACGGAGATATATGCTGCCCAGGCTTGCTGAGTATAGCCTTAGAAATTTAGAACGCCTACAAAATTTGTGTATCGGCCTTGTTTTTGGTTATAAAAAATATGATCATGTATCTCAATTCAGAGCACAACTTAAATGGACGGAAGTCCGTAATAAACTCAATCTCTATATTCTCATACTTCTCTATAATATTTTGAATAATGCTACTTATCCAACTTTGAAGCGGATTTACTTTTTTGTCTGCACACGGTATAAGACTACGCTCTGAAAACTTTAACTTTTAAACGTTTAAACTTTCTTGACACCCAAGGTACAACCACCTTTTATGAAAATTCCTTCGCTGCCTAAGCTATGAGACATTGGAATCAACTGGATCCGGATACCAGGAAGGAGTCCCTAAATGTACAAAAAGATCGTCTAAAAAGTCTGACAATCTCATAATCCCTCAGTCCTACTGTCTTCATTTCCATTTTGTTCCCCATTTTTCTTGTTCCCAACCATTTCAAGATTTTAATAGGCCATTTTTTTGTTTTGTATTGTTTATAAGTAGCTTAATTTTGCGTATTCATATGTTATGACATATTTCTTTCTTTGTTATGGCATAAGTTTCATTTTTTAATAATGCCTTTTACAGACATCCACATCACAAAATATTTATATTTAATCAATGTGGTTGACTGAAAGTGATTACAACTGTAGCAATAATTCCACCAATTGTATGTATTATATGTACGTTAGAGTATGAGAGGTAGAAAAATGAAAGGTTTCACTTTAAAGTGAAATGCGTACAAGTGCTAGTGCGTGAGTGCATATGCGCATGAGTGTATGCCCTCTTGCTTTCAAGCGTGCATTTGTGCATGAGTGTGTGCCTGCTTGCTTTCTAGCATGCATGCGCGGATGCCAGCGTTTATATGCGTTATTCCATATTGAATTCACATAGTTAAATAATCGTGCCAGTTGATATCCAATTATATAAATGTTAATAATGTCTGACGTTACCCATACAAGTAATTACGATAAGACGTTTTATATTGCCATGCATTATATACATTCAATAATAGTAGACCATATTCACATATCTGCTCCCTTTTAAATAATTAGGTCGTATTTGTAATATATTTTAAAAGGATATACAAATATCAACATTATTGTTAACGATGTAAATATATTGCCTAGCATGCCTTTTACAAGCTTAAAAATATGTTGAATAAAAAAAAATTAGAATTACCGTTATCATACAAACTTTCAGGAAAATTTTTTTTACCTAATTTTAAGAAAGTTTCGGAGACGGAAAAATGTTGCATTTTGAGTGTTAACCACTAAAATTTATGCAGATCAATGTTCTTTATCATTATGTTAGATTTTTAAGTTTCAACGTCAAACGGATTCTGACAAAACGTTTGTTAGTTTTTTAGCAATATTACATAAAATTCTAAGTAAATAGCCTTGAAATCTTTATAATTCGCTCTTTCATATTATATTAATATTTCATTTGCTCTTCTTGACATTTCCTCTAACAGTTTTGAGTGATAAGTACCACGATGTATACCAGTTATTATATTTTTTATCAATATGCTAAACATCAAGTTTCTAAGAAAAATATTTGTGACCGGTAAAATATACTGTACGCATTTTGAATGAATAATACATAAATGTTGTGTAGAAATAGAACAGTATCTTAAGTTTTCGTGGTAGACCAGAACAAACATAACCAACCATCATTGTGTTTTCCGGCAGAACAACATCATTATTACTTATCGGAGCTTCACTTTAGCACGTACAACAGTTATACACATGAACTTATCTAATGAAAATAATGCTTACATACACATGACTTTGAATACCGACGCATTTAATATACCAAACAACTTTTGTTTTCCCATACATCTAATTACTTTCAAAATTTTAACGTCATGGGAAAATCCACAGATATCAAACTGACAAGGCGGTGAATGAGGGTACGTTTTCTTTAATATTTTATAACCATAACGTTATTCAAGGGCAATAAATTTGTTGTTTTGAAACATATCATTTTGAAAGACATAATTCTTTACGAATTTGACCAGTTTATTCATCCGATCGGTATATTTTTTGTAACTGAGATTCTAAAGTTTCTTAAGTACGATCGACTAATCTTTTTAATTTATAAATTTCTCTGTACGAATAAGTACAATTTATAACCTTATAATTTATTTGTCACACAGTCTTAAAATTGGAAACAAAGTATTATGAAGAGTTATAAGAAGAAACAAAAAACTACAACAAGGATAAGGATGGAAGCTTAATTTTATTTCAAAATACTTTGATATTAATGAATACCTCTTTAATATTTATTTCATCACACTTACAAAAAGGTAAAAACTAATACTTTTTACTTTTACAATATTAAGGAAAACGTTATTGAAGATGACTCAAATAATAACGCTACGTCCGAAAAGAAAAATATAATCGTGAGATAGTGTTATAATATATTATAATTTACGAAAATACTTAATTCCTTATAAAAATCGTTTATCTGTTTAAACAATCGAACCATAACTAAGAGGTACAAATTAAAATCACGTTTCAATAAACCAAGAATAAATTTTTCATTAAAATATATAATTTTAGTGTAACTTTGAAATGAATTGCATAATCAATTATAATATACCGATCACTAGACAAAAATTGTTAACGAAGCAAATAAACAAACGATACGTAAGCTCTATATTTTTATCGAGTATGACCAATAAATTACATTTGAATGTTAACTAACAAAAATATTTTACACGCCTCTGTACGACCTCTTTCTGCAGATTTAATTTCTAGATGAAATTGCGCTTAAAAAGGTATAGACTGCGCGTGATGCCTATATGGTTATTGACACTGACTCCCATTTCATCATACTATGATCGACACTTGTTAGAAAGCGCACAAGGCATTCGCGGCGATTTCTTTTGCAACAACCTCACCATTTCCGTTATATTGAATATAAGTTATATTTAATTAACTAGTCGGCAGTACTTTTATATGAAATGGTTGTGGTCTCTATATGAAACAGATTATATTATAGATATGATCTACTAGGCTGTTATCTTAATTTCGGTATTTAAAATGTTATATAATGAAAGTTTAGAGTTAATTATTAGATTGGAAATTTATAAAACCATAATTTTTTTTTCAGCGACTTCTGGAATGGTACAGAAGTTTCTCGAACATATCAAGCAGGTTATGTAAAGATGTAAAGACTTCTGAATCCGATATTCTATTCAGTTATTAACTAAGCATAATTAATAAAGAACAAAAACATAAAGATTCAACGAAGAGAAAAACAAGTAAAGCAACACGTAATATATTCACAACGTCGAGTGGAGGTGTCCTCATATACGACATACTCAAGTATTGCTTTCAAGGATTCATAGAAAGAAATTTTGATATCAGCGATAATCGTGACACAAGATAACCTTCAAAACAATTAAAAGGCCTTATTGAAACAGATCCCAGGTTAAATTTAAGCAACCTGGCAAAGCTACTCTTATAATCCCATACTGCAATAGAAAAGTAGCTTGATGCTTTGAAGAAAAATTGTAAATATTTTAACTGACTATTTTATGAAATTTTCACGCGCACCAAACATTAAATTCGCTGGAATTTATTTAGGTTTCAAAAATTCCACACACACACATTAGGAATTAAAAATTTCAAATTCGTAAGTAAATTATTGCATGGCACTTTAGACTGCTTCAGCATAACTCGCGCGGCGGGAAGCAATACAAGTGTTATAAGTACACGTTTCGTAATTCAATTCAAAATAATAGTTTGTACATATTACATACATACATATTTGTACATATTTGGCCTGTAAAAGAACTTGCAAGTTGCTATATGGGAATACAGTGTTACGACAAATGATATTCCACGAAATATTTTAATAGTCTAAGATACCTTAAATTATAGAAATATTTCTATTTCGAAATATATTGAAATATTTCTATAATCTAAGATACCTTATATTACAGAAAGGTGTCTATTTACATGATCTCAGACATAACATGTGGTTTTAATAGAGCAGCAATTACAGAAATGTACATACGTTGAAGACGCAAGAAAATTATTTTGGTCATTCAGCACCACCTGATAAGCAGGCACATAAGTATTTTATATTTCTATTATTAGCAGTACCTAAAACACGTAGAAAAGTTTATCATCATTTATTCACATGTTTTTGACAAGAATAGATAAGACCATTTATAGTTAGGAGGTTAAACTCCCCGTGATAAAAGGTTTAATGTTATAACTTAAACATGTCTATAAGAAAATACTAACCGAGAGTTAGACAAGAGGAATTAATTACATTGCTTTGATGATGGTACTGTCTTATTTTCACCTTTACGATAAACTATCTCCCGGTACGATAAACTATCACCCGGTCCTCCAGCGCTGCGGCACTCTTCCCTAACCACACTTATAGAAAGACGGGCGAGAACGGACTTATGTTGTTTAGCTTTAGTAATAAACTCGAATGAAGACATCGATAATACAATAGAAAAAAATATTATTCAAGAGAAGACATAAATGTGTTCTGACGTTGTTGGACCTAAGACGCCCAAGCTCCTTAAATGTTCCGCTCTTCTTCGGTGCAGTCAGTGAGGAACAAGAGTTTACTAATTATTTTCTCGTTAAGTCTGTTCTTTGTTCTACTTTTTGTAACTCCTTCTTTTGAATATAATTAATATATTCTCTGCGGAACAGATGTTGCAAATGAGTGCAGATATTGCTGAGCCTGTTTATACAATAATGGAAAAATATTTTTTGTATCTTTCGATTGTGTCATCCGGTTGACGTAAAGAGAGACTACTGGATTTGCGAAATTTAGTGAAACTTCATCCTTTTCCACACCTGCCACATCCCGTTTCGAATTGTTTTTATTTTTGCCATGTCCTAAACTATTATGATAGCTTCAAAAATTGTATCCTACCAGGTCAATCTCAGTTGACTCAGTGGCTTCGCTCTCTTCATCACTGCTCGTATTATCATGTTTTATTTTTCTTTTAATAATGATATGTGCTTTGGCACATGCCTTTGAATGAACAAAATGTAAGATTTTGAAACAAGGGTCCAAAATACAAGTAATAACTATTATGTAATTTTCTTCAAATCATTCAAATTTCTTTTCTATTTGGTTTAAAATATTATCCTTTATTTTATTAATTAATTCATATTATACTTTTTCCATTCCCACTTGAACAGTTCATATTTGTGATTTCAAACAATTGACTTACTTTATTTGCCATGACATAATTGTTCCCAGACATTTCACGTATGGCATATACAATAGGTTTAAATAATCGTAATATCATATGTCAATTATTATTCAACAATTGGAGTTGGTGTAACCTTAGATTTAATTGGTGATAATGGATTCATTACTGGAGTCAAATTTACATATCTTTTTGTCATGAAATAAAATCAAATTCCACCTAGTTTTCGAGAACCAATTTTATGGGATTTTTGTCTTGGTTTGATCATAATGTATCATTTTGAACCACACTGCCTCAAAAAACTTAACAAATGCTCTAATTTTATGACATAGTGACACAAGCTCTTAAATTTTCACAGTACTTTTAAAAATCAGGTTAATAATAGTCAAAATAAGGAAGTTTTGTGGATTTGTCAAGAAACGTTAACTGCTGCTACAGTATTTGCATCCCTATCTATTATAACACTAGTTATTTTTTTCTTTACTAGTATGAAAGTATTATCAATTTCATCCAGATTTTTAACTACGTAAATAGCTGAATGATACTCTAGATGAGTATCATTCAGCTATTTAATTGTAGCTAACACTCTACCTTTCAGTTCATTTTGCCAAGTGTAATGTACAATAATCCCAAGATAACTTCTTATGGTCATACTATCAGTCCAAATATCACATGTTGGGGGAAATGATGCTCACATAAAAGTCATCAAGACATTTTTGAATGAATCTACACTAAGAATTTTAAAAATTTGACATGATTGCTTCACTTGTCGACGGAATCCTCTACTGTGACTATGTCAAATAGTTTTGTGTCAACACATATGAAGTATAAGAGTAACTTACAAAATAAAGAATGTGCGGATCCACCTTCAGAATATAATTTTTTTTCTAATTAAACCCTCTGAGATAGACATTTGTTTATGTTTCTGGGGTTATGTGGCTTGTAAAAGAATTATAATATTTACAGTGTTATTTTTAATAGTAACACTGAGCGATTTTGCAGCTGATTGTGTAAGTATTACAATATTTACAAATGAAGATACTGACAGACAAATATTTTCCATTGAAATGAAAGGAGCAGCAGATCTAGTAGTACAATGCATTTTCATATTTTACTTTGGTAGTACCTGACGCTTAGGTAAACTAGCTTTGTTCAAGGAATTGAAAAGATAAGTAAAATATACTTAATCAATGAAAACAAATGTTACACAAACAAACTCAACATTGCATTATATAAGACAAATATATCGGTTCAGCATGTACTTAAATATTATAAGTATCGTTAATCGTTTATCGGTTTAATGAAGTAAATTCTTGAAATTGACAACTTAAGTTGCTTGTTTCTTCATTATATAAAAAATAGAGTTTTATTTACATACCTATTTAATTAATTTGTTGACTTACTTGTTTGTATGCAGTTTAATATTTTCTCCTATTAGATGTAATATCAATTGCTTTTGTTATTTTGAAACATGTTTACATGATGCTTGATCATTATTTATTTTCTTATAATATTTCATATGTGGCTTTGGGGACGTGCCATGATTGTAAATTGTCCATTGATCTCTAATTTCTACACTAACTGGGTAGATGAATCCTAGGGGTCATTGCTTGAAAGTTTTGTCTGTCAAAAGTCAGCGCGAAGCAGAATAGCCGTATGATGTGTTCCGTTTTAGAGCTTAATTTAGTAGCCCGAATTAATTCGATACTTGATACTCTTACTAGTACATAGTATAGAATGAAAGTGTCGATGTTTTAAGTACTTATATCGATTTAAAAATAGCAATATTGATAAAATGTTGGATTCGATAGTTTATTCCTGAAAAACCATTCAATATACTTGGACTTCGATTATATTACACTGTATTCTTTACTTGACTCGTACTGGTCTTTATACGCGTTTTAATATGTTTACAAATAGAAAAACTATAGCGTTTCCAAGTATTGCATAAATTACTGAAGTTACAATAATTATTTTTGGCAAATCAAGAAGCTTTACTATAAATTTATCGTCTTTGTACAATTTAATCAAATTAAATATGTTACATATTGCAGCCGCGCAAACACAACGGAAATATACACAGTATAAGTGGAAAAATACGGAACAGGAAAAAACATTCCCTACTAAAAATAAAACATACTTATGTGGGTTAAGATAAAACATGATACCGAAAAATTATAGCCAAATTATGCCATGTTTTCTCATTATTTTCAACATCGTTATAAAATACTTTAAGGATGGAAAACAACTCAAAATGCTCTGGGATAAAATGGAAGGAGGAATATCGGTTTTTATATTTCTCCGTTTCGTCAGACCTATTTTTCTTCTCTTTATAAAATACCTTTTTTGTGCTTTATCTAATAAGTTACTTAGCATCAGGACTATGATAAAATGTCATAACCTGATTCATCTCAAAGATTGATGAAATGATACTAATTAGAGAAGAAAAGATTAGAATATAGTTTATATTATTATATTCATAGCAAGGATAGCAATATAGATTTCTCAAAGAAGGGAGTATAATTTTCTTATACCACATTTTGTCAAGTTTTACATTATAAGTAGCCGTGTGTTGAGGTTTCGGTCACGTAGAATTATTTTAATTATTCTACTTTATTCCTGAAGTCACCAAACTCCTCGGTTCCTTTCGCCAAATAACATCAATCGCCGGAATGCAGTTGTATCAGAGGGAATACTCAAGAAGATCAAGTAATAAACAAACAGGTCTCTCTCTCTACTTTGCACCCATTAAATAGTTTTTTCCAACTTGTGATACATGTTTATCAGCATTTTTATATTTTTATATTGCAATAGCAAATAATTTAGGACTTCTTAAAAATATTTACTTTCCAAAAAATTAAAAAGTTTCGAAGTCATAAATTTGTATCAAGAGTTTAACGTGAAAAAAAACGAAGAAAGCAAACCGAAGACTTTTTCATTTTTGTATTATTATAGATACTATTTCGCATACTTAAATAATATTATTTCACTTATACCTCCTTTGGTAAGTACTTATCAAAATAGTATCAAGTGCATATATCATATCTTAAATTAGAGCATTTCCGTTTCACACAAAAATGTGTATATGTCATATTTTTGGTGACTAACTTTTTTATTTTTTTTTCCTATTACTGTCAATTATTTATTTATTTATCTACTTTAATGTACCAGTCCAGCCCCGTTCGACGAACGGCCGGGAATCGAACCCGGGTCGCCACGGTGCGTCGCATCGTCAAAGGCCGTATGCCTTGTGATCAACCGAACACACCACGGCGACGACAACATATTTGTTTTACTTTTGCTCTCTTTCATAAAGTTTTGAAATTCTTCTCATGTACTCATAATGTCTTCTAGTTTGGTCTTTCTCAAATTATACGCTTAAAACGAAGAAAATCGTTTCAAATAAAATTTTAAGACTTGCGTTATTAAGATTTCGTTATTAAGTTCTCTTTCATAACGTTTAGAAATACTTCTAATGTACTCATAATGCCTTCTAGTGTGGTCGTTCTCAACTTATACGCTTAAAACGAAGAAAATCGTTTCAAATAAAATTTTAAGACTTGCGTTATTAAGATTTCGTTATTAAGTTCTCTTTCATAAAGTTTCGAAATACTTCTAATGTACTCATAATGACTTCTAGTGTGGTCGTTCTCAACTTATACGCTTAAAACGAAGAAAATCGTTTCAAATAAAATTTTAAGGCTTCCGTTATTAAGATTTCGCTTTTTTATGTCACTTGTTCTGAATATTACAGAAAATATGCAAAATGCGTACTTACAGAAAATTATTGCTGTAAATACATACACAAATTTTTGGAATATATCTTAAATTTTTTATCATGATAATATATAAAAAATTTTAAACACGCATTAATAATTATTATGAATAATGTAAATAATTACGTTATATCATAAATTGTCTTAAAAATTATTATAATAATTGTCTTAAAATTATTGAAAACAATGTGCCTAGCAACATCATATTACAGATTTGTTATTGTAATGAACACGTATATTAATTTTAGAAGATAATTAAAACAGTAAACGTTATGAGGTAGTAATTTTAAATAATCTCAAGACACTTAAAAATCTAAGGTCGAAAGCTTATACAAAAGTAAAATAAATACTCAGAATTAATCATCGACAATGAATGATTTTGAATTGCTCTCACCCTAAGTTACTTTGAGTTCCTATCTCCTTTTAATAAATATCAAAAATCATGTTTATATTTATTGCAATTTACCTCATATTAATAAGACTCCGGGGCAAATTTAATTATACAAAAGTATGTCAGCCAATGGATAAATAAATTCGTGCAGTAGCCAACAAGTTACCCAGCACGAGATGGCGGTAATGTGGTCGAAGTATAAGTTTTGAAGGTTCACGTTGGGAATATTGTTTTTCAAATTGTTCTGTTGTTTTAGAATTCTGACTTGATTTACTTTACAATAAAGTCTACAGAAAAGGCACAATGAAAAACGTCATAAAACTCCAATGAGAAATGTTATGAAAAAAAAACATTCGAGTTGAATATTTAATTGATATAACAATAAAATATGATATATATTGTATTTATTTATTTATGTTTCTCTATTAATATTCTTCACTTTTTTAACAATAGTCCCAATATAGACTTCCCTCTAATTGAGAAAGCGGTGCGCCTTCGATGATTTGTTTGATATTTTAAAAGCCTTATAGTTTTATTTCAGTCTTGTTGGTATATTCGCTAACATTGACAAATTTAAATTTCATGGATCAAAATACATTATGTATCAAAGAATAATGAAAAAAAAAATTGTGATGTTGTAATATTTCGTTATTGACAAAGTTAAACCTCAATCGTCAAATTTTTTTTATCCCTAAGGATTAAACTAATATTTTTTTTTATTTAAATGTATTGAGTGAATACCATAAAATAAATGAGGTGGCCAGACATCACATTAATATTTGAGTAATATCTCTACCATTTAATTAAATAATATGTCTTCCATATACATCACAATAGCTCATTCATATCCACCAAAATGAATCGTCCTTTATTCTAGGTGTATATCTTGACAACATATTTAGAAGGAAAACTCATCCTATCATACTAAATCCAGATTTAAGACTGAAAGTAAAAATTAATATCAGTTCCCCACAAATTAATAATTTTGCTTAATTTAATTCAATACCCTGGTGAAACTAGACATATCTATTTATGTAACATAAATTACGGACTACAATGGAATTTAGGTGTTCATAAAGAAGCAAAAAAAATTAATTTAGTTTAAAAAAATAATTTGACTTTTAGGCATCTTAAAAACAAAGCTAAAATATATATATATATATATATATATATATATATATATATATATATATATATATATACATGTTAAGATTGATATTATTAAATATTATTTTATTTAAATGTTGATTGATGGAATTAATAGATAATAGACAAATAAGCTTAGGTATATAATATAATATAACATTTTGCATAAGTATATAAATAACTATACAATTATATAATGAAAAGATTGCTAATAGCTATGAATTTCCACAAAATTGATGCCAAATATATTCAATATTAGATTCATCCATTGGTGCTTAACGTATGTAACATGGCTATACATGGTAGTATCATCATGTGCGGTGAAGCTAAGTATCATAGTATCTTCACGATTTTGATGAAATTTTTTAGAAACCCGAACAACAAACATAAAAAATCCTGATTTGGCGAGTAATACAATATTGGTACTGCCAACGCCATCTATAAATGTTTTAGTAAACTTTATGCTCACAGAGTTCTGAGGAAAAAAGTCATACGAAATCCTAATAACTCTTTTTATACCGAATAATATACCGACAGGTAATAAAAAATATTTAAACATGTCGTACTGGTATATCTAAGAATGTTAATAGAAGTGAATAGAATAATACTTTAATCCAATTTTATTTTATCACATTTTTAACTATTTCAACTTAGACGCGTGTTTCATATTTAAGAGTTTTCTATTTTAAATCTCTAAAAATGCTTTACAAAATTGTTTACCGGATTGAAAAATCTAGTTGTTTAATTTTTTCGCTCTGTCTATTGGCCTTGAAACAGTTTTTATACGTAAATACGGACATTTATTTTATACACTCGGTATATATATATATATATATATATATATATATATATATGTGTGTGTGTGTATGTGTGTAAATATTAAATATTTCATGATTGTGGTAAAAATACCGAAAGATTTGAAAACAAGTTTAAGAACCTAGTCTGCCCAGCCAGAAGAACGAAATAGAGCGAGAGATGAAATTATATAAAAGATATACCACCCTTTTTCATGGACATCAATGGTAACGAAATGAGACCACTAGTAAAATTTTTCCATCTAAAAGCTTTAAGTATTATCACTGTCATGATGATTTTTAAGTCTTTGGACTTAATTTTCAGTTCACCTTCAAGATGTATCTTAATTTAATTTTAGTATGCTTGTCAATTTAATTTATTTTTGTCCTTTCAAAGAGCACTTCAGATTTATTTAACTCCATTATTTATACCATAAATATATGAATTTTTGTGTTTACATAGGAATTTGCAGTGAGCAGAATTTCGTTTTAATTTTATTGTATGCGTTTTTTATTTTTTAAATATATTATCAAGGCACCTGTCTATAAAAGATGATGCTACAAAAAATGACGAGTGATTTTGGCTGATATGAATGCGCTGTTTCGAAACTTTTAAAAAACCAAATTATTTATAATATTAGTACAAGTGTCACTCGATTGAGAATGTTACCTTTGACTGGATTATATTTTAGGGTTTAATAATCCCGATAAAAAGAGAACTATGTCGTTACAAAGAAAGGAAATTCATTTCCAGATCTTCTTTAATGAAGAAGCATAGAAATTTTCTATTATTTAAAATTTTAATTCCTGACGCAATAAGTATGTTTGAATAGTTCATTAAGATCGTCACTTCTATAAAACTTGGATATTTTTAATTTTTCTTAAGGTGTCAATACTGTTTTACATTGAAATTGATAGAAAATTTGAAAGAACCATTTGTCATAATTTATAATTCTCTTTATATTTTTCCTGTATGAAACTCTTAATTTTCATGGATCCTCGTGCCATAATTTAGAGTTCCCTATATTATTAAACAATATTCGCTGAAATCATAATCTTTTTTTAAATATAACAAAGAAAGCGAAAGCAGATACAACATAAATTAGAATAGATGTTTTAAAAATATATGAGGAGTGAATCCTAAATAAAACAAAGAAGGGCAAAAATCATTTGTATGCGGAGAAATGTCAAAATTAAGAACAGCAAAACTTTCATCAATATGAGGTTATTTTTTAATAACTTTTTGAATAAAAGTATTATAAAGTCACAATTTAATGCCAAATCAACTAACCAAATAAATTCAAATATCGTTGGATGATTTTGCATTAAACGTACCAGACATCCGATTTAGATAGCAACCGTCTAAACGCAGCATTATACTTTCATGCGAGTAGCCTACTATAAAATTCTGATGTATATAATAATAGTATAGCTGTCTTTACCTCCGGAAATACTTTTCTAATTGTAATGTTCTAATTTGTCCGGTGCCGGCCCAATTATTTTTTTTAAATTTTTATAGGACATATAAGTTGTCTGTGATATAACTAAAGCATGGTACTAATTTCCGAGCTTATTACCATTTTATTTATTCTTCTGAATACAAACAAATGAGAAAAGTTCATAGTCAATCGGATGCTCCTTTCCGATTTGATAAGTCCTTTCAAGCGCGTATACGTACAAACATACACATCCACTGGCTCCGATACGATTCACACTTATCTACTGACGATTTCTTCGGAAAAACACTTCTTTTCTCATGCTGACATTAGGAATGTCTCCTTCTCGTTGTTAACGCAATATTTTCGTCATTTTATTTAAAGTTTAAATTGCACCGTTAAAAAGTATGTTAAATAGGATAAATCTATCAAGAAATATATACATTTCATTAATTTTTGTTTCTCTGCATATCTCGTATGGCGAATTGTTTATAGAAAAATTACGTATAGAGAACTGAGGAAATTTTGATTTTATTTTGAACATTTTGTGCCTCAACCTTTCAAATATTTAGAAGCTTAATGATATACCTTTGATTTTTATACGATGTCAAATAATTGAAAAGCAATCAATAGGTATTTACTGCTTTGTATTTGCATTACATAAAAAAACTACAAAATAATTTGTAGGTTGTATTTTAATAAACAGCATTTTTCATATGCAATAAATGTTAAAAATTTTAATATTAAAAATATATCAACACACTGACTACCATGATATAATTAAATACAAAATAATTTTCTCAACAGCCGGGGAAAGAGAAAAGTTCCAGTGAGCTATGTAATGGGAAAACGTTAGTTATTAGTGCATTTTTTGCAATACATTTTGACATATCCGTAGCAACAATTCCACCACCACAATCTTTAGTATTTACATAATTAGCTTATAATTTGATAGCATCGAAAAACAGTAAATTCTAATCTATGAAGTCGAAAGTACATATGTTTGGATGAAACCAAATTCTGATAAGTACGATTATATCGTTGTCACTAGTTGGAATATGCGTGAGCAATTCGCCAGTCATGGTTTTATTTCTGCCACAGTTTTGATAATATGTGAATAAATTAGTGAATTCATTCACATTTTATAAAAGGGTGATTACGTACTTTTATTATAATAGAAAATAAAAAAAAATATATATAGAAAATAAAAAAACCACAAAACAAGAGGCAGCCGAAAACTATTCAGTATAATACAACAACAATAAATGCAAAAGTAAATTATGCAGATATGCGATACTGAACAGGTATTTCAGTTTTTGAATTAATTTCAAGGAATTACCTCTACATCGAGAAAGAACGCCATAAAATAAAAGATAAGACTGAAGAATATGAATAATTAAAAATATTTTCAATTGGCTATATCATAGGATACTAATTAATGTTGGAGCACAAAAAGTGAAATATAAGACAAAATCCTGGGCGGATAGATAGTTAAAAATATAATCTATTATGAGAGTAAATATGATTCACACTTTCTGGATATAATTTACAAACTTAATTATAAAAAATTCGTCAGCAGATTTTTTTCCACAAAAATTTTGCCATTTTGTTCACACACATACTGGTAAACTTTAATATATTTTGCGGCACATACTTTTGGTTAAATTGTTTTAGTTACTTTCATTGGTGTATACCCGTCGTGTGAGGACATAAAGCTGGAGGGAGTGTGTGGTAACAGAGCAACGCACGCTCGATGCCGCGAGAATATCTGATGCAGGCGCCACGTAGCCAGTTGTACCACAATGTAGGGTGGGCGGTCCGACTTGCCGATAGCAACGCGGCGTGCATCGCCAGTTATTCTGGTGGTACACGTATATTTGAGCAATTGCTAGATAAGCCACTTTTACAAAATATTTATTTCTCCTGTTAAAAAAAAAGTCATTGCCTTGGGTTAATTTAGTTTAGCTAAATTCGCTAAAGTACATTCAGTGTCACTACCACAGTTAATTATAACTGACGGTATTAATTACTTGCAACCAATTTCAAATGCTTTGATTTCCGTAAGATCAGTAGTCGCCAATATTTTAATTTACATTATTTTAATATTAGTGAACTTTAGATCCGAAAAGTAATTCAACAGCATCTGTTGAGAGAGTCATAAATCTGGTTTAATATATCAAAATTTTTATTTATATTTTAATGGGCACTAAATTTTAAAGCAATATCTAGAATATATTAGATACTAAAGTACTAATTCAACTTTTAACTTGTAACTCAAGTTTTAATATTTTTTAGTAAGATATTTTCAAAACATTTTTAAGGTAAGATGAAAAAAAGGCTTGACTTTACAAATACGAACTAATCGTACTGTTATACACGTGCACTTTGATAAAACGCGTAGCGGATTAAATGAAAAACCCAGATGTAGTAAGTATTTAGGTATACGTCGCTTCATATAAAACATTAAACGTAATTAAAGTGGACTGTAAAATTATTTGCACCTTTAAATCTACAACATTTTACAGCATTAAATTAGGCAGTAGTATTTTTTATTTTTAAATCAAGCACCAACAACGGCAAATTAATGTATAAAGATCAACCATAACATGAGCTCTGTGACTTTCTTTTGAATAAGTCAACATGGAGGGACCGTTCCATTTAATCCAAAGTAAAAGTTCCTGAAAGAGACTATTCATTTTGACGTGGTATTTTCGTGATTTTGATACGATACTTCAGTATCTTTGTAAATGACTTGGCGATATAACACAGGATTAACTAGTATCCGATATATCTGCGGTCTTCAAAAGCGCCATGAAATCCTAGGACTCAAAGGTCAATTGCTTTTGTGTTCTGTGGTTTCGTGTGTCATTCAAAAGATCTATGAAAGTACAGTACTTAAAATCACAGCAACCGTTAAAGCATGAACTTGGTAAGTCACTGTAAATTGCGGATGTAAAATGACAAATTTATTTCTGTTTTAGATGGATTCATAAGTTTCTAATCTGGATATTGGATATGCATTAAGTATTTTAGAAACATTTATAAAAATTATGTGTTATGTAATTATTGAAATAGATGATTTTTAAAAAAAAGTGCTCAAATTATTTTTACATTTAATAATAGCTAGGTTCTGAAACATAACATTTACTAGACATCCTAGTTTTAAAGTAAACTGCTGGTGAAAATATATAAACCATATTAATATATTTTTCCTTATATATAATTTTATGGTGGATTTTTATCAGATTGCAAATTCTTACTTGATAATTTGTATCGTGTAAACCTATGAAATTTCATGGGAACTGTAATTAAATCTAGGATATGTATGTAATCTTTTGAATATTTATTTCTTTAACCTTTTTTTGTAATTATTTAAAAGTTAAAACAGTGTTTCAAAATATTCTTTCGTATCTAAATTTGTTCTCTACGCTTATAAGTAGATTTTTTGCACGATATATATGTCTACATATATATATATATATATATATATATATATATATATATATATATGTACAAATATATATACGTATATATGTACATATATATATATATATATATATATATATATATCTGGTTATTAATTTGCTCATCTCCCACCCCAAATTTCCTTTTAAATACATTGTGATTGTGTAGCCAAAACTGTAACAGTGTGATTCTGAAGATATAAATATTTTAAAAAAGTGGTTGTTTAGCGTATAGAATTACAATAGGGGCCAGAAGTCATATTTTTAGAATTATTGTCTTTCTCTCTGTCCATCCATTTATATTAACTGAATTAATTATATATGTTAATTTTTTCTTCCATCATATGAAATATGCTCGAAAGATTTTGATGAAATTTAGTACAGTAATAGTTTATACCTTCAAGCACCATATATATATGTTTTATCCGAATATTAAGTATAAAAAAATCCTGATTTGCTAAATATTACGATATTGATACTGCCAACGCCATCCAATATTGTTTTAGTAATAGTAATTATAATAATTAAATAAGCAATAATAGTTTCAACAGTGAAATCGTAATTTTACGCGAATGAAATCGTGGGGCAGAGCCAGTAGGTTTTATTAGTATGCGAAAATTGTGACAGACGGGGAGACAACGACAGGAGTAATCGAATAAAAGTTCCATTATTTTTATTTTGAAGTACGGAACCCCAAAAACATAATATTATTCCGTTTAGCTTATAAGTAAATACTAAACATTATTTTATTTGGCTCAAATCTATCGTGGTCTCATTTTTCATACGAAATTTTCCAATATGCTTCGTCTAGTAAATGCATTAATACAAAATTGTTTTGCATTTTATTGAAATGTTAAGTAGACCGATAATTAGTAACGAAATATTATTAAAAATAACAAAGTTAAACTTTCATTTCGTTAACGTTTATATTTTTTCATTACTTCCTTATAGTTACAATATTGAATTAATTAGTTAATAAAATATTTATTGAATAATTTACTTCACATTTCAACTCTTGTCTGTTTTAATAAACCGAATTAAATTTTTGTCAAATATTTCTTCAAATACTTTACTTTAAAATATCTCATTTTTACAATAATATGAATATTAACAGATTTTTGAAGTAAAATATTTGGGTGCGATTGTTAGAAGAAAATATTATGATTTTGCGTCACAGAGATGCTACTGTTAACAGTACATCTGTAGCTATGAATATAACGTCTTGAATTTGGCCAGCAGAGGAAGCATATATATATATATCATATTTACTAGTGCACCAACCCAATTAAATATAGTGACGTCACGCTTGCCAGATTTCTCGATCAGATCTGCCAATCTGCTCTCGTTATCAGGGCGTGTCGTTTACTTTTTCGTGGAAGTTGTGACCTGGCTAGTAAATAATTCTCATATCTTCTGACTCGGCTTGTTCACTGGAATCGTTTCTTACATTTATACATTTTTGTTATTTAATTAATTAAATGGAAACATTTTTCGTGAGAAGTACTAAATCTGTTGGTGTCAATATATCAATATTATTCAACCAGCGTGCAATGTTATCAATAATGTTCCGACGTTTTTGAGTAAAATTAAACAAGATCGACTTAAGTTAAAAGAATTAATTTTAATATGACGCGAAAACTTACTAAACAATTTGTATTTTAACTTTAAGACCTGTAGATAACATCAAAAAGTATATGCAAATGGTGAACAGGAGTTGTTCCCGTGAAGAAATTAATAAGCTTCATCCAGTAGCCGGTCTAAATGATTTTGACAAGACAATTATTAAACAAATAGTTTCATTGTTTTACTCTAAGAGTAAATATACGTCAGTGAAAAAAATATTGGAAAAATCAAAGGAACGTATTGAGAGTTTTTAGTGTGGTAAAACTTGAACAAAGAAAATTTTAATAGAACTTGGTCATAAGTACAAAACAACTCCGGAAGGAAAAAAGCTGTTGACGAGACGTGGGGTCGTTTGTGCTCGACTCAAATTTTTAAGGAAGTTGACGGAGTTGAAAGAGGGTCACGATTCTCGCCCAAGTATTTACCTTGACGAAGCTTGGATTAATTAAAATCATTGACTTAAATTAGCCTGGTTTGATGAAACCCATGAAGGGGACCTAAATAAAAATATTGGAAAAGGAGGCAGACTTCGAGTTTGTCATACAGATTGTCGCAAATATAAATTTTTTCCTGAAGCGAAACGGGTTTTTTGAGCAGTAAAATTGAACGATAACTACTAAATCATTCTAAAATAAATACTAATGGGTTTACAGATTTGTTTCTATGATTAATATCGAGCTTGGAAAAACCATCCGTAATTATTACGGATAATTACCACATACTACCTTACCAGTTACGACTCGCAGCAAATTAATCGCTCACCTACATCAGCGCCTAGGGTAGACGAAATATGAAAATGGCTTTAGGTCGATAAAATTGAATATTCGAATGCTAATTTAAAAGCAGAAAGTTAAATAAAAGGTACCATGGTATAAACCTGACATGTTTACTATTTAGGCCCATTAGCAGACTAACATGGTCATGAAGTTGTTAGTTTGCCATTTTATCACTGCAAATATAATCTTAAAAAATTTGTGTGGTCACAAGTTAAGAGAGAAGTGGCAAAGAAGAATAACACATTTAAAACTGCCGATGTCGAGAAATTACTTACATAAGCCCTACAAGACCAAAACTTGAGAGAGTTACACATCCCACGGCCTTTTGTTATTAATTTAAATAACGTTTCCAGTGATGACAAATAATTGAATTAATTTGTTGACGTGTGTGGCTTTCTCAAATCTTCGCCTTGTAGGCGTTTGAGACATTAGAAATGGCCAGATTGAGTAAATTTTCTTCTTTTTTTCTTGCGGCCAAACCAAGGGTTTTATTTTTAGTAATACTTAGTAATTTATTACTTAATTATAAATATTTATAACATAATAAGTTGTATTTAATTATCGAATTAGTTATTAATACTTATTTATTTTGATGTTACATAATATATTTATAATTTTATTATTAAATGCGTATTGTAATATTTATTGTTACCTATTTATAACTCTATATTTGGTGTGCATGAAGATTATATATTTAAATTAGATTATATATTATTATATATAAATTTATATTATTTATATTTTATGAATTATGATTAGATATTTATTATTTTATGATTTTATGAATATATATTTATTAGATTTAAATTAGATGAAGATTAGATATTTAATGTTGATGTTTAATTTCGTATGTGGCTTGTTGATAACATTACGACTCGAGCATTATGCATCACTAACCGTTGCTCTAAGACCTGTGGGTGCGAATGATCGATCAATATGCTCCATTTGGCTCACACGTTTTATGGCTTCACGTCTAAAGGGACCGCGGACGTATCATAAATAATTTGGTCTCCACTAACGAGGAATTTTTGAAAATGAAGTTCCTGGTTTAAAATTCATATGAAGAATAAAAAAAAGAAGACTCCATCGTTTTCAAATTATGTTATTTTTAAAAATTAAATAATGGAAAACGAGTTTTAATTTTTTTTTAAGTCAGGCTGCTGCCAGCAGCAACGGTCCCTTTATACGTGAAGCCATAAAACGTGTGAGCCAAATGGAACATAGTGACAAATCGCTGAAACAATTTGAAGGCGAAGAAAGGGCTATTCAATTAAAAAGACACAGTCGTAAATACATATTCATTGAAAATATCAATAAATTCATTATAACATTTGAAATCACATAAAATTCACAGCTCGAAACTTATTCAATCAGTCTGACATTTTAAAATTCTTTGGTGACAATCTTTACTCTGTGCGACTGTTTGACCACAGACCATTATGTGTTTGACATTGACATATGAACGTAATCAATGAGTCTTTTAATGTATTTGTAATATATAATTTGATATATTTGGAACACATATTATAAATAAATTTTACCTTTCTTCTCCATACAAACTTTAAGCGTGTCAAACCTACAACTCCTCCATGCGCGCAATATGCTTAAAAATAAGTACAAAGTTTTCTCTTCAAATATTAATCACGTATATACATCATGATAATTTTCACAACAGAAGCAATTATTACGATTTAATAAAAATTTAGATATTTCTGTCTATCTTTCCGCCAATCAATCACAGTTTCACAGGTACCTCAATTATGGAGGTATGTGTATGGTATTTTGAAGCATATGGTTCAGATAGGAGTCTCTGTATACAAAAAGCAAAGCGAAACTTTTTTTCACCATCCGATAAACTGTCGGAATGGTTTTTTAAAATTAAATTTAGATTTTATTCACTATTTTTAATATTTCCGACCTATTCGCGAAAATGTATTCTTAAGTGATATGCGATAAGTTATTTCCTTGATTAATCTTATAACCATGAATTTGGAAAATCTGAAGAATTTCTAGATACCAGTACTGAATTAGAATTGAAATTAAAATTATTCCATCTAAAATATTATAAAATATTATATTGAATTAAATTTGGCCAAACATGCAAAGAGAATTGGGGGGTATTAATGTTTCATATTCTGACATTTACTTGATCGGTTATTTAATTTTATTTCGTCTTGTGCAACAAAAAGATGTTAAATATTTAAATCGATGTTTATGAATAATTCTCTGAACATATTAATCAAAAAGAAAAACTTTTTATGCTGAATTATATTTTATTCTTTATTACATAAACATAATATATATTTAAGGTTTCGTAAATGAATAATTATAAATTTAAACTGAAGAACACAAGTATAAATTATTTTTATCTCTTTTTAATATCCCGCATCTCAGAGAAAAAACAGAGCGTATTTAAGATCAGTCATGAATCCATTCCTTCTTCGGTTGCTACCGTTTTTTTCGAAAACTGCTTGCCGCAAAAACTTTATGTTTGCTTATGTAATAAAAAAATTCAACTTCACATATTTCAGCTGTCTCTTAAAAATATTTAAAATTTTTAAAACTGTAAATTTTTAAAATAGTTTTGTTCCCTTAATTTGTCAAGCATGGAATGCGGGGACATATCATTTACTGGATTTTCTCACTCCCTCACCCCGTCTACATTTCTAAAAAATCTGAACCTAAAATTGTGACAAAAAATAGTTTTTAGAAACCAACAAAAAGATCGTAAAAAAATTATAAAGTTGATTCCGAATGTCATAATTTTAGAAATTTCAAGATAATATATATGTCGTATATATATCGATAAATATATGTGTCGATAATATATATGTATATAATAAAGTAAGGGACATTATATGAGGAAATATTTGGTAATTTTTGCGCTATGTAGACCATATTAGTGATGGTATTACAAGTAAAATAATTTCAATGAATTACAAAATCCTCGATGACCAAATCGGATTCCTTCTTGGATGGGTTTTGAGGTAAATTTTTTACAACAACTAACTACTTTCCACTCAATAAAGGTAACTTCTACCGAAATAGATACTGATTCATTATTATGTCAAAATGGATGGAAGGCAGCTGCAATTCCCCTTCTGGTCCTCGCGGTCGATAGTTTAAATATCACATATGTTATTGGAATCTTGTATATATTACAAAATTTTCTTGTAATATGAGATAAAGATTTTTAAAATATCACGGTTATTTATATTAAAGTAATGGATAAGTCGGATTATTTTTTGTAATTGGTTATGCTGATTTACATTTGAAACTAGTGACTGAAGTGGTCTCGATTAATTGAATAGAAAGGTACCAATTTACATTAAGTTTTTCAACTGGAAAATATGGAGAATTTTGAAAAATATGTTCAATAATGTTCTGCAACATCTTTTATTTTTTTTCTTACTTCTTTTGCTAATGTTAGAAACTCTTATGAGAATGCTCGCTTACATGTGAATCGTTTTTTTCGATTCACTCAGAAACTGTACAGACTGGTAAGTTTGCTAGAAAATCTGTATGAATTGTTCACAAATAATCTACTAAGAAGATTACGAGGAACTTTCGATGGTGAACAGCCCAGAAAATAGGTGGGCTTTAGGCCCATATATTCACGCTCTCACAGATAATGGTATGTTGTGAAGAAAAATAAATTGTATATCTCATTCATAGAATACTCGAAAGCATTTGATAATATTTATCATATGGCAGCGTGGAAAGCTTTAAAGAAAAAAAGAAAATATAAAACAAATATATCAGTATGTTGTAAGAAATATATGAGAAAAGAAAAGCAACGATCAAAATGAACCAAAAGGGTAGTGCGTTTCCGCTTAAAAGTGGAAAAAGACAATGCGACCCCATTTCACCCAACCTGTTTACTATTCTACGGCAACATATTTTTCAAAAGATTGACTTAAACGGCGGAAATCTACATCACTCAAGATTTGCCGACGATATTGTCATACTAATCGATAATTACAAAGATTTGATGTATAGGTTACAAGCCATATATGAATAGAGTAGGAAGTGTAGCTTAGAGATGAAATCTACGAAAACATATATAATGACAAACGAAAACCATACTCAAATTGAAATAAGAGACCCATCAATAAAATACGTAGAAGAATGTGGCTAGACAAATAGAGAAGTAGAGAAAAGATTAAAAAAGTATGGAATAAATACTGGTCCTTAAAACACATCTTCAAAGCCAAACTAACCTTAGCATTAAAGAAAAAGGTATGGGATTCAACAGTATGTCTAATTGTCATGTATGGATGCTAGAACTGGGCACTAATAAAAAGACAATATCCAAAATAGACACTTCAAAGATCTGTAGAATGCAGCAACCTTAATATCAAGCTGCAGATCGTCGCCGTAAGACTAATAGCAGGGAAAGAACCAAGCTGATCGACGCTGCCTACATTAGTTTGCTAACTAAAATGGGAATGCTTGAGCCACATGGAACGCCAAAATGATGGTCTGAGTACATTTTACACTGGTACCTGAGTGACACGATTCGGCCGCGAATAGAGAGCATCATGGCCACAGCAGGAATTACATGAATGAGAATAGCTGCTGACAAGAGTCAGTGGGGAAAAATGAAGTTGGTCTGCGAATGGTTATCCCAAACAAAATATGCATGTCATTGATAATGATAAACATTTTTGAAATATTATTATTGAAAGTGAATGAGGAAATGTTATTACTATTGTCGTTTATTGTTACTGTTATTATTATTATTAGAATTTTGACCTAACATAATTTTTTTTTAGTTATTGCTTCGTATTTACGATTTTGTTAACAATACTGTTAATATTACTAGGTATTACCTGGTACCACTAATATCATTATTTATTTCATGAAAGTGAAATAATTTAATTCCTGAATTTAACGTTATTATTATCTATTTTAATGTTATTTGAACCATGAATCTTTCATCAGGTTTGGGAAACAAACAGTCTAAATACAAATAAAATAAAAATTAACTGTAGAAAATACATACATTCAATAATGAGAATCGAATTAATTGTTGATCAATTTGTCGTAGATTAAAATAAGTTTTTTTGGTTGCCTGATTCAAAAAATGAGATATTAAGAAATAAGTCGAATCTTAATATTTAATTATTTCTTTGTTTCTTTTAATAGTTTCTAATAGGATATGTATTTATTCATTAAGTGAAAAACAACAATAATTTTAAACGTCTCTCTTCAGATTATTAAGGGAATTGCAACTTCGCGTCTTTTGATATTACTTAATAAAATTGCATTATATTCAATTAACATATTATACTCATATTAAAGAAACTAAAATTATAGCCTCAAATATATGCGCGAACCATGATCAAAGATATGAACTACATGAAAAACTATATAAAAGAGATAGGCGTATTGAAATCGAGAAAAACTACAATTATTCTGGAGAACAACTTCCAGAGCGTTAATAACGCGTCTATATAAAATAACTTACCTGCTTTCGTATTTATATTTCACGTAATATTTTTACACTTTTCATATATTTTACCCTCGTAAATATATTATGTTCATATTTTCTGATTGTTTGAGCAAGAAAAGTTTATCAGAAGACATTGCATTGGAAGTACAAGTAATTAAGTAAATATTAAGTTCCCTTGATATCTAATGCCTACGCTATTGGACTTAATTGGAATTGAAGCTGTATAATTCACATGATTTAAACGTTGTAGAAAAAAGGAGATAAAACTGTACAAAAACGGTTATGACATTCAGTTGATTTCGTCCTTAGTTTCGACGATATTGCTTCTCACGTTACAGATGTCATAATAATCCTTTAAATAATTTTCTTCATCCATAAGTAAATTTCCATCGTTCTGTTGATTTTTTTATGATTATTTTTTAGGTAGCTTAATGATGTAAATACTATAACCTTAACTAGAAAGAAGAGAGCGAGGGGTCAAATCTATCGGTTCAAACCTATTATTAATTTTTCACTTTATAACGAATTTGTTAAATTAAACTTAAGAATATATATTTAACATTTCATCTTAAACTATTTCCTAACTTATGTCTCAAAAAGTAAGATCGATGGGAAAATAATTTTTGCTAGCAAACATTCATTTTTTACTGAGCCATAAAAGTATAATTCCTACGTTTACTGAAATCTCTACTGCAAAGGACTACTGTAGTGATGTTAATATTGTTATAGTTATGCAGCATATAATTTTTTGCATGCATCAATGCTTGTACGTATCACTCCACATTTCGAAGCAATTTCCTAATGTACCTAGTAGCTGCCAGACTGGACATGTGACAAATGGAAGATCGAGTTATTGGTTTAATTTTACCCACATCAGATAATTGAGTTGGTATACAATTAAAATCTCAGCAGCAGTACTATCATGAAAATTGACGTAGACTCGATTCAAAAGATGAAAACTGACGTAGACTTGATGTTTTTATAAGGCGGTTACATCCTACGTGCTTTGATTTTTTCCACGTTTAAATGATTTTGAAAAACGCATAATTTGCTAACATGTATTTCCTGTAGGCATGTCTCAAATTTGTGGTCGTATGGTGTTAATTTGTTGACTTTAAAATTTTTCATCTATTACCGGCTCTACAGCTCAGCAGTAACATTTAAAAAAAGTGTCATTAAAAAAGTAATAGGATCTAAAAAGTATTCATATTATAATTTTTGTAGTCCTTTGACTTATCAATGAATTACATTTATCGGTATAGAAAGAAACTACCAGAAAAGCACTATAAAGGGATAATTTTTAGAATAATAATTTTGTGAACATAGTTTTATAATTTACATATAATCACATCTCCAAATATCTAGATCATTATTACTGAAGAAAAATTATGTTTTTGAGTGGTAATTTATAAATGCTCGTCAATTGCAACCCTTAAAAAATCTGCGGTTTAGATTAAAATTAAAGCAGTCAGTTGGATAAGGTAAATATCGTACTATAGATGAAATAACAAAAGTTCCTTATTATGGTACTTGGCCATCTGGATTCAGTAATGCTTACATCTATATACCTCTATCTTCATTTATGTTCATCCACCTTGTGGTAAAATAAATCTTGGAGGTGAAAATTGACCTGGAAATAAGATATTGTGCTACATTTTTAAGAATTCGTATACAGACGATCTAAAATTACAAATTCATTCTATGATCAAAATTATTTTTCTTAATTTTGATTGAAATATTTCCGAAATAAGTTGGATAAAAAGTGATCTGCAAAAACACCATATACCCTATACCATTATATTTACATAAAATTAATAAAGAAAAGCAAAACCACAGTTACCAAAATAATAGTATATAGTGACAGGTATTGTTTAAAAAAAACAGTGTTGTTTTTATGCGTGTTGTCCTTTAGAAGAAATTAAAAAATTAACATTCTTATTACCATTACTTCCAATGAATGTAATTTTGGATGTGACTATAAGCTTACTGAGTTATACATAACATCAATATTTCTTTTTTAACTTTTGGCTTTTTAGCATTTGCTTTTGAGGGTCTAATAAGACTGAGCATATTAGAAGGCGCTGCGTGACTTAGCGGTGCTATTATCTATTTCTACAAGTATCATTTTTATCCGTAGCAAAGAGACAGGAAATAAATATATAATAAATATAGCTTAGTTTATATTTTACAGCTAAATGAAACTACGTGATGTAGTATTATCTTTACTTTATTACAATTAGTAACCGGAACCTAGGTTTCGTTTTATGACAACATCTTCATGTGGGCAATTTGAAGAGATCTCTTTAAATTGTCCACCTGAAGTTACTGTCATACAACAAAACCTAGATCGTGGTTAACAATTTGAATAAAGTAGGCATAATACTGTAGTTCCATTTAGTTATAAATAAAAATTAAGGCATGATTCATTTCTACAATATTAGCGCCAAATATATTCAAACTTAAGTATAGGGAAATTTGCGTATTATAGTCGACATATTACGTAAATATATCCAAAGTATTGGAAAAAGCTAAGTGAATGTCTTGAAAAACAAAAATAAATTAAAATCCTGAAAATATTTTTATAAAGTCATCAATAATATTTTGTTTTTCGTAAAATTTAACAAAAAAATACATGACTTTAGACGCAAAACTTCTTCCACGAAGAGCATTCTTGGAAAGGAAAAAAAAATATTAAGATTTTCTTGCAATAAAAACAGGAAAAATTTATGTATCACACATATAGCCGGCCTAGAAAATTAAAGTGGTTAAATAAAAAAACACACAAGTTTTAGGAAATAGCGTTTAGATTTGAAAATTTCGTTCATTATGTAAATACTTGGCACGAAAATAATAAATATACATTCACTTCTCTTTACATTATATTGTACTGAGGTCGCAAAGCGTATCACTTATTATTCTCAAAAATGCGTACAGAAATTGCTCGATGGATGCTTTGGCTGTCTTGATGGAACCTGCCGATTTCGTGATTGCGGAACGCGTGGCTAATTTCGTTTTGGCAAGGGATAGGAGTTTTAATGCTGTGTCCTTACGCTTTTAATTCTTAGCAGAGGACTCCTTCTTCATAGAAGGAGAAGCAATTCAGATATCGCTTGTACCCATTAACACTCTGGTTGAGTCTAATGTGCTCTAAAAGGGGTCCATAAAATTTTCTTCCTTGAAGTATCTGAGCGGTTGAATGAGACCTGGCTCAAAAGCGACTTTAATAGTACCTCACAGATTTTAACGGGGAATAGCACCTTCTGCATCAATTTGTTAAAATTCGCTCTAAGCAACAGCTTGACTTCTCCTTGTGGTTTCAAGGCGAAGGACGTGAATTACATTTTTTTTTACAACAAATAGCATGGCGGTCAGCGTAATTTAATACAGAGAATGTGTCAAGTTATTAGTAGAGTAGATTCAGGCGATTTCTTAAAATGTGGTATTTTTGGTTATCGTCACTTCCTGAAGTACGTTCTTGAAAGAATGGAGATTTTGAATGTGTAATTGATTAAGGACAATCCTTAGCCTTATTGGACACAAGTGCTGGACGGTAGTAATGGCATATTATTATGAGATTTTCGAAGATTCTCTTTTTATATGAGTGGGATGTTATAAGTCTCTGGAGGGTCCCTTACACATCAGGAGCTGTTAAGGTGGCGATGGTCTTTAGGTTAAGATAAATATATTTATTTTGACTCCATTAACACTCTTGTTCAATTTTATATAAGATCTGCTTCATACTGAAAATGCATTATTTTTTATTTTGAAGTGTATATGTAAAGAACTCTTACTAATGGAAGCTTTTAAACTGTTCGTATAAAACAAGTAATTAATTGTTTTTTTATATTACATTTTTGTTCCCTATGATTTGAAAAATTAAGAGAAAGAACACTTTAACCCTACCAAAAATTAGATATTTTCTCCACATATTTAATACCTAATAAAATGAATTTACGTTTTATTACGAAACCACGCTGGCACGTAGGGATGCACGCATCAAGCACTCGTGAATACGTGCACCCCATATACCCACACACACATAAATTTAAAAATGAAGTATAATCCAAAATACGGGATAGATTAGATCGTGTCCAGGCTTCTGACAAAATTCAACTTCTTTGAAAATGACTTTTCAAACTCAAACACTTCAAACCCATAGCTACTACTTATATAGTCTATATATATATATATATATATATATATATATATATATATATATATACATACATATATATATATATATATATATATATGTGTATACTCTTGCAAAAAAGTGCATTTATAGGATTAAACAATATCAGAGTTGTTTTATTGTTATTTATTATTGAGATATCGATTTTACCTACTTCAGTCATTAAAAATGCGAATAAATAAAAAAAACGATGCAAAGTCCACAGACGAGCATTTTCATACTGGTACATTAAAAATGGCTAAAGTTCATTTTTTATTCATTTAACATAAAATTTTAAAATTTAGTAACGAGCATGGCCTCCTCTAGCTAAAATAAATGCGTTTAATCTGCTAGGCTTGCTTTCGTCGACGGTTTTTATCATTTCCTGAGGAATACGTTCCCATTCAGCGACGATCACATTTTTAAGGGCCTAAATGTTTTCTGGAACTGGTTTTACGGCTATGGCGCAACGTATGAGATTATCCAATATGTGTTCTATCGGATTGAGGTCGGAACTTCTAGTTGGCCAGTCTAACCGACAAATTCCGGCCTCCTGCATACACGCATCAACGTCTCTAGAGCGGTGGGCGCGAACGCTGTCGTCCATAAAAATGGACTCGCCTCCAACTGCTGTTAATGCGGGTTAGGCATGAGGAATAAGGCCAATTTCAATAAAAACTAACTCGGTACGGTCGTCTGAGTTAATACCAGCCCAAAACATTACGGAGCCTCCACCTTAAGGGGTGTTTTACTCAAAGCACACTTCTGCAAAGCGTTCTCCAGGTCTTTGTAAGACTCGCCGACGTCAATCCTCACCACTAATCGATATACGAGCTTCATCGGAGAATAAAACACTATTCCAGTCTTGTTGAATCCATGACGAAAACTTTTGGGCGAATCTCAATCTGGCAACTCGATGCTCACCGAACAACGTAGGTGCCCGAGCTGGGCGATAGCTACGTATATTGGCGATCTGAAGTCTTCTTCTGAATGTCCATAGGCTTACCCGTATACCTCTGAGATGCTCGAGGTTCTGTTTGAGATCCGCGTACGTAACTTGATGATTTCGTAGCCTTTGACTGACTATGAAGCGGTCGTCCCGTGGCTCAGTGCACCGTTTTCTTCCAGAATCGGGCCTTCCACTGACGGAACCCAATTCTTGGTATCGTTGCCAGGTACTTTGGATGGTAGAACGGCTCACATTATACTGCTGAGACACATAACATTGGCTACAGCGTTCTTCAAGCAGCGCAATAATTTTACTTGCTCTTATAGTTTTTTTTTCAATCATACTGAGAACAACAAGCAGAAGTGAACTAATGCAGCAAACAGCAGAACTTTAATTAAAATTTATTCGTTAAATTAGAAAACGTAACAAATTAAACAGAAGTTAATAAGAGTTGAATTTGATTTACCCCCAAAAAATACGTTTTTGTCAGTGAAAGAGAATTTTCATTCAAAAAGAATAAATTCCAAATTTGGAACGTTCGTTTTTATGTGCCAGAATACACTATACTTGTCAGTAACAATTACAATTAATACAACCTCTTAATAAATAATATTTTGTTAATGATATGACAAAATAAAAACCGCCCGTTTTTTATGAAAAAGGGTGTATGAGTGTATATATATATATATATATATATATATATATATATATATATATATATATATATATATATATATATATATATATATATACATATATTTTTTTTTAACCCGTTTAACCTCATATGTCACACAATGAAATCCAGGTGTTTTTTACCATTGAAGTTGTTTTTAATTTTACTAGCAGTACTTTAAGAAAAATTAATGGAACTCTATCGGATGAATCCAAAGTTCAAAGTGAAATTAAGAGTGGTGAAGCATCGTCTCCATCAATTTAATTCAAAACTTGCTTCAAGGTGTTTTTGAAACAAAGGATATTTTCAGTACCGACCGAAGTAATAATTTTCCAATAAAAATTAGACAAGTTTCATCTGCTGTAATATGTATTTTAAATATTTTTATCGTTGGCATTTAAAAATTAACAATACATTTTTATGTTTAAAAAAATTAAACGTGGTTGTAAAACAAAAATTAAGTTAGTAATGGATACAAAAAAACCATAAATATAAAAATATATTTAAGGAAAAAACTAGTTTAACACCTATATACCTTATGTGCTAAAGACATTATTTCTATAGACAACATTTTGCTCAAATAGGAAATAAAAAAACCAATATTTTTAGGTTTTAAAAACTTCTTTTGTGTCTAATAAAATTAATTGTTAGTAACATATCCGTTAGTAGCTAAAAAGTAATGCAACAACTACGGCTACTAACTTTTAGATTAAATTAAAAGTAAATTTTTCCATTCTTGAAAGCTTGGGATGAAATAATTACATTATCAATTCAATATCTGCCATCAAACGCTTTCTATAAAAGCTCTGTAGTAAAAAATTAGCACTTCAATGTAGCTTCCTGAGAACGTTGGTTTCTCCCGTTTTAAGAAGTTGATTACACACATAGACTTAAGTTTCAAAAGCCGTGTGTAGTTTTTTTCATTTTTAATATATCTTCATACTGATATTTATACTTATTCATTTTAATTTGAACTAGGAGCCAAACGCCAAAACTTCAAACTATTCCATATTTGCCGCTGCCATATTTGATTTTTGGTTTCTTTTTATTAATTATCTTATTTTTCGAATATAATATTGAAAGTATTATATCATAAGAAACTAATTTAAATTTGTCTTCATTGCTACCGGTAATCCTAAACCAATTTGAACTCAACCACAGATTGCACCGTTTTACAAACGCAATTTTTAGTTTCCTATTTTTTGTGTTTGCATACGTGTATTATGTAATTTACGCACATGGACCAGTATACGCAAACACACGTGTTTACGCACACTAACACTGAATAAACATCCATCAAAATAACTAGCTTTTTAATATTACCTAAAATTCTAATAAAACTCTTTAATAACTTTAAATTATAAAATATTTTTATCATATTTACGCTTCTTCTGTCTACATTATTGTTTGATTGACGATTAATGTCATTATGTGTCAACACAATCTCCACTTTTTTCATAAATAAGTACATATTATGAAAAAAAATTGAAATATAATAATGAATTACTAGATCATTGTGAAATATTTAATAAGTAATAAAGTTGTTCAGCTCTTTTAAAGACAATTGAAAGTAAATTAAAGAGTGCAATATATTATTTTAACAGTCATGTAACTATGGCTTCTAAGCTTCTGAAAAAATTGATAAAAATAGAATAAAGGAAATATTTTAAATGCACTTCATCGACAATTGTGACATATTTCAATATTTTCATTGGCTGGGAAATTTGTTTAATACTCACAATATTTTTAATTGATATCAAAATTTTGTTTATATTAATTAGTTATTTTGAAAATACTAAATATATTTCATTTAATGAATTGCGAAAGAAATATCTGTCTCACATTTTTATGGAAAATTTCAGAAACCGAATTGTGAAATGTGCTAAATAAGAAAGATTAAGTCAAGTAATTTTGAGTTTAATCATGTTATAAAACATTCATAATTAAATATAACAATAACTTGCAAAATGCCTGTATAATAAATACAAAATACGAAAATTATTTGAAAGAAAATAAAAAAGTATCTGAACACTAACGTACATAAAAAGTAATTAAAAATTGCTTTCAACATCACATAAAACCCACAACGGAAATATTAACCACCCCAAACGAAGTTTACGTAAACTTAAAGTAGCTCATTACAAGTTCGCAACATCGCTGTATGCGAGGGGGTAGTGAAAAGGGAGGCAAATCTCTTCAGACTTCGGCGCGTCTTCAGTGGACGACACATTTCAATATATCCGGAACATGTTCTCTGTAAATACAAACAACTGTATGCTATTTAGGTTACGTGACGTGTAAAATTTAGTCCCTCCATGGGCTTGTTAAATTATTAAGGCAATTTAGGGTTCAGAGCCGTAGTTTAGGGTTGCACGTAAATAAGTTAGACAATGGGGTGAATAATATGTCAAGTAACTTTTAGGTTTCATGAAAACGATTACTATCGATTTCAAGTTACAGTTTTAAGTTAGATGAAACCTTGAATCGGAAAGTATAGAGAGAGATGAAGTTAAGTAGTATTTGAAAAATGAAATCCGAATTTGATCGTATAATATAATTAGGTATATACAATAAAACAAAATAATCTTCAACATCTTGATACCAATAAGGTGAAAGCGAATTTAATGGGATCAGAAGTATGAAAAAGGGGATATTTCTTTTTCAAAGACCGGATTATCTGACGTTCTACATTAGTAGCTGTATATATTCACGTAATTTAAAAAATTACGGTGAAGGTACAGCGATATTACAGCAATTCTACTATTTTAATACGCAGAAGAGAGAGAGTAAAGAAGTATTAGCAAAATCAATGATAACAAATGAAAAACACGTTTCATTTCATTCAATAATTTCAAAATACAGGAAACATAATATATTATAAAGAGTATGCATGTAAGTATTTGTTTTATTTTCTTTTAATAAAGCCTTTTTTTACAACTTGTGTGAACCGATTGTGTGAACCAATTGTGTGAACCGATTGTGTGAACATACCGTTAGAATGTTCACACAATCGGTTTAGAGAAAAAATATCTCATCTCATCCCACGCATTTATTTTTGCCACTAGAATATGCCTCTACCATTATCAAAAAATGAACTAGGTATGTCAACGTACAAAGATTGTAATCGGATCTATGAAAGGGGGCGTAAATCCTATTTTTCGGCTTTCAGACTTTACTTCTCATGTTATAAAGCATTTTTCTTGCATGAAACTCTACTTGTTATTGTGTTTCTCTTATATTCCATATCTATTAGTAAATTTGTATTATTCTATTCCTAATAGCGCTTTTGCCGATCTTCGAAGATTTAATTGTTTGTATGTTATTCTGAACTTGAAGCAGTTTTATCTTCCGTCGATTAACTATATACCTGTTTAATAAGTGTATATTATTATACTTGATTTTTTGTGAGTTTCAACAAATTAAGGAGTGACTAGAGAAATATATCCTTAAGGTAATTTTTCATTCTCTTATTAAAGTGTGGTATAGATTTCATCTTTTCATGAAAGACTGATTTTAAATTAAGCGTATAAATATGGCAGTGTAACCAGTCAAGCAAATTGGAACCAATTCTTAAGTTAATTGGTTGATTGGTATGCCAATAAATCAAATTGGTATCATTTCTACTCTTAAAATTACTCTTACAAAAGTGACCCTACCTCAAAAAGCAGTCGCATGCTTAATTTAAAATTTTTTTAGAGATACTTTCCCATTAAAAGATATTATTCTCACTGCAATTCAAATAAAAATGTTTAGAACCACTTATGAATAGAACAATTTGTTATGCATAATAAAAAACAATTTATTAAATTTTCATTGGATATTTTTCGATCTTTACATTCGATAATGTCATGTATTTGCAATATACCATACCGTCTAGAATCTATGAAGTAAAATGGCTTCTTCCTCTTCTGTATTCTTGTTTAACTATCCAACCTTGTTATCAATAGGACACTGGAGCTAACATTTTTGTCATTATTTGGAGTTTTTCGTTATACACCAATGCCAAATAATTGTCATCGAACCTAAGTACTTGTTTTAGGGAGCTACAAACCATAGGTGACGTGGTATGTAGATAATTTTTTCATATCATGATCATTTATTGATCACAGATCTATAAATATACGTAAACAAATAATAGGATTTAAATTAAGGAATTTTGCAAAAGCAAATAAATAGTTTAGTGTAGTTTCAAGTCGTTATGCAATCATGAAAGGCGTTTCCTCTGGCTTGATGAAAATCACATTTTTTCCTCACCACAACTAACCTAAAATCTGAAATATACATTTGTCACTCTGATTAAGATCTGGAAAATACGGTGGTCGATTCATGGTATCCAAGTTCAGCTACTATAGTTTAAGTCGAGCAGTGTACTGTAAGGGAACTGGTCTATCTCTATTCGTCAATCTTGGCTACTTAATTGCAAGCTGCCTTATAATTTTTTCTAACTAGTTATACCATAGTAGATATCTGCTGTGATCGATTGATAATTTTTCACAAATCTGTGGTAGATAATGTAAAGCTCTGCAACAGCAAACAAATATCATTAGGTTTTTTCAGTGATTATTCGGTTTTCGGTAACGGAAAAAAGCCAAGCTTCATAACGATTTCTCTCCTGATGCTCATTTATTCATGTGTTATCTAAACAACTTTATAACTTTACCGATGTGCTTTATATGTTTCAATATTTTTGGTACAGTAACGTCAAATCTGCTGTTAATTCATGGTTAGTTTGAAACGTATCCGGTTCCACTGCAGTTTTCAATTCATCATTATCCATCTTACTCTCAGGTCGCCTACGCTGTTCATTTTAAACACCATAATCAACAATCAAAGTGTTTGAAACTATCGTAGCACTATGCGTTCATAAGCTACGTTGTTGCCAACTATTCTTTAATGTTACGAGCTTTCTCTAGCTTGCATTAGTTCCGCTAAGAAACTCATTTTGGAAAATAATGGGAATTTATATAATTACGAAATTAATAATATAAAATTTAATACGCAGAAGACATTTCAAAAACTTAATATACAAAAGTTACTTCAACCTCCAACAAAATATACGTTTGAGAATTTAACGACGTATTTTCCCAAGAAAAAAGTATCAAAATGAAATCAGGGAATCCAGCTATACATTTGCGGTTACGGAATATTTATTCTTTAATATTATAATAATAAAAATATAAAATTAAAAATATTTATATATTAGGTATATTTCATTATATATACATGTGTGTATATACATATATATATATATATATATATATATATATATGTATATATATATATATATATATATATATATATATATATATATATATATGCGCTGCAACTACAGTCGACGCCGTAGTATGTTGCATTGAACGGTATGGAACGATGGTGGGCTGTACTGATATTTATCAATTTGTAATGAGGGGCTTAATTCCACCGACCAGTAATAAGGTATTCACTGTTATAGTTTTTACATTTGCTCAGCGTGGCGGTTATAGTAATATATAATTTAATACGCAAAAGACATACCAACTTCAAACAAACATCCGTTTGAAAGCCCAGTGACTTACTTTCCCAATAATCATTCAAAATTATATTAATTTAAAAACAGGGAATCAAACTATCCATTTGAAGTTATCAGATTCCACGTCTAGCTCCGTGCGCGTCAATGTGTTTCAAAGTGTTGATATACTTTAGAGAATTTTTAAATCAAACGTAGTAACGTAATGAATAAAATGATAATTTAACAGAGAGCGATCGAAATTAAGTTGGAGTATTATCGCATTACGAGGATAACGTACACATTTAGGCCTTCACAAAAATTTAAGAATACATAACAGTTCTAGTGAACTATTTACAGTATACACTTAAGCACTTATAAAAAGTTAGGTGTACATAGGAGTTGTAGCTCATGTTACACACGTATTTATAAAAATTTAAGTGTAAATAACAGTTTAATAACTTATTTACAACACACACTTATGCATTTATAAATAATTAAGGGTACATAGCAGTTATATCAAAATAATTACATTCAACATTTATGTGTTTATATAAATATAGGGTTAAAAACAGTTCTAATAAACTATTTACAATACACTTTTAGACGTTTATAAAAATTTAAAGATACGTAGCAATTCAATTAAACTATTACTATTTTAAGACTAAGATTATCTCAAAAAAATATTTATTGAAATCTGTCCAGGCTTTTCCGATAAGCTTTAAATAAACTTGTAATGAACATGTTTTTTATAATTCATATTTTAGCAGTATTCATAGATTGAACTTTATATAGATTGAATTATTTTATAGCAAATGTTAAAATGTTTTAGAATAATTATGATTATCTATATAAATTCCTACTTACCTCAAACGGAATATAAATTTTAATAAATCTACCTAGTATTAAAAATTATCTAATACTGCATTTATCTCCTGTAAAATTATAAACGTTTTTGACTGTTAAAACGTGCAATATATGCGAACTAATATGCCTTATCAGTGTAAGTTTTTATGTCAAACAATTTCTGACAAAAATGGCTCTCACAGTCGGGAAAATGGACGGAAACAGGAAATGATCTTATATCGGTCGGTTTTTTACCTTTACAGGTAAGGAATCTTGATAATATGAAGAACTACAAAAAGGACATTTCTATGTTATTTCGTGACGGTAATAGTCCTAAATAAATGGAAACCTCGAAATTGTATTGGTGTGGAACATTCATTTTACTACCATTTTTAGCGTTTCGTAACCAAAGATTTGAACGAAATCACAGTGTTATGTTAACATAGTCTATCTTTTAACTGTATATATTTATTTATGTCTATATGTATTCGTTAATCTTTCGTCGTTACATGCGCAAAAACTACATACATCTTGAATTTATTTTGACAACCATTTTTTCAGAAACATTAAAAAATTTACACATAATGACATTTTCTTACTAAGGCATCACCTATACTCTCACATTTCTATATAAAGGGTAAAGATTGGCAATTGAGCTTAAAACTTATAAAAGTATGTAGATTTTCGTCCCAAAACTCTAAATAGTGTTTAAAACAATTTAAGATTATATTTTAGGGGTCCGAAATAAGTGAGGGGGTGTGAAAATATTTTTTTTCATCATATAAATAGTTGATATTATTGAAAAGACCTCTTTAGGTAGATCTAAAATCTCTTATTATTTTTATTAAGAAATAAAAATTCTTCGGACATTAAACATTAATATTTTTAGATATATCGCATTACAAGGTTTGTATCAAAAATCCCGTTACATATTTAAAAAAAAAACTTCAAAAATACTAAATATTAAATAAAAGTACTATGAGCAATAAAAGTAGTGTCTTTAGCAAATTCCCAATATTTTTACGCCTGTGAAAAATTTGGTAGGCAATATATTTTCATGAACAAAAATAATTTTAATATTTGCAAACATTTCAACGAAAACGCTATGTGTTCTTAAATGTTTAATATTTTATGTGTACATGTGAATGCCACCCTCGCAATGCGAGTTCTATTCATATTTAAGAGAGTTATTTTATTTAAGCGGAACAAATGCGGCGAAAACGTGAAAGGAGATATTAGTAATTGTTTTACGAGCTGTCAGTAATAAAACTGAAAATATACTGGTAATAGAATACCTAATGTAGTGCTATTTGTGAAAGTTTCTAATATGTTAGTTAAAAATAACCTTTTACTAATAGTCTTCAAATAATTATTGGAAAAACTATTCTGTCCAATTTTTATCGACGTGTATTTGAAAATAGGTTTTACTTCTCCGTCAATAAGTCTCGTATATTTTCAATAATTTATTAATTTTCCTTATGAATGAATATGATTGACATTATATAAAATTCGTAGCATTTTTTAATTATATTAATAATTAATGCTTTTGCACTTGCAAGTTTATTCGTCTACATTAATATTAGAATTAAGGAACGTTTGATGGTTTGTGACTCAACAGGTTGGAAAATATGTGAAATACGTTTACGTTTACTTCTCACTTCATATATTTACCTTGAAATGTCTATGTGTATAAAACATAAGATTATTCCGTAACCCTTGAAAGGTTACGGAATCATCATATATGTTAATACGCTAAGGTTTTAAGATGTTACTCTCCCTTTTTAGAAAAAACCTCACAACTAATCCACATAAATTATATATCATTTTATAGATAATTGCTTGCTCTACCGGCATCCACACCTAAAAAAATTATTATTGCTATTGTTTTTGCAAATTAATTAATTATTAAAATTATATACACAAAACAGCAATGCTGCCATCTAACGGCTCAACGTCAATACGATTGACGGTCGGTAAAATATTTGTTTAATTTCAAATCCACTCACGTATAAATAAAGTGGTGCTTTAGCTCAATGCTTTTGATACTTGCCCTCTATATGTCAATTTTTGTAAAATATTTGTTTGATCTGTCATCTGAGCTTCATAATGGAATAAATAATAATGCGAAGACTTCGCACGGGTCACGCTAGTATCCTTATATTATATCAATATTTTCGATGCGTTTACTAGAATGAGGATTGATATGAAGCACTTTGGACGGCGCAATGACAACAGCAGTGCTTTTGCGCGGGAGGTAAACTCATTCGATAAGGTTAAGGTTAAAGTTGAATACCACAACTTTAACGCTAGCGGAGCTACAGTTGACAACTAGTCGTTATTTAAAATAAATTTAAACATTTTTCTAAGGAAAGAACGGTGGAGCTAATATGATTAAAATATTTAGTAAATTTGTTTAAAGCTTTCTCAAAAGTAGAATTTTAGTAAGTTGTAGATAATAATATTGGCCAGTGTATAAATTTCACCAAGTGCAAAAATGTTGTCAAGTCTGAGCAATTTAATCGTAAAGGAAAATTTGTAATAATAGTTCAAATATTATTGCCCTAATATAGTTTTCATCACAATGAGGCATCTATTCTAATATGAAGCGGAAAATATTGTTTGTCGCCGCTAATATATTGGAATACATATCACATAAAAAAATATTCTTATGTTAAAAAGCGCATAATTCATACAAAATTATAAGCTACTTATTACATTATTTCTTAATTTATAAAAATAGATTAGTGAAAAAAATATTAAAAAACTAGGGAACATTGATTAAGGAATTCAAGGTAGAGAGATATTGATCATACAGAATATTTTTGCCGATATAGTCCACCCCTGACAACCGAAAGCGTTTAGTTATGTTGGGGGAAGAGCGGCATAATTGAGATATTCTACCCATGCGAAACGGTGATACAGAGCTATTGCTATACAAATTATTTAAGCATGTGATGGTTATTTAAAATGAGAGTAATTTGTCTCAAAATAAATTAATTAAAAGTAAAAGGATTCATTAAATTAATTTCGATTTCCTTTTAAATGAAGATATTTCAGTTTCCTGTAAAAGTTTTCTGAGAATAGTATTACTGTCGCTTGATTTAATCTGAAGTCGATAAGATGAAAATCAATCTGGTGATCTGTCACACCGATTCTTAATTCGTAACGCTCTTCCGCCTTAAAATGCATAAATCGTGAAGACACCAAGAAATTAAGCATTTTGTTGCATTTTAAAATACACTTCTAGACATCATCTTGTATTGCGACTGGAGTGGAGACTTAATACCCGTAAATATTTTCAGAAGAACCGAAAAATCTGATTCTATTAGCCACAAGTTAGCAGCAGCTGTGACGTACTATAATACCTCGTATTTTAATAATGTTATTCTTATATAATCCATTGCAAACATTTCTGTTATTTAGATAATTTCTGGTTACTCTGTATAAATTATGATTGTGCATGTTTTTTCTATGATTCGGTTCTTCTTTCTTTGAGAAATTATGTTTTATAGCTATAGTTTTTCAAGCACTCTGCTAAAATAAAAACTGAATACAAAAAAATTTCACCAATATTCTGTACCTGAATATATGATAGACAAAAATGTAGTTGTCTAATTTTTGTCTATGGAAAAAGAACGAGTAATATTTTGTTATGTAACTCTCCTTTTCTTTCTCCATACACTCTGAAAAACAATGATTACGTGCGAGTGGATTACAATAGCTTCCTGTGATTTTTACCGGGTCATCTATGTGTATACCTAGCGGGAGACCATTTAAGACCGTTATATTTTTATTCACTTAATGTATGCAAGTGAGAACTAAGAGTGAAAGTCATATTAATGAGCACATACCCAACACACATGACTTTTTATTATTTCACCAAAATTTAAATTTACAACTCTTAAGTATCCTTTCAACTGGACATATTTTTCTGACGGCATTGTATAAAGATAAATAGGCATTTTATCCGATCCATTGAGTCTAATCCTCAGAATTTAGAGAAAAAACCGAATTATAAAATTAATTAAATTTAACAATGGCTTAGCTGACTTACGACACAGTATTTAAAGACCAACAAAAATTAGTACTGTTGAAGATGCACTATCATTACTCGAAGTGTCATTCATGTTGCCACCTAAGTTTGCATCCAATATCGCTTGACATAAATATTCACATCGTTCAGTGCCTCATTTCATATAACACTATTCGTTGTTCCAATAACAATGTTCTCTCCAATGTCTTTTGGATGTGGTCCAAAAACGTAATGTGAGCTCTTCTGCGAAAATGTTGCTAGATACTTTTTCAATATACTGTTTTCATATAAGGTTCATTCATTTTCCATATGTTTCTTAGGCTTACATTTTTTCCGTAATTTACTTACAAATGACAAAAACAAAACCCTTTTAATTTTGTCCTGTCCGTCTGTCTGTCTGTTGATCTATCTCTGTTTGTCTGTCTCTCTGCCCGTCACAGCCATTTTACGCTCTGTGACATATAGATGGAGGGAAAAACGGATGAAAGTGTGATCGATCAAATTATAATTTAATCGAAGACTATTGGCACTATTTACATTAAATTTGGACCGTAGGTGTCTTCTATGAACCGATAGGAAATGAAATAATGAAATTATGTAAATATACAACATTAGCGATGGTACTCCATACATGTAACTGAGAAATAAAAAAAGTCCAGTACACAAAAACGTGTGGGATATCATTAGATAGGTCTTAAAAATTATGAAATTCCAAAATAACTTTTTTATTCAGTCAATAATTAGTCAGATATGCGCTACTAAAGTCTTAGAAAGTATTTTTTCACCCTCTCTAACTTTTCAAATAAGGCGCGTATAATTTTGAAAAAAATTATGTAAGTAGAACTTGAAATAAACTTTTGTCAATCATTAGTTTGAATAAGTTATATTGCGTTTTTTATGAGGTAATTTTGTTACCGACGACAGCAATAAATTTATTTTTCACAGTATATTTGAGAAATACAAATTTAAAGGTTAATATTGTTTGATGCTATGGAATCTTCCGTGCTCGAGTCCGACTCTCACTGGGCCGATTGTTTTCTTTTTTACTTAATCTTAATTTTTGAAAATTTTGAAATGTATTTTATAACATCTTTATCATTACTAATGATAAAGATGTTGCAAAATATATTTAATTAATAATATTTCGTTACCAAAAATTAGCCCATTTCGTTCTTCATTTGAACTGCTATTGCGGTATAAACAAATTTGCTACAAATGCAAGAAAAAAGGGTGACACTTAAAAAATTGGAATTAAGGCACTGCCAAATACGTTTTTTTATTGATAAGAATTGATTCTCTGTTACGATGAATAAAATAAAATATATAAAGACAAAACTGAATAAGCGAGTTTATTACGAGAATAGATAGAATTGGCTGGAATTAATAGAATTGAAAGAGCTTATAATATCGAAGTGAGTTATAAGAAAATTACGCCGATAACCATTGGAATGGTGTTTCAAACATTCTATTTTTGCGAATAACGCTAATTATTGTTCTCTTTTATAGAAAAAAACTAAAGAAAACTTTGCAAAAATATAAACATCACAAAAGCATATATTGTTTGTTTTTCCCTTTTTATTAAATATATGTATATATATATATATATATATATATATATATATATATATATATATATATATATATATTATTACATATACTTTACTATAATGTATACTAGCCACGACCTGTTGCTTCAATTACATTTAAAAATTTAGAATAAAATCAGGGTCAAGCAATAAAAAGGTTTAAAGGAGCAAAAATAGAATGGATGGCTTTACAATTATAGACTTATTAAGAAGCAAAAGAAAAGCAACAATTAATACGTTTTAGAAAAATTCTGCATTTGGATATGTGCTTATTTAGTGTCTATCCAAAAGCGGATTTATTAAACAGACTTTATATTGACATTGACACTGTCCGTCCTTTTGCCAAAAATATAATTGCAATAATATTCAATAATTTTATTCCGGCCTGACAAGGAGTTATCAAAAAAGATTTATAAAAAATATGTATCTGGATTGGATTTTGGATTCTTTTCTGTGGCAACTCTCACAGAGTTTAAAGCAGTAAGTATATGAATTTAGTGATTCAGGTTGTTTAGTAGACTAGATAATATAATTTTATTAATTTTCGTGTAAAGTGTACTATTGTAAAGCAGTTCATTGTCATCACCTTCTTTGAAACATTAATTATTTAATGCTGATTTATCATGCACTTTTCAACAGTGGTGAAGCAACCGGCACGAATTAGTTTACTTTCAATATCTGTCACTTTGTATATTGCTACACATGTCAAATGAGATCGTGACAATGGATAAACTGTGTGTAAAAACTCAATTAGCACAACTGCTAAAGTCGTATTTATTTTCATAATGTTTGTGAGATGTAGGCAAATATGAATTATATTTTAAAAAAGTAAGAAAATATGACAAATATAAATTTTTATGACTTATTAATCTTGTGATTTTGGAATAAGTATGGTTTTATCTAAACTGTGATAGCGACAATTATATTTATTTTGTACCTCTCTATCCAATCATGTTGGTTACATTTGTGTTCGTTCCATATCGTTTAGTGTCCAAAAGTTGGTGTAACACGATATATCAAATTATTACAGAGTAACGATACTGTTCTTACTGTGAGTATATGCACTTACACGCACACGTTGCGTAGTCCTACTGTAAACATTGCACAGATCAAATATGCATTCAAATACAATGGAATGTAGAAAGCTTCTTGTATGGGACCACTCAATTACTTTACTCTTCCAGTATTACTAATTTATATTTTAAACAATATCTGCATTTCCAATCACATTCCATAGGCACCGTCAATTGTGCAGTCGAAGGACCCTTGATTAAATACCCGTTTTTGACCCTTGATTAAATACCCGATTTGATAAGGTTAATAAAATATTTTTTTTCGCTGGCTAGACAATAGCGCTTGCACGATAGAGACCAACTATGAGACAGTTCTTCCAATATTTAAAATTAAATAATAAAGCTCAGTAGAAAAGTAGAAAACGGATATTCTATAGATATTCTATCCTTGGCAAAATATGGTGCTGGGTGCTGTTTTCGTATTTCCTTGATTCAGCAAATAGTAATGCCTGACGTCTATATATGTTTCATAATGACGTGAATATGGACCAACTTCAGTTTTGACGTAGCATGACACGGCATTACTTAAGACAAAATGTTGATCGACGTTCACGTCCATGAGCATTCACAAAAGCTAGCCAGACAATTACGATGCACTGTTTCTCACAGTAAGGCACGGTGGCAGTGTAAAAAGCCATGTTTCGAAATTTTTCTTACCGAGTAAGCCCAGTGTCTCCATTTGAGGACGGCAATTTTTCTCACATGTAATAAAAAATATAAACTTAATTTTTCATTTAACCTCCTTACTTGCTATATAATAATGCTGTTTATTTATTTTTTCTGCGGCGCATTTAATAGTAAGCGTAATTGGGTTAACTAAAGATACCCAATACGGAAGTACCGTTAGAACAAATTGTTATAAAATGTAATACAAATAATAATGAATAGGAGAGAAAACAAATACGCCAAAATTAAAATAAACATTACTACAACTAGCGTCCAGTCTTGAATAAATTTCCGATACATCCAATATCATGACGATGGTAGAAATGTCGAAAAAAAAATGTTATTATAGAATTATATTTTTATTTCAGAATTATATCTAACTCTCTTCTATAGGTTCTTTTACGATGGAGAATAAAAATGGTTTCATGTTTTTTTTCTAATCAGAAACTTTAATTTTGAGCCGCAATTTTAAATTTCTGAAAATTGACTGGAAATTGTTAGTTTCTGATCCTAAATATAAGAAGGTAACAATTTTTTAGCCTAGTAGCCATAGTAGCCATAATTTCGAGTTTATAAATTTTGACACCAAATTCGCGATTTATGACCTTCAACATTAAATTTTTTTACTGGAAGCAAGTTAAAAACCCTTGCAGCTTACCTGCCGCCTACACGAATGAGTACGTCTTTGTCTAAAAATCTATAAGGCCCGAGTTTTATTGTTATCAGCTAATAAATTAAATTTGATGAGTATAAAGCTTGGACTTTGAATGACGGCTCCGATTTCTATGTAATCGTTCAAAGAAATTCCTGTGCTAGTTTTCGATAAGGCGTTATACACGATTCTTATTTCCGTGATTGATCTTGATTCTTTAATTACGGGATAATGTGGTAGGAAACAATACTGATCTTTAATTTCATGTGAATTGATACGTTTAATGTGTCCTATTGTGATAGCTTTACGCATACCTTCAATATATTATGTTTATGAGTTCGGATTGTTATTGACTTTTTTTTCTCTAATGCGTATTACACGAATTAGAGAAAAAACGTTAGAAAAAGTTTCTTGTCGCTTTTGTGTGATCCACCTAGATTTTCAATTATTTTCATTAAATAGTAGACGAACAATGTGTCACCCTGAGCTATTCTCTTGTTGAGTGGTGAATTAAAAATGTTCTTCTACTCGATACTCTTCCTCAGATGATATCCTCTTTTCTACTTCCCCTCTTTCCCAAAGTTTTGATATGCTTTTGTGTGGTGAGTTAACATGCAGTTATTATTTCTTAATTTTTTTTTCAGAAATTAGCCAGCGTAATTCTATTTTATACGATCGCGCCCTATGTCCTGAAATTTTGGGCGAAATTTGTACATATGAACTTGAAACGCATCAATTTTGCCCGGTTCATAAAATTTCGAATTGGCGAGTTTTATATTATGAGGTTTTTTGAGAACGCGTTTATCTACATATTCATTTATTAAATGGTTAAAAAAAAAATGTAAAAACATTTTTTTTTTACTATATATTTGATTCGAGTTTGTAGCTGATTTAAACTTTCTACCGGAAAATCTTTATTTTTGAATTATAATTTTAATCGGTCCGCCAGTTTTTTCGTAATCCATTGTCCATTTACACACAACCTTTTTAATTTTACATTCTTCCCTTTTGTATTAGTTACCGCCGTCGATACCAAAAGCTGTGTAGCTACTATAACACTCTGTATCTTTATGTTTGAGCTTTCCGAAGATTCGTCTATTTCCGATTTTTTTGACTTTTGTTGATTATCGTAGTTATTCGCGTTATTGTGGTATGTTAATGTACTATGTTTTTTTCGCATTTCTTACCGTTTGACTATTTGCATTCATTTAAACATGCTTTAGCTGCCTTGACTTTCTCAATGTGTTCATTTACATTCATCTTTTTTAATTTTTCACATGCATAAACTTTATGATTTTTCTTACAAATAATAAAGTGATGAATTTTTTGTGTGGTTGTTAATGCTTGTCTTGTAAGCAAATGACCAGCTTTGTTTGTTTGGTTTAATCTGCACTTATGGCTTCATTGTTAATATTGGTGCTTTGATTTGTTCATTTTGGTGCTTTTAATAGATTTTTTATCGTTTTGTGTGGGTGTTTTGATTGATTTTTGTTGTGAGAATGCAAATAATAATGAGCCCCACTGCTCAACGGGTTCAATTATCTCTGTTGTTGCGATGTTGACCTTTTGGCTACACCCGTGTTCACTGTATTTACTGTAGATGACTTAGCCTCGATGTTAGTGATGAGGACCATCCGTTCACTTTGAAAGTTTAACGTCAATGTTGTTTTGATCATGCTTTTCGCTTTCCTCGCGTATTGATATATCTTCGTTGGTTGAAGGTTTTCACGTCAACGATTTTTTACACTTTGTGTATAACAATTGTTGGATACGTCGTAATCTTTAAATTTGTTGTATTGTTTTTTTTATTGTCTTCACTGCTTTATGCTGTCACATTAATTCGGCTCGAAGGACCTTATTATGGGGCGTATGAGTGAAATGAAAGTACCTAATTATTATTAGACTGTTATAATATTAGCAATTTATTTTATTAAGACGCTCATATAAAGGAATTAATTATTTGACACAGATTTTGAATACGTGACGTTTATCAAAATAGTGTTAACTGTTTGACTGCCAAGACCAAGTGTAGTTTACAAATTTTGTTATATTTACAAAAAACATCTGTGCTTAACATAAGATTATCATATTGCCTAAAATATTTTAAACTATCCTGGTGTGTGGCTACTTGGCCCAGTCCTTTGTTCTATTGAATACATAATATAAGACAATAAATTTTTAGGTGGCCTTTCGGTCTATATAGATATTAGGGCAGAGAGTTATCCCATTTCTTTAGAAATACAGTTTACCGAAAGAGTTTTAAAATATATGGTAGGTATGTGTTGTAAATTTGAAATATTCTAGAGGATACAATTCTTAAAAAAAAGCTTAAATTCGCCTAGCACATTCCACAATTTTATTAGAACTGGCAAGCTCTTGAGCTAATATTGGAAACTGGAAAATTCATTTACCATTATTTCTACCTGAGAGTCGGTAACGTGTCAGGATAGCTCGTTCTCTGGCTAGATGACACGTCTCTCTGACAGAAATAGAGACATATTTATCCAATTTACTGATTCAAACTAAAAATTCTTCAATGAATGATGCTTCGATTTGTTTTTTGAATCGATAAAATAGTATACAATTTTACTTTAAATTTTGGTTAAAAATGTGTTTAAATATTTTCCTTATTAAAATATTTCTTTTGTTTTCTCTCGATACGAACCCGATTCGTATCGTTACACGTGATCTCGACCCTATTTATTGAATAAAAAAAAATGGCACCGAAAAACTAATACCGCTTTAGATTTTTATATGTCATATAGGTATGATGAAATGAATGCGCACCTACAAATATCTTGGATTTAAATGGAAATAAATTATACCTTAACCGAATTTTAAACTCAATCTTTGTGAAAGTCTCTAAAAATGTTTTTCATAGTTCCTAATCCGGTGGAATAGTATCTAATTCTGTATTATTCTCTCGCATCGAGTCCGCATCGAGTCCTTTGCCGTAGGATATGGATTAACTGCAGCTCGTACGCGTGCTGCATGGATTATAGCGTGTCATGACGCCGCCGCTGAGAACGGTATATTGTTTAGCGCAACATTCGGGGGTTGCCATATTTTACGGCGTACAGACTTGATTCTTATAGAACTTGTCTCGTGTTATATATTAATGATTATTTTCACAGAAATTGTCTAGTGTTTTATTATTTAAGTACAGTTTACTATTATTCAGTTGTCGCCGTTTGGTAAATCAGAGCAGCTACAAGTTCTTTTATGGGCCCACTATTCATTACTACCAATAGTATTTTCCGTTGATTTTGAAATCTATTACGAAGGAAAGCATCAAAGTTTCAAAGATTTCAAAGAATGAAAAAAAAAAGGTTTCAAAGATTTCAAAAAAAGATTTCAAAGAAACGAAAAAATATTTTATAATTCTTCGTGAAATTATTACCTATAATTTAAATTTCTTTTTCGTTTCTATTTTGGAAAAATCGAAATAATACGGAATAATTGTACGGAACGCGAGTCCTACTTATATTAAATCATCTTTTTGGGAAATAGTGAGCCTTCAATGAAAAAATAAAACAATGACCTGAAAGAAGTCCTATGAAATTTCTGGGAAAAAAATGTAAAATCAAAGGGACCAAATGGGATAGAGTTTTATATCAAAGGTCACAGCATAATTGCTTCTTTATCATTCAATTTTAGCACATATTAATTTATGAGTAGGCTAGAACAGGTAGCTTGTATGTACAGCCGACAATATATAATTATAATTATAGTTCGGTGTATGAAAATTTAGCTGTGGATAGAAACGATTTTCTCGTTGGCGTGTATCTTTATTATTGAATAACACGCACAAACGGGAAAACTATTCAAATGGGCACAGAGCCAAAAAAGGAGCCAAATAAAACTAGCGAGAAAAATGAAGCCCCCTTTCCAATAATAAAAATTAGAATATCGAATAAAGATATGAAAATGAGGGTAAAGAAACACATAACATACGAGAGTAACGAACTCCGACATGTATCTTCAATTATTAGGATGCATAGCTATTCGTACAACTTATCCATTGTGTATCCCTAAAATACCCAATAAGATTTTATTTTATCATATACAATGCAATGCAGATCTAGCCTAAACCATTATAGTATACTGAATGTAGATCATTCATAACATTATTATGTCATTTAAAAATATATACTCCTATGAAGAGTTATCTAAATAAATTCGTTCATATCTAAGACGGCATCAAACTTGTTTATTTATCACGAAACATTTATTGTACAATTTTAGATATTTTATTTTAGTACTTCATCAAACCTACTGTGTAACAAAAATGAAGGATCGTGGGTTATTACAAACTACTACTAAAGACCAGTTACTTGAATACGTTAATCCTTTTTATTTTTAGAATCTTAATATAAGATTAACAAATTAGGAGGAAGAAACAAAACTGAATAACGACGTTTCATCACATTTTCATTTATATAATACATGGGTTACCTTGCTTAGGAAATTCGAAAACCTGAATTTTTTTTCAAAATATGGTTGAATCTTATATTGCCGGAGGAGTTATTAATTTGCAGAAGAATTGAAAATGTCTTCTTTTAAAAATATTTCTCACATCACAATATTTGAATAAACAGGATTATGATAATTAAATACATACGAGTATGTAAGTAATACACAATAAGATTTACCTTTTAAGTCAATTTCTTAGAGTTTACTGATTTAGGTAATACGAGTATATTACTATTGCGAACGTTGTGGAAAATTATCTATTATGAGTGCTATAGTTTGTATAACGTAGCTTGTTATTCGAAATTGGTTGGAGAATTAGAGAAAGGATTATAAACAATTTGTATTGTTTATATATTATTTAACCGCTAATTAAAATATGTATTTAATTAGTATAAGTGGTATTAATATTAAAAGTGGCGTTAATAAGGGAGTACTATATTATTTTCTTGCTTCACATAAGTATATTTTATTTAAACGCTAGTTTATAATATGTCTTTAAACCAGTAGCTCGGCTGAATACTAAATGCCCGCTGAATAAATTAATATAGTTTGTCTAATTAAAACAGTTGTACTCTGCACACAAATGCGCTTTAATAAAGGAAGTGAAACCGGGCATCCGGACGCCGCAGACGGGTGGTGAATAAAGGCATTTGTCGAAGTTCAGTCTAGCTAAAATAACTGAAAGTCGAAATGGACCTACACGTTTTCATGTTAGTTATATAACGAAATTTAATCTTACGATATACCATTGTACTTGTAAAAGTACGTAAAATTTACTAAGGCAAATTGGATAATATAAAAATCTATCAAATTAACGCAGGTAACCAATAGTTAGTAAGCATTCGTAAATATATCTATTTATAACTCTGCAAAACACTGACGAAACAGTCCAAGAGAGATCGAATCTTTGTGCTCATTATAGGCAAAATTCCATGTTTTAAATGAAATATCAAAATATTTCAAGGATAACGCGATTTAAAGCCTATCTGAGGTCGAATTATTTCCAATTCATTTGATATATTTTCGGAGTCGAACTCTTAACGTTAAAATTATGCGGCGCTATCTATTAGTATATCCGTTTACAAAACTATTTCTTATACAGAGCTATAATATCCATAGCCTTACAATAAAAAAGGAATTAAAAATTGGCAGGTGTTTGTGATAAAACCAGATGTAATTTTTACTATCTAATTTTTTTCATAATTTAACTTATGCATATACCACTACAGACTGTAACAGTGAAATGCTGCCTATAATATAATATTGCCAAAAACCTATGTTTTATTTCGTTAACCACTTGAAGTTCAATACAATACACAAAAATAGTGGTTGATATATGTAACTACCTTTAGTGTATTTATTAAGAGTCACCTTCTGAGAAATTTGCTAAGTTGATTCGGTATGAGAGGTTATTATGCTTAATACAAATATGAATAATCTGTTTTTTTCAACGCATTCAATTCCCGACAGTTTCTTTTACGCTTTTTACGTACCATCTATTGTCTTGTAATTATAATTGTTTCCTCTTTTTACTTTAAAATGTGTTCGTATCAATAATTTTTCAGATTTTGCCCTTAAAAAGATTCATAATTTTAAGTACATTCAGTTGAAGGCATTGAAAATACTTTTTTTCAATATTCATTGATGGCGTTATTGGGAATGTACATATTAATTACTATCTTTACGCTGACGATTTTTAAATACAGACCGACACTGACGTATACCTTTTAACTACCCTCGTGACTCTCGTACCCTTAATGAAAACCTCGTTTGTATCGGTTAGTAGGCTTATAAAATGGGTCTGTGAGTAAATTCAGTTAAGTTCCAAGCAATTGGTAGCCAGAGACTGCTTTCCAAAATTAAGCGTACCGTATCTAATATTAATCAAATCCACCGTATCTGATATTAGACGGTAAACTAATTACATTTACGCCAACTGTTAAAAAATTGAATCTGCTGATCCATCAAAATCCTAACTAGCAACCCCGAGTACACGATATTGGTCATCGTATCGTCAGAAGAATGCGTTTTCACTTTTTCCTAAACATAACACCAGCTTTTATGAAAAATCTTTCGCGCTTTCACATTTTTCCTAAATATATCACCACTTTTTATGATAAATCCTTCGCGGCCCAAGTTATAAAACTTTGCAATCAACTGAAACCGAATACCAGAAACTCGCACTCTATCAGTTTGTTCAAAGACAACATTTTTTTCCCTTTTCCTTGTTCCAAAACTTTCTAGATTTTTAATTAATAACCTTTTGTTATTTTTCATTTTTAATACAAGTATTTAGTTTGTTTTTTTTTATTTATATCTTATGATATTTTTGTTATTTGTTATTAATATCACAATTAGTGTTGTTTCGTTATTAATACCTTTTACAATGTGAACAACATTACAAAACGTTGAAATTTAATCTGTGTGGTTGACTAGAAGAAATTGCTTTGTAATTATAAGACTTCCAAATATACAAATGATGTGTAATTTTAAATTGAAATAAATAAAAATAAAAAATAAAATAAATCACTATAAAATGTATCGATTACACTAGCATGTGTAATCGATACATTTTATAGTGATTTATTTTATTACCACATTGTCATGAAATTTTTTTTCCAACTTAAATGAAGTTGTATCGAGCAAAATTATGTTTTAACTGGAACTTAATTATAATGTTTCTAATGTTTAATTAAATGAATACTACACATTTTCTTCCTGTACTAAACAGTTATATATATATATATATATATATATATATATATATATATATGTATATATATATATATATTTGAGGAAGTTTTTGATTTTCGATAATATATTCTGGCCCATATAAGTATAATCTGCCTGTATAAAAAATGAACTTATAGGGATTATTAACTTAGAAGACGGAGTTTATATAAGGTATTTTTTATACTATTGGATAGCAATAAGTCAATATGTCACTTAACATTATCCATATATAATATTAAGCCCAACGTCGTATCTATCAACATATTGCACCACCAAATTTCTAGTTGGTCAAAAATAGAAAATTTCATAAAACAACAATTAAATTGTTTCTTGGTTTAAATATGGTCTATTTATTAGTTTGTATCATAAACTACGTATTTTGGAAATATGCCTTACCTTTTAGGTGTCATAGACCTATGTCTGTTGGGCTTAACACACTTCGTGGTATTAATATTTCATACATACGAAGTCGCGTAAAATAATCTACGCTTAACTTCACCACACAAGATGTTTATATATACAACTTTAGAATTTATGTTAATATAATTTATGATTATGTTCTGTTAACATTCCATACTTTAATTATGAAACTTGACGTGTAAATATATTACGTTCATAATGTTTTTTTTTTCATTTTTAATTTAAAGTAATTATTAATGAGGTAAAATCCTTTATTTATTCTGTGGTGGTTATAATTCTTTGCATTAAATGAAATATTTCTTTCTCATTTAGATTAATAGTGGTGTAATATATCATGGATGGGTAACCGATCCATGTACAGATCTAAAATTTCCGGAATTGGCAAACAAATAGCAAACCGTTGTGTGATTTTCTTGAGCTGTGTATTAAAATACTTTGATTTTATTTATTTAAAATAAGTTATAACATTTTCAAAATCTATTAATTCAATAACTATGAAAATACATCCAATACGTGAGGCACCTTACGTGTCAGGAACATTTTAATAGATATTGACGAAATTGCAGTTGATATTAAATTAACATACATAAATCGGTTAATGATTTAAAACATTTATAAAAATTTTAGTTTACACTGTAATGTACTGAAGAATTATAGAACTATATTTTAATGTACTGAAATAACAATGACTGCTCCGGAAACAAAAATATGTAGTTCTTAAACAATTAAGAAAGGCTTTCATTAATTAATTGTATAGTAGCCTTACTTACTAACTGCATAACCGGAAGAAATGATAATCAACACAAGTAAGAAAAAGGCACGCGGAATGACAACTGTACAAAAATTACAATACATATGTTTTGTAATTTCTATACCACTATGAATTTTTGAAAAGTATAGGCCTAAGATATTTAATGAATTCCGTGACTTTTATGTCAAAAAGTTGCTTTTCCAGCATTTTATTTATGTAAATAGAAAAAAAATTGGCCCATATTATGAATTTAAGGATTTTTTTCTCTACTCAAAAATTTAATTGACTATTTATAAAATATTGCTAAAATTAAATAAAACATTAATAAATAGCTAAAGCAATAAAATTTCATTTCTCTCAAAACACTTCTTATTTTCGAATAAGTCAACGTGACATATAAAAAAAAAGATATTCGTCTCACATAAAATATTATTAAATCATACAAAGTTTTTGACATCGTGCTACATTTATTACGTATTAATATAATAATCGGATAAGTATCATTTCTGAGTGAGCCATGATCACATATGGTAAAAAAAGTTTCTCGAAGGGTGATCTACTGGATTAGAAGTTATCTTTATATATATATATATATATATATATATATATATAAATATATATATATATATATATATATATATATACATATATACATATATATATATATATATATATATATATATATACATATATATATATACATATATACATATATATATATATATATATATATATATATATATATACATATATATAACTTATTTAGAATTATTTACGAGTACACATGTGAAATTAAAAACATATTTTTAAACAATTTTTATTTTTAGGGGAGTTATATTTTATTTTCATGAATAATTTTATTGAAATATTTTTATTGCTGCCAAAAATTTTCGCGACAAAGTTTTTGTAATTTTTTGTGATTTTCTGTTTAGTTATAAAATACGCTATTAAATCGTAATATGAGAATAATTACGTTAATTCGAGAAATTGCAACAAATGTTATCATTTAAAATCTGATCGATATGATTCCATTTTCGTTACAGACATTTTTTACTCACAAAACTTCAGCAGATTGTTTAAAACAATAAAAAAATCTTAATCACGTATTTAGATACCCGAATTCGTCGTAATGGTCTTAATGAATGCATGAATAAGATGACTTACTGATTAATTCCCTGAATGTATCCAAATTTACATTTCTGCATTATGTCCTACTAATATACAAATTGAACGTTCTATGTGCATTTCTAGCTTTCTCATTCTTTGATCTTTAAGTGGCTTACCACATTTACATAAACAAAGTATGTATATAATATAAACGTAATATAAAGGTAATACACATGTTAGATTAAAATACAGAGTATGTAATTGTTGGTAACGTTTAGAGAAATAAAGTGGTGAACACAAACGCTAAACCTGCGAATGAAAAACTGAACGTCAAGCCTGGCAAATTGTGTTCAAAATAATATTGAACTCGTAACTTCACAGCAGGCCTTTTTATAATCTATATGTATTTTAGTTTTAAAAAATGTATTTTTAGAGTAAGCGTAGCAAATCATTGTTTTGGCTTTACTGTTAACATGTAATTTTTTTATTCTGGTACGAGCTAAGCAATTCCAATTTAAAGACACCATTAACCAAAATTATGTTAGTTAGAGCATGGTCAATTATACTGAATGATTAAACGCGTAGACGTTCGTGGCATTAATCTACTTACATTAGTTTATTCTTATAAGATTTTACAATTTCGCACAACAGGTTCGAATCCTGTTTTTAGGCCTATGAAAGATATGGTAGGCATTATATATATATATATATATATAATAGAGCAATAAAAATACAGTATATCTTAAATATATATAAATAACTAAATGTATACGAAAGCTTCGTGCTGCGAGTTCAGGGTCTACCTGACACGTTTTATTTTGTATTTCTAGCGCCATTAACAATTACACTTTTACTAATACATACCCATTATTTGTGTGTTTTATAAAAATGATACTCTGTGTTTTACTTATTATTAATTCGTTAGTTTTGCTTGTTACGCAATTTAAGTTTGATGTTATTTTGACGCTGGTTTTTCCTTTCAATTAAATTGAAGTTTTTTTTTTAAATTTTTATTTATGTGTTTGAAGGATTGTTAGGTGATAACTTTTTTGCTGCTTTTATAGTATTAGTAAATTTTCATAAAACTGAATGTTCACCAGGTTCGTATCCAAACTCTCACAGAAATGTTGATAGGTGTCCCTGCATTTATTAATTAGTTTTGGCTTTATGTGCTTACTAGAAGATAATGGATATAATAAAATTAGAGCTGAATATTTTGGCGTTAATTTTGTAGAAATTGATTATTAACAATTAAATGAAACTACTCACGTAGTATTATTTCTACTTTCTTTAAGTTCTTTACCACGATCTAGGTTTCGTTTTATTACAACATCTTCAGGTCTATGCTAATAGCCCACCTGAAGATGTTGTAATACAACGAAACCTAGGTCGTGGTAAAGAACTTAAAGAAAGTAGAAATTATACTATATCACGTAGTTTCATTTAATTGTTAAAATTAGTGCTATTAAAAATATAAAAATAAACAAGACAATTAAAAAAAATTTAAAACGCTATTGCGTAGTAAAAAGAGAATTAATAAGTTATTTCAAGTCGGTGCAGGAATTTTCGCCGTGTCCACTTGGTCATGAATATTCGATGACAACGATAAGGAGGTCAACATTTGAAACAGATGTAGCTTCGCGTAATCTGGAAAATGAGAACTTTCGCATTGCAAATAACTTGTCGAATGGTGCCTGCGACATTATTTTGTTATTACAAGTTTATAGATCCAGAAATTTGTTTTTACCAGAACGGACCCTTAGATTTTGGCATGCTTATAAACTTTTATTTCCATTTTACTGTGTAGTTGGTATTTTTAATTTGTTTATTCTTTTTTGTTGATTTGAAAAGAAATATAAAATTTAATATACATTACAGTACAGTAGTGTAGAAATATATTTAAGTTTCAGAGAAATCAGAATGGATTCAAAATTGTTTATAGTTTTATGATTGTTTATAGTCAAAATTGTTAATAGAGTGTAGGGGGGGTACGTGCAGTTGGTTAAATTTACGATAAAATCATACCGGGGTAAATTGGCAAGAGTGAAAGGGTCGAGTGTCCCCGTATACAGTCAACGATCTCGTGTCTCCATAAGTCTTCGCTTGTTTCCGCTATTTCTTGTATTGCTAGCCTTATTGACGTCACAATACCAGCTCGGGTTAAAATTTGCATTAAATATATAAAATACAATGATCCACTCTCCGTTAACTGATTGAGTTGAGAATTTATATGAATAGTTACGATAAATATACATCTGATGATAATTAAAATCATCTTATTAATTAATATTAATTTGAAAAGCTGAATGGTGAATAAAATGACTTACTACCAGCGAGAAGTAGACACCATTATCTTTCTCTCTTATATATAAGGATGTATATGTGTGTATATATATATATATATACATACATATATATATATACATATATATATATATATATATATATATATATATATATATATATACACATATATATATATATATATATATATATATATATATATATATCAGATTACAGTTTTCCAAATTAAATTTTTAATATTGTAAAACGTTCCGAACTTAAGTACAATAATAACTTTCTAAGTTATCTTTGACAAATTTCTGACTTTTTAAAATATGAAATATAATTTAGTAGTTGTAAGTTATATTTATATAGAGCATATTACGGATGATGTATTAATATATGTTTCTGAGAGCGGAGAGAATATCTAAGCTCAACATTACTCGGCATAAAGGTGTTGTCAGTTTGTAATGACATACTTGTGGGGCATTCACTTTAAATATTTTTAATTTCACATTTTATTTTTTAATAGTATCTACTGAACAACATTTTAGTATTGAACGTTTTGGGGACCTATATTTTGAAATTAAATTTAAAAATGAGAATATTTGAAGTTGTTTAATATTTTATAATTTAAATTAAAGATTTGTTGGCCACTTTAACTCGTAGGCATTTCAGTTATTTGCCTAAACAACAAAACGAATTTATGAAAAACTAGGACTTGTCCACTACAACTTTTTAATTTATAAGTAATGTTTACAAGTTATTACTGTCCATTTATTGGGTGTAAACGAGTTTTTAAAGAGCTATTCTTGACATGATTTCTTTGACAGATTTGTTTTATAAATGTTTAAACGACAATACAAAATATAGTTGTGTAAATAACATTGAACATGCTAGATTTACTACTTACGGTTGGAGTACATATAAGCTGAAGAAAGAACAAAATTTAATTAAAATAAGAACTTCCAACGAAATAAATGTTTTAATTGTGTTTTATTTTGAAATGGAAAGCTTTAACTAAAGGATTCGTTTGTTGGTCAATAAAGGATTTATTGAATTACTTATTATTGCTGAAGATAATCTACCAAAAGAATTTTTTAATAAATCGTGGACCACATTGCTACAAATTCTTTCAAATATTGTTATTACACAGTGATTCAAACTATGTCTAAATGATTCTTCATAGTTTAAAGGACATACAATTTAAAAAAAAATTGTAGAATAAATTAGGGACTAAAATATTAATTTAATTTAATTTAAATTTTATTATTGTTTTTATTGAGTCAAGTATATATTTCCTTAATTGAGATATGAATGTAAGAATTTTATACATACTACGAAAATAATAGTTTCTCAGACATAAATTGCTGACGAAAAAAATTTCTCTGGCAATTTAAAAAAAAAGCTTGTCTTGTTGAATTCATGCAAAAATGAAAAACGCCTTAGCTGTACACGTATGTACTAATCTTACAATGATGCACGAGTAGTCTGGTACGCATAGTGGATTAGAAAAATTACCACAGAGCCAATTTTGCTTCATGTAAAGTGTTAAACATAAATACGGTTTGCTGCAAAACTATTTGTACTTTTAATTTCACAAAATTTGACAGCTTTGAAGTTATGTAGCAGTAATTCCTTTAAACCAGACATTAATAAATAATAATGGTCATACTTAATGTGATCTCTTTTACGTTTTATCAAATAAGTCAACAAATATGACCTGATCTTTCCAATTACATTAAAGCAATTTCCTGGATAAGATATTAGTAACTTTGTCAAGACCTTTTAGTAGTTTTTGTGCAATAATTCAAAATGTTTCATAAAGGGTTAGAGATACACGGGATTATATCTCGGGTGATTGAAATGCCTGCAGTCTTTAAAGAGCTAGGAAACCACAGGACCCAAAGTCATAGCAACTGTTAAAAGTTAGACTTGATAAACAACCGTAGATTGCTGACATAAAATGAAAAATTTATCTCTCTTTTAAATAGCTTTGAAAGTTTGGTAATTTGGAAAAATTGGTAATCATTAGAAAATTGAATCTAGTTTAAGGGTTTTAGAAATATTTATAAGCCTAGCTTGCTCTGTAATGATTGAAACGGATAACAAGTTGATTAAATTTAAAAAAAATATAATTTAAGAAAGCTGGTAAAGTGAATCGGTGAAAATAAATATTTTTCAGAAGCTTGTAACTAGCCCTTTAATGATATATATATATATATATATATACACACATATATATACCACTTTATTTGGTAACAATTTGTCGTTATCTGATGTCGCAAAAGAAATGTGCTTCGTGTCATAAATATTTCTTTGCTTTTACTGAAATTTTAGACACTATTTTTATTTCATTTCAGTTAGAAACTAAAAACAACAAAATCTTATTTTTTACCACTTCGTCAAAATTACGACGTAGGATTTAAGTCCTTATTAAAATATTTGCAAGAAAAATAGCTCCAAATTTTGCCCCACAACCCATTAGTAAACCGAATTCACATTTTTTAAAATAATTGATTTTTTTCTTTATACGATTTTAAGTAAAAGGAAAAACTTACTAAGCAAGTATCAAATCAACGACTAACCTCAACCATTGGTCCTTGAAACGTGCAATTTAGAGAAATATTTTCTTATATAAAGCAATTATTTATTTATAGAGAATTTTTCAAATTTGGAAACATAAAGGGTTGAAAAGGAAATTAAATATTTGGGTGGAGAATTTACGTGAAAAAAATGTTAATTCAAAATTGTATCACAGAACTCCAAAATTAAAAAATTCACAGTTTTTCAGTAATCAAAATCAAAGTTAATAAAAACTAAGGGATACCTAAACTTTATTAAATCGTATTGAAACAAAATGTTAGTGTCTTAATTCGAAAAATGTTTTAGATTTTGATATATCCTATGCTAAAGATTAATTTTTAAAAATTCACCTCGTATAGGGGTGAATTTGTAGTTCAAAGTAGTAGAAATTATCTTGCTTTGAAAATTCAAATAATCCAACACATATTTTCCAGCCTTTCGTAAATCAACCTTTCAGCAGACGTCATAAATGATATATTTCTTGAATAATTTCAAAGCGAAGAAATGTTTTGCTCACATGTTTCTAGTGTCTAAAGTCTGCACGTTTTTACTGAATAAGATCAAATACTTAATATTATTTACAAGAATGTGCTTTTGAGGTTAGAAAAATGTCTTCACTTTTTACTTTTATCCAATTCTTGCATTAAATATTTTCTTGAAAGAAATTATTGGAAGGCATATCTTGTAAGGCGGGTTTTTCATTTCTACGTAGCTCTTTTGTTCTCAATTTTTGTAATGGAACTTGTGCTACTTGAGAAAATGCATTCTGTTGCGAAAACAAAATTCCCTTAGCAAGTTTGCTTCCCAATCTTTTTTCTAACGACTTGCTAGACTTTCCTTAAAGGACCTACATTTTTACATACTCTACCTATTTCAGTGTTATAGATGATCAAATAAATTATCCTTTCGGAATGTCAAAATACAATGACCATAAACTTAGAAGCTAAATTTCTTAGGTGGCTTTTCACCTCTTTTAATCCATTGTTTGAATATACTCCAGATAACGTCGGGTAGTGCGAACACTCAATTCTGCTTGTCGAATAACGAGAACATTTTTGACGAGACACTTGTTCTGATTTTACTCATGTATAAATGATTTTGGAAAATATCTTCAACGCATGCTTGGCTGATATTAGTTGTAATCCAGTATCTAGTTTTGTTGTAATCCAGTATCAATTTCATTGTTTTTTTAATATTTCAGTTGATTATTGCCACATTGAAGCGACCTCATCCGAGGTTTTCTTTCCGCGACTCTCTATCACATCAGCACAGTGTCAGCACAGTCAAGTCTAACGTTTGGCAGTAACACATTACGTGTTAGGATCCTCCCAACCTCAGGTATTTTTTTCAAAGATTTTTTAGATGTTTTTACATTTTATTACAAACCAATGCTCCAGTTTCCTAAGCTGTAGCCATGACTCATACATAGTGATATTTTCAAAACAATGTGCAATTTTAAAAACGTAAAGTAGCTAATAACGTCATATTTTCATCATTTGCTAATTAGGAATAACTTAACTATTAACTGTTTACTGCGATATTTTTATTTATCATACATTTTATTTGTCAATATATTATATTTTTGGTATGAAAAGGTGCTACTAAGAAAATGCCGCGAAGGAATAAATTTCAAACAAGAATTTTGTGAACTCATACTACATAATTTATATGTAATGACTTAATCTAGTTATATCTTGATTATTGTTGCAAAAAAAATTTCCGATTTCATATTGTAGGTTGCTAAAAGTCCATTAGTGGTATCTTAAAACATCTGCAGTTTAGATGATGGTATTGATGATGCAGTTTAGATGATGGATGAGAGATGTCAGTTAGGTAAGGTAAATTTCGTATTACAACTACAATCAAAAAAAATTTTGATGATGGTATTTGATCTCTAAATTGAGTAACACTTACACCTTTATAGAATTCGATTCATAGCTTTTCGTTTAAAGTAAATATCATCCTCTTGTCTTAAACTAAATATTGCAGGAGGAAATCGACTTAGAAATTAATTTTATTACTTAATTTTTCACCAATAAGATGTAGATTTTAAGATTACAAATTCACTTCTATGTGATTTGTTCATCAGTATGCACGAAACTTATAAGTTTTCAGAATTTTGTATTTACATATTTCCGTAATAGGCTATATACTCTATTTTTCATAGTGATAACGTATACAGACAAGTATAGCCTCGCGATAAGTGATTTTTAAGTGTTTTATCAGAAAAAAAATACATCTTTATTGAAATTACTTCTGATCAAATTTTGATATTTCTTTTTTAAGTTTTGGCTTCTCAGCATTTCAACTTCACTGGACAATCCAATAAGACTTAGTATATTAGAAGGCATTGCCAAAAGCTTATCGGAACGAATAGCTCCCATCTATTATTGTCCGCAGTAAAGAAACGGAAAAGAAATGCACTATAAATAAAGGAAAATTTATATACTGTAGTCAAGACATATAATTTAAATATATCCAAAATATTGGAATAAACTTAGGGAATTTGTTGAAAAATTTAAACTAAATAAAACTCTGAAAATATTTTAATGAAGTAGTTATGAATGTTTTGTATTGGGTAAAAACAGAAATAGTGCACGGCTTTAAACGTAAAACTTTCTCATAAATAGTTTGTCAGAAAGATAAAAAGGGGAATTTTCTTGAAAAAAAACAGAAAAATTGTATCGACCTCAAATATATCGCACTTTCAATATAAGAGTGACCCAACTTGAATAACTTTTAAATCTAAAAGGACGTTTTAAGAAAAGTCGTCAAAGTATATAAGTTAGCGTATTTTGTAAATACTTACCAATGCAGAAAGGTATGGTATGGAAGTGTATGGTACATACATATTCACCACTATTCTACAGTATTCAGATTATAGGGAGTGCTTTCTTGAGTTATTGACTACATTAATGCAAATGCCCAATTTTAAAGAGATTCGCTTTGTACTGAAAATGCGATATATTTTTACTTTGAAGTGTACTTGTGACGTACTAATACTAAATACATTTTTAAACTGGTTGTCTAAAACTAATAACAAGTCATTTTCTTAGTTACTTATATTTTTCTTTAAATTGAATATCTAAGAGAAAGAAAAACGTACTATCCCCAAACATAAATTTTTACACCTTTCTTTAGTATTATTATAAAATATACGTTTTCCTACGTCTGAGCATGCTGGCAAGCACGAATACGTGCACCATGCATGCAATCATGCGTACAACCCACCATTTCACGCACATCAGGCACGCATTTTCCAAATAATTGTTCAGTTTGTCAAAACTTGTTCAGTTTTCAATTTGCTGGAAATTAACATTATCTTAAATTTAAACATTTTGTTTCCTGATTGCAATTTGGCCCACATGGCCACTAATCGCTTCTGAGCATCAGTTGTAATCTTTAAAGCCAGTACTACAGCTTGGGTATGGCAAGAAAATCATAAAAAACAGATAACCCTCATTACCAGATTGAGCTATTTGGTTGTTTTCTTCATCGGTTAAGTTTTTTAAAATCGGTGATTCAGTAAATCACTTACAGTTATAGTATGATACACCAAAATTTATATCTAGTACTTTTATTTTTGGTTCGAAAATTTTGGTTTGGAATTTTTGACCATATTACGTGTCTTCAATATGCGTCAGGCAGCCAGTTTGCCAATCCTATCATCTATAGTAAAGACTAGTAAGACACTATCGGTTTAAATAACTCTTACGATGCTGGTAGATACCAGAAAATAATAATAATATTAAACAATTTTGCATACCATCGTTGCACCGTAGTTTCATCCTGATTGTTATCCAAGACGAGGCGTACATTTTAAAAGTAAATGTAGCTAAAGTAATCAAGACTGGCAATGGCATTTGTGTGACAATGTAGAAACATATTAGTCGATTGGAACGCGTAAGCTAACTACATTTTGCCTGTAGACTTTTTTTTCCCAGATCTCTGATAGTATCGCTGAGAAAATTCTGTGAAAATTCTGTTGAATTGTACTTAAATCTTAATGTATTTCTGGAAGTATTTCTCCTCGTTTAGGTTGAAATTTTCTAACAGACAACTGTTTACACGTTTTTTACGTTTGAATCCATCTTTTATTACCGCCATATTTTCCAATATTTTGAGTTACTACCAATTGCCATAATGTAGATATAATATAAATTGGAAAATTCGTTCCTTTGCTAGAACTATGAAATTGCCGTTTATTTTTATTTCTCTAAACCAACCAATACCCCGGTATCTTAGTATTTTACTAATATGTCAATAAACTGTAGTCTTTATTATAAATTTAATAATGTTCAAAATGTCATTTTTCCCTCTGTCAAAGTAAAATGTTGGCCTCTTTCATCAACTTTTTTCTAGTTTTACTTCACTCTCTCCGTATCTTATTTCAGTCAATAAATTTGACATCGGGTCCAATTTCATGTAAAACAGGTGATAAATTTGCTACTGATGGTGACACTCCATACATATCACATGTTTTTAATGACTTAGGGAAGTTATGACTTAGGGGTTAAACGGTGACAACTTTTTCCTCAGAACCTTTTTATTCAGAACTTGCCTTCTTTTATGGTTTTGATTAAAGTATTTGTACTACTACGTCTTCTGAATGCCATTGATATCGAAGAGGTATTCACTTCCAAATTAATTGAAACAGAATTGGTGTCTAAGGGTATACCTAGATAGTTTTCTCGTTTCTGTTTCTTATTTTTGGTCTTTGGAATTTCTTTTTGTAACGGTAACGTAGATTATGTCTAACATCATACACGGTCGTATTATGAGAGATTTTTTGTTCCATCAAATATTTATATTTACCTTTTGAAAAGTTCCCGTCTTTCGTATAAAAAAATTGCATCCATAAGCTGATATATAGAAAAGTGACTTACTTTTTGTCAAGAACTTTCCAATTTCTCTGATAAGCTTCTAACTCAAGCATAACTCGTTGGAATGGATGCAGTTAGGTATATGTTTTCAAACTCTCATGTTGCTCTACGGGCAATTTCCCAAAATATGCCTTTGTCTTTAGTATTTGTCTCGTCCATTCGTAGCATTTCATAACATTTTCATAAATTCGTAGGACATTTTGTTTTCACAACAATCGCTAAAAAATAAGACATTTGAATGATTTTCGACTTCTACCTACGCTTCATACGACACAAATTGTTGGCTAATTGATATATAAACAAGCGTGCAGCCTATCATCATGAAAAAGAATAGCGTACTGACAAACAAATTTATCACCCTTACGCCTCCTTCCCTTTCGGTCTATTTTAAGTGAAGAACGTTTGATCATATTTTTTTAATCTTAAATAAGTAGTTTCATAAAATTGCATATGTATAAATAGCGTCAAAATTGAATCTAGAATCAACTTTATTCAAAAGTTCAATGAATTTGGCCTTTCCACTAAACCAATTGAAATAATGTTTTACGTGAATGAATTTAAGATTAAGAACAAACAACCTAGGCCGTAGTTAAACAGCTAACAAATTTTAACTTTATTAAAAGTATCTCTTGTTTTTAAAAAAAAAACAATTTCTTAAAATTTGTGAAAATTACTGCTCTAGGTTGACATTTTCGGCACTACTACTCTAAATTACGTCAAATTGTCAAGTTGTTTCATCGCTAGTAAAATATCTTTCAATTTAACTAAGTAAAATATCTTTCAATTTAATTAAAATATTTTACGACACGACTGTTGCCATTTTTACAGACGGAAAGTCAAAAATGTAGTTTCTAGATTTTGTAATTTTTGTCGCCTGAATTTGACTCTTTGCTATAAAAAATATACTACTCATAAATGGTAAATTTTCTGAAAGATAGGCGCACCTAATACAGAAATAATAATACCGAAATATTCACTGCATAACTGTAAAAAATTAAACTTTCACTTAACCACAGGAGGCACCAGTTAGAAAGTAAATATTATATGTTTGGATTTTCATGTAAATGTACATAATTCTATAAATTTATTTCATGGGAACTTCTACGTCACTTATAGTAAACTATTGCAAAATTCACGACAAAATGACCTCAAATTGTAGATATGAATGGTCACAGCATATTAAACTTTTAAATTACTCAGCTTTTCCAAATACCTCGTTTCTAGGAGCTTTTAAGTTAATTGTCCGTTGCAGGGAGAAATTTTATTTTATCTTCCATTACAATAAAATTTTAACAGAGTGAATAAATTAATTAACGTAAACGTGAATAAATTTATTACTAAACGAGTAAGAACTGAAGTGAAATAGTTTTTCATAATAATTAAATTGTTACCAAGCTTATTAGGATATTTCGTTTTTTTTTATAGTTCCATCCTAAACCGTAAAAATGGAACAATTACGGTGTCGCTATGTCTTTATGCTACCGCTTTCTTTTTGTTTTAGTAATTACTCCTAATATTGATGTCTTTGTTGGTTCGCCTAATATTTTAAAGATCGTATGTGAGTTAAAATTATAATTTAAAAACTTCCTTAATTAGATAGCAGATTCCTTAGTTACCGGTGGTAATTTAAGTAATGCAAAAACATGATTCTGGTATGATTATAGATCTATTATCGAAACGGCTTTCAGCGATTCCCATGCATCTAAATAATTTCCCTCGGATGTTTCTAATGCTTCAAGTAACCTACCAACTCATCTCTCAAATTGTACATTCAATATTGGCATTTTTCTACTTCGGAGAGCCACGGTTGATTATGGATGAATCGTTTAAAATTTGTATAGAAATGTATTCATTTATCAGAAGAGCCGTCAAAAGTTACAAGTCAACATTTGGCCAGTTTTATACGGTATGGTCGCCTCACATTTTAATTATGTATTTCATTTCAGCTTGCAAAATGTTGTGATGATGTGGACATCATTTTATCTATTGTAACCTAGGCATAACTGATTTGTGCATAATACAATTTTTCAGATTCATTGAAGTCGGTCGAAGTATTGTTAGTTTGTCTATATTTGTTTTGATTTAATCAAATTGATCTAGAATACTGCTTATATTTTTTAAAAGTAATTATATTTTTGTATGACTATTATGGTTTTACTCATTGTAAATATAATTCACAATTAAATTAAACTACGTGATGTAGTATTATTTCTACTTTCTTTGATTTCTTTACCACGACCTAGGTTTCGTTGTATTACATCTTCAGGTGGGATATTATTATTAATTGTGAATAATGAATTTCTACAAAATTAATGCCAAATATATTCAATATACAGTAAATACAATTAACAAATTTTATTTTAAGTGTTGTTTTTTGTTTTTTCAATTTAATTTATATTGCAGTATCTGGCACTATTTTGCGACGCGATTTGAAGGGTTATATGACAATACGATAGTTTTCAAGGCTAATGTGTTGGATTATTATATAAGAAAGAACAAGAGATTTGTTCACTTATCTTTTTTGTTGCGATGTTGACTCTTTTTTGCTGCGGTCGTGTTGACTGTATTCGCTGTAGATGAGTTAGCAACGATGTTGGTGATAAGGAGCGTCTCTTGAGGGATGACGTCTGCGTCGTTTTACTCGCGTTTCTCGGCTTTCGGGTGCTGATTTTCCTCATATATTTGATATATCTTCGTTGACTGAAGGCTTTTACGTTAACTATTCTATTTGGTGTTGACGAAACTTCCTTTACAGCTTGCTGTTATCACACTATATAACTTTAAGTCACTTGAATATTTCAATATATCTTCACAATTAATTCCGTGTATTCATCCAGATCAAAGGACCATATTTTGGAGCACAGAGGTGAAATAATAATAACTGATTATTAATACACTGTTACAACATTAGCGACTTATTTTTTTAAGACGTTCACAAAAAAAGTGAGTTATTTGATACTGATTTTGAGTACATGATATTGATTAAAATAGTGCCAACTATTTGGCTGCTAAGATTGAAATGTCATTTATAAATTTTGTTAGATTTACAAAAAACATCAATACTTAAAATTACCTTATTGGTTAAAATCTTTTAAACTATCCTGGTGAGGCGGCTACTTGGCCCGCCTTCGGTATGGTCAGTCCTTTGTCAACGCTTTTATTGCATCTGATGAACATCAAAACTAGCGATTATAATACATTGTTAAAGCAATACATGTTTATGGTGGCCTTTCAGCCTATGCAGATATTAGGTGCAGTAGGGTTTTTTCCATTTCTTTACAAATAGAGTTTACCGACAGAGTTTTCTCAATATGTGGCAGGTACGTGTTTAAATTTTGAAATATTTTAGAGAAAACAATGTTAAACACAGGGTACGATTTTAAGTGGAAAAAATATATATTTTGTTGGGTAACACCAATTGTACAATAGGTACTGTGAATAAAATATTATCAAACACATCATTTAAAATATCTACCTCTGCAATTATGGATTGGGAAATTATAACTTTAATGATTTGAATTTGCGATGATGATTTATAAGCTGCATTTACATATTATACCTTGATTTTTATTTGTTATATATTACAAAAAATATGCTTCCAAATGCCTAACACCTTAAGAACCTTAATCCAACGCTTTAATCAAGAATCGAGTTCTTATATTAGGTAGTTCTTTTACATTAGATTACATCAATTAGACTTATGAATTATTTTCCAGTAAGTACTAACGTCAATAAATATGCTGAACGCTTTATGAGAACTGTAGGTTTAGGACCCTCGAGTAATATACTAATTTATGAAGCCGAGTTTACTATTTTTTCAAAGAATAAACTTTGTTTATCTTATCCCTATTGTATGTCTTGTATAATGATTTTGCAATAAAAATATATGGACATAATTAATTTCTAATTTGGTACTAAAAATATGGATGCCGGTAATAAGGCAATTAACATTGTTACAAAATATGGCAGTGAAATTAATTTAAATAAAAGTTAAATAAAGGGAGGTAATGAATATTTGAGTTAAACTTTTAAATTCTAATAGCTCCATAGAAATAAGGCTTGAAAATATTACAGATAGTGAGAAATTCTACAAACACCATTGCAGAATGAACGTTTTCATATTTCAATTTGTCAACAGCGCAATCTTATGTTCGATTAAAGCATGCAGTAAATATTTTTATATGGGTGAAGCCGGGAGATCTATTAGTAGCGTTTTATGAGATGCATACGGATGTTAGATAAGAAATTAATTCTAAAACTGCCTTGTATAATAAACAATTGTAGGAGATTTCGTAGTATGAAACATGTTATCCTATGATTAATACTGTTGAAAATTACTAAAACAGATAATTCCAGGAAAATACACTTTAATTTACAATTTATGAAATATCAGTGTAGCAAAATCTATTTAGTAAATGTTAACTTAGTTTATGAATATGATTATTTATAAGGAAAGTTCTTAGTTATTATTACACATTGTAAATTGAATGGCATAACTGATGTTGAAACAGTTATATTTAATCAAAACCTATAAAAAAGTGCAACGTGGCTCATACATAGAATTTGCAGTTTAAATAACGTTTATATAGAATAACGTCACACAAAGTACTATTTAAGAAAACTAAAATAGTTTTGAAGTTAAATACAATAACACACGAGTTATTGGAATTTGAATCATTATATTAATTCACCCAAATTGATGTATAAATATTTCAAGAATCATCAACATCACATATATTACCAATATATGTGATATTGGCTAATTACTCAAAAATTCTCTCTTAACAGCCACATTTCAACTTTTCGTAATTCAGAGTGCAACTTAAATAGTATTTACATCAGATCTATATTTAATTGATTACTCACGGCCTAGGGTAAAACTTTGAAAACCATTTCAGTCTCCATTTTCCCAAATATATATCCAGCTTGTTGGAAAAGGCTTTCCTAATTCAAGTTGTGAAACTTTGTTATCAACTGAATTTTGAAGCTGTACATTTTCTATTGAATTAGGTTTATAGATAGATTTATCATTATTATATTAGTTTTACAGGCTACAAGATCCTCGTATTTAATCATTGTGGTCAAGTGGAAGAGTCATTTGTTCATTAGACAGCAAATCTAACAAATAAAAGTATAATATATATATATATATATATATATATATATATATATATATATATATATATATATGTATATACAATTAAGTTTAAAATAAAGACACTTATAACATTGTTTCAATATTCTCAATAGTTTTTTTTCTATTCCCACATACGATATAATTTTTATTATTATTGCAAAGTTTAAAAGTACTAACAAAACAATTATAAATAGAACTGAATGTTTATAGAATTATTTTCTTTTTTCTATCGTATACTTTCACAAAACGGTTGTTCTTTTTACGAGTATATGCAACAGGGTCATTTTTGTCGAAACGCACATCCATCAGAGATTCATTAAATGAGGGCGGAAACCAGCTGCGGGTCCCGCCTGGTCCAATGGCCGACAATTTAACTGCTCCCAATTTATTTTATTGGGTTGTGTTGATATATTTTTTTATTTACATTCATACAAGATAAACCTCGGCGTTCGTTTTAGAAAAAAATTTGTTATTGATTAAATAAAATTGTTACAGCTATGATGTGATTTGTAATTGTGTACGTCAAAACGTAAATTCTGTCAAAATTTTTAAAAAAATAGAATTTCCTAAAATTTTTTTTACAATATTTTGGTACATAATATTTTTTCAGAAATGTTTTATATATCTTTATCTTTAAGATTTTGCATAGTAATATTTAGCTTTCGTTAATAGTATTATCATTAACAGGAACGTTGAGATTTGAGACGAAATTGTGATTAAAGCATCGATGAAAACGATTTTTAATGTTAGTTACATAGTTTACAAGAATATAAAGTCAAAGTTTGCGCGAGTATCAAACCATGAAATATATATATATATATATATATATATATCTCGACTGACACACATTTCATGGCTTCATGAAAGCTTTCTTTTTAAAAATAATTTATAATAAATTATAAAAAAAATTGAACGCGCAAAGTGTGTACACTTATTGGGATAATTTAAACGAACCCAAACTAAACGGGTGTACATTTCATCAGTGAGGAGTTCATATGATCACTTTCCTCTTCCATCATCAGATCCTTTCAGGTGCAACATGTAAACAGAAACTCAATGATGCAACTAAAATGAGCTCACTTAGATTGTTGTCAAATTTCGGTATCATTATAACTTCAGCAATACTTCATGCATCTAGGACACAGTTTAGCCAAGTACAGACATTGATCGGAATGAGTAACTTAACTAAAGTTTTTCATTGAAATCTTTTAAGTACTTAACCTGTAATGGAATCAAGGTGTTTATTAGCATTAATATGGTTTTAAATTTCATCATCAACTTTTTTAACAGCAACAAATGGAATTTTATCAAGATAAACATTCAAATCAATATATGATAGAGCATCATTTTAAGTTTAAGATATTTAGTAGTTTATCAGAATGAGTATTCATTGCAACTATATGTAATAACCTCTGTGAAAAACATGTTGATTGATTATTAACATTTTTAATTTCTGCAGTCAGTGGTTTAGTAGCCCTGTTATGAAAAATTTTATCATATGGAAAAGTGTTATCTTAATTTATGGCACTTCGTCCATTCAGTTTGTAATTTGTTTCGGGTAATTAATACTGCAACTTTATACAAATGATGAATCCGAAAATAATTAAAAATTCGTATTAAGCAGCTTTAACACAGGTTTTTAATTATTATCGAATTCATCATTAGTATAAAATTGCAATATCAGTTCAATGTAAATGTTCCACTAATTGTTAAAATAATTCAAATCTGTGTATTTATCAATCAGAGTTAAATTTTGTTCTTTCACGATAATTTCGTCAGTCAGTCGTCATTGTTATGTAACCTTTAAATTGAACAGAGGTCATGAGAATTCCGTTTTCATTTTTAATATAATTTGGTAATACATTTTTAATAACAAAAAATTATGTTAGATCTTAAGTTGTATTAGAATCTGGAAGCCAATACGTTGGTTTACAGCCTGTATAACTCTCGACCCTTAGTAATTAGCCTTGAGCCCCAGTGGGATTGCTTACAATGGAATCTACTTCCAGTAACAAGGCGATCATTTAAGATATTGAAAGGTATAACGTATTTATTTAAATAAATATTTTATCAGGATGAGCAACAGTTTACATTTATTTAATTTTTTTTTAAGTTGTCTTAACTGGTATTTCTGTAGCTTGGTTATGACAAATCGCATATTTTTCTTCTCCAAAATTTCCGATATTATTTTTGATAATAACAAAACTATTTCCATGCGCTAGTCATATTGGGGGGATGAATTGAATAATATGTTGATTAGTTTTTGAACCTAATAAATAATTCTTCAGTAAAATGGGTCTCTAATAAAGACATAGTTCAAATTTTTTGCGTATAGGTTTACTTGCACTTAATATTGGTATCTCGGCCAACCATTGGTTTTATTTTATTAAAGAAATTATTTCATTATTCCTAGGAAATTCATTACTACGTTCAAGATATTTTGATACTGCTCTTAATTTTATTGAGTTACGCGTTCTGATCTTTTAGTACCTGCTTAATTTCTAATAAGATGTTAATACTAATTTATATTTGTTCAGTTACAGAGAAATTATCTGCAACATCTCATGTGTATGTTCTCACAGAATTTCGTGGTTTCGTGGCCTCATTCTAAGTGGGTACTCTTCTAATTTTATTAGTTTTTACATGTTTTTTAGTTTTCTTTTTACTATATCTCAGCTGATAGAGTTTTTAATAACATAAACCTTACAGGCAAGCGTTAAATGAAGTGTGTTCCCTTTGCATATTCTCAACTAAAACGAAACAATAACCACCGCCTATTTTAAAAACAGACATTTCAAAATATAAAACAGAATTTTCAAAATATAAATAATAGAGTTAATAAAATAAATGGCTATAGTGATTGCATACATAGAAATTGACTGATGAATTGAAAAATAAAAATTAAATTTCACGGCATTATTACAATTACAAATAAGAAAGAGATATCATTAAATTAAATTTCACGGCATTATTACAAATTAATTTTAAAGAGATATCATTAAATTAAATTTCACCAATCTCTCAGCCCTTTTGATATTTCTAAAAGCTTCTGATTCAGAAATATTGAATGGTACACTTAAAATGAAAAGGGAAGGCAAGGCGCTATGAAATTCGTTTGTGGTTACGATTAAGAAGAATGAGGATGTAAATAAGTTACATAACATGCATTAATTCCTGTTCAACCAATCAGAACAAATAAATTAAAAGCACAACGTAAAACGTTCCGTTTATTTGATCATACTAAAACTTACTAAAACAAAGCGCTTTCATGTGTTAAGTTTTCTGGATATAATCTCACGTTCCCTTATTTAGGTATGCCATATATATATATATATATATATATATATATATATATATATATATATATATATATTTGAATATATATATATATATATATATATATATATATAGACACGAACAAACATTTCACTGCTTATTAAGTTAGCGCCAACTAATGTTGGCGCCAAAACTTTATGAAATTCGAATTTTCGACTAGTTTTGTCGCCATTTTTACCGTATTATTTAAAAATTACCAGAACATAACATTACGTATTGTGATTTGTATAAAAAAATTATGGGATGAATTAAAATCTAAAATATGGCGTATATTAGTTGTAGTTTGATTAAGCTCTAGAAAAATCAAAATATCGGATGGTATTATCATTTGGTAGTAATTCTTAACTCGATGACTGAGTTATTTGGTAACAAAGAGATAAACTGACAAACGTACCAACTCAATTTTTTTTTAGTTTTTCAGACTTATGATTAAAAAGTAAGAAAGGGGACATCTCTTAGATCAATTTAGAAATTAATATTTCACAAACCGGGCTAATATGATAAATGAAATCTCAATGTTCTATTCAATGATATCCCATTTTATGGGGAGCGCAAATAAAAAAAAATTGTTCACCCCAACACGTATAAGGAGGTACATACAAATACAGTTTTTTGATATGTTGCTTTTTTTTGCTTGAGATCTTTGTATGAAGAATTTACATGCAAAATTTAGAATCAAAGTCTAAAATTAAAAAAAAAATTTCCGTTATCTCTGGAAAACTCTGCTTTTTAATTACAATTAAAATATATGCTTCAATTTAAAATCGATTTATCTTGCCACATTCTTCCCGTACCTTCTCCCGGACCCAAAACTAAACAAACATATCAGTGGAAGTGTATTCGCATATGCCGTAAATATTTCATATCACGGCATCGCGGTGCTCAGAATGAGTACCAACGAAGGTTCGATCTGTTTAAAACGTAAGCGGAAGGTGTATTTCAATATCTTAGGCCCCGTTGTCTAATGTACGTAACGTAAATGCAAACATTGTATGTATAGCTCTATAAAGTTAAGTGTATATATGTTATGTGAATCAGAGTAATCATCATCATCATCATCATATATATTAATACGCTAAGTAAGGTTAAGATGTTACTCTCCCTTTTTAGAAAAAACCTCACAACTAATCCACATAAATTATATATCATTTTATAGATAATTGCTTGCTCTACCGGCATCCACAACTAAAAAATTTATTATTGCTATTGTTTTCGCAAATTAATTAATTATTAAAATTATCACATATATTAATACGCTAAGGTTAAGATGTTACTCTCCCTTTTTAGAAAAAACCTCACAACTAATCCACATAAATTATATATCATTTTATAGATAATTGCTTGCTCTACCGGCATCCACAACTAAAAAATTTATTATTGCTATTGTTTTTGCAAATTAATTAATTATTAAAATTATATACACAAAACAGCAATGCTGCCATCTAACGGCTCAACGTCAATATGATTGACGGTCGGTAAAAATTTTGTTTAATTTCAAAATATATAAAGTGGCGCTATAAATAAATAAAGTGGCGCTTTAGTTCAATGCTTTTGATACTTGCGCCTCTATATGTCAATTTTAGTAAAATATTTGTTTGAGCTGTCATCTGAGCTTCATAATGGAATAAATAATGCGAAGACTTCGCACGGGTCACGCTAGTTATATTTGATAACTGAAAATTACAATCATCGTTAGATATAAAATTGTGAGGAATATTGCTCGTAATTATTGCTAGGCCTATATCCAATGGACCGTGAGACGCTAATACTCTCTGATTCCAGTGTCATCTGCTGGAAGCAATCGGTTTATTTTGAATGTATCATTCGGTATATTTAATGTCTTCGGTATATTTATTTAGGTTCATATGAACCTAATAATATTTTTTTATGTAACGGTAATTTGAAAAGCTTGTCATGGAAGCAAATTTCAATGTAATTATTACTTGTGAAAAGAATAAAAATAAATGTCACAATACTCATTTCAACTTGTTTCTCATTTTCATATAAAAATTACTATAAACATTTTTTAATTATATGTTTGCTACTGAATGTTAATGTAAAATTTAAAACAGGACTTTCTAAAGAATATACTTTTCGGGCAGCTTATGTTCAAAATTATTACGGCATGCCTTGCATCTTGCCAATTCTTCGTCCTTACACGGTACAAATTTCATACTTGACTAATTTTTTAACTCGGTGTTCATCAAATGACTTACGCCACTTAATGTTACATAATCTTAACCTTCCTCAAATAATTTTGGTCTTAAATAAATGGCGGTGATGTCCACAGTACTTTCCTGCATTTTGTATAGAGTAGTCGCATGTGACATATTGAGTGGCGGATTGAGTACGTCTACTAGCGGTTTTGTAAATAAAACTTTGCTGCAAATTTTATTTAATATTGTAGTTTCTTTAGATATAATTAAGTTTGGTTTATCCGTGTGTTTTCAAGAGAGCTGAGCATTTAAAGTATCACCCTTCTTAGAGATCCAGTAGTAAAGGAAGGTTCTTATAAGACGGGATACGACAGAGCAAGGCCCGCCACACATTATTATTATACAAATTAGTCCTCTATTATCATCATTGACTTGGTCAGTGTGCAATAAAGAGGCCTAAAACAAAATAACGAGCATAAACTCAACTTTTCTTTCCAATTTCATTATCAGATCAAATTAATGGTATGGTGTTCATCAAATCAAATTAAACCCTTCACTACTCATCTATGCCCAACAATCAACTCAACGTGTCGATCAACTGATAATGAAGTGTTGCACTACCCACCTTCCGACTTAATCGTCATATCAATTAAATATTACTGGCGGGGCTTGTAAGATAGCATTAAAACCACCTGAATAATTTTGTCCTGAAATAATATTTAACTTAGAACAGATTATTATACAAGCCCGGACACTATCCGAATATCATAAATTACAAATATTAAAACATATTAAGTAAGATGGTCTGGATTTTATCCTGCTTGAAGGACCCAAAAAAGTGTCATTGGACCTAAATTCGGATAATAAATCAATTATAAGTATTATTTATAATACTTTGTCGATATAGATCCGGCTTTCAAAGGACCAAGAAGAACCAAGAGGCTTGTAAGAGAGCGATAAACGCTTCGAATTAGTGATCGGTTTATTAATTGTTGTTTGATCAAAAAAACTTCAAAAAACATTCGTCGTTACAAGCACAGATTGCACGAAATTAATTTTTATGACTATTCTTTGCCGAAATATTGTTTCTCAAAAAGTCTCCGCAGAAAATTTATATCTATTTTTATACATCGTGGGAATTACGAGAAATACCTCAGCAATGGTTTATAGTTATTACCTTCACTTTTTGACAAATCACAGGAGAATGTTTCAAATTTGAATACACAGTTAAAATTTTAGTTTCTTAATTATTCCTCGATGACTCCTCTCGACATGAATTTAGAGTTAATATTCTTATGAGGTGACAATTACAAAAGATTTTGCAGCAAAAATATGTACTTAATATTCTTGCTACTTGGAGAGCTTATTAAAGCCAGTCTTTAATAACTGAATAAATTGATAAGAAATTATTATATTTGTAAAAACGACATAAAAACATGTATGATGAGTTTTTCTAAAAGAATGCAAGAAGACTGTTTAAGCGAGAGAATAAAATACAAAGGCAAAAAATAAAAGTCATATTTTTAAATAAAATAAAAAAGAACAAAATTCTATTCCGTTTCAGAAAATTCCACATCTTTGCCAATTACTGTATAGTTTCTTTAAAACACATTTCAAACACATTTGACATTAAAATTCTGCAAGCCATATAAAAAGCTAAAGCAAATTAGAATTAAAAATACACGCCCTCTCTTATCATGGTAAGAGACTGCTATTATAATTGAATAAATCATTTGAAAAGTAAATAATCTCTTGACAAAGCGCCAAGTCTAAAATTAATGATTATTTAAAAAAAATCTGTTAATAGTCCGATTTTTAAAGTAACGGTTATAAAAAAATACACACACACACATATATATATATATATATATATATATATATATATATATATATATATATGTGTGTGTATAAGTAATTCTAAATTATCATCTTAAAAATAAAATTATTGATTGGACAATTACTGTATTTTTTATATTCATCCACTTTTGATACTTAATAAAATAATTTCAACATAAGCAAAATATTTAATTTTTTTTTCTGTTTTAATAGTGGCAAAAAAAATCTAAAATAAAAACATAACCAACTTCTGCTTTTGAGCTTTGTGCTTCGATAATATGCCTTCACTTAACCATTACATTACCGGATGTAACAAAAGACAATTTAGAATAACATATTTAAAGTTTCTTAATTAAACAAAGGATATTTTAGCAGAGTATATTTACACTTTCCCCTCATGAATCTGAATTACTAGTCCATTGAACAACACATCTAGAGAACTTGTGATGGTGCTAGTACAGAAGTGAGACATGACGAAAAACTATTCCTTATTGTCTATCACATGGTTTTTAATTTGCTCATGTTACTCCCCGATATTCTCTGTGTATATTAAAAAAGGTCGGTCAAAAATTGCTTATCAGAATATGCACAACATATGGTTTCACAGTTGTTTCCATCTACGTAAATCGTTGATGCAAGTTGATACAAATAACTTTATTTGAACGCTCAAATGAATTAAATAGATTTAGAATTTTTTTATACATTTGAAATGTACGTACTGTTATTTTAAAGCCTAAAATATAGCAAAGTTAATTGTAGGCGCGAATTATTTTTTCTTTGCCACTGTAATATAAATTTAAGACGAAATTTTGACATTAAAAATAAATTTACACATTAATTGAGAGTTTTATATAAGGTATACACTGGCAAAATTTCCTTTCCTTAAGTAGGAAACTATAGAGTTTAGGACTAACAGTCAGATAGATAAACAAACTGATGTAAAATGACGATATGTCTATGATATGATGTAAAATGACAATATATTTTAATGGTTTCATTTCGGTCATTTGCATGTGGGCATGCAAAATAGGCAAGTTTCATATCCTCACAGGATATGATACTTGCCTATTTTACATGAGTATTTTCATTTTTGATGTGAATACATCTTTAAATTTGCTACCATACGGGGGCAATCCAAAAAACCTTATGATAACAAAATCGGGGAATAGAGTTTGGCGTTGCAGTTTCGAATCTATCCTCTAAATCAAACATTAAATTAAACCACTGGATAGCTAAAGGATCAAAGAATTCATTACGATAAGCGAGAACAGTGACGCATCGGGCATGGTGGAGGGGGAAGCGCCGCTATTTTAAGGTTATTTTGCTGCGTGTTTGTTTAAGTTTTAATCGTCATCTGTCGTCAAAATCTACCGATTGTATATAAAACATTAGTTTAAAATAGTGACAGTGCCGGATATAATATCGACCTACACGCGTCGAAAAGCCAAAACCACAGAGATCGTATACGGCTGGAAAGGGCTTCTCAATAAATATCGACCTATACGCGTCGAAAAGCCAAAACCAAACACAGAGATCGTATACGGCTGGAAAGGGTTTCTCAATAACAATCGAATAGTAATAAAACACCATATGACCGAGTCAAGCAGTGCCGGGAACGTAAAAGAATGTATGCGGCCGAGCGGATCAACGACGGTGCGAGTACATCTGTAGCTGGGGCCGTTGAAATTATGCAAGTGGATGATGAAATCGCTTCTACTTCGACAACGAATGACACATTTGGCACATTAGGTCGCAGCGAAAGACACATTAGGCCGCAGCTAGTGCACGTTTCAATATAACTCGTTACATAGACGTATTAAAGTACGACACACGGCCGTGTCCATAACATAGCAACACCCCATTTTTTTTGAAAACTTGTCTGTTCCTCATGGGCACTTCAATTTTTTTTTATTAATAGTGTTAAAAATATAAAATGAATAAATTGCTATTGCCAAAAATTTTAAAGACGTTTTTAATATATATAATATTTTCTAAGAAATAGACAAACTTAGTGTCCTCACATGTCCTAAGGACAATAATATTTATTTTAAATAGAAAATAAAATATTCAAGAAGTATAAATATTGTACTTCTTTTTTACTTAATTAAATATTTAGTAACATATCCCTTAGCAATTAAAAATTAATTTGCGCTCTCGGGAACTTTGATATCTTCCGTTTTCTCTAGATGATTGTACATATATGGACTTACACTTGGTATCGCGGTATGTTCTCTATTAATGAGGTAGTATTCTTATTTTTAATAACCCCTCGTACTGAAATTGGACCATATAAATTTTAATTTTAAACCAATTATTAGCAATTGTTAGTTTATTATTATTTGCACTCATGTATATAATAGCATACACATATGCTAATACATGTGAGTGTACTTGTACTAGTACGTGTGAGGGCAAATAACATACACATATGCGCATACACATGTTGTCACGCACACTTACAACGAATAAGCAACGAACGAAGTAATAATATTTTTAATATTCAAAACCGAAACTAATATACTTACATTTTCTTTTTGTATCTACTTAAATGTCCACTTTATTTTTCCATAAAGAATATGAAATTGAGATTTGAAAAAAATTTGCTCATGGTGAAATATTTATGAATTTTTCAACTAAGTCATAAAGTTTTTCAAGAGTTCGTAAAGGCAAGTCAAAGTAAACAAAAGAGTACAAGATATAATTTTAGTAATCATATTACATCATCATTTAAACAATGACATATTTTAAAAGTATTTTAATACTGCCTTCAAAGGTAATAATATTATATTTAAAAAATGTTTAAAGATATCCGATTTCAAAATGTTTAATTTTGAACGTGACGTTACGTAAAATCCGCAACGAAAACACTAAACAACTCAAGCGAAATTTACGTAAACTTAAAGTAGCTGATTATAAATTCATAACATTCCTGTGTGCAAGGGGTTAGGTGGAAAGGGGGCCAAGTCTCTTCTAAATTAGGCGTAACTTCATCGAACAACATATTTCGATATATTGTCCGGAATAAGTTCTGTGTAAATACAAACAACTGCATGCTACTTAGGTTACGTGAAGTAGAAAGTTTGGTCCATCTCTGATCTTGTTAAATTGTTAAGGCAATTTAGGGTTCAAAGTCGCAGTCTGGGGTTGAATGTGAATAAGTTAAACAATGGTGAAATAATACATTAAGTAACTTTGAGATATCGTGAATATGATGACTGTCGATTTTTAGATTTAAGTCAAATTAAAATGTGTGTAGGAAAATGTAGTGACAGAGATGAACTCATGAAGAATTTGATAATTAATCTGGATTTAATTGCGTAGTTTTATTAAGTTAATACAATGAAACTATATATTATTCTATGTCTTAATACCACTAAGGTAAAGGGGAATTTAATGGGACAACAAATATGAAAAATTGAGCAGTTCTTCTTTGAAGACTGGACGATCTGACGTGCTATGTTAATACCCGTATGTATTTGTAAGTTAAAAATATATGTTAAGGTACAGAGATATTACAGCAATTCTATACTATTTTGATATGCAAAGGATGAAATTAAAAAGTAAAAGCTAAATAAATTATAAAAAATGAAAAATATATTTTATTTCAATCAATAATTTTACAACGTTACGAGGGATTATAAAGAATATGCATGACACTTAATGTACACGTCCGACCCGTAATTACCTGGTTTTTTACGGTTTTTTACTTTTCATAGATAAAGCTATTATCATAAATTTGCAATAGTATATTCATACAACCGGCTTAGAGAAAAAAAATATGCGTGTCAGCAAGGACGCGCTACTGGACTTTACTGTTTAAGAAAGATTGCCTTAGAATGTATATAATAGGTAACACAGTATATAAACATAAATATCAATATCGTTAAAAGTAAATGGAAAATAATTTAATAAAAAAATGCTGACAATATTATTGTTTTCAAGTAAACACAAATGAACATGATCAAATTATACAACAAAATAAAAACCGTTTAGTAACTTCAGACTGATACGTTAAAAGAGACTTTTTAATTTTTTAGGATCGAAGGCACCAAATATTCATACAAAATGTTATTTAATGATTACACCAAGATATAAACAAACACGATTCATTGCGATTACACAATAAAAAAATGCCAATATTTGTGTCACACTCATAAGCAAATGCCAAATAAATATAGTGATATCTCACTCTAAAGATGCGCAGAAATGTTGCACGGTGAAGCCATCTAACGGTTACACTGTTAATAACGCTCTAAACTTCGTACGGTCAGAATCTAACCGTTTATTTTTTTAACGCTCTGAATTTCCGATTTTACACCTCATAAAACTTCATACCGGGCGCTGTGTGTGAAAATCGATTCTTAAGGGGTGAAGTCCAAAAATATCGGGCGCCCTCCCACACACTTATTTTTCCCCTGGAATATGACTCCGCCATTATTGAAAGGTCAGCGAGCAGCAACTAAATTTGTTAAAGTTCAGAAACTGTAATCGGATCTAGGGAAGTGGGCGTGAATCCTGTTTCTCAACATTGAGGCCTTGCATGGTATATTATAAAACATTTTTCGAGCTCACATGTAACTCTCCTTGTTAATGTGTTTCTCTAATATTCCATATCCATTAGTTAATCTATATGGCTCTCTCGTCTGTGTTTTATTGGTTGCTTAGATGAATCTCATTAATACGCACATATTTGAATCATACAAATTTGCCGACTAACTTTTTTGTTCATCTTCGAATATTTAACTGTTTGTGATCATTCTCAAGTGCAAGCAGATTTATATTTTTTGGATTAACTACATACCTGGTTAATATATAAATATATATATATATATATATATATATATATATATATATATATATATATATATATATATATATAATCCAGTCAGACTAATTGGAGTCAACTTATTGGAAGGAATGGCATATGGATAAATTAAATTTGTTAATATTCCTGGTGTCTCTAAATTCTGCTTATAAAATTATTTTTGTTGCCTCGAAATAATTCTCAATTTTCAGTAAATCAACAATACATTTTAAAGTAAAACTTAAATAAAATATTTTGCAAAAAAAAAATTTGTTTGAGTAGAGTTTAACCCGTCTAAGGACGGGGTGTTAAATAACGAATTGACGCAGATTGTCCTTGAATAACTGAAACTCGCGAGATGTGCATCTTTATTTACGAGTTTATAAAGGAATATTAAGAAAAATTTTTAAATTTGGACTAGGTCTTTTTTTCGCTAAAGTTTTAATTACTTTATAATATTTTGTGAAATTTGGTGGATTATAAACAATTTTTTTTTATAAAAAAACTCCAATATGTCTATAAAAGAACCGTTTAATGTCATATGAATCCAAATTACATAAAACAACACAAAAACGATTTAAAATTATTAAAAATACTGATGTGTCGAGTAATTGTCGCCCACGGATAAGAAATCGCTACAGTAAAATTAATTACTTTCTTATTTTACAACTATATTTAATGAATTTGGTGTAAAATTATATAAAAAGCCATTTAATTTATTAAAAACACAATGAAAAATTATTGAAGAAAAAGCGTGGAATATTTTTCTTCTATTTTACCGTAGTGGTCTCTAAAATTGTGTCAAAAAAGTATATAAAATTCAAATTGTATATTTCCCTTCATACATACGTAATTTCTAAAACATACGAAGAGAAAAAAATATTACGTTCATCTGATAAATGAAGCTATTGTAAAATTAATTATGAACTTTTTTCTGCTAGTGCGCATTTTATGCGATCGGAAAATATTATCCTTGGATATAAGTTTTTTTTTCGAAACATATTTTTTATTATTTTATCACAAAATACAAAGTATGCCGAGTATAGAAAAAAATATTTCCTGCTGTGAAAATATTAAACTATATTTTTAATTAATTCCGACAGAAATACTTAAATATATGTACGCGTACTCGATATCTAGGTATGTAAATCTAATTAACTGCTTAACATTTAATAAACAAAGTATGTAATTACAATTCGCAATCAAATGTATTTATTTTTAAATATAATAATGTATGTTTTGCAAAAATTAACCACGTTATTTCTTCTATTTTCCACATAGATCTTACGAAACCTACTTTAAAATTCACGACCACACATCGTTTGAATTAAATTATTCATTTCGTTCATGCAGTGACATAAAATATACTTTTTTATTATTTTGTCACAAAATACACAATATACTAAATCCAAAAAAAAATTTTTTTTCGCTCTATTTTATAATTTATAATTTTCCATTGGAACACAAGTTTTAAAAAAATATTTGGAAAAAATGAGTGAAAGAAAATAGAGACAAACCATAAGAGGTTAGAGTTGAAATCGAAATAGTTTATCTTTTTAAACTAGTAAGATTACCATGCGACAGAAAACTCACTATGAACCTAGAAAAATGCTGTTAGGCACCGTATGGAGGCTTGGAATCTGATACAAATATCACAAAGAGACTCACAGTCGTAATTTGAAATTATCTTGGCGTGACTGAAGATAGAAGATAAAAAAAGAAATGGGGGCTTAAGTCATTAAGTGCAGAAAGCTGATTTATTTTGTGATATCAGTAGTAGTCGACAGATACGCACCAATTCCTCCACTTTATTATTCAAGGACAGATAGCTGGAAAAGGTGGAATATACCGCACTTCTGGTTAATGAACCTACGGAAGTAATTTGGTTGCAATACCACTGTAGTAGTAAAAAAACGTGTACTTTTTATCGCTGATTAAAAAATTAGGAAAGCTTTATGTAATAAATAAAACATGTCGACGTATTTGTGCATAAGTGGAAAAATAAATATGAATATTTTGTCTACAAAGACGATTTGTCTACCGTGGAAAAATAATGATTTTCCGCCATAGTTTTTTTTTCAGTTTTGAGTCACTTTAGTTTTTTAAGCAGATTTATAATAAACTTGTGATTATTATTTTGTTTATTTATTTGTCTACGTGATAACACTTACTTGAAATTAATTCCTGTTATTTATTTTAACAGTGACCAAGTTGTTAATGTTAAATTAACATCCTCATCTTAAACACGTCCTATTATAAAATTCTAACAGAGGCGTGTCCGTACTTTGAAAATATTTTTCAAAAAATAAGTGGATGGTGCTATTTAGACTTCACTGAATCCAAAGTGTATTTTATTATATTTTATTTACATATCCGTTTGTTTGTGTGTCACTCGCAAAGAAATGGCCTGGTTTGAACGAAACTTTTGTAATTCTGTTATAATTCTTAGGATTCAATTAAAACCGTAAGTTTTTCAGGTATTTCCTTAATAAGATTTTGTCAGTCTTTCTCTTTTTCAGTAAACATGTTTATTTTTTTAAGCATTACGTTAAAACTGATAAATTATTTCGAATGAAAATTTTGTCGTACTAGGTACTAGTAAGCAGAAGAGTAGCAAAATTTTAAGGTATAAGTTGCAAGTATAACAATTTTATATCACATTTTTTTATTTCAAAGCATTTGGTATCTAAATATTATCACATATGGCAGTAAGACCAAGCGCGGCGGCTTAATACTAATGAGTAAGAATTGTCGAAACTTTTACTCTCGGCCAAACTAATAGTCACTTTTTTCGTGCGAGTATGCGTGGATGTGAACGGGTAGGCGGCTGTGCTTGCAAACGGGTAGACGAACATTCAGACGAGCTATCGGGCGTACGTGCGTGCGTATGCGCATATGTCCACGCATGTTTATATATATACATACATACATACATATATATATATATATATATATATATATATATAATTTCAAACAGTTTAATACTAAATCAAATAATTATTAATGAAGAGAATGTAAAATTTCTCGCTTTGATTTTAAAGTAGACATTTAAATTCATTCATTACAAATACAATTATAATCAAAGAAAATAGTTATCGTATTCATGTATTTACAGTTACTATCAAGATATCTAGTACATGCTACACACCTTCCCCACAATCTGTAATAAAATTTATGGTAAGCTAAACTTTGGATATTTCCTCATTCATTATCATAGTTCCTTCTTAATGAATAAATTATTACAGTATTTAAACTAATTTTTGGATGAATTTTAACTCTACGGTATTATTAAATGCCGAAAAACCTTTAAAAATCAAGAAGGTATAAGTGCTTTTATACGTGTCCCAATTTTATTCAATCATAATGTAACCATATTGATTTGTTTAGTTTTTTTTTCCTTTTTCCTTTTCTATTAATTTCTAAATAAAGAAAATTTGCGATAACAATTTATAGTGCCGATTAACTTAAATGAAGTCCATACGTAAATGCTATTGATTTCCTTGACACTAGCTGCTATAATTTTGTTTTGCATTACTTATGTTACTGTCTGTTGCGATCATAATAATAATTTACCATTAATCTTATTGTTTCCAAATAAAAAATTATAAGTTTTCTGACCAATGGTTTTATTCATTTTATAAACATATTGCACATAAATTGTCCATCACTAACATAACAAGTAAAGTCTGTTTAGTTCGTTTCAATATTTATTAGTGTTTATTTTCTTTACTGAATTTAGTCCATTCTAAATCTTATTTATGTTTGTTTTTATTTAAATATTTTTCTCACAATAACAACATAGTAAATTACAGTCAATTTGATGTACTATAATATGATATACATGTACGTAATATTTATTTTGCCACCGTAGAGGCCAGCAAATATTTGCATAATTTTGAACTCTATTTAAAATAGATTTCAGTTTCACGTTTCATACTTTATTTAATCTCTAATCTGTTATACAAAATTGATCAAGGGTTAAGGGCGAAAACATTTAGGAAACAATCTCTTTAGCTAACAGTTTACCATTTTTAAACTGGTCATTGCTTCATTAAGTTATCGATCGTTTAGTTTTTACGTAGTCTTTAAACTATTATAGAACATATAAGCAAGAAAAATTATATTATACGTTGGAACTATAAAAAAACTCTTCTAAATCTTACCATTTTTTAAGAAACCATTGACTCGTTAAATACTCATATAAATATTATAAAATTTGTTATTTATTATATTTTTTTGTCATATTTAATATTAAAACTATCACACAACTTTAATTAAAGTTTAAGGGCGAAAAATTATCTTTTGCTTGAAAGTAGTAATTATGAAAGAGACTCTATAGCTAACAGATTACCATTTGTTGATTAGCACTGACTCGTTAAATGCTCATATGAGTGTTATACAATTTGTCTCTTCATAATAAAGTTACATTTTTGTATTTAAATTTTATCTCCAAATTATTACACAATGTTAATCAAAGTTTCAGGTCGAAAAATTATCTTTTGTATTGAAATAAGTTATTATGAAACAGTCTCTATAGCTAACAGATTACCATTTGTTGACTGGCCGTTGCCTAAGTGAATAGTCATATAAGTATTAAATAATTTAATTTTTCCCAACTAAATCAAACTATATGATGTAATATTATTTCTACTTTATTTAAATTCTTTGCCACGACCTAGGTTCCTTTTTATGACAACATTTTCAGGTGGTCAATTTGTAAAGATGTGAATCTGTGTAGATGTTAATCTTTACAAATTGCCCACCTGAAGATGTTGTCATAAAATGAAACCTAGGTCGTGGTAAAAAAATTATATAAAGTAGAAATAATAATACATCGCCTAGTTTCATTTAGTTGTGAAAATTAAAATTTATATCTACAAAATAAACGACAAATATATTCAATATTAAATCATTTGTAACATTATTTCTGCCTTAAGTATTTTACATTATAATACTTTTCTCGGAAAGCTATGATAAACCCTCTCAGCATAACACTTATTTTAAATAGCCCCTTCTAATAGTTCAAGAATAAATAGCATATTTTGTTGTTCAGTTTACTGTTCAGATAAAAGTTTTTATCGATACCACAAAATTTTATATGGTTGTTTTATTTAATGTCCTCCTAGAATAGGATATCTGGTTAAATTTTTTTATTCTATAAATCTTAATTTCAAGGCACAACTTGACCGAGATTGAAAATAATTCGACAAGTTTTAAAAACTGGTTTATATTTGTTAGAAATTAATAATTAAACAAGGACAGCAATACTGAGTAATGACGTCATTTTTATTGGCACCCAATATGGGCGGTTACTAAGCGATTTCTATTTCTATATGACCGAATAAAGTAGGGCGGTATTTCCACTCTAATCTACTTTTAAATTTAGAATATATATTTATATATATATATATATATATATATATATATATATATACACACATATATATATATATATATATATATATATATATACATATATATATATATATATATATATATATTTATATATATATAAATAATAATATATTATTATATTTTGATAATATTTTACAAAGGACATGAAATTTATGAGTAATCTACTACCTTATTGATTTAATTTGTAAATCATTGAATATCCTCCACGTAAGTTACTAGCTTGTTCGTGTAAAAAATTTAGATTATATTGATGCCATACATTTTTTATTGTTGGTGGCAGCTGTAAAACACATATCTACATAATATTTGCATTCAGTCAAAATTTGTTATTATATAATGATGCCAGTGATAATTTCTGTATTTATTTTATTAAAAATAAATATTTCTGCCAACTTTACACGCAGGAAAATTTATATTATATTCCACAGTGTTTCTATGTGACAAAAGTATTTCCGAGATTTCTTTTCCTCTATTCACCTTGATAAAATGTCTGTCTACTTTTAATTACGCGATTGAGAAGTATTATTGCAAACATTGTATAAGAAATAGATTATTTAGAACCTCGAGTTCTCATAAAGCTGCATGTGCCAATTATATTTAAGCCTTACCGGACAGCTGTAAACTGATAACATGCAATTTTACACAAAGCATTGTCATATTCAAATTACTAGTAATCTTTTTGCTAAATCTCCTTTAATCTGTCCATCCGTTGACAAGGAGATAGCAGACATACGCACGGATGTATGGAGAGAAATATTAAAGTTATACTTTAGTAAATATTATGCAGTCTTCGTTAATTAACTTTATATATCGATTGTTATTAAAACTTGCCTGATGGTGAGTCGGAAGTAATCTTAGTTATCTTTGCCTTCAATTTTTTTTTAAAATATATTCTTATAGCAATCAAAGAGCAAATAAATAAAGTAATAATTTTTTCTTTCATTTTATGTGACATGTGAGGTATTATTTAAAATGGCTTGTTATGAGAAATACGAAAATATATTTATTTGAAACATGAGAAATACAAAAATATATAAATTGAATATTAAACGGTATTCTAAAAAAATATGCGGATATTGGGCATTTATTCGTCTTATTCCAAAACAACGGCACCAAAAATCGTGGAAAAACGAGCATTGATAAAATGTTATCAAAATATAGGAAAGCTTTAGCAATTTTCCAATATTTTGCAATTTTTCAAATATCTATCACTTTTTCACTTTCACGACATATACAGTTACCACGATATATACAGGCTTCTTATAGTTGTAAATATTTTTAAAAATTAATATAGGTAAATAGTTTCATAGAAACATTATGTCCACTTAAATGTTTATAATTGCTTGAATATGCACGAAACCGTCGTAGTGCGTAATCTGCTCGAAATTTATAAGTTTTTAAAGATAGAATCAGTGCACAAGCTAATATGAATAAGTGACATATAATATAGAACATCGTAATTCATGTTTCATACATTTCACGATTATAAAAACTTAAACTTTTTAACTCGATAGAAAATGTTTAACCATTCCTCATCTAAGATGTGAAGAAATGATCCATTAATATTGATAATTCCTATCTTTATCGATATTGAGAACTTTTAAAATACAATCCTTTTCTAAACTTCAAGGTTTCACAAGATAATCACTAATAATTTCTAAAACCTCTCTAGGTACTTTCAGGTAAATGTATATTTTTTTATTTTTTTTAGGTAATTTCATGTAATATATGATTTGCACTTTATATTGCAGTTTGAAATAATCACATTCATCGTTCCACTAGTACTCTGGGTTGCTGTAAATAATAGCTCTCGTAGCAATAAGATTACCATTTATATCAAATGTATAAGTTCGTAAATAAATTTTTAAACATATATGCGCTGATATATATTATACGATACAAAATAAAATGTTGATTAAAATAAGGTTTCTTCTGATCTTTGGATTGGCCCCTTTTATACAGTGTCAGAATTTGAAATTTGTACATAATTTGATTTGTATAAAAATACTAACAGTACTCAAATGCGTTTCCAATAATTTGATTGTAGGAATTAGTATACGATATTTTCATATACATTTCCTCACATAAAAATAATTTGCAATATCAACTACATTTCTTTAAAATACTGTGAGTAGTTTTCAGATGAAATGTTGGTTTCAAATAAGGTAATGATATGTGTTCTATTATTATAAATTTATTATAACTGTACAGAAACATATTATTAAAATAAAATGCAAAATCATACCTTTTTTTAAGAAAGAAAAACAACATATTGTCTTATTCGTTCTGATTTTCGTTCACAACACAATAATTGCTTCCATTTAACCGATGTACATTAAGTTAGTATAGATTTATTGGTTATGACAGATGAAATTAAATTCGTTAATTAGCGTTGTGTATATGTTCACTTTTATTAAAATAGTTGGATTTTTTAGTATTAACGATGTTCATATATAAAAATGAAACACTTCCTATATATTTGGATTTAAATTTTTTATTTGATTCTATAAGGCAAGTGTTTCTTTCGTGTGTATCAACAGATCTGCGTATTTACTTTATTTTATAGTTCAAATATAACTTCATTTGGCTGAAAGGTCGTGAAAAAAAACGAAAAATAACAAGACACTGATGAATAAGAACACGGACATTGATACTTTTGTATCACGAGTGAAGTAAGGACATTTACGAAATTTAAAGACGATTTTTAAAAGTGTACATAGATTGGACATTTTTAATCCTGGGATCAAATTGATAAAGGTAGCCGCCTTTATGATTCCAATTGCTGAGAAAAAGGATACGAAGAATAATTAAATTGTAAATTTTGCGGTACCTAAACTTAATAGTTTGAAATAATGTTTAATTGTTAGCCACATTCTTATTCAAAATGGTTTATCAATTTCGTGGTCGTGTACTATTTTTTCACACATTATTTTGTAACAGTTTAGGTGTAGTTGTAAAGATAGTAAGGTGTTTTTGGTGTAGTTGTAATCGTTTAAATGTAGTTGTAACGGTTTAGTTTGTTAAATTCTAAAGTTTGATTTTGCAAAACAAACAAAACAGAAATCTCTAAATGTTGGCAATATACCAGGGCCTTTTTTTAAGATTTTCATATTGTATACAATATTTTTATACTGTTTTACGGTTTTAAAGAAAAATTTTAATACGCATCTATCATACTTAATCTCCCTTTATTTAAACATTATTCATCAATATCCACAAAAAAAATTGGGCACAGTACACGTGACAGAAGTGAAACTTTGGGACCTAACACTTATTTTGTATCGTTAAAACAACAAAGCGAGAGAGGGAGAGAAAGGAAGGAAAATATTCTATAATGCTTATAGTATTTTTAGGATTTAAGGGTAATATTTAAAGGATGAAGATGAAAAACAATATGGATAAAATATCAATTATTTTTCTTAATTTGTTTCCTCGATTTTTACACTATTATCTGGTGATGTTTAGTTAAGTACCTATTGTCCTTTCCTCTTCTAATATATTCGTTACATTCAGATGTTATGATAAAACATTGCATGAAAAAATTGCATTGAAAACGTTACATTGGTCTGGATATTGATAGTTTACCTCTCATCGCGCCCAAAGAAATTTCATTTCAATAACACAACGTATGCGTGGTATCTCAGCTATATATCGTCTGCGGCGAACATCTACAATGCGCGCACGCGTAGCACTACTTTATTCAATCTCATTGTATCGTTGTGTATATGTCGTTCTCTTTTCTCCACTTCCATGGGGTCGGAATACATAGCTCTCTTTTTCGTTCTATCTACGTCACATCTGTCCTCTATCTCATATACCGAAATGTAACTAAACGTGACGCGACCTTAAAATTTTACTCTCAATTCCAGTCCATTTATTGATATTTGAATTGCCGCCTAAGAAGTTAACAGACTTTCAAGAAAAACTGTGAGAAATTTACCTTCAAAAATGAAAAAAATGAAGATATTGTAAGTTATATAGCCTCGATTTACGATAACAAAGTAAATAGTTTTATGCCAGATTTTAAATCTTTCTGTAAAATTATTATACACCTACTGCAAAATTTATTTTTCTCCATTCAATTTTCTAATCATAATCAATTGTTAAACCAGCTGATAGCGGTTCCTTCAGAGTATGATTTGATTATAACGAATTAGAATAAAGTCCTAAAAGGGTTCTTGTTATCGTTACTGATATCAACTAAACTGAATATTTATTGGATCGACAGACAATATTGTTTTCTTTCATAAATACCTTTGTGGGTAAAGAGCAGTCTGGAGAAATTTCGCTACTTAAATCTGCAATATAAATTCCAATGAAAAATAAATTTAAGCTGGCTGCAAATATAGCTAACATTTCTTAATAATGATATGTAGATTAATATAGTCGATGTAAATATCAAAATTAGAAACGAATTTTGTTAAGATTTGTAGGTAAATTATGAATTTTAATAGTTATATCAACACTCAAGATGCATTATGAAATAATTGAAAAATTAACTGAATTAAAGACAGATTTAAAAACTAATTTTTAATAAAACAGTTATAAATAAATCCAGCGCAAAATGAGTATAGAAAACCCTATTTATAAACAGATAGATGCCGAAAAGTTTGTTTTTAATTTAAAACAAAAATACTAATAACAGTACATTCTGGGATTTTGTGAGTTCGCAAAATCATTGGGGTCTTTATGTATCTCCGCGTTTTGAAGACCAATTTACACATGATTTTGCTCCAGGTTCTTCACTCACTTTTGTACAGAAAAAATTATAATGAAAGTATTAAAACGGCATTTAGTCTTTTCATTGCGGAGCATTTGATTTCTTCTGGTAAAACACCCAAGATAGTTTTAAGATTGTATTGCAGAAAATATACAAAAGTGTGGAAGCTTTCAACGCTACAAAGAGAAAGAAACTCGTTCTCCCGAACCAATAGGGAAAGCATAAGAATATTTTTCCAGTCCAATGAGAATACGTGGGCACAAACATTCAGAAAGATATGAGACTTTATGACTAAATAACCTAAGATAATGATTAAATATGACTGCCAGTTCCTAGTTTTGGGCAGCAGTTCGCAAAGTAAAGATAGCCTTTAAGGTTCCCAATTTCCGGTGGAAAAAGTTATAATAAAAAAAATTAATATTTTATATCTGTTTAGGAAATGCATTATTTAGTTGGTTAAAATATCTATTCGTCTGCTACTATCAACTTCATGTAAAACGTTTCTCTATTTCTTAGTTCTATGTCTGCTGAGAGTATGTTATCCTATGCTTATTTTTCTGAATTCCTCTCATATCTCCTTTAGTTGCGATTTATTTAGGCTAAAATTACATTTAACCTAAACATTTTGGATGAGGTATTACTAGTTAGTGTTACTTTATGAAATTACAAGAAAAAAAATTCTTAAAATTGGATATTGAAAGTTGTTTAAATCTTTGAAACAAACCCACAGTTTTGTTCAGTCATCTGAAAAGGCAAATGGACGATACGAGTATTTGTACGTCCAATCGTATATTCACTTATATATACATATATATAAATGTAGATATTTACATACGTATGTATTAAATATACATGTATATAACTCCGTCATAAAACCTTGCGTACTCCGCATAAACTTTTCGTATTTAATGCACAAGCCGTCGAAGCAACGCTTCGATATTTTCGCCTCTACTTTCGTCTCGCCTACATCTTATTCCACTTTATTTCTTATTTCTTAATACAAACTCTCTCATGCAGAACTACCCCGCAAAGAGATTTTTTTATTTTGGATTGTATTTCAACCGAATTTTTCTTTAAATTTTCGTTCTTACATTTCTAAAAAAGAAAATCTATTTCGTTACTATTTTCATGTTATTACTTGCATCACATATTACTAAGGTTATTAAAAATGAATGTATTAACATAAAAAAAAAAAAAATATTCAAAAAAGTCTTCTAATCTTTATTCAGAATTAAATGAAACTACGTGATGTATTATTATTTCTACTTTATTTAATTCTTTAACAAGGTTTCGTTATATGATATCTTCAGATGGCAATTGGTGAAAATCTTTACAAATTGCTCGCCTGAAGATAGAGCCCAAAGATATCTTTGCTAATATCCCACCTGAAGATGTTGTAATACAACGAAACCTAGGTCGTGGTAAAGAAATTAAAGAAAGTAATACTACATCACGTAGTTTCATTTAATTGTGAATAATGAATTTCTACAAAATTAACGCCAAATATATTCAATACACACTAACGCGTTTATAAAAATTTAAGAGTACATTGCAATTCTAAATATATGAACTATTTATTATACACACTTACGTGTTAATGAAAATTTAATGGTGTAAAGAAATTTTATTAAACTATTTACAATACATAGATGTTTATTAATATTTAAATGTACATAGCAATTCCATTAAAGTATTTGCAATACTCGTTCAAATTTACGAGTTTTTAGGGTAAATTGAAATTCTATTAAACTATTTGCAATAGGCACTTAGGAGTTTATATAAGTTTAAGGATACATATTAATTTTGCTAAACTATTACTATTTTAATACCGCGATTTTCTCAAAAATAATGATATTTAGAATCATCGTTGAAATTTATCCAAGCTATTCAGGTTAATTTTTTTACGATTCCGTAGGAGAGGAAAAAGGAACCCGTATAGAACCTTCGTTGTCCGTGTATCGATCTTTCAATTTTCATTTTCACAGATGTGCATCAAGGTGAAATTAATATTATTAACACTTAAGTCTACGGTCTTAGGATCTGTGAAAAATCAAGCTTCTATATCAACCCAATCAGGAAAAATCCTAAAAATATAACTATTTATATCCCATATTTTGACATTCGCAAATAAATAAAAACTTATTGTGTCCTTCCCGTTGACCTATAATCATGAAGTCTCATGGTACAAATAAAAGAAATATTCCTAAAATGTATATTTTTCTGAATATATTATGTAAAATAAGATTGTTTAAATCATGCGCCTGTGAAAAATATAATGGGCGACATATTTTCGTTGTAAAAATTAAAATTTTGTTAGTACTTTAATATTATTTTTATGTACCCTCGTTCTGTGAGTTCCACACCTAGGTTCTAGGTTTTTTTTCATAATTTTGATTTTAGCAATTTTGTTTGTCATACACAAAATTATAAAATGTTATGGAATCCTTATGATTATTACTTTTCTTGACTGATACCTCAATCGAATTATAGAAAATTCTCCAATAATGCTTCGGAGAAAAACGGCTGTTGCAGAATGAAAACGGGAAGCCAACTTGCAAAGGTTCGGTTTTTTACCTTTTCAAGTAAAAAATCCTAAAAATATGAAGAACTACAAAAAATATATTTGGATCTTATTTTGTGATGGTAGTAATGAAAATGAATTGAAACCATAAATTATACTGATGGGGAATTTTCGTTTTGCTACCATTTTTACGCTTTCATAACCAAAGATTTGAATGGAACCATAGTGTTGTGTTAAGGTCGTTTATCTTTTAATAGTTTATATTTGTCTATGGCTATGAATTTCTGCCACTTATGTGCCTGTTAATTCTTCACCGTCAGATTTGCAGAAATTGCATGCAGTCAGATTTTATTTTGACCACTATATTTTTTCAGAAATACCGAAAAATTTACATAAAATGATTACTTTTTCCGAGGCATCAAATACACGCACTTTTATTTCTATATCAAGTGTTAAGATCTCTAAATAAGCCTAAAACTTAAAACTCACGTATAATAAATAATGTTTAAAATAAATTAAGATTATATTTTAAGGGCTAACAAGTAAGTGAAGGGATGTGGAAACTTATTTTTTTTCAACGAAAACGTATGAGGTATTACTGAAAGGACCACTCTGAATGAAGTAAAAATAGGTTCCTAATTTTATTTACTAAAAAATAATAGGTTTTTACATTAAATATCGATAGTTTTAGACCAGTTCACTTAGCATTAGAAGATCTGTTTTAAAAAACCCACTACATGCTTATTTATTTCTCAAACTGCCGATTTAAATAAAAAGGCGAAAAGGAGCTCAATATTAAGTATAAGTATGCAATATAACAAATACCAAAAAGATCTAAATACTTAAAAAAGCAGTGAGCAATGAAACAAATGCATCTTTAACAAATTCGCAATAATTCCACGCCTGTGAAAAATTTACAAGGTATTATATTTCCACGATAAAAATAATTTTATGATTTGCAAATATTTTAACGAAAACGCTGTGTTTTTAAATCTTTGGTGTTTTATGAGCATGTGTGAGTGCTACCCTCGAAGTGCGAGTTCTATTTATATTTAAGAGCATTTTTTTATTTTACAGCGAACAAAATGAAAGGAAAATTTGGAAGAAGATAAAAGTAATTGTTTCACGAGCTGTCGGTAATAAAACCGAGAATCTGCTGGAAATAGAATATTTAATGTAGCGCTGTTAATGCAAGTTTCTAGCATATTATTTGAAAAGTACATTTCACTAATATATTCCTAAAAATTATTGGAAAAATATGTATCTTTTACAACCTTTTTCAATGAATATTGTTGAAAAATATTCTTCACGAATAAATAAGATTGACGTTAAAATTATGTTATTTCTCAGTTATAGATATTTATAATAAATGCCATATAAATTTTCTTCGAAATATTATAATTAAAGAATGTTTAACGGTTTGTAGCTTCACATGTTGGAAAACATATGAAATAATTAAACCAATGGTAACAATCTATTAAGACTGTATATTATATAGCCACCGTTTCCCTCCTTCCTGTTTGATTTTCATTTTAGAGCTAATTAATAATCATTTTCATGTAATTTTTACCGTCATATATTTACCTTGAATAATTTATGCGGATAAAATATTAGGGTATCCCATAATCTTAAAAAGGTTACGGGATTAAGTCAATATTTTTGATGCTATTACTAGAATGAGGATAAATATGAAGTACTGTGGATGGTACGACTACGGCGGTGGTGCTTGCGTGCGGGAGGTTAAATGGTTTGATTAGGTTGATGCTAAAGTTTAATATCAGAACTTTTATGCTAACTGAACCGCAATCAACAGCTAGTCGTTGCATGGAAAAAGTTTAAATATTTCTTAAACAAAAGAAATCAAAGGGGTGGTATGTTTAACATATTTAGTCAAATTATTTAAATTTTACTCAAAGGTGGAATTTTAGCAAGCTGTAGATAATAATATGGCCAAGTGTATAAATTTTGGCCAAGTGCAGAAATGTTGTCAAACCTGAACTATTTTTGGTGTGAAGAAAAATTGTAATAATAATTTGAGTATTATAACCGTAAAGTAGTTTTAATGGTATTATTCTCATGTAAAGTTTATTCATTTTCTATTAGTATATATAACATATAGAGGGGAAAATATTGTTAATTGGAGCTAATCTCTAGAAATACATATCCAATTTATAAAATGATGACTTATAAGCTAACATTACATTATTATTTCTTAATTTATAGGAATAGCTTAGTAATAATAACATATTTCTGGAACACTGATTACCTGGTGCAATATATTGATTGCTCCGGGTATATATAATCCTTTGTTATAATATACATAATGTGTTATAATATACTTTGATTATAATAAACTGTTATAATATACTTTGATTATAATATACATAATTCCGTCGATGCAACCTCGATCCCAACGATCCCAACGAGTGTTTAATGCGTGAAGAAGAGCAGCATAATTAAGGAAATATACACATGTAACACCACGGGACACAGCTAGTGCTATATAAGTTATATACAGTTGCAATGTAAGTATAAATTATTTAAAACGTGAGTATATTGCTTTCGCGCAAAAGAAATTAATTAATAAAATTTTTAGATTATTTCAAAGAAAAATATTTCAGTTTCTTGTATAAGATTCGTAAAAAAAGGAATACTGTGGCTTTGTTTGATCTGAAGTCCGCGAACGATAAGAAATCTGACAACTCTCGAACCAAGTCGTAACACATAACGCTTTACCGCCTTAAGGTTCATAAATCACAAAAACGTCTAGCAATAAAATATTGTTGCTGTACTTAGAATACGTATCCAGATATCATCTCGTATTGCAAAACTGATTAAAGTCTTAATATCTATAGGAATTTTTATAAAAATAGAAAATTCTGATGGTATGAACCATAAGTTAGCAGCGTCTAAGACGTACGATAATTACTCCGTACCTTTACTTTAATAACATTGTTCTAATTTACAGTCTATTGCAGAAATTTCTTTAATTTAGCAAATTTATGGTTATTGTGTAGAAATTATGATCATACATATTTTTTTTCAATTGGACGGTGCTTCTCTCTTTTAGCAATTATATTTTATAAGCAGTGATTTTCGAGCACCATGCTAAAATAATAATTTAATACAATAAACATAAAGAAAAATGTCACCAAGGACTGTGTCGGAAGACGTATTGGAGAGAAATGCAGTTGTATAATGTTTTGATATGTTTTCTTCTGTAACTCTCCTCCATAGACTCTCAATAATCGATCACGTGCGACTGGAATCCAACTGGAATTCATGTATTCATCAGATGGGGGCAATATAAGACCGAAAATTTTCATTTGCAGTCGCTAAATATGTGCAAAGAAGAAATAATGGAGATAGTCATAATTATGAGCCCAAACATACCTAGCAAATATGACTTTATCATTTCATCGACTCCAAAATTTCGTCGTCGCCGTGGTGTGTCCATTTGATCACAAGGCCATTGACGGCGCGGTACACCACAGTGATCAGGGTTCGATTCCCGGTCATTCGTCTAGCGGGGTTGAACTGGTATTCTGGTTGGCTGTAAGAGCTTACTTAGTTGGCTATAAGAGCTATTACTCCTGAAGCAATAAATCCGTCGTATATATAAACTATATACATTAAAGTGCATAAATACATTTATTTGATAAATAAGATATTATAATCCTTTGGAATCTCTTCAACTAACCGTATTTTACTGTGACGGAAATATATTGTGAAAAATAAACTTTTAGCCGATTTATTGAGTTTGCTACCAGTTTACAATGACATAGTTGACTTACGTTACAGTGGGTATTTAAAGACCAATAAAAATTAATACTGTTAAAGACCCATTACTACTATTCGAAATGTTATGCTTTTTGCCTATTTTTGCATCTAATATATGGTCTACATAAATATTCACATCGTTCGGTGCCTCATTTAATTTACTATTATCCATTTTCCCAATAACTTTGTACTCTCCAACAGCTTTTGGATGTGATCCAAAAACGTTTTGTGAGCTCTTTTGCTAAAACGTCACTAGACACTTTATCAATATACTATTTTCATCTATGGTTCATTAATTTTCCATTCGTTTCTCAAATTCATCGTTTTTCCTTAACTTATATTTCTTTTTGCTTTTTGAGTTCCGTAGGCAAATGGAAAAAACGGAACCCTTATAATTTTGTCCAGTCTCCGTCTGTCTGTCTGTCTGATATCCATATGTCACAGCCATTTTACGCGGACACTATTAGCATTATATACATGAAATTTGGATAATAGGTGAATTCTATGAACCGCTCTACAATGAAAAAATGGAATTATGAAAAAAGTTACATTCGGAATAGTGCTCCATATTTGTAACTGAGGGATGAAAAAATCCAGTGAACATAGGTGTACGAAATATCGTTACATAGGTCTTAAAATGATATAACGATTCTAAAATTACTTTTGTTATTTAAGTGAATATTTGGGCAGATAAGTACTCTAAAACTTAATAAGTGTGTCCCCTTCCATTCAACTCTCCAAGTAGCGTGTGTAATATTCTGGAAAAAATTAAGGCGAAGGAAGTCAAAAGAAAATTTCAACGAAAATTGATTTGAATATGGTATGTCGTGTAGTTTTTGAAATATGGGATATTTTCCGTACCGACCGCAGCAATAACTTTGTTTTTCCTAGTGTGTTTGAGAAATAAAAATTTACAGGTCTTAGATAATATTGTTTTAATAATCAAAATCTATCAATCCATTTCAAATTGCTATTGTATTACAAATAACGTTCCTAAGTATATTAGAAAAATAAAAAATGTTTAAAAAGTTTGGAGTTAAGGTTACAAAACACGTCTGTTTTTATTGATAGGTAAAGTAGAAAAAAATTTAATCTTCCTTACGATGGATAAAATGCGAAATATAAGTAGAACATTGAATAAGGTACGAGTTTTTTGAGAGAATGAATAGAATTAGCTGGAATGAATAGAATATAATTAAAAAAATATTGAAGTATTTTCTGGCCAAATACGGGTAATGTATATAATGTGAAATATAAAATATAACGACTGTATAATTTCAAGTTCAAATTATGAAGATACTGAAAGGTGGAGGAGCGCCGCTATGGATATTGCCTCGTCCAGAACCGAAAGTACAGTGGTTCGATAGGGAAGAACTTCATTACGTTAAGCCGCGCTCTGCTTTGATTGACTGGAATTATCCTCGTCCGCTCCTGCGTGGTGGGCATCCTTCCCAGTAGCACGAACAAAGTGAGTTACAAGATGATTACGTCGATAGTCATTGAAATGGTTTCAAATATTTAATTTTTGGGTACGGCTATATTTTATTGTCGTTTTTTTTCTTTCTAGAAGGAAATTTAGAAAAAATTATAAAACGTTACAAAAACAAATATTTTTTTCTAACGTTTTTGTTGGTTTTCCCCTGTTTTTCTATTGAGACAACAGGTAGCCTGATAATATCATTGATATTTTTTATATCGTTCAGTATTTAACATTATGTAAGATATATATTACATGTACACTTGCCTTTGTCTATTGCTTAAACTACATTGAAAAATCTAGAATTATATCAGGTTTTAAGGACGGTATAAAAATTAGCAGCTTTACAATTATATACTTTATTAAGAAGCAAAACAAAAATATTCTTTTAATAGCCAAAAACTATTTCAGTTTCTCCATCGATTATTTATATTTATGCAAATTCTGCAAGTAGATATATGCTTTCTTACTGTCTAGCTGAAAGTGGGTACCAGAAACGCACATTATATTGGCACAGGCACTGTCCGTCTTCATGTTAAAAATAAAATTGCAATAATGTTCAATAATCGCATTTAGATTCGTTTATCTTTTCAGCCTAAGTGGATTTATTGCATTAGGCATATAAATTAATGATTCAGATTATTTAATGTATATTTAATATCATTAAATGCTTTTCTTTTCTTTACAGTGTAATATTGGAGAGCCATTCGTTTTCATCACAATCCTTTACGCCTTGATGCCGATTTATCACGCACTTTTCGACGTTGATGAAGCGACAGGTCAGAGTTGGTATACTCTAAATTTACACTTTTTTATTGTATATATGTCAAATGAGATCGCGACAAAGGAGAAACTAGTCGTAAGAGTAAAAATCTAATTCATATTATTTACACGACTATTACAATCGTATTTATTTTTAGACCTACGTCTATAAGGTAGTACAATGATATTTATTTTTATAAGTAACTGTAATTGTAAAATATCGTGTCAGTTAAGTTAAATAAGATGTAGAATATACCACACAGATAAGTTTTTTCACTTATCAAATTTGTGACTCTGGAATAAGAAGGGTTTTAGATAATAAATAATTTTTTATATTAGATAAATAAATAAATTAAAAATAAAAAAAGCCTCTTTTTTCTGGCAAATTATATAATATTTAAAAATTATTTGTTTTAGTATTATCTTAAAAAAAATTGTACCTTAAGTATTATTTGTTTTACAGTATAATGGCGGTATGTTTAAACTAGGTTATGAAATATTTTTATTTATAATTCAATAATTTAAGTTAAGATTTCCAACATGTTTTCCTCTATGTCTTCCTCTACAACTTGGACCATCGCTTTCACAGTTCATCTTTGGTCTGTAAGTTTCGCTACGTCACCTGTCCATCTCCAATTTTGTTTTAGAGTTTCACTCAAAACGTTATTTGCTTTTAATATTGTTCTTATTTTTGTAGATCGTATTTTGCCTATATTCTTGATGTTGAGCATACTGAGATCTGTTCCTCTTCATCAAGTGGTAATTTTACTTTTTATTTTGGTAATGTATTTCCACGTCTAGCAGCCACATGTTAGCTACGGTATAAAGTACATATACTCAAGTTCTTAATTCTTGTATCTACTTGCTGGTCTGATGCTCTTGAATATTTTTAGCCTCCAGTATTTATTTTACGTTTGTCATATCTTTCGTTCCATTTCTTGTTTATTATTTTTTCATTAAAACTAATCCTTTTGCCTAGGTAGATATAATTTTCTGTATATTTAAGTGGCTCGTTATTAAAATTTATCGGTCTTTAAGTGACGTTTGGCATTGCTATAAATTTTGTGAGATTCATTCAATCACAAGTTGTTTCTGAGAACAGCTTTATCTAATACATGATAATAATATTTTCATTTATCTTATATCACTCTATCATTTCATGATGGCTCCATTTGTGTTCCTTCGATATCTTTTAGTGGCCAAAACTTAGTGTAATGCAACAAATTAAACGGTTCCAAAGTAATTAAAAAAGGAAAATTATGGGAAAAATACAAACTTTTTTCAATTGCTAACCTTGTGATATTGACATAAGAACGGTTTTAACTAATGTGTGATTGTATTATTTTTATTTGTTTTTACCTCTATCCATTTATGATGTTTCTATTTGTGTTGGTTCGATATGGTTTCGTGGCCAAAATATTGAGTTATGCGATAACTTAAACCATTCCAAACTATGTTGGTATTGTCGCCGTGAGTATACACTTACACCTACGCGTTGCGTAATCCATTACATAATGCCGAGTAAATAGGCATTCAAATACAGTGGAACGCAGAGAGCTTCCCGTAGGTTAGTACCTAATATGTATTTAGACGATATCTACATTATCAATCACATTCCAAAGGACACCATCTATGGTGCAGTAGCAGAGCCCTTAAGGGTCAAAACAATTTTCGATGAAATTCCATAGGTATATAACCTATGATATAGTAGCAACCTCGTGAGAAACCATATATATCTATATTTTATTTAAATTCATTTTATTAACCTGTCAAAATAAATTCACAGGCTAGGCGAAGGAAGCCCTGTGTACAGCCACTTATTGAATAATTATGCTCTTAACCTCTTTCTCACTATCTTTTCATCCCTGTACAAGCTGCTTACGTAAATTTTTAGTTTCCTTGAGCTCTTTTAATGTAACTCGGAGCCTGTATCCCATCTCCAGAGCTGCCATTTTACATGTCGCCATGATGAAACAGGGATAAATATGAAATATATAAAAGGAGGAAAAGAAGAAAAGAAAAGAAACTCCAAGTCAGATCTCTTTGTAAATGAAGCAAGGTGTGAACCTGTATCGCCGCGCTGACATGCAGCACGCATCCGCACGACTGCTGTGCTACGACAGTGGCTGCGTAAAAGGGGAACAGTGGAGTCGGTATAGGCGAGATGTTGATTTCGGTGCTGTCGGTCGCAGTAGCGTCGCTTATTTACAAGTAGTTTTTGTACGCGAGTGAACGCGTCATTTAATTACTGGTTTAATTTCGTGCCACTCGCTTTTTTAATTAACACAAATTAGCCTTAAACTTTGAGTTAAATTTTTTTTAATTTCATTTGAATTTGAGTGTTTTCCAAGTCTTTTTTGATTTATTCTTGCTCTAATTAACTTAATGGGAACAACATAAAGAATTTCAAACATCTATTATAGTAAATTAGTTATTTTAAGTTCCATTTTTATTTAATTAATCACAGAGCGTATGTACCTGTCACATACGAACAGGTTTATTTACTGTGTATTATATAATACGAACTAAATTTTTAAGTTACATTTCTAACAGTGTACGAAAAATAAACTATGCAGGTTAGTAGTAATATTTTATGCTACTAGGTGTTTACTTACTTCAATATTGTATACAAAAATCTCAGAAGTATATTTTATATCAAATGTGTCGAAATCAACTGAGCGAGGAAAGAAAGAACGTTGTGTAAACTTACCTCGTTGTCACATATATTAAATACCATAAATACCATGAACATAAATTTAACACAAACACTTCATTTAATAAAAATTATACTCGAAATTAGAATGTGCATGTAGTTGTGTGAGTGTTTACGTGCTGTGTTTGCTCAAGTAACTTCGATAAGGTACTTTGTATTGCCACTTATTCTATTACATTCTATAAAAGCTTTTCAAAAATTACACGAAGAGCCCTGGATCAAACATTACATGACCTGAAAATATCATGTAGAAATGAACAGTAGCTTGAAGTTTCAGTCTAAACAGGCGCAAACAAAACAAACCATTATTTTTACTTACTTTAGCTTCTTTTCAACATACATAAAAGTTTAGGCACTCAAACACGACAACTTTCATTAACTCCTGAAATTAATTATATTGAATATATTGTAAAGGAGAATATTTTAGAAATTCCAACATCACAGGAAATTTCTCCCACAAATATCAAACTGACAAAGCGGTAAACGAGGGTACGTTCTCGTGAATATTTTATTACTATAACATTATTCAAGGGAAATGAATTTATCACTGTTACTAAGGTTTAATATAATAACCGCAAAACTTCACTTACTACAAGATTACCTAAATCTGTATCTGATGGGGTGTTGATATATGGAAGGACTATTAAATGTAGGAATCATTATTTCAAAAATATCAACCTTAGTGAATTCGTATTGAAATCCCAGGCTATTGCTTAAAACGTTCTACTGTCACAATTTTGAAGCAAAATTGTTTTCTTTCAAGGACAATATTTGTTTATATATGTATATGTTTTTGTAATTACAATAATTTCAAAAGTTCCTTAAATATGATCTGGGAAACATTTTAACTAAAGGCAAAAATACGAATTTCTTACCACAACTTAATATTATATTTATATAGCAAGACATAACAACTACACCTTTATTCGAATATATATGTTTTATAATCTCTTAATTCATAGTTTCTGTACTTTTTGTCACGTAGTCATTAAGCTGAGACCAGAATTTTGAATTTTATTATACAATTTTGAAAATCCAATAATTCATTAAATATTGGAAAAAAACTGGAAGGGTAACAAGATGAAAAGGAAAATCACTTGTATTTCAATATTTTTTATTCACAATAATTAGCGACTTGATATTTACTTTAACAGCCTTCAAAAAAATTGCTGCTTTATTCTTTTAACGAAACTAACTCAATTAACGACACTATAGCCGACAAGAAGTATCTTCGTAACGGATAAATTTCTTGTCTGACAAATCTATATTTCAATAAAATTTATCTAAAATTTTTAATTTATTGCAAAAGGTAATTAAGTGGTTTAAATAATCGAACTACAACGAAGAGATATGGGTTTCAATTTTGTTCAAAAAAAGTGATAATTTTTTTTTTCTTAAAATGATAATTTTCTGAATTTGTTTTTAAAACAAATTGATAAATTAATTTTAATATGCCCGTTATTAGATTGCCATTTTTATTTCAATAAATGAATGGCGCATTCAACTCTGTAATTTAATCGAATCTAAGCAATAAAGCATATTCGAATGTAAATAAATCAACTGATGAATAACCCCTTTCTACATGTATAAACGCTAGATTAAATTATGCTTGAAAAGATGTAGATCAAGCATGATACCTCCATAGTTACTGATAATGCCTCACATTTCATAATCATACTGTCTGAACATATTAATTTGTACACAGAGTTTTTGGGAAGATTTGTTATGTAACAACCTCATCTTTTCCATGATATAATTTACCTATACCGGTGCAAATATTTTCATATAAGAGGAAACGTATTCGTAGTTACCAAGAAAGAACTGCTTAATAAAATTAAAATTTTTGCATTGAACAAAAAATAACGGAAGGGTAAAACACAAGGTCAGATTAAACACATTATTTTATAAACACAACAAATGGTAACGACGATATATGTCTATAAATACGCTTTCACTTATCATAAACAGAGATCCTGGTGCGATCCCAATCAAACGGATGAACAACTTAATTCCGTGGGAAACTCGAAAAATTAGGTTTTAAATGGTAGTATAGCAAAAATTTTCATAGCAAGTATGTAATTATCTGCTTTTCACACTTAAGGTGAACTTTTCTAGGTAAATGGGTTTCATAACATCGGGAAAAAATCTTAAAAACCAGTGAAGCTAATCAGACGGTTAAATTCTATTTCTTAAATATTTATGGCTGCAACAAGTCTTAAAATGAGCAAATATTATGCAATTTCACATTCTGTATTGCAATAGCTAATTAATTTTTGGAATAACAACAATATTTCTGCGTGATATTCTGAAAATTTCCCATCATATTTTCTTTATTTTACAAGTAGTCTCAATTCTGCTCGCAGATAATTTTGGCAGAATACTTCTGGAATAACCAAATAAAATAAAATTATATTTTTTATCCTTTCATAGATAATATAATTTATGTTATCTTAAATATTGTCCGCAAATTTTTCATCTGGGTTAGAAGAGAATTAGAACTTGATCCATGTTCTTTTTTCATTGTTTTAAAGATTTTCTTATCAGTTATTTTGGCGTAGGGGATAGATATTATTTTAATGGAATAATTATGTTTAAATTAGGTTTTTAACATTTCAGAACATTTTAGAATTATAACATTTCAGAACCTTCTATTTATTTTCATTTTATGATAACTTTCTTAAAGAAAGAGTAATTAACAAATTACCTAAAAAAATATATATATATGCTTGATTAATATTATCTCTTAATTTCTCCATATAGGAGAGTAGTTAGTTTTAAAATGGAAGTTATTAAAAGTATACTGATCCTGTTGTGGATTTTAAACATGTGCACTTTACAAATGACATAATACGTATAAACACGACAATGCCAGTATGATATGCGGTATATTAACGCATTAAGTTACATATTTCTTCTGAATATCTTTTTTTCTCTTTATTTTATTTAAATAACAATTGCAAATCAGAAGTAATTTCTGTAATTTGTGGCCATTAGCTTCATCATCATTTACTCACTTTTCTCTTTAATACTCTAAATAATCCAAAGAAATTCAAAAGAAAATTTAAAAATGTTTCTGTACCCTGTCTTACTTTGCTAAATATCAAACGTATTAATCGTTGATGGTACTAACATTACATATGAAATATTTTTTTATTCTGCAAGAAGAAATTTATGGAATCGAATTAATACTGGCTTCAAGAATTTATTCATTACAATTTTTTTAAAAGTCTTCTCAAAAATCTTATCTCTTATTGTGTTCGGAATATGGAAATGAAATAAAGGACCCTTATTACTTTACCATATCGATCCGTCCATTCGTCCATCTGTTTACCATAGCCTCACTGTTTCTTCAGTTTTAAACTTCAAAGCATGCAATTTTTGAAGTAGATCTTTTATCTGCATATACTAATTAATATGGCGCAAAATGCTGATTTCTTTAATGATGCCCACCTTATAGGTACATAACTTTGGGGAAAATAATGGTTTATAAATTTCACTAACTTACGGGTATAAAAATTAAATTTTATTATTCAATTTAATAAAAAATTAGAAAAATTTCGTTCCGCTCCGCACAAATGATAAACCCTCAAGTCAAAATTATGACATTAATATTTTATCTCCTCTTTAGGTATAGGGTTCAATATAAGGAAAGTACCGAATATGAATTCCCTCATTCAAAAAATATTGAATACCACCACGCAATTATCTCTTCACAATTCTATAGACGCCAGTACACCTATAAATTAGTCCAATTTATCATTAAACAAAATCCACCAAAAAGCTTCAAATAATATTTAACATTGAATTTCTTTTGTTACAGTTTGTTATTTACTCAACATTTGCATTTTATTTCAGCTTATAACTGAAATACCACCTGTGGATCACGAATAAGAAGGTCGTGATCCACAGGTGGTATTTTAAGCCCTTACTGAAATTAAATGTAAATGAATTTGGTCATCCCAAATTCTGCGGGTGGGATTCTTATTTCAAAGGTTTTTTTTATTTTCCATATAATTCAATGACAAAATCATATTGAAATAGCTTTTTTTTAATAAAGTTTAAATATACATAACTAAATTTCGATTTAGTTTGTCGAAACAAAAATATAATATTATAGCATAGATAATAATATTATAAATTGAAACAAAAATATAATATTCCTACAACCAAACAAATTTTGGGGAATTTTACACAAAAATAATTTAAGCATTTAAAATTGAGCTCTTAAATCATTTAAACAATATAAAAATTCCTTCAATGCGTAATGTTTTCTAGAAAATTTTTACAGAAGCTTCAAGGGAGATTATCTCAAGACTTAAAATGACTGATTACATGAATGGTCATAATATCTAATAGATTGCTTAAGTGTCAGAAGGCTTTAAGTTTAATTATTTTTTTAAACTTTTGGTTGATTATCGTTTTTTTTATTTATTGTTAACAATAGGGCTTAGTATCACTGAGTAAATTCATTATTACTGTAGATACATTCAAGAATTTATATATTAATTTGTAAACTCCATGTTTAACTTATAGATTTAACCAAAGCTTGGGAAATACTATTTCCACCAAGTTACCGAGAACCAATTATTATGAAATATAGTACAAATAATAACGAATAAGAGAGAAAATACGCAACAATTGAAATAAACATGATTACAACTAGTGTCCAGCATATTAATTTCCGATACATTCCATGTCGTGGCAATCGTAAGAATCACGTACGGCAAATCCTAGTACCATAAAGATTTTCTGACAGGTTTCAATGAGATAAGTGTGAAAGTTGAGATGGTTATTCTTAATTACACCGAGATCTCGCACGGCTGAAATCTTTTTCTGCATAATACCGTCCAGCTCAGAACTGTGCAAAGAACTAAGTCATGAATGCACAATTTCTCACATTAAAATATAGGCCATATTTTCTTGCTCAAACACTATTGAAATATATTATCTATTAGAATATGTTTTGAAGTTCAACGGATACACGTACACGTAAAAATGGTATGTGTTTTGGTTAAGTAATAATATTTCAAATGCGCTAGTTTGCATAGATATATCACATAAAGGTGTTTCACATTTTTCTTTTTATTTTTAGGTAGATAAAATTACGTATTTTAATTTTGGATAAAGACAGTATAATTAAAATAACATTAAGAAAGAAATTTAATGATAATTTACCAATCTAACTCCCTCCTTTAATTATTTATATGATATAGGAATAAATTTGAGTAATTTTTTTTAAAATTCGAATCTCTTATTTTGGCGCCATCATTTTGAATTACCAAGTTTTGACTCGAATTTCTTTTAATCTTCAATATCACCAGGTAACAATTTTATAGCCTAATCTGTTTATAATAGCCATAACTGTTTCATTATAATGGCGTCGCTGTTTTGAATTTCTGAATTTTGGCAAATTCGTGATTTATAATCCCCAATATCCCTGAATGCCAGTTTTTAGTCAAATCAAATATGAATAAACATTTTGGACCGGAAACAAGTTCAATAAAAGCTTGCATTAAAATAGTTTGTTTTTGAATCGGATTTTATTTAAACATACTGGAAGTCTTTGCAGGAAAGATGTATAATTTTTATTTGGAATATCGAAGTATTTGCTAAAAATAATAACATGAAATCTTCGTCTAATTATGTAGAGAAATTTTTTTTTTTATCATTTGAAAAAATATTGACCTTTTAGTTTCACTCATGTTTTATAAAGCGTAATAATATGAATAATTTTTAACCATTTATTAGTCTATTTTAAACATTTGAAAATAAAACAAATGCTTTAAATTTTTTAACAAAAAATCTCAAAACGTGTGGAGTTAATCAAATAATTTCCTGAACATTAATTAATAAACAAACAGAATTTGTGTAGAATAGGTGATAATAACAATGAAAAACTTAAATTTGCGTAGCACATTTCACATTTTATTACAACTGGCAATCTCTTGGGCTGATATTGGAAATTGGAAAGTCTATTTCCACCCGAGAGTGGGTAACGTGTCCAGACAGCATATTCGCTGGCTGGGCGGTACGTCCGTCTAGCAGAAATGGAGCCAACTTATTTATTTAAACTTAAAAGTTCTTCAGTGAACGATACTCCGATTCGTTTTTTATTGAATCGGTAAAATAATACACGACTTTCCTTTAAATTTAGAAAAACAATGTTTTCATAATGAAAACATATAAGCATATATTTTCATTATGAAAACACTTCTTTTTTATTATCTGTCTATACCCACGTGCCGAAATCTTGGTAACATATTTATAAAAAATAAATAGAGAAAAACTAATACGGCTTTAGATGTTTCTACGTCACTTAGGTACTTGCATGATGAAATTCATATGCACATACAAGTTACCCTATACTAAGATGGAAGTAAAGAATACCTTAATCAAACTTAAAACTTAGTCCAGTCTTTAGAAGCTTAATTCACAGTCCTTCATCCCATGAAATAGTGTTTCACGGAATAATAACAAAAAGTAAGGCCCTTATGAACACATTGTTTTTGGGTGTGACACACACACACACACACATGTGTATATATATATATATATATATATATTTATATCACACTTCCTTATTTTTCCAAATTCCACACTTTTGAAAAATGTGCATTTTGTCCTTCACTTAATCAGCAAGTCGAATCATAAATTTGCTTTTACCTATGGTCAACATTTTTATTCCCAAAAATTTGTTTGCAACCCGACCTGTCATACTAGATGCTGTATTAACGTTGGAAACTCTGAATATCAAAAGGCCTGGCCCGCTCAATGATAATACATTAATTATTTCGAAAATTTGAGAATCCGAAATAAAAAAGTCTTCTCGATATTAAAGCAACATTTGTGGGTAGTGATGGTTTCGTTCATTAATTCACGTTCATGTCACGTTTATTAATTCTAGATTAATTTCTACGTTTGATTATGAATGGAAGAGGACACATACTATTCTTTTACCCAAAATATCCTTTTCAAATCAGCCCGAAGATTTTTGAATGTATCCGTATTAAAACTACTATCAAAGTCTTTGAAGGTATTGTACATTCTCAACTTTTTAGTTTAAATACTATTACTAATAAATACTATTATTAGCTCTAAATGAGGAAATAATACTACTGTTTGTAGCTCTAAGTGACTGTCAATATTGGTCCTAGCCATGACCAATACCCGATTATCTGTTCTGATATTACAAGTTTTTAATGCTGTATTCAACTCCGTGAATTTTGACATTTTAATACATTGATTTAAATAACTAAATCTGGTACAACTACGTGTTGGTTGGTTCAATTCTTTTCTAACTTGTTTTAAAAAGGCAAGGCAGTTTCCTTACCTAACTTCTTTTTCTGTTTTCATTGATCCTGCTGTTATACAATTGTTTGAGTATCAATTATATGCTGATGATATTCAAATGAAAGACAAAGTTTCATCAATGTTGAAGTGAGGATAGTTCTGTATCGATAAAATGTTGTCCTTGATTGATAAAATGGATGTAGACCTATATTTGATCAGTCAATAGGTTAATAAATAGGGTCTTCTGATTAACCTTATTAAATCGAAATCTATTATTAATGGTATGTTACTCCGTTATATTAACCGCTATGTTACCCCTTTTATTTCAACTGTAAAATATATTAGCCTACTAATTGACTAACGTCGCACACGGTACCCTCAAAGTGATAACGCTTTCTCAATCTACTTCTGGCTGTTCTTCATTACAACGACGTGTATCATTGTAATCTAAATGATTATTTATTCAATAAATTATAATGACTTCAAAGTCTGTGTATTCGATATATTTTCACCCATTATAAATGACCATATATCTGAGAATCGGTTGAGACTATTTACGTCACAATGAAGCGACTGATGCAACCTCCATATTTTATGTTTTTATTTAATATCCTTAATAATCCAGTTTTGTGTTCTTAAGTCAAATCTAGATTGCAATACCTGTCATCCCACGATTTTGAATTACTTTTTAAAAAGAAGCACCTCTTCCTGTTATTCATAACAGGAATGCTTTATTGGGAAAAAAACTTTGTCCTATATGCTACTAGATTACGGAAACAACTGAATAAAAGTATGAAAAATTTGCTGTCAGTTTCTGTTTTTAAAGGTTGACTGAAATTACATTATATCATAATGGGTCGATAAGATATCTGAGCCATCTTTATCTCATCTGTAACCCATCCTTGCTCCAACATGCTGCTGTTCTACTTTTGTTGTAACTAATCTTATATTAAATCTGTACGTTTCATATTTTGCCACGTGATTTTACTATTACGTACTTTTCTAAGTATAATTAATTTGAATTTACAAATAACTTCGATTCTGTCAATGTACTTGTTTTTCTCGTTTAATTCATAGTGGTTCACACCATGAGATATATCGCATAGTTATAAGTCCGTCACTCTAAACTCAGTTTCCCAAACTTACCATAATAAATATATTTATTTTTCTAATTCAAATCGCATGTGTGACAAATTTCAAAAAGATTGGTGGAATAGTTTAACAAACAAACCAAACTTACTTAAGTTGCCTATATTATGATAATTTTTCATATGTTATTTTAAATTTCCACCTCCGTCTTCATCATTTATTTCTTGCCATTTGGCTACGGAACTCTAAAAATGATGAAACACATAAATTATGATTTTAAGCGATATGTCTATATACCAAATTTTCTGTTTCCAAAATTATACAATCCCACTATATACGCATTTAAAAAAAAATCAATTCCATTTCACCCCTTTCCTGGTTGAATTTCCAAAATTGTTTGTGGTTGCTTAAATCACTTGCTTAAACCCTATAGAACAAGTAATTACAGCTGTACGTTGAAATACGGGTCAGTTAAAAAGTATTAAAAACGTTTCATAAAATCGTACGCAAAGAGATATTATTGGATTACCAATTAATAAACCCGCCACTTTCGCAACGATTTCTGAAATGTTCTAAATCTTCTCGAAAATCTTTGGTAATTATCTAATAAAGAATACGGTATGATTTCTTCTGTTATGGCATTTCGTGTCCGTAGTAAGTGAATTTAGATGCGTTAAGAAAAAAACGACTATTCACGTATTTTAATATGTAAAATCAGTACACATGGCGAAGTTATTGCTACGAAAGCAATCTCTTACAGCCAACCAGAAGACCAGTCCAGCCTGAAATCGAACCCGGGTCCCGGACAATGGGCCGAGCCGTCAAAGGCAGTACGGTGACGGTGACGACAAACACACTACATCATTTTCATTAAAGAAACACACTACGTAACTTTCATGAAGAGAAATTAGAGCGTGCTTACTTCATGAATCCTGTTTAAGGTAAACACTGAGCGAAGCACCATGCTATATATGCCTGATGATGAATAATGGCGTATTTTCCAATGACCAGCAAAGTATTGGTCCCAAAGATACAAAAAAGAAAATTGTTATCTCTAAGTTGTCAGGTTTACGTTATCTATCTGTTAACAGTATGGAAACTAAGATTTTTATGCTGCAACAGAAAAAATGACTTGCGAAAATGCTTTAGGAAAGAAGTGGGAAAACATTCTATTTAGTTACGAGATGAGTCAGTACTGATGAAATGAATTTACCATTTTATATTATAAACAGGTATTCAAATATAAATGATTTTTAAACCTACCTACAGATAAAAATGTATGAACACTCATTAAAATAATGAACTTAATTATTACTTTCTAGGGGATTATACAAAAACACGGTATTCCATTCTCACCCAATTATATTCGCAATTTCGCAAATACTCCCTGAAACCTACACGCGTGCCGATAGCTCATCGGCGGTTGATCTAAGCACACCCACCTACCATCGCCACAGAATCACCAACAACAACATTTAACAACATTTAACTGGGGGAGAGCGACGAGATGTTGTCTCGGGAAGCAGCCTCTACCTGCCCGGGCCGAGCAGTAGCGCGCCGTCCGCACCCCGGCTCGCACGCGCCGCCCGAGCTCTCTGAATTATTAATGTCAGACCGGGCCAGCCCAGTTAGCCGCCAGAGGCCGCTCGTGTTGCTTCCCTCGCAGGCAAAGCCTCTATGCATCCGCCCGCTTGCACCGGCGAAAACTGCAGTTGTAACCTAGGGAGTTATCCCGACAGTTAAAGGTCCTTAAATTGAAGAAAACACGACTTGAAAGTTTTTTGCGTTAAATAATATAATTTTGTGTGAGTGCGTGTGTGTATATGAATAAAACTAGCGAAATTTAATATAAAAGTGTCTATCAACAGAACGACAAATAAAATTAAACAGATAATTTAATCGTAATTAAGTGTTAAATAAATTTTGTAATCTAAAAATGATTTGTAATTTTGAAACTTTTGCTGTTACATTGGAAGTGTTTTAAACAAATTTATACTATAAACTGTGCTTCGTGAAGAATATCCTCAAAAATAAGTTGAGGTTTATTAAGCAGAATTACCAGGTAAATTAAAAGTAAATCTCAATTAATTTGGCGCTAGACTGTTGTTAGTGTGCTGTTAAGATTTTTTTTATTGTCGCTATACGGGCAGGTGAGCCTCATTAATCTTTAAGTAGCTATGAAATGGTCCGGGCAATGAGCTCACAGGTGGGGCGGATGAATATTTTCATTTTCCACGTTTTCCACGCATTTCAATTAGATGAGACTAAAATTATAATATATTAGGTTAGTAAAATAGACAGGTCTAATTATTATACAAATAATAGCTTAAAAATGTAGAGCGTTGCGGACGTAATGAAGTTAACAACGCGCACATTATTCAATTATATTTTCATCACAGACGGTTTTGTGTGATCCATTTTTCATTGTAAGGCGGGCGGTGAAATTAAAAATGTTGGGCTCTTGATTTATTTATATAACCGCGAGGCAATTGTGTGGCTTATAATGGTAATATTTCTCGTGTATTTAATAATTTTAATGTACTTTGGCCAGAATACATCTCATCAAAACAAATTTTTGAAAACATTTAATTTTCGTCTATAATTTTCATTTTGTGACATGTAAAAAGTAAACATACGTAGTGAGACTTAAGTTTTCAAGGAAATACCTACTTTTTGGTAAATATTTATATAATACTATGAACTTGACATCCTATCCAACATTGAACAAAAATATTAATTTCATATATTTGTATTTGTGGGGAGTCTGAATTGGTTTTATTTTTAGATACTTGTTAAGTAAATATATAACCTGGGTTTTATTAAATTAATTATTGGCAATTTATTATAATTTCAATACTTTGCTATTTTTATGTATTTTCGGTTATACCCAATGTTGAAAAGTGACTGAACCATACAAGAGAATGTATGGTTCAGTCACTTTCTGTATAGAATGATCTAAAATTAATATTTATATGTAATTTTTCGTAATTTAAGTTCATAAAATATTCAAGATCTATTGAAATGTTTATTTCTATATACGGCGATGTAAGTAAGAAAACATAGTATAGAACATTTGTAGGATCCTTGGAAACAAACAGTTACAGAACAACTAGAAATGCGGCTTTCATAGTCACAATTATGAACTAAATTAATATTTATGCTATAAGTTTGGGAAAAGTTTTCCCTTTTACTCTTCGTTGTATATAATACATTTGTTTAATAATACAATGTCTTAGAATCATACATGTTTATTTAACATAAAGTCTCCCATTATTGTCTAGAGAACTGTAATATATATGTGGTTTTAGTGTGTTGCTGAAACGGGTCTTGTGTAAGAGCCTTATGTAAGATATATTTGGTCCTATAAAACCCACGCAGTGAAAATAATTTTCGTCTTATATTTAAATAAAAAATAATTCATATAATAACTGTACAGAAACACAGCAATCTAACAAAAGTAATTTTCTTTTAATTCATCGCTTCTAATTAGGTTAACGCAAAAATATGTCAATAAGTAGTAATGTAATAAAAATAAATCATAGTCTCTCAAGATCATCCACTGGTTTCAAATTAGTTAAAAATTGTATTAGGAATTACAATTTTTTATTACTCAGCTTAGGTATGAACGTAGATTTATAGATTTGTAATTCTATTTCTTATTTCCATGCAGTTCCCATGGAATTTTCTTAGGAAGAAAAAATACACTTTTCTAACGCCACACAAAACTAAACTTCTCGCTTAATAAAACGACGGAAATTTCCCTTTTCTGTATTGTGCAGAATGTCTTTATTTGTTAAATTAATATTTATACTGCTACTTTTTACTTGGCTACTTTAACTTCTTTATAAACACTTTCCTTAAATTTAAGTAGCCTCTGAATGAGAAATTATGAGCAATGATATTTTATTTCCATTAGAAGATCTAGGTCCTCTCGCGTATTCTCTATCCAAGTTTCTACACGTGCTCTGTCGTCTATCTTTGGTTTTCAGCCGTTTATTCCATAAATTTGTTGTGAGTACGTAAGTAGTTTATTTTTTTAATACACCCTATTTTAGTCATAATAATAATGTGTCTGTATATGTAACTGTGCTTGGAACACTTCCAACGTCTGTGAATCTTAATAGCTCTGTTTACAATTGCCTGTTAGATAACATGATCTTGTTTATCTATAGGTTTAGAGATTTTAAGGATGTGCGTACATGTTATATTATCAATAAAATATTTTTTTATGTTTTGCTCCATCTCTATTTGTTTATATCGATACTCTATTTCTTTCCTGGATGAGTTGCGCTCCATTACTTTAATAAAAAAAGCAAACAAATTTGTTTGCAATATTTTTGTTCGCACTATTTTTTGGGAACGCGTTTGATTTAGAAAAGTTTATTTCTTGTCGAAAAGATCATATTTTGAATTTTCTACTATTCACAGGCAGAAAATAGTGATAATACGAAAAAAAAATTAGTTATTTTGTTTGGTTGCTTACGGGAACGCGTTTGATTTAGAACGCGTTTGATTTAGAAGAGTTTATTTCTTGTCAAAAAGTTCATATTTTGAATTTTCTACTATTCATAGGCAGAAAATAGTGATAATACGAAAAAAAATTAGTTATTTTGTTTGGTTGCTTACGGGAACGCGTTTGATTTAGAAGAGTTTATTTCTTGTCAAAAAGTTCATATTTTGAATTTTCTACTATTCATAGGCAGAAAATAGTGATAATTTTTTAGTTTGATTTAGAACGCGTTTGATTTAGAAAAGTTTATTACTTCTCAAAAAGTTCATATTTTGAGTTTTGGGAACGCGTTTGATTTAGAAAAGTTTATTTCTTGTCAAAAAGTTCATATTTTGAATTTTCTACTATTCACAGGCAGAAAATAGTGATAATACGAAAAACAAATTAGTTATTTTGTTTGGTTGCTTACGCTGGTCTCTGAATCAAGAAATTTAATTTCATGAATTATTTTGTGTTAAAAATTTGACATATTGACAGAGATTATACATTAAATATCACCATGTTAAATTTGTAGCGGCAGAAAAGTTATAGCAATTGTAATAGAAGTTGAGGAACATTGTTGAAGCGGTGTAAGAAATAGACTGATTGATTTATTGACTGATCATACCAATTCTTGCTGAAATATCCCCATCTTTGACGACCAATATCGTTTGGCGAACTGAGCTTAGGTGTTTAGTGGTCGCAGGGGAGAGCCGCATAACCAAGATAATTCTACACAGATAAATTACTGGGCACCGTTAATACTCATGTAAAGATTTGAAAAAAGATTGACTATCCTGACTCCTTATATTTTGATTGTTTATGTCTGGCTAGTTTGCTCATATTTTTCTAATTAGTTTTTCTTTTTATTATTTTCGAATACAAATTGTTTTGTTAATTTTTACATGTTCGATATACTTAGATACTTTTATGCATTACGTTTATATTTATATTTACTTCCAAAATATATTATTGTCATGTGTATGAAATTTCATTTCGGAAAAATAAATTTTCTTACATACGTATTTCGTTAAATTTTAACTATATTTAAAGCACTTCATTTTATGTCAATTGTATAGTATTTAAGGCTGTAGGTAATTCATGTTTTGTGACATCAATAAACCTTTACAGCAACTTCTACTTTATTTAAAAATTTAATGTGCGTAACTTTTCATAAGAGCCTTGTTTAAACTGTTAGTTTGTACAAAATTTTAATAGTGAAAAATTTAATATTAATATTGTTTATAATTATTTATTTACTTAAAATATGCCTACAATAATCATAACCTAAACTAAAGTAATTTTTACCAAACCTACAACATCAATACATTTTAAAATGTTAGAAAACTTTGAAGTGTTCTTAGACTTTCATGCGCAATTGTTTTAATTGAACCCAAATATTTATAAATTAGGTGTAAACATTATGTGAAAGCTTCTAAGGCTTTTGTTTTACTCCAAATATTTCGACCCATTATCGTTATTTAACTTAATAAAAACATCAGATATTTAACTTATAAAAATTACTTCTTTGAAAGTATATATGAATCGATTTATTGTTGTCATTTTTAGCTTACCTAGTGTTGACAATGGTTATTCAATTTTCTTTTTTTGTAATTTCTAATTTTTTTTTTAAATTATAATACGTCAATATGTTGAAAACATGTTAATTCGTGTACATAGTTGTATTAAGTTTGATTTAACAATCCGAAAAGGATTTGAGATCTTTTGAAGACGCAAGAATTATTTTACAAAATTTATTAATTTAAAATTTTTTATTTCTTTTGTAAACTTGTGTCAACTGTTTTTAATATTCAATATTTCTAAAGTCTAACTAGCGACAAAATTATCTAAAAGAAAAGAAAAAGTATGACTGCTGATAAGTATAGAATGATAATTCTCGAAAAGACTTCATTAAAATCACGTGAAGCATAACGGAGGAATATGGTAATAAAATAAATTAGCGAGTAGGCGTTTAGTTATGAAATTCATCTGCGTGGCCCAGACCCTGTTATGTGGCCTATAATCATTAAATATTTCACACATTTCATAACCTTATTATGGTTTTGTTAGAATATTACTCATCAAATAAAATGTTTACAGCCATTCTTTTTTCATGAGCATATTCCATTCTTTTTCAAAGAAGATCTGTCTGATGAATCCTAAATTTAAAAACAAGTGATTGCATTTTGGATAAACATTTATTTAAATTTACTAACAGTTACTTTCTATTGTATTAAAAAACGATATTTTTATTATATAACCGTACTTGTGCGGAGTAATTTTGTGAATTTTTTAGTCGATAATTTAATTTAAAATACAATTTTTGGTAAATAAAGTGGAAAAATATTAAGTATAAAAGTTAATAAATAAAACAATAAATGCATACGATATATTATGTAAGAAATAATTCACTTAAAATGTAACTTATGTTAAAAGAGATATAATAGGACGCACAGACTTCATATGTATATCTAAGAAGGATAATGGAGGAAATTAAATGGTCGCAAGAGGATATTTTCTTAGGAAATCATTTTCTCAGGGTAGAGACTTGTTGCCTTGTAACAAAGCTCTTTTTCTATTCAACTCACTTATGTAGGAAAAGTTTTTATTTCATGAAGTAAATTCTTTCTAATTATTTCAACATTACAGTTATTATAAAAAATAGCATTCTCATCTGAATAGAAATGGAACTTAAATTTTATTATTTTTGCAAGGTTTAATTTGAAAAGCCAAACAATTACTCATGCGTTATAAATCAGTGCGATATATTTAATATCGCACTCCATATATTCGCTATCCATATATTTAAATAAATCGATAACAGAAATAAATTTATTACACTCGTAGCGTCACATTGCTCGAGTTCAAAACATTTTAAACAGCGATATCGCTACGCTCTGCCGTCTACTCCAGCCTTATCTCTATATTCTTATTCCTTATAATACTTTTTTGCTTTTTCCATTTATTCCATTTATTTTTCATCGTACTAATTTTCCTTTGCTTTTCAGTGGCATCAGTGATTTCATTCATTCAAAAGATTTATGTTATGCAATGAGATGAATAAACAAGTAAACAGTATTTTCCACTTAATTTGAGTGTTTGAAATATCATAGGGTACTTCTTAAACGTTTTCCATCATGCTTTCTGTACATTTAAATAATTTTATTGAGGTATTTTCTTGGCCGCTCTAGTGTCGGAAACTTTTGAAAAATTCATCAATATTTGTAATGGGCAAAATCAGGTTAAAAAGGAAACTAATCTAATAAAAAACTAAGGTTTAAAAAAAATAATAACCTTGCTTTTCTTTGTTTAAACTTAATATACTTTGAAATACAAAATAAATTGCTCTTAGTTTCGACTCACAACAAGTCACCCTTTTTGAGAGATTGAGGCACAAACGGTGCGTCAGTCGCATAACAACAAGCACAATTGAGGTATAGTTGATGCTACAATTACCCGAAAAATAACAATTTTGGGAAAAAAAGGAATTTTGAAGGAAAATTGTATGAAAACATTAGGCCGGCAATAAATAAACAACAAGTCCCTTTTTAAACCAGTTTTTAAATATAAATTAAAGAGCATGTCTTTAGGTTTTCTGTTCAGTTAGCAACTGAGTAAAAATAATGAATAGAACTTAGTGTGTACTTATTTTATGAATTTCGTTTATGGCAAAAAGCAAGCAAACGACACGCAACATGTGTACATCAATTTCAAACCCCCCTTTTTGAAGATTCGAAGAAGGAAATATTGATATTTTTATGATCTTCTGACAAGGATAATAGCATATATTATATTAAAAAAAAACAAAAAGCGTTGTTTAAACAGTATTGTAATAGATCACTTTATGCTTTGGGATGGAGTGGAAATATTCTGATTGGCCGCCCTATGAGCTACCACCCATATACTTTGGAAGAGTTCCAACGTAAGCATAGGGCTACTAATTTGTCATCATCAACACCCTTAGTTTGGTTGGATATGCTTCCTAACTCACGTACTCTCCGAATCTCTTCCCATTCAATTTTTTTGGTTCAACATCTAATATTTATGTAATAAAAATAGGAAAATACTGGTCATCTTAAAGTTAAACTTATTTTATTTTTAAACCGAAAGTCCAAAATAATTCTACTGAGGAAAACTTTATGTCTTTGCCAAGAGACATTGCTAAGTGACAGATAAGCTTTAAATAACCAAGATTATTTTAATAGTTATATACAGAAAACCAAATATCTTTGAAGGCTGAGATGGCGGGTATATGGTAAAATAGATGAACCTATTCATATTAGCAAAACACTGGTTTACTTATTTTGTGGACTTACCATATATATATATATATATATATATATATATATATATATATATATATATATATATATATATATATATATATTGTGTATTGATTCACAATTATCAGTGAATCTATTTGAGTTAAAATTGTGTGTTTCGTGAAATAATCCATTGTCACAATTTTGATTAATTGCATGTAAAATATTGTTAACAAGAAGTGACAGAAAAGTCTTAAGGTATATTATTTAAGGGTTTACAACAATTACAGAGATCGTATCTTGTGCAGACACTTCATGCTGACATCCTTTAAGATTAAATAATAAAATTTATTTAAATTAATTAATCCTTCATTCAAGTATTTTCTTATAAATTTTTACGTCGATCTTATTTTCACATTTAGTGCTACATTCCATTGACAATTTTGTTGTTGATTACGTGGTGTACGTGATTTGATTCAAAGGTGTTATTTTAATTAAGATGTGGTAACTTCTGAAAATGATTGGAAAATTTAGAAAAATATTTAATTATATTGAAATTTTGGTTGAGAGGTAAGTAAATCTGAACGTGTGATCAGTTCTAATCTATAAAATGAAACTTAATGTAATGAACTCCGAGAAGCTTTTGGTAACTTAACGATATCTTGAAACGATGAGAAAAATTTATGTGCGTTCTCGTCTGGAGCACTTGAACGTGATATAATAAAATTTATAACTTAAAAATTTATTGGTATTAAATTAGTCTTGTATAAACTATAAAATTACTGAATTGTTTGAATTACAATATATAATTTTGTAACGAAAGAGGAGTTTGTTAACATTGAAATATATGTCACTACATGATAGTTGCATATATTAGTGGAGAATCATATAATTTTATCAGTCGGCAATGAAGTCATGTTTATAAAAATATTAACATAAAACACAGGTCTAAAATAATTTTCTTGTCCCCTATTTTTTCAATTGTTAATTTCAAAAAATTACTTATATCCTCTACGATTTTCCTCACTGATATCAATTTTCCCTTCGGTTTTCTTTCTGCCTTTGATTTACTCTGTCGTCTTCTTTTACTTTTAAGCTATTTTTGTGGCTTCGAGAGCGTCCCAAAATTTCCATACATATATATATATATATATATATGTATATATCCATAGATATATATATATATATATATGTATATATCCATAGATATATATATATATATATAACGTAATGACTGTATTTCTTTTCTTTCACTTATAATTTGAGTTATATTTTCTCAACATTCATGCGGTTCTCACCGTCTGCAGGTAATTATTTATTCTGGAAGGTTTGTGTGTATAAAATATTAGCGTAGGTGTCGAGGTTAGGAAAATGTATTAATATTTATTAGGCATATCCTAGAGACCATCCAGGCAGGAAGATCTGTGAATGGTGACGATAACGGCGGCGCTTTTCGCGAAAGAGAAAGGGAATTTCTCAAAGAGTTAATCTGCTGAAAAACGTTAGATATTTTGTGTTTCTATCCGCCTGTATAATGGTTCAATTTTGTTTATTTCTTATGGGTTGTCTTCTTTACATCGAGTTGATTTGGATATGAAACGATGAAAGTATTATTACTCCCAAGCCGGTAAAGATTAAATTCAAACTTGTATAAATATAACTAAGGTCTGTATTTGGCTTCATCATCATTTCAGGTCTGTAAACTACGAAAATAATCTTTGATACATGGAAACTGATCTGTTTCCATATGTATGCAGTTTTTCAACTTTTTGTATATTAATTGGAAAATCACTAAAATATAATTTTTAAAACAACTTTTTCTTAATTAGAATAAAGCTGACATATGTTTCTTCTTTTAATTATAAAACTGAATTAATTAAAAAACCATATTCTTACTTTTTCAATTTAAAATTTAATGATGGTTCTAATAAAAAAGGCTTAAATCAATATTTACTCATTTATCATTGAGAATCTTATATATCGAGAAAGAATTTGAAATGTGTTTTGTTTTTTATGTGAAAATCCTTAAGGTGTAGTAAAATATAATTGGATGTGCCACTAATATTACGGCGCGCCATTTTATAGCTGAAGCTTTACGTAAACTTTTCCAGTGGCTTCTCTAAGAGCGTATATTAATTAAAATATGGAATGCCTCTTTAAATTTAGCGTGTCATCCTTGTGTAAGAGCTTATACAATCTGCTTTGTTTCGTACTAATTTTAATTTAGGTTTTAACTGCAAGTTGTCGCGTTTATATATTTGATGTATTCAACTTGCAAATTTCTTTAGAAAGATGTAATTATTTGTATTTATGAGAGAAATTTGTGAAGTCTAATGAATATTTATTTAAAAATATTATCTAAAAAATATTAAAATAGATATTTCATATAAACACATCAGTACTCAATCACATAGTCCTGTTTCTGGTTGGTTAGTTAATGGTGGAATAATTAATATGTAAGAAGCAATTTTTATCTAACTCTGGTCTGTAATTAGACTAAATAAGTAGCAAATGAAGCTAGTTTGCTCTCTTAAACATTTGGAATTATATCCCGTTATTTTGAGTGTTAGTTCAGCTAAGAAATGAAGTTTAGTTCTTTTGTTTTCATTTATGGTAGTAAATTTGTCAATTTCTTGTTTGTCCGATTGTCTATATGTATATTTGCCTGTCCGTATGTCATAGCCATTTCACTTGGGTGCTATGTTTTATTTATTTACTTACGTTATTGCATGCATTTAATACATACGACGAACTTATTGCTACGAGAGTAATCTCTTATAACTAATCAGAATGCCAGTTGGCATTATGAAGATGAAATTTGGATTGTAGGTATCTTCTGTGAATCGCTATACATTGTAATATTGGAATAATGGAATTATACAAAAATAACATTAGGGGTCCATCCATAAATTTAGGGGTCCATACTTCATACATGTAATAGAGGGATGAAAAAACCTAGTCAAAATAGGTGTGTAGGCTATCGTTAGATAGGTTTTAGAAATGATAGAGGGATCCCTAAATATTTTTTTTATTTAGGTCAATAGCTGGTGAAATATGTACTTCTAAAGTCATAAAAAGTATGCCCCCCTCTACCTTTTCAATTAAAGTGTGTAAAATTCTAAAAAAGTGTATTTAGTATAACTTAAAATTTACTTTTAAAAAAAATTCGTCGGAAATTAGAGACTGTGTAGTTGTTGAGATCTGGGATATTTTCTGTACCAAGCGCTGCGATGACTTTGTTTTTCAATGTCTGAGAAATACAAACTTATAAGTTTAATATTGTTTAATGTTACCGAATACTTAGTGTGCGAGTTCGACTCGCATTTTATAGGTTTTTTATTCACGTATATGTGGGGACGAACAAGGGTGTTTATGTCAACCGAAAAATAAAATAGACGAAAATAAATATATATTTCAAAAAAGTATTTATGGGTCAAGTTGTATTTAGCAATGTTATCGGACAAAATTTGTATAATTTTCTTTAGGTGCATCTAGATAAATAGTATCGTATATCTTGTTCGAGGGGTATAAATTATAACCGTAATAAATTTAATCGCAATCCATTTTTTAGATTAAAGAACCAATTTGTTTTTCGTGGAAGCTCTGTTTTATGTATTGACATATTGAAATACATTTCTGTATGAAGAAACGTTAAGAAAAAAAAAGTTTTTATAAAAGATATTACTGTCTTGTATTTTTATAGAAAAACGAAGAAATTTTTTTTACTGTTAACGTAACTATTCACGTTAAGCTAAACTTAATCAGTATGCGTAAATGGTTAAGTTGAAGTGTTTATGTGAGTATTATTCGAAAACTACTCTAATTCGATTAGAATTTCACGTGGTTGACTCATTTGCTTAACAAATAATGAAACTGTGGAACGTGCTGTTTATCTGAAACGTCTATAAAGCAAACTTTCATTCTTGTATCTATTTCATTTATATATTTTTGACTGGTAATACCTTCACATAACTAATAAATTCTTAAACCCTTTAGGCTTGTAAAAACGCAATTATCAGCAAAGCGTAACTAGGTTCCATTTTAGATATTGTAAAAGTAGTGGACGTTGAAGGAATATTCCAAAGAGAGTATATTCGCATCTACAACAATGGGCGTAAGGTGAATTATGAATAGTGCTAAATCAAAATTAAATTTGATTTATTGCTGTCGACACTAATAGTTTAGTGTTTACAGATTCCAAAGAGAGTATATTCGCATCTACAACAATGGGCGTAAGGTGAATTGTGAATAGTGCTAAATCAAAATTAAATTTGATTTATTGCTATCGACACTAGTAGTTTAGTGTCGACAGATTCCAAAGAGAGTATATTCGCATCTACAACAATGGGCGTAAGGTGAATTATGAATAGTGCTAAATCAAAATTAAATTTGATTTATTGCTGTCGACACTAATAGTTTAGTGTCTACAGATTCCAAAGAGAGTATATTCGCATCTACAACAATGGGCGTAAGGTGAATTATGAATAGTGCTAAATCAAAATTAAATTTGATTTATTGCTGTCGACACTAGACTATTTTAGAATATGTTTTCGAGATGGAAATAAAAAAATAGAAATTACATATCAAAAATATAATCGTGGATAAGGCAGATAAACTTTAATATAGTTTGGCCATGTTAGACGTACGAGAGATAAAGTAGGATAAATTGCCCAATAGCTTTCTAAAACGCACAGCCGGTTTTGCTGGAGGCAAAACTGGCTGCATTATATATATTAGGAGGTATATCAAAAAGAAAATAATACTTTGCTAGATATTAATTTAAATCATCATACGAAGTAACTACTTGAAATCATTCATACCTACAGAAACTGCAAGGTTGTGTCAGATGGGCGGGAATGACGAAAATAGAAGAGTATATTTTCTAAAGAACTCTAAAAATAAGTAAAAATAATATAAACAAGTCAGAGCTTTAGAGACGATTAGTATAAGAGCTGTATAGAGATAAACAATATGAAATGAAATTAAAGAGGTATGTCAATATAAATAAAATAACAATTCAATTGCAAATAAGAAGCTGTCATGAAGTAAAGAGTTATTAAAAACAAAACAAATAATAATAGAAAACTTAACTAGGTTATCTAAGCATAATTAACTCTTATCAACTGGCAACAAAGCTGTGGTCAGTTTACAGTTTACATCTGAAAATACATTAATACATATAGTAAAATTACCATACATACCTGCAATTACATGAACATTCACGTACATATGTTCATATACATACACGCACGATATCTTAAGGCAATCATAAATGATAATCTACAATACGTACACAATACAATTAATATCTAAATGAAAATTAGGTAACTAACGAATAAAGTATACAGATAATAAAAAAATATTATTTATACGTAGTTGTTTTTGAAATTTAAATTAGCAACCCCATCCCATCAACAGTCACCAATGAGCAGGTTTTCAATAATAAGGAGCATGGTGCTCTGTCATCGCTACTCAACCTTCCTGGGTGGATGAAGAGTTGAAATTGTGGATAAATGCATAGAAATGTATAAAAAGGTTTACGTGCTTTCTCAATTTTTAAAGCATGTTTTTAGTAGAATTTTTTTCAAAGGAAGCTAAAACAATCTTGCACTTTTGAATTTAGGCTTAGCAATTTTTTGATCTAGTTCTGTATAATTGTTTTAGCTGGCACGATCTAAGAGGATATATTTAAACTATAATTTTCGAGAAAACTTTTTAAATATTCATAAATATTTCAAGATCCATTGATATAGCGACAAAAATTATAAAAATATTTTTCATTATGCTACGATAATAACGTAATAAAATATTCAATTAACAACTACATCACAGCAACTACTCGTCACCATAATTGGATCATGTAAGGGTAAGACATAACATTTTCACTTGTTTCTCGAAACACGAAGTCGTTTTTCAATTACACTCACCACGAAAGTGTTAAGAAGTTTTGTGAAGTTGTGTGAAGTTTTGCCAAATATCGTGAACTTAACATGTCCCACGTTATGTTTGTTTCTAATCTGTTTTAATAGGACTTTTTAAAAATACGAAATTTAACACAAGAGGTAGATCTAGTAAAGATTAAAAAAAGACTACAAAAATTCTTCCTTCGAGTCTTTGGAATTAATACTTTGCTTTCTAACAGGAGAGTACAATTGCGACCATATTTGTGCGTATGTTATATATGGCTTCGTTCGTTTTTATCCCTAAGTAGAATTGGAAATATGAAGCAAGTGCCCTTTTAGTTCTCTCGTTAAAATTAGCATATTTTGCTTGTTATTTACTTACCGAAACTCAGTGCCTGACTGGACAGGTGATCGAACGCCACTCTTTTTATATACCCTTTCCAGATTCCGAAAGTCGCTGGAACGACGAACGTTTTTTTGCACATCTCTATTTGAAATATGACTTGAAAAATACGATATATATGTGTGCATAAATTCATTTAAAAACCACCTCATTATGCCAGAGATACAACCAATTACAGTGATAACCAATCACTGTGATATCACTTTGCATCGATTAATACAAATATTAAACTGGACTTGAACATGTGTTTTATGTACTTATTTTCAACAAGGCATATGACTCCTATTGGTCTATGAAAAATATTTTCTCCGTAATTATTTTATGAGTGCTGAGGTTATGGAAGTTCTTTCCTCAGAGCTAGAGTACTAATAGTATCATCTCACACACGGAATATACTACAGACTGTTTATATTATAAAAATAGGATCGAAAAAATAATCTAACGGAAAACAAGTCTAAACTTTGTTTTAACTTCATTTATGTTTCGTTTCGACGTGGGGACCTTTTTAAAAACAAATATTTGTTCCAATGAAGCTATAGTTCAACCTACCTTGTTTACTTTTAATAACACAAAATACATATTATTATTTTATAAATAAATATTACTAGTAATTCTTTTACAAATAGATATAAAGTTAGAATAGAAGCAAACGTCAAAGCTTTAAAAATAAAGGTGGCGAATCTGTGTCGAGATGTGGCAAGAAGATCCGGAGAATACGTTCGAATGTTGAAATGAGCTCCCTGGTCATCTAGAGAGGGGCCTATTATATCCTCGGCAAGATGTTTTTGGTTAGGGGACGAGTTCTGTAGATGCTGATAAATGTGTTTACATTAACCGGAATTATCACCCTGCTGCTTGAATACTAGTGTCAACGATTTTCCTTACCTATCATTAATTAAACAATATTTTCTTTTGACTTTTTATTTATTTTTTTAACTCTAATGTATTCTAATTCAATTAAAGCCTAAAGCAGTTAATTTCTAAAACGTACAGAGTAAAAAAATATAAATTTGTTCAACCATAATTAATACTTTGGAATAGAGTAAAAAAAGTGAAAAAAATAATTATTCAGAGACCGACTCAAAATATTTTTGTACTTTGTTTATTATTGAGCAAAAAGAACTAAAAACCGTTTTTAAAAGATAATTATTTTTGGTTTTTCCAGTTTCATAATATACACTACGTAATATAAACTCCATTCACAACGTAAATTTCGAAACATGACTTGAGTAGCGTATGCAATTGCTAGACTTATTTATTTTATCTTTCATTATATTTAATTGGAAATTACTTTCATTTAATACTACTTTGACGAAGCTCTTCGCCTGTTGTATTAGTCATGGAAGTTACATACAATGAATAACATCTTTTTTATATCATAAATAGAGACCAATAGACCAGTGTCTAAAAATAACATTTTAAAATTAAGAAACAAAAAAATAATATCCGGACTAATAATGACATAAATTATTATATAATATTAGATTTGCAATAAAACTCTAGCTGCTGCTTTGCAATAAATTAATTAAAAAAAAATTCGTTAGTATGCAAAAAAGAAATAATTCTAAAAGCCAGTTTAAATATGTCAAACTGGAGAGCCAGTTTAAATACTGACGTATTACAACTCTTCACAATATATTAGTATTATATTCAGAAATAACTGGAGATATTTTCTGAATATAATTTTAATAATTACCCTACTTTGCAATATTGCCGTTGTATCACATAGCAATGGAAAAAACGATAAAAAAATATTTTAACTTTCCACTTTTAAGTCAAGAAAGGTATATATATATATATATACATATACATATATATATATATATATATATATATATATACATATATATATATATGTATATATATATATATATATATATATATATATATATATATATGCCAAAAAACATTGACTTATCACGAGAGTTTTAGTATAAAACCTACAAACTTGCAATTTTCACACAAAAACACATTTCTCTTAGGTTTTCTGTGAGACAGAATTTTTGGAATTCATGCGGTAAAGCTTTGAAAACGGAGTTGGAATTTTGAGTGAGGAGCCATATATTTTTCTCACTAGACGTTCTAAATATATACAACACTGTGAAAATGAAGAATCATCTTTTTCGAAGGTGTATCGTATGTGAGATTTAATAATTTTGTAATCGTGTATTAAAATTACCATCGGCTGATATACGTACGCAGCAAGTTTTATTAGATGACTTCAATCCCAGTGACAAAATAGTAATAAAAATGATGTGAATAGAGAGATAGTAGTCATTTAAAAAAAGAAGGAGTCTAAACTTAAAAAAATTAATGATAATTGTTAACCTTTTTCAGAATATCCGTGAAGTGAATCTCTTTAAGAGCAAGGAAATTAACTTCATGTATGTATATGTTCAGAAGTTCAGTAAGAATTATATAATTGTATCATAATCCTAGTCATAATTTAATTCGATACTATGGAACATGCAATTAAACGATTTTGACAACTCACGAACTAGTCCTAAAATTTTCCGGGATTTATACTGTGCTAATAAATTGCTTGCAGTGAGTTACTAAATACTGTCGGAACAGATACGTGTCGATAATTTTGCACACTTTGAACACTTCTTGAAATGTAAATTCCTAACGTTTATGCGCTAATGTTCATATTAAATTTTAGGCACAGCGTATGTATTCAATACAATTCATTATTTTGAGATACGTGAGTATACTTAATAACGTAATGCAGAATAAAAAAAAGTCCAGGTTCAATGGAAGAGAAAAATAAAAATATAGGAACATATGTGGATGTAACAAAAAACATAAAGAACTACCAATAAAGTAAAAAGAAATTAAGTCATTACCGATTCACTCAGCTAATATCCATCATATAACTTCGAATTATATAAATATGTATATATATATATATATATATATATATATATATATATATGTATATATATATAAGTTATAAATTTTCACTTCTATCTCATTGTCACAACCAATATTACGATATTTTAGTTATATCACATCTATCTCTTTTTAGAGTTCCATACATCGAAAGGAAAGGCAGTACTTATAAGGGTACTCACGTATCCATAGAAACTTAAAATTTGATATAGTATTAAAAAAAACATATTAACATGTATGTGTCTTAATTGGTAAAACTCACAGGGAAATTTTGCACAACGTGCTAGACCTTAGTAAACAATTACAAATTACTGCTTTTCTCTATTCAATTATTAACTCAAACATTCACATTGAAAGTTACCCAAACATATCAACAGAACGCGGTTACCATCACGTAATTCATTTTCCGCAGCAATAACTCTACTACTTTACGCAATGATACGTGTATATATACATAGGTATACACTTCACACGAGCCACCTTCCTTTGCAAAGCAAATAAATACATTTCTACCAAAGGGCGACATTTAATTGATAATAATGTGAGGTTGTCAGCCCGCTACCTGTTGTGTGCCGGCGTACAACTCGCCCCACTAATTAGTATGCGACTTAACCGAGGGTTTAAGGAGGCGTTAAATGGAATTAGGGATATGAAGAAGGTCGTGACTACCGCCTGGCGGGTTCTCTGTAAATATTTAGTGAATTTTATACTAAGCAAGGATGGTTTCGTGTGTTTGAATAGGTATGTATATCTTTTTACTAGAAGACAACAGTCGAGAAAATTCAACGTTTCAGTTGAGTAAGACATTTTCAGCTCAACCGCGGTAGTAGAATGGTTATATCTTTACAGGTGAATATTAGAATATTTTTTAAGTGTTTTGACCCATGGGACAAAAATATAGGACGAAATGTAACCTTGAACGAAACATGTTATTTTTATTGTATTAAAGGAACTTAAAAAATTTATACACATAATTAAAAAAATTAAACAATTATGTCTTAATAATTTTTGGCTTGTGATGTGGTGCTGTCGTTAAAAGCGGAGAATTATTGGTATACTCCGAAATATGGTAGATGGTCAAAATTAAGTGGCTAATTTTGAAGAATATTGGAATTACCGGAAGGTTGACAACCCTAATAGTATATGCACATTCATGCCTGACAACTGTAGTTTTGTGTGCTACCGCATGAGAGTAAACTCAGACAAATTAGATTTTAAAGCTTATTCGAAGCTTTATATGACACAAGCGATTACGTTCTAAATTTTCCCATGACCAGAAGCGGATTGCGCTTATATTTTAATGTGCTGATGGTCTTCGAATATTCAGGCCAGAAAAAATAACTAATGAAAGTATCGAGCATTTAATAAAATTCCTCACGCAGGAAGTGAATTTTCCATATGTTAAAAGGGAAACATATAAATATTACTTAACGTTCTTTTAATTAAAATCGTTGGGGTGGTTACATTTAATTAAAAACGACCTTACAACCGATCAAACTGACTTAGCAGTAGATTCTACTGATAAATTTGAGAACATGAGTAAAACTTGGAATAAAACGATGTGTGATGCCCAGATTTGATCGTCATGTTAAAGCACCGTTTTATATTTATTAAAGTAATAAATATAATAGTACACGTTACTCATATGTACATTTTACTCATAACTTGTTTATGGCTGAAATATCCAAGAATTATATTTTCGATACATCATAAATTTGAATGTCTTTGGATCGGTGTAGCTTATAAAATGGATCACCCAATTTTCCTTTGCTTTTTAATACACTAACGCCCTCTATTCATCATCCTTTTGATATTGTTTGAACATTTATAATAAACTCAAAAAAAATTAAATCGATTTTTTAAAGAATATGAAAATCGTTTAAAAAATATTCACACAATTTAAATTAATTCATAATTTGCCTTGGTACCCAAATTAATTTGTAGGCTTATTCAGAGAAGTATGGTTTCACTATTAAACATTTAATAAGGTAAAATTTTCCTGTGATAAAGAAAATCATGCTTTTGAAAAAGTGCATACAAATTTACAAGTACCTCCTGTCCGTGAATTACGGTATTTCATCCAATGTGACACACCAGGCTATAATGTTCCTATTTTCTAATCTATCAGTTTCAATATCTAAGGTTTAAGTCAAAATCTAAATGTATTATTCGAGATTATAATATGTTAATCCAATCAATAGTTAACATTTTAAATAATAGCTAAGATTATCTTGTACTTGTGAGCGTTATACTAAATAAACATAGTTTTGCAAAGCTAAATTTTCACTATGTTGATTACCTTTTGGCATTACACACTTATTCTCTGTCAATATGATTCCAATGTTTGCAGCATGATTGTTTATAAATGTTACTCAAGGGTTTTTAAATTAAAATTTTATTTCAATCACAGATTCATTTCTACTTATGTAATTTGTGTATTCACGCACTAAACTGAGTAATATTGTAGTACTGAATTTCACAACAGAACATCAAAATCTCATGCTTAAGTTAAAATACTTAATTCTACAGTACCACCCGGTAGCTGGAAATACTTCACGTGATTTTCAAGTATGAGGGGTTGATGACCCCTATTTATTTTTAGCTTCAGGGGTGGCATTAGAGACCAGTTTAATGCAGTGTTACTTAAAAATCAATACATTAGATTTAATTGCGCGTTATAATGCATTGTTCAGTACGTTGAGCCTATTAATCGATAAAATACGTGTTCTTTTAATTTTATTACTTTTTAGAATTATGCGCGGCAAAGTTTGTTCTAAAGCGAACTATTATATAATAATTTCAAAAATAAAATAAAAATAATATACTGACTTTTTCGTCCTTATGACATGTTTTCAGAATCGTATGTCCTTCTAGTAAACATACAAAAATACATCTCGAGCAATTACATCAACATGTCTGAAAAACAAGATTTAATTTTCAAGACCTACTCAACCAACTTCCCTATTTAACAGTGAACATATGATCCAGTTATATATAATAAACTATTATGAAAATTTTCCGATATTTCTTGATTATGACAATTTATATTATTAATTAGTAGTATGAAAAAAACGCAAAGGAATAAATAACTGCAAACGTTTATAGAATACAAGCTACCCACTTAAGTGAACTAAATAGACCACTACTGGATGACTAAGTGAGGCAAATAAATTCCATTTTGTTCTGTTCTTCTTCACAAATCTTTAGCGATATTTTACGATCTTGGATCAAATGTTTAACTCTTAATAGATGTAGTTTCATTGTATTATATTCCATTTAGTCTTGATACAAATTATTGCAAATATTAATTTTATGATTAATGATTTTATTACGACTATAATTCAGTTATCAATTTTGTAAAAACTTATAGAGATATCCCATTATTCAATTTTTGGATTATGGAAATCATGCAATGTCTCTGACAAATAATATCGAATTGTATTATTTTTAATACATTAATGGCAGATTAAGTTAATTAAGGTGTAATTAAGTTTCATTAGAACATTCACAATATTATATAATATAATGTAAAAATGCATAAATTTTGTAATTTTTTATAGCAGTGTGTATATGATGATTAATTATTTCCGATTGTATTATGTGACTTAATTTGAACCAGTGTACCACAATAATAGTTCCTGCTAACTATCAAAATTGAGATAAAAAATACATTTCAACCCCCTATTGTTAAATTTTATATCAATTTTTATCCTTTACGATATGCCAATAATTTTCCATTAGAATATTAGGATTATAACCCATTGAATATTAACTTTTAAATGGGGTTGAATCGTATTTAATCGTTAACTTTTAAGTGGGCTTGAATCGTATTTAATCGTAACCAAATGTGCCGACGGTCTTATGGACATTTAAAGTGAATAAAATATATTCTCATATATGGACGTTTAGAAATGTAATCGTGCCGAAAATAGTGCCGAGAGTTGATAGGAATAAGTCGGACACGATATCCGAAATACGCGTTAATTTAATCTCCTTATAATAATTTGTATTTTCCCGTTGCTCCCTCGTTGGGTTTCACCCTAAATATTATCCACCGCCTTCATTCGATGTGCTTATATATATATATATATATATATATATTAAAACTTTGGTTGACTGAAGGATATAGCCTCTGTATTAGTAAGTCGACTTTATGTATTTCTATATTAAAAGCAGTAACATAATTAATTAGAAGAAGAAATTAGAAATTGGGTGGAAGTAATTATTTTTAGCAATACATTTCTCATTTTTAGCAATATTTTTAGCAATACGAGTGTTCTCTCTTACTCTACCGGAACTCCTATGTTGATATAAACCAAAATCTTTGAAAGTTTATACATTCACAAAGATAACCATAATTGTTTTTTATAATCTGTTTTTGAATGCTTCTGTAAAAATTATGGTTTATTTTTCGAACTTATTTATTAATCTAAAATAAATTCTGAAACATTCCAGTTTCACATTTCTGTAGAAAAGGCAACATATTTCACGTTATAAAATTAATGTTGACAATAAATTTTACGGGAAATTTGATAGGGTAATATTATTCATATAAAACGACACCAAATGTATTTGAGTAACAAATAGCTTTGCCATCATACATTAATATTCGAGGCTGAAACATTTATATGGTCGTAAAGATGTCGTAAGGCGAGAAAAGGGATACTATTATGTCAAAACACGTCTTTGAGCTGTTTTAAAGTCTACGTATCTATCGAGAATCATTTTTATGGCTACTTGATAGTATTAAGAGTTAACACACGTGCACACATTACACAAGTGACAAGTTTCTCATTTTGCGATGTGGAAAAAGACGAAAATGTAATTTAATGCGTCACTGAAAAAGAAAATTACTATGGAATTTTGCATTAACGCTTTGGTTGCAGAAAAATATTTGAACAAGACTGGAAGTTTTTTTGAACTTTTGCGTTGTCTCTATTTTTATTGTCGATTGCAGTTATTACAATTTATCTTGAAATAAAGCCAATGTTTTTCTTAAACAATCAGAACTAAGGACTATTTACTCAATCAGCTGGGGGTGTGACAGTGGACATTGCATTTATATTTCTAGATTTTTGTGAAACACAACATAACGAGCATCAGATAATTATTCGATTTTGTACCGATAATTTTCTTCATACTTTTAAATTAAAACTAACATCGAATAATGAAGATTTGCTTTCAGGAATTTTTAGGAAGGTTTCTTAGAACTATTAGCATTTCATTGGTGACTGACGAATGGTTTTAAAGTTGAAAATACTGAATATCTCTTTAGTAAGTAAATTTCGAAATATTTATAAAAAGCAAAATGTCAAAACAAGAAAAATAGAAGATGCTCCTAGGTAATATTATTAAAATAAAGATCAAATATTTTACAACGGGGACTGTGTGATAAATTATGACTCAATATACCTTGGCCGAGATATTCAGAGAAAAATATTAACATTACATGGAAAATCATATTTATGATTAATATATAAATATTATGAATATGATTAAATTGAGATATTTTATTCATTTATGAACTTTTTTAAAAATTAAATGATTTAATAAGAAAATTGTTTACTATCGAAGAAAATATTTATTGGCTAAAAGAAATGGCTAGTAAACAAAAATTATTTATATCCCTTTTTTATTTATATTCCTGTTTTTTTAACAGATTCCAAAAAAGAGGGAGATTCTTCACTGGCCAGGTTTATATTTTTACATGCACAACTGTAACTTGTAGACGCGTTGACCAATTTTTATTATTTTATTTTATATAAAAGAAAATGCTTTCAGAGAGGTCACATGTAAATACCGTTAGGACCTGATAATAGATTTCGGGGATATTTTGATAAACTATTCAATGGATGAGAGTACACCTCTCCTCAAAGAAATTTTATATAGAGTTAAAATTTATTTAATATGCTTTTGAAAGTACTATAACCACAGTCAGAGTTTGATGATGGAGCTGAAATTTGGAGACAGAACTCCCCAAGTAAGAACTATAGTCAAATTCATCGAGATTGATCTTATCTCAACTTGTTTTGAGAAGTTCATTGGTCACAAATAAGGACAAGGTCTGGTGATAGACCCGAAATTTGATGAGAGCGCTCCTCAATTTCTAGAAGTACTTTCATCGAGTTTAGGCTAATTTTACTATTTTCACGGGTCACAAATAATTGCTAGTTCTAAAGAGCCAGAAACTCCTCAATGAGGAGAAATACCTTTATCCAGTTTCACAAGTAATAGCTAGGGTCTGTTGCTAGAACTGGCAGATGATGATATAAACTCCTTACGAGGGACGGGTAAGTTCATCGACTTTGATCTCGTTTGACTAGTCTGACGAGGCCTTAAGTCAGAAATGGTGGTGGGATCTGAAGAAATAGTTAAAAAATGGTGACAGAAACTCTTCAGTGGTAAGGAGAAAGGTTATTTGAACTCGTCTGATATTAATGTAGGTAAGGAAGCAATAGTGTAAATAGTTATATACGTGTAAGTATATAGGTAAGAATGCACGTATATGTATTAAGCGATTGTAATATCAATAATTGACAAATAAAATTACTAGGTTAATAAATATAAATGCATAACGCAATTATATTCCGCAGAAAATCAATTAGAAAGAAAGGTAATTCCCTAAAGTTCTACTTTTTTTTGTGGCCTCAATAACAATCTATTCGGTGATAAATCTGACAGTGCAATAAGATAAGCGCTATCTATGATTGTTTTAACTGAATCTTTCATAATTTTATTCATATATATAAGTACGTAAGCACGCATGGATGTATATAGGTATATATGTATGCATATTCAATTAATGATGCAAATACCTGTTTCGATTTTAGTAAAAGAGATAGTAATAATTTTTTTCCTCAAATCATTATATCATGGGTATATCAATATGTATAAGAAATAAAAATCAAAAGATAAAACTTTAAAAAAAAATTTGAATCAACTTCTAATAATCTTTGAATTTAAAACGCAAGGAAAATATAAGGCAATAAAAATAATAGCATAAATTTTAAGTTTGTCGGTAAAATATCGAATAATATAAATAAATATTGTGTTTACGTAATTTTTCCTAATCAATTTAAGAAAAGTGAGTGCAAAATAAGGACAAGTGATTAGAAACGAAATAAAACGTATTCGCAACTAAAGTAAATGTACATAAAACAAGCTCAACACTTATACGTTTTAAATACTCTTGCATAAAACAAATTGATCAATATCGATCAAAACCATAAAGAGAATAATGCCTTGTTTGATCTGGCTAGAGGCGCAAAAATATCACGTAGCGCTTATCAATTAAACCAGTATTCATTGACGCTTACAAGTATGAATATTACGCTATGAAGTTCTTGGTCACCTTTTAAATTTAGCGGAGAATTTTTAATAAATAACTAAATAAATAAATAATAATTCTGACTTTACCGTTCATTAAAAATGGTTTAGAACATTATTCGAAACATAAAATTAGTTTTCCCATTCTTCAGAATTCAGGAAATGAAGGGAATTTAACTTTAAGTCCTTCGTTATCTTACTGTTAAATAAGTTTGTAAACTTATTTGTATAGCAATGATACGAAACATTATTCAAACCCATACTATTTAATTATAAAAAGCAAATTAAGTATTGAGCTTAACCTACGAACGATGAAAAAATCTTCCTCAAGAAATCTCGCAATAAATTGCTCGCACAAAACAATTCCGCACATCAGCCCAATTAAATCGATAGGTAAAATATAGCATCTACCCTTAACCAAACAACTAACGGTCCCCATAACAAACAAAGCACGGTGTTCGGTCTATTAATGCTCCCACCCCAGAATACCTGTCTACTCCCACAGGTAAAATGCTTTGTGCGAGCGACCGGTGCGCCTACATAACTTCTGTAGATATATGTTGATTGAATGTTATTATTACGGTATTGGAATAATGACATAGATAAAAGAAAGGAAATAACCCGAGGCGCTGTGCAGACGGGCTTTATAAATTTGTCTGTGATCGATGCTCGTGGCGTGGTATATTATATACCTTTAGACGTAAAAATACATTTCGAACGACTCGTCGAAGAGTCAGTGTTCAATAAGCTATAGGTGATATGATAGGTAGCATAAACTATACAACATTATATATATATATATATATATATATATATATATATATATATATATATATATATATTTACTTATTTTTTTTGAGAAATCACACGGTAAAATATGCAAACGTAATATATATTATTAGAATAAATATTAAAACATACTTTTCAGTCCCGTATACCCTAGTGTTTGAAAACAAAAGTCTTCAATGAGTGTGTGTTGAAGTGTCTATTAGTCCTATTAGCCTCGTGAAAAGGTTCCGGATCATTCAGGGAACTACGAAACGGGATATATTCAGGACCTCTCAAAAATATGACCTTTAAAGGAGAAATCCAGGGGAAACCAAAGATTACCAACATAGCTCGTAGAGTCGGCAAAATGAAGTGGTAATGGGCAAACCGTGCAATGCGCTAACCATTTCTTGGGAAAGAAAGGTGTTAGAATAGTGATCATGCGTCAGAAGACGTAAAATGGGGAAACCCGCTATGTAGGTAGATGACGTGGTTAAGGTTGTAGCAGAAGGGTTCTTTGTGAGAATCTGTAGGAGTTTGATATTCAGTAGTGGAATTCTTTCAGTGGGAGTTTTGATGCTGAAAAGAAATATATAATTTACACAAATACAACACAATACACATTGTTCTAGATATACACTCAAGGAGATTAGACGCGTTTACCTTAATATACTTTTTAATGCCTTTTTAATTTGCTTTTTTTAGTTCGAATTTCATCTATTCCCGATTCTTGTTAAACAGAGAAAGACGCATGTCAATTCCTGATCTCACTCAATATGCAATAATTCTAGCCATCAGCTGCCGTCGTCGCCGTCAGTAATTTTGTGATATATGCACTTAATGCACTTTTACATTTAGGCACAGGTGTAGACTATTAGTTGAAAAAACCTTAGAGTGGCGGAAGGAGAAAATAAATGCCGACTTATATGGATGAGAAAGATGCTATTATACTATGATAGAAGAAATAGAAGTTAAAGATATTTCCTGTTTCAAAAATTCTAGCCCAGTGTTAAAGAATGCTGAAGCATTACGAATATCTTTTGTCTCCCTTGATGTTATCGAATTCGAAATAAGTGAAAATTGTTATGAGCAAATCATGTAGACTCATGTTTTTCTCAAGACTGATATTATTTTTTTATTCTACTAAATGATGTATCTTATAAAAGTATGGTTGAACATTTTCATATTGTTCTTAATACCTTGAATTATGATTTTATGTTTTTGTTCCAAAGTCATAAAACACCAGAACGTTAAGGATCCTAGGATTTGCAGCACCGTTTGCCGCATATACCATATATTGAAAGATGTTTTCGAAATCATACAAAAATAAATTTTCGTTTTGTGGCAAAGACGGTAATATTGAAAATTGATTTTTTTTTACATTTCAACACTTCAAGTTATCCCACAAAATGAAAATTAATTTTGAAATATGCAACACCTACCATTAGGCCATTTCGTTCTAAAGTCTACCAAGTCACTTTTGTATACAATCCAGTGTCCAGTTTCAAACTTCAGTACTATTTATCGATCAATTTTAAATAAAAGTAATATTGTTACCAAAATTGCATGGCCATAAAATATATACAGATGAACACACTGTGTGACTGTACCAAATACCAAGTTAACAGCATTAATAATTACTAAGGAAAATAGCCTTTATGTAATAATAAAGTGACTTAAGCGAAGTATTATCAGAAAACATAGTTTTGCTTTTTAAGTACGGTAACCCAAAAACATGTGACACCGGAGGCCATTTTGACTTTTTTTAAATTTCAAATAAAAATCGCTCCACGTGTTTTTTACAACAAATATATACATAGATTAAACAAAAGTATTCATTTTATGAATAGCATAATATTTTGACACATTTATCAAATAAAATAATTAAATTCCAATATCATAATTGAATATATTTTCATAGACCATTTAACAGATCTCCTTGTATGTTGTAATCAAAGAGATAATGCCCAAAATTTTTTAACGCCGTGCGTTGTAATTATAAAATGAATATTTTTTAGCTGTAATGTAAAAAAAAATAAAAAATATTTTAAAAGAGGCCGACCAAAGTCCATATATATTTGGATCCATACGGTATTTGAACAAAAATGGAAACACTTTCATAGATAAGATGGAAAAAATAATCGTCTTAAAAGCTCATCTATCTGATAATTGCTGAATTTTATATACCTTAATGAAAAGTTAGATTAAGGTTCCTAATCGTTTATAATGTTTTTTTTCGTCTTCATCAGCTTTCGTTCATCCAGTGTATGACATATACTCTTCTAGTTATTTTTCCATGCTTCTCTGTTTACAGCTGATTTCATTCATTGTCAGCCCATTATTATTTTAAGTCATTGATCCATCTTTTTCTGGATCATCCCCCACTTCTTTCATTTTCTTTCAGTGATTAGAAAGTTATTTTGTTTGATCATCTTTCCTTACAGATACTATTTTCATGAAAGTCTTTGAATTAGCTAGATGGAATAAGTTATTCTTTTACGTTGTCAAGTCTTCCGTTGTAACTTATTATTACACATATATATCATATTAATCCACGAAACTTAAAGACCCATCATGTCATCAATAAATTTCGTAAAACTCAAAAAGAGGCAAACAATATTCAAGTTGACGACACAAAACGTTCGTGAATAGTTAATTTTTTTAATTGAGCTTATTGATAAACATTAAATAACAGTATCGACATTGATTATTTATTGTGTTCGTTACTTTTAGTAACGATTAGTAAACTTAGTACTTTTAGTAAGTAATTTTTATTTTTACTCCTATTTTAAAACCAATTGCTAATATATATATAAATATATATAAATATATATATATATATATATATATATATATATATATATATATATGTAATAAAATATATGTGCATTAATGTAGGTAGATTTATTTTTTGGATTTTTTTTGGTATTTCCATATTGTCAATTGATGAATTTTTGTTTTTTTGTATATTCCAAGCAATAATTAACAATTTCTTAAAGCACTTTTTAAATGAAGTCAATATTTTAAACAAGTTTCTAAGAATATTTTTAAATAACTCAAAAATATTTTTTTCGGCATCATTTTCACGAAAGTAGTAATATTTCAATGGGAGATATTTTTCAAATGTTTCATGACAATGGTAGTTTTTATTTGACTAAGCATGATACGCATTCAGCATTAATCGAAAGTAGGACCCAAATTTGGAAGGAATATTTACCGTTTTGTAAAAAGTTAACTTTACAAATATATTTTTTGTTGAACCAAATGCTTTGTATCGTCTTCCGAAATTTAATTCGGAGTCGACGGTACAATATCGCCAATGTAGCCAAATCGGCTGTTTCCAAATATTGAATATGTTTGGCGTTAATAATAGCCCACCTGAAGATGTTGTAATACAACGAAACCTAGGTCGTGGTAAAGAATTTAAAGAAAGTAGAAATAACGCTACATCACGTAGTTTCATTTAATTGTGTTTACATATATATCTAAGACACTCGAATATCAAAACTTTTTATTCACAAAAGAAAATATCCACCATAATAAATTGCCTGAACAGTAAAGATGTTAATTTAAACAAAGAAATATTTCCTATTCAAATGAAAAAAAAAATTTCTGCTTTTATATAAAGACTTCAGGTGACAATTTTTCTTTAGATTTATAATCATACTAGTTACGATTATATAGTACTGGCCTAAATTTATTTTTTTACTCGCTTTTATAGATTTACTTACAAAAATAATAATTACTGATGAATTCAATATATTATTGTTGAATTATTTTTGCGCTCATGGAATTGCGTAGGTGATTGATGAAATATTCATTGATAAGAAATCTAGATCTGTAGCCAACGGAGTCCTTTCTGGGGACTGTTTCTGTAAATTTTTCTTTTAAAAAGTGACTGTGTGAACGCCTTCCTTTCAATGTCAGTTATCCCGACACCTGTAGAATTTTTGTTTTGTAAGATCCGCACATATTCTCATCCTCGAGCTCTCATGGTCATTGGCGTAGATGATTCCGTTAGATCACAGAGAAGCATTGTCCCAAGACACTCGTCGACCATTGGAAACTTGATATTCGGAATATACGTGTCGTTATTATAGTCCTATAAACTTTGATATTCCGCAAGAATTGTCATCTTTGATAAATCCGACGTGATGTAATAGTTTAGTACTATAGAAAGCACTTGTTATTTTTTTTCAGACATCTTTCGTAATCTGAACTTCTTGAATATGTATATAAGGCGATGTGTCAACTAAAAAAATAAGGTTGCTCACAATTGAATGAAACTACGTGATGTAGTATTATTTCTACTTTCTCTAAGTTCTTTACCACGACCTAGGTTTCGTTTTATTACAAAATTTTCAGGTGGGGTATTAGCAAAGATATACAATCTTTGATAATAATACCTGAAGATATTGTAATACAACGAAACCTAGGTCGTGGTAAAGAACTTCAAAAAAGTAGAAATAATTCTAGATCACGTAGTTTCGTTTAATTGTGAATAATGAATTTCTACAAAATGAACGCCAAATATATTCAATAATCTTGTTGTTACCTTTTAATCAGTTTCAAATAAACTGTTTCAATACACTCGAATATATACTTTTATACGAACCTCCACATGGAGTAATATTTATTGCGACTCGTTAATTTTTCAAGAAATGCCGGTGAACTATTTGAAATTTACCTCGCTTTCATTGCAAGTGGTTTGACAATTTGCACGATTGTAGATTATATGATTTATGACAGATTTATTCGTATTTAAATGTCGAACTATTGCAACGCAAAGGCTATTGAACCCACAACCTATTGAATTATTGTTAAGATGTTAGAACTTCGTGGCTATTTGTTTAGCTTCCTCATCAAGGAATTTCCCATTAATCACCTACACAGTTTCACCAGCGCAGCAATAATTCAACCATTATATTTAACGGTATTATTGATTACACCATGATTCCTTGCATTGATACGAATTTCATAAAAATATTATTGTATTAATTTTGATTTTGTTAAAAGGTCATTACTATTTTATTTAAAGGTTTAATTTGAATTTGGAGTTAAAATGTGTTTATGTTTGTTACATAATGGTTAATGTTTACGCCAAAAAGCATAATAAATTTAAAAACTACCTAATCATCTTTATTCAGGATTTTAGTTAGCAACTATGAAGACATAATGTTAATATTATATTTAGTTTAACCTATATTTAACTTACAGTACACTTCTATCAAATCAACTCATAACATTTGCTTGAATATCCATCTTTAAACTGCCATGTTTGGCTAAGAACTAAATAAAGGAATATGCTGAAAAAAAGTGGATTTAATACATAGTTAGAAAATGCTTTTATATTTTCGAAGACATTGTTCATAATTTGTTATGAATAAAGTCAACGTTGTTGTGAACAATAAATTTTTAAAAGACGGTTTTCCGGCAAGTTTTTGTATCTGCTATTGAAAGTTAAAACTTAAGCCGTAATTGATTCAACAAAACATTATCGTGTAGTTAAATTTTATGCACAATAAAGTCTACAACTATCACGTAACATATGGTAATACTTAAAATCTCATCATAGTTTGGTGATTGAAGTAGTTATGTATTTTTATTGACAATATCAGTCTAGTGATTTAGGAGACGTAATTTGAACGAAGATATACATATTTCTATTAATATACAAATTTGACTCTCATATTTTCACTTCGCTTTCCATTAATAGTATTCTAATTTGAAACATATTTTTCTTGCTTAATTATATTTATATGCATTTTTATAGCAATTAAAATTTTCATATCACTTGTTTGCAGCAACTATATACGTATATACTTACAAATCTCAAAAAATATATGTTTATTTCTAATAAAAATATTTTGGTAATGATGATCATGTTTCTTCAAAGCAACAGTTATTGATTTTGTGATTTTTTAAATAAAATAAATGGTATAAAACTAAACGGCTACTCACTTACTGCCGCCATGCCTTGGAAACGGTAGTCAGTTTGTGAAAATTAATATTGAGGTGTCTGTGTATTTAATATCCAATTGACGAAGGAAATCTTTTTTTCGCTACTCGGTCTATGTATCATGAATTGGTCACCTATGCTCTTCAATCAGTTGCCCCACTAACATTTCACCGTCGGGTTTGCTTTGGACTGCCTCATTTCCTTTTTCTTTAAGGGTTCCAATCACAATCAATTTGTAGATATGCAGGAAGCATTTCCTTTGGACTTACATTGAGGCATTTTATTTGGTACTTAAAAGGAATTTCCTTGTATCATACTAGTAGATATTCTTTAGATATCTTCTCGAATCAAAATATTCGGAGAATATATTTGAGAGTACGATTGATGAAGAGTAGGTGTCAGTTGATTGAGACCATAAAGTTATAAAAAGAACAATTCTTAACAATATCATTTTGTTTCTTTTTTTTTCAATATATATATATATATATATATATATATATATATATATATATATATATATATATACATATATACAGATGTATATGGCTTTACCTTTATAAAAGGTTTGCAATCAATCCAAGTTTCTAATGTTTCGTTAATTATTTTATCGTTTGAATTGGGGACAAAACTACGATATCATTATTTTTTCAATTAAGTGCCGTCTTCAATTGATCATCACATTAAAAGCTATTATAGGGAATGACCAGATATATGAAGAGAATTATAAGGGATGTGAGATGAAATTACAAAAGAAACTTCTTAAATATGAATAACGTACTTATTATTAATGTCGACAATGTTAATGAGATATTTTAGGTTGAGACAGGGAATTATTTCTATCCTTCATTTCTTCAGAAAATATAGATGAGTTTCTAACACAGCATACAGCTTTTCAGCACAATGGGCAGAATCACATTACTTTTATCTTTAATAAGTCATTCCTTGAAGAGCTGTAATAATATTTTTGGCAAAGCTTTAATGATAAGGGAAGCGAGGTGGTAAACCTGATATAGCTAATATCTGATTAGTAATAGGACATGTAATTTTTTGCGACAACTTTCAAATAAATATTTTAATGATAAAATTCTCTCCTTATGTTAAGATATATTGATATCCGAATATTTAGCGTCTTAGATATAAAAGATAATTTTTCTTTTTAATCTAAGACGCTAAATATTCGGACAACAATATATCTTCATATAAGGAGAGAATTTTATCATTAAAATATTAATTATTATCATTAAGTAATTAAATTATTAAATTTAGGACAGGAAGTTTGCAGCAAAATATGTATACGTCTAAGATAATTATTGTTTTTAAAATATATATGTAAAGGAAGATAATTATTGGAATTAAGATTTAATAAGATTAGATTCTATAATTTAAGTCAAAGCGACACTGTTTTTATACACGAAAATGATTTTTAACAACATCAAATTATTTCATAATTTTATAAGTTTTGAAGATATGAGCGAGTGGGAATATATGTTTTTGCGTATTTTTCAGTATATTGTGTGAAATCTTGCGAAATCTTAGTAATTTGTGGTAAAAAAATATTATTCACAATTCTACAAAATATCGTTACATTTAGCTGGTCCTGAAAGAGGCCATGACCCCTAAATAAGAGAATTAGGATAATTTTAATACAATTAACATGGGCTCTTCGGTGAGTTATTTATAAAATGACCGTGTAATTTAAGATTATTAATAACAATTACGTAAACTATCTGAAATTAGTTACGATCTTGGAGTATATAGAACATACGTAGCAAAATCCTCTATTGCCTACAAATTAGAAGTTATTTAAATAATAGAGCAAAATAAGAAATTTGTCGTGTTTATTAATAGATATGTTACAAAATATTAGCATCTCAATAATTTTTGACGTTGCATACCTCAAAAGAAAAAACTTAACATTTACAACATCACTTATATAACCGTCCATCTGTTTTTTGAACACAACCATTTTATTTGGAAACCGTTTATTTAATTATTATAAATCCCATACCCGACTGAAACATGAATTAAATTGTATATACAAATTGTAGCAAAATCAATAAAAGAAGAAGGCGGAAAAAATTATTATTTCATTTGGTACTATGTTCACTAATGTGTCTATTATATCCTGCAAAGCAACTCCATAATCATAATCCCGAAGCAGCTTACAAAGCCGGGAAAATATTCAGAATGAGCACATGTCGTAATATTGCGTTTATCAATGTTAGCGCAAGAAACGTGATGCGCATATGTAAAAATGTTTCCTTTATCCAAATGAACGCGCGAAAAGTAGTAGATATATATAGTAATTTTGCGTTTACCAATGTGAGCTCACGAAATGTGACGGGCAAATGTGGCAATATTGCGTTTATCAATATAAGCGCATGAAACGTGATGCTCACACGTAGTAAAATTTCGTTTAACAATGTCATTGCACAAAAAGTGATGGGCACATGTTGTAGTATTTGGTTTATCAATATGAGTGCATGAAAAGTGATGGGCACATGTCATAATATTGCATTTATCAATGTTAGCGCACGAAAAGTGATGGGCACATATCATTTTCGTGCACATTGATAATATTGAGTTTATCAATGTGAGTGCACGAAAAGTGAACGCTGTAGGACATTCATACGCGCTCTAGGCGGATGAAATAGACCATGACTTTGTTCTTTCTTATAAAATCAGAAGTCTAAAACGATACTAAATCAAAGGGATTTTCAGCCTAATGATTTAAAAATGAAAAAAGTTTAGGTACGAATAGAACTCGCATTATAAGGGTTCTCACATTATATGCTTAAGAACGTACAAACATTTAAATGTAAATAGTATATCTTTAAAATTATTTTCAAACCTTAATATTATTTCTAACGTCTTGATTAAAAGATTTAAAAGATTGTCTGGTATACTTTCCCAGAGATACACACACATAGACACACACACACACGTGTGTGTGTGTGTGTGTGTATTTTAAAACAAAGAGTTATTTTTGCACTTCATATCAGTTCATAAGTTTATCGACTATAAGTGGTAAACTAGTAGAACCTATTTAGGTGTAACAATTTTCTTTTACTATTGTTATTACGTCTCAAATATCCAAGAATAGCGGTTTAGCTTTTAAGGGGTGGGAGTGATACATAAGTCTAACGAAAATGGCCACTTTAAAGCTAAATATTTTTTAAACATGTTCCTGTCTCAAAAAATATTTATGAAATGCCTTAGTATTCTTAAACGATATTTTATTATACAATCAGTCATGTGAATAAAAAAAACGTCAATCCCATTTTACATGTAACATAATTTGTTTTCTAAAAATTTTGTTTCCTATTTTTGTGACACTGTAAATATCTATAAATGTACAAAGTCAGTTTCGGCTTTATTGTAATTAATATTTTATAAGTAAAATGGTTATCATATAAGGACTGCCAAGAATGGTAGTACCATTATAACTTCTGAAAGTCTATAAAAAAAAGTAGTTCTAAATTAAAGTTGTTGTCCGAAATTTTGAAAAATAAAAATCTATTGCATTTATAAAATAGTTTTCCCGCATTATAATATATATACATAGCTTCCAACCGTATGACTTCATTAGTTTTCAACTAGAGTTAAATAAAGTTACGGCGTAGAAACTTAAAAAACAGCACAATCTTATCATATATTAATCCACATAATACTCAATAATAGGGGGACGGAGTTTTAAAATTACTAATGTAGTTTGATATCATGGAATATAAGAGAAAATTTTAAAAAATTGTAACTATTTTTTTAGTAATATTGGTAAAAATAATTTTAGACATATTGTTGAATAAGTAAACAAAAAACATGTTTCCCATTTCCAAAATCGCTAAAGACAAAATTATGAAAAAACAACTTTTATAGAAATACAACTAAAATTTAAAAGAAAACTGTAGCGAATATTCATACAAAATATATAAAATAGAGTAGAAACTGTTAAGAAACTGTATAAAAATTAAAGATAATTTTTATCCTAAGCGTTTTTGAAAATATCTTTGGAATGAAGCGAAAAAAACTTACTTTTTTTTAAAGAAACGCCTTTCAAATATACTCAGTTTTGGTACACAGAATCACCTGTGAATTATAAAAATGGTATAAAGGTTTTTAACCTGTAAATGATTTATAGGTTTTTTATTTTACCTTACATAATGATGTTAAATAATATTAAGATTTGTAAATAGTTTAAATGCCGTAAACCCTACTACCGTAACGCGATTCTATTATTAAATAACAGGTTCATTTTAATCATGTCACACTCTCTCAAAAGTTATCATCAACTTCTTAAGTTACTATTTATGTAACAATAAGTTTAAAGAATTAAAGATTCCAATGAGTAAACAAACCAATTTCATTGAATATAAATAACGATGACATATAAAGGGAAATTTCATAACATCGGTTCACTAATTCATTCATAAAATTGCACACCGGAGACACACTGTTCACAATAATCAAAAATTTACGATCAGAGCCGCATCTCCCCATTTCCTCGAAAACAGTATATTTCGCGGAAAAAATATTCATAAATACAACTTAATTGCCAAACAAACATTAAAACAAGTCTATCCCCTCGTTAATTTAAATTAATACAGTGAAAAATCCTAAATACGATCTCAATGTTTCCCCCATATTGCATTGAGCAACTCTCATACTATAACATACTGTAAACCAGCTAAATCGATATATATATATATATACATAATTATGTGCATGATATAACAGCACACCCAGACAGCCACCAGTATCTGGAACAAACAACAGCACAGTACTCGCTCTATTAACGCCCCCACCCATATTATACCTGTCTGCTCCCACAGGCGAAATGCTTTGTACGAACGACCGTTGCGCCTACATAATTTTCTGTATATATATATTCGGTAAATTGAATGTTATTATTACGGTATTGGAATAATTATATAGATAAGAGAAAGAGAATAATCTGAGGTGTTCAATAAAGAGATTTATACGAATTTGTTTGTGATTAAGAATAGTGAGTATAATATATACGTTTATTCGTAAAAGTTAGGTACGTGGTTAGCGAAGCAGAGTTTAATAGCAACAGGTGAGAGACCAAAATAAACTGTTAGTTGAAATATTCTTAATGCTTTGGTGAGAGACCAAAAGAAACTGTTAGTTGAAATATTCTTAATGCTTTGGTGAGAGACCAAAATAAACTGTTAGTTGAAATATTCTTAATGCTTTGGTGAGAGACCAAAATAAACTGATACTTGAAATATTCTTAATGCTTTGGTATCATTATAATTTTGTTATTTATGTTACAAGAAAGCAAAAGTATATTGTTTAATGATAAATATAGTTTACTTTTCGGATTAGGTAGTAAACAGTATTTTAGTAGGTAATTTTTAAAAAGAAATATAAAAACGCACACAACGCATTTCCTAATAGTTTCCGAATGTCATTTCTACAGAACTTTTTAAACGACAAGATGCAATACAATGTACATTGTGTTCCATCGTACTCTGCACTAATCTCCACGCTACTAATTCTTGAAATTTGCAAGCTCTACAGAGTCATCAAAAAAATCACGTAAAGTTCGAAAAGAACAAAAGATATATTCATTTGGTACAACACAGAACAAATTAATAAGGCAGTGTCTACGCATTAAAAAAACCATCGAAATTGATTGTTTCTAGTAATAGTATCTAAAAAGTTATTATGTACTTTTTTAAATTTTTTGTTATTATATTTCTTATTAAAATTTCTCGATATGTTTAAAATATAATATACGCACATATATGAAAACAGCTTTTTTGATTTTTCTGTTGGCTATAAACTTTATTTTATTTTTTTTGCTTTTTCATAATTGACAATTCCTAAATCGTTTCGTTCTTTCGTTCTAAGAATATCAGCTTTTTAAAAAATGATGTTCGATTTCCGTAATACTAGGTCAATTTTAACTAGTTTTCTTTCTTTATGGAGACCTGCTGAGTATCTAAAAACAAAATGTTCACTTTATTTACATTTGCCTAAGTTAACAATTTTAAAGGAAGCCTTTCACACTCTTAATCGTATTTTTTTTAAATTTGTGAATGACAAACCCCAAAAAAAAATTCACACCGCAAACTTTAACACAGATTCAGGACAAACATTTATTGTAACTTCGCATACCATGAAATTGCATCTATGTATTCACCTTTTCTGACGCCGTACATTAATTACTATCATAAGTATATCAATAAAATTTTTACGTCTTTACCATTCTAAGAGTAAGATGATTATTCTAAGATTAATATATAACAAGGATTTATGTCTTACACAAAAAATCGACATAAAAAGCGCAACTAAAGGCCTAATGACTCTTCATCAAAAAATAATAAACCAAGACATCAACAGCCACAACAACGCCAAATCTCACCAGTAATCTCAAGCTACGAGCACATCTGCGCACAAAATACAAACAAATCCGATCGTCAGCACCAAATTTACGGTCCTTGAGAATCAAAGAGATAAAGTCGCTTTGAATAAATTGAATTTTAAGTACGGACACACCCGTTAAACGTCTTTATGACACAGATAGAGGGGAGAGCGAGGCGCTGGCGACCCAGACTACGCCTCTAACTGACGTGACAAATTTCTGAGGAAAAAGCATTTTGCACGGCGCTAAAAGCAACTTAATTAATAGCGGTGCGCCAAATGTTAACAATTTTAATTCATGCAATTCGTTATCGTCACTCTGTTCAACAGCGTGTCCCATGCTTGGGGTAATTGCAATGGAAAGGAGCAACTTGAAAGTACCCATTATTCCTTAAATGTAGCAGCGTGAATGAACTTTATACACCGTCGGTTCACTTCTATTTTGTTACTCGGTACAGATTAATTTGAGGAAAATACAAGTCTTTCTGTTAACAAAATAGCTGTGAGTTAGATGTCGGCAATTTTTGAATTTCGAAAATATGTACAAAATTAAAATGCTTGAGAAAATGCTCAGTGCGTTTGTATTCGATTTAAAATAAGAATTTAAATTTAAGTAAATGCTCTTATTGTAATTTAAAATGTTTGCCATTTTTATATTGAAACTATCGTGGTAACAACTTTTAACGTTATATTTGTATTAATTTTACTCTCTTGCAATAATATGAGAAGAGAAAAACAATTGAGATTTTAATGGTAACTGATTGTACATAACTAATAGTATATTCGAAACTTAAAAAAATTCTGTGCACGATCACATGTGTGTGTGTGCGTAACTGTAGGCGTTTACTTGTACAAATACATGTTTGTGGACGTTTCCATTTGCATGGGTGTATGCGTATTCCAATGTTTTTTTTTTGTGTCCTATATCTTAAGCTGATTCCACACCAATAAACTGTTGTGTTGTGTATTAATCCTACCATTTGAGGCAAATATTTCCACGATTAATTTCAATTTACATATTTTTACCTATGTTTTTCCCCTAATGTTTACATATGTACACGTACATTCACACATACACACACCCACACATAGACACACACACACACATATACACTGTATATATAGAGTGGGCCATTTACCGTGGAGCAAAATATATCAATCATTGTGATAAGATATTTACCAAAAACATTAGTTCTGCGAAAGCCAATAGTTTTTTTCACACTTTACTTCAGTCACACGAAACACTTTTGATTGAAAACTATTCCACTTTATCACGTGAAGTTGGGTATGAAATTTGAATGTTCAAGAAGAGCGATTTTAGTGTTTATTGTTAACTTCTGCTATTGTTTGCAACTTCATATATATTTTTTCTGGGTCCAAAAATATATAAATACGTTTAATAAAATCATTGTCGTAAAATCCGTACAACTAGAGTTTCATGGTCTCAAAAGTTACTTTAGCATGTCGTAATAATCTCGATAGGCAATCGTAATTATGTACTATTGCAATATCTTCAAAAATTAACATAGTGTGCACTGAGTCTTTGAATGTAAAGTTTTCGCCCTAATTGCAATTTCAGCAACACTAAGTGTGTTTCTTTTAAAAAAACGTTAACTCTCATACCTATAACTTAACTCTCTCAGACTTATTTAATGTGCTTAGACTTATTTCTCAATTTATTTAATGTACTTGGAAATTAATGTTTATCGGCTATAACATAGTCAGAAAGGTAAAATAAGTGCTTTTATGTTATTCAAGTATTCATTACCCAATAATTTTTAATTTTTAATATATATTTTCACCCCCACACACATATACACGCACGCACACACACACACGCATATACATATTTTTATATACACAGAATTCACCTTATGTAATTCCGAAATGCAAGTGTAGTGTTGTAATGCAGTGATTTTTGTTCTTACACTAGACACGAATAATTAGTTCACGTTAAATCTCGTGTTACCTTCCTTCGTTCCTATGTCCATCCCTGTGTGTTCATATAGCCCACCACTGCCCACCATCCGTGTTGTTTATTTTTTAAATATTTTTTCGACGTAATAATTTCAGAACTGTTTTGAACATCACGACGAAACGAAACTTAAATTGGCACCAGACTAACCTATAAACTATATAAGATTCATATCAATAACTTTACTAGTTCTTGATTTAAAGCCATTCATAAATATATACAGATAGACTGGCAATTTTTTTTCAGATTAGCTTTATTTTAGTGACCACACGCGATAAAACTATTTAAAGGCTAGAAATTCGAAAATCAAACAAGGGCACTTCAATTTTACTATCTGTTGATATATGTATACAATATTTACACATATGGATCTACGAGTAGATACGTTTAAAAATTCATAATGAGGTAGAGAAATATGAAATGTATGAATTATTTTTAATTAATTGGGCACAATTATCCATGTTCGTAGGTTATACCTGACATAACCCTTTATTTAATAATTTATTAAAACATCCCTATTTAATAAACCATTGTCACAAATGTACTTAACGCATATTTGCTAGTGGCTAATATCCTGTGATAAATATTAATAGTATAGTTAGTAACTAAGATGTTTGTAGTAAAAAAGTGACGAAAATTTTGTTGGGAGTTATTTTACTTTGATATATTTTTTTCTTCGATAGTAATGAACTGTGTTACGTATAAATTGTACCATTCACAATTTAAAAGAGGACAAATTACTTTCAAGAAATGTGAACATATTTTGTTACAAATACATGATATTAAATGCCCATCAAAATAAAATAGATAATATCATCAAAGACTAAATTTATATATTGAATTTATGAAATTCAAATACTTTTCAGTAATAAGGTAAGGTGAGGTGGAATTTACTCGCTCTCAATTTGATATTAAAATAAAACATTAAACACTTAATAATATAAATTAATGTAATATTACTCTATATTTTTAGATTTAAAAAATCTTAAATTACCCATTACCTTAAGTACAAAAAATATTGTAATAATGATTTCTTCATTTAAAAAGGACAATGCCAACATATAACAGAATTAATATCCTAAAGATAAATATAAATACCTCGAAAAAGTGCAGAATCTTTCTCTTATTTTTGTACTAATAATGTGAGCAAGTTCGTAATGAAGTGGATCATGAAAGGCAAATTTATCGTGAGTTATGATGTTCTAAAATATGCTTAAGTGTTCGAAGAATAACCTATAAATACATAGAATTAATGAAGTTTCCTTTGAATGAAAAATATTTCTTTCAATTCTTTTAAATTTAATTTGACTGGTAAATCAATCAATACACTTTACCAACATATCCCTAAAAGGAATACCGTGTATTTCGTACTCCACATTTCCGGAGTCTAAGCGGTCAGAATTTAGTTAAAACTTTCATCTCGGTTAACCACTATTCACTTGCTACTACCTTTCGTGTGGATTTAGGACCCTCTTGGTTTTAACTTTCATTTTGACAACGACTTTCTTTATATATTTCTTCTATGCTCAAAAGGACTCTACGTCAGTCTTTTCGAGCAGCAATAGCGACAAGTGTAAGTATTTAAATGATTTCAAGACGACTTTTTTACGTAGACGTTTGTTATGCAAATTCCATTTATACTGTGCTGATTCGTTTTTTTTTATTCAAATTAAATGCAAGTATAATTAGGGTCTTCGTAATTGTGTTAAACGTGAGCGGTGTAATAAGTGTCCAATTTTATGTTTTTCCGTATTGTATTTTAATTTAATGTCCTAATATATTTATAGAAACTTTTCTACCGGAATATACTTGGCTGGTTGTTATACTTGTTTCCACCGACCGACCAGGTGGCTATGGGAAATTACGAGTTTGTACCCAATGGTCTAATAAAAATTTCACTTCTGTAGTTATAGTTAAATAATAAAACATACAAGAAGACTCAAACATCCAACACCTATCCTGGTGCTAAAAGTGTGAAAGTGCGATTCCATCCCTATTCAAAACTGCATTTGAAAACCATGTAGTTAAAAAAAACGGTACTTGTCTCATTTAAATTGATTTATAAAGTAAAATTAATTATCTTTTTGATAATTTGGTGAGTGATGCGAGCCAAACATACTTACATGAATAAATAAGATAAGCATTGTTCTATTCTTTAACTACATGGGTTTTAGCGTAGTTTCAGGGAGAATAAAAATCTTTCTTTTTCGCCATTAGCACCTAGGTGAAGGTTAGCTGAATAATCTTTTTTTGTATACTTTGTTAGTGAAATAAGACTAAAAACGTAAAAATTTGTATTTATTAAATGCGTACAGCCATTTGATGTAGCCGCCGCACTGTGGTTCGGATCGTTAATCCGGCAACCCAAAATAAATTGTTTGACTAATTTTAGCTTAAGTGATAAAAAGTTTAACTCATTTGCTTTATATTAAAATATAAATAACCTGTGGTCTGTTTGTAAGTTTTTAATCCCAAATATCTTCATGATAAAAAAAGAATAATTTGAGTCCTAAGCGTGTAATAATTAAGAAAATGTTTATTGGTCGTCCTTCTCATTTTCACTTTGTTCTCCGCATTTTAAAATACTTAACTCTGTTGATAAGTTCTTACATTTTTTCTCGTTTGTTACGAAGACTACTTATGAGAGGATCTGAAGAAATCGGCAATAGGTGTTATATATTTCCATGTATTTTCTTCTTCCAAATTTAGTTACGGATGCTCCCTACAAATTTTATAGTCTTTATTACGAGTCTCTTGGGCCTCTTCAGACAACATACCAGTTGGTTCATAGGGCTTCTTGGATTTGTTGTCCACCATCTATTAATAGTTTAAGGATACTCTGCCGCGTGTAGTACCATTTACATTTTGATATAAACAAATCTGCAATCTCAGAGCAATATTTTCAAGAAATTAACGGGTAATTTCAAATTCAATACTTAATATTTTTAAAAGAATTTCTAAACAAATTATTAGCTATTTATCCTTACCAGTGATGCTTGAAGCTAAAGACGGATTATTGAAAAATCTACATGCTATATTACCATCATTACTCGTTCAAAATCTAGGTATTGGCGTATCTACCAAAAGCCTCATTTCATCATGGAATCGATTTTGGATGTCTTCTCATATTGACAGATTCTTTTACATTGTTTTTTATTTGCTACAGCGTATATTGTCAAGGCTTAAATTATTCATTTCATTTGAAGTTGTCCCGCAAATATGACAGTCCTGTGATGCTTGAATTTATAAAATGCCAGACACTTTTCCGTTAATCATTGTTAGAAAAAACTTCTGTTTTATTGCCATTTCGCATCCTTTCTGCTTTCAAAATTGTAGGAAACATATTTCGTGTTTGAAATTTTACGATTACATTTCTTTTCTAATAAATATTGATATCTTTCTCTTTAAAAGCCCTTTTATTGTCGGTAATATTTTTCGATAAAAGTCGAGGATTATGCAAAAAAATTATTTTCCCTTCTGATTTTCACTAGTATCAACTACATAAATATTTATAATTTTCAGTGGCACTAGTGAAACTATAAAAACGTAGAAATCATCGTATTCATCTTTTACTACAGAGGAGAAATACTATTTGTATATTACAATACCATTCGGGAACTAAATAAATAGTTGGAAATTTGTTTAGAAATATTTGCTTTTTCAACACTGATAGAGCTACTTGTTTGAAATCCATGAATTAGGCTAGGTGATATGATCAATGTCAAACACTAATTTTTCGTTTAACCACTTATTATTTTTATATTGATTCAAAATATAATGACACTTGATCTACGGTAATTTCAGTTTTTATACAAAATTCATCAGTTTTAGATTGTACTTGTTTTGTTAAATGTTGTTTCCAGTTATTCAGACAAAATTTATCTATAATATATTTATATACACAATTCAATCTTCTTCACATGTTAACTTCATTTCACCAAAGGTAAAATAACAATTTTAGCGTTAGAGCGCCCTCCAACGCTTCAATATCAACGAAAAAAAGTTGGTTAAAGTTGTTTATTATTTATACATAAATGAATTTGTAAAGGAATAATCTAAACAATTGACGGATTTTTGCGGTCTTTGCCTTTGCTGGTCGTAAATTTTTGAAAAAAAAATGTGAATTTAAATTAATTACTGCTAAATATAAAAAATAATTTTAAATTTAGGTTTGTCATAAATAAACATTTAATTATATTGATAGAATGTACATAGCAGGAACTAAGCTTGCCACAGCTTAGACTGAATAGGTTTTAAAATTCACGGGAAAACAGCCCCTAAGTTTAAGAGCGAAAGCAAGCCGATAGCGAGACAACAGAGCGGCCGGAATAAGCGATAGATTCAGATGGGCTTGGATGCGTTGTACCGAACTATTTAGAAAGGAAACTTATGGCCCTTTACTACAAAAGCATTAAGCTTATTTTATTAAAACTTTAAACACAATATTAAATTATTCAAATTTATACCTTTTGGGTAAGGGCAACCAGATCATAAAAAGGAACATCTGTGCGCCGCCCGTATCTAAACGATAATGCAGCGGTTTAAAGCGTTTATATATATATATATATATATATATACATATATATATAAATATATATATATATATATATATATATATATATATATATATATATACTAGCTGTGCCCACGGATTCGCCCAATATCAAACATTTTTAAAAAATTCTTATAACCCATTTTTCTGTTGTGTTTCTTAAAAAGTTTAGATCTTCTTTCAGACCTTTCAGATCTTTGCGATGAGGATATCTAGCAAATTCTAGAAATTGGTGACAATGAGTCATTCGTTCTAGAATTTTCTAAATATCCTCATATAATTATAAGTGACTTCGAAAACCACGAGGATAACCCTATATTATTATTATGGTATTCACCTTTTCCTGAAGCTATTTGAATATTTTAACAGATACCTTCCATAGGACATTTACAAATTATTTAGTAATTATTCCAACCAAACTTGCTTACTGAGAGAAGGCGAAAATCTAAATACCACTGAAGAATACCGAAATCTAAATACCAAAGAGATGAAAATGTTTTTAGTATTTATATTTGCTTGAATTATTTAGGCCTACCTATTAGAATCCGCATGTATTGAGCAGATAATACGAGAATGGATATTATATCCCACAAAATGACCAGAGAACGTTTTTTTATGAACTCAGATCAAATTTTAAATTAGTGAACGACCTTAAAGTTGCTGAGTCAGCGACAGAAAAAAGTTTTGGAAAGTTCAAACCCTGTGTAAATACACAGTTCAAAGAGACCACCCAGAAAACCATGACCTGAAGAAATCACTGTAGATTAGCAAATTTTGGGATACGTTACTATGAGGTAATACGTTAGAGGAAAGCTTAATCCTTGCAGTCTTTAACATTTTCTATGTACTACTTCAGATGGCATACCATTGGACTTATATTTTATGAGGGTAAACGTGGCACTATTTTAACAGCCAATGCTACATAAGTCTTGAATATTGAAGGAAAAGTAGTTTGAATTAGAAACGTTACCTGAAGATGCAAAAATGTAAATTGATAGGTATTTTATTTTAGTGGATTTACATGACAAATTACGGATTCCCAAATAGGTGCAAGGAACAGGTAAACTCAGAAAAGCAAACATCCCAAAACCGCAATTTTTAAAACTGATACGGTACCAAAAACCAAGAGACGTGGCTCTTCTGATCATTTACTCAGAAGTGACGGACAGCTTGCATATATCAAATGATTCGACAATAAACCAGTCGTACTAGCATCTTTAGGTGGGGACAAAGAACCTGTGGGCAAATGTAAAGGTTGGTGCAAAAAACAAAAACGTATGTAGAAATCAATAGGCGTTTTACTATTTAGGCATTCAATTCAAACATGTGGGGAGCCAATATGTTAGACAGAACAATCAGCTTTTAAAGAATTAATCGTACATTTAATTTCTGAGCCGCTGCTGCTTGACTTGTGTATCGAAGAGATGCAAACATTTTGGGGATCGACCACAAGAATATGTTGGATTCCTTGGATTTTAAAATAGAGATTGCTACTTCTTCAATACTTTACGCCAACAAATGAACAAAGAGGGTTCAATCACAACATGCGATAGTTCAAGAGCAGTATTTCAAAATCTATTGAAGCCATTCCAAAACCTTTTGAAGCTGTATCCACTTCTCATAAGAGAAAATGTTCGCTTCAGTCCTCACTGCAACTGAGGACATATATAACGAGGCATCTGTCAATGACTCATGAGCAGCAAAAGCATTGGTGCAGATTACTAGGTTGCAAAAGCAAACAAAAACAGAGTATATTGAGCAACTTGATACATGCTTCTATGCCTCGTGTCAAGGCACAGCTGCTAAAAGCAGTATAATGAACGTCCGGAGTCTTAGTATCTTTTTCTACCAATATTACAAAGTGTTGATATAGGTCTATAAAAAAGGTATCTGATATTGTCAAAAACAATTTGTCTTTGCACCATAATTTAATCATGATGCTAATTAATCAGTTTCTGATAACAATTTTCACTTAATAACAATACTTCGCAACATGTTTTTCATTTCCATAAACACTAATTTAATTCACAATTAAATGAGACTGCGTTATGTAGTATTATTTCTACTTTCTTTAAGTTCTTTACCACGACCTAGGTTTCGTTGTAATTCAACATGTAATTTCATTTAATTGTGAATAGTAAATTTCTAAAAAAATTAAGGCCAAATATATTCAATCCTAATTTAATTAATATTTAAACTTAGTGTCCCCTCTAAATGACGTAAGTTTAAAAAAAAGAGTTGTCAAAATTTCCAAAATATTATGTTCATGGCATAGTAAGTTCTTCAAATATGCATATCGTATTTCATCCAAATTGCAAAAAAAAGTAATCTCAGGACCAAGGGGATTATAAATTTTGAAATAGTGTGTAATACCATAAATAATCTGCTAACATGAATTTGATGGTGGCATTGTTACTCTGATGGGACGCTTGATTATTTAATGACCAGTAATCTTCGGCCTTCAGTTGCATTTTTATGCCAATTATTGAAATAGAAATCAGTCCTTCTTATTTAGATTTCGCTGAACTATCACTTCTCATATAAATAAATTAAAGAAAAGGTGAGAGTAGATAAAATGTAACCATAATATAAATATAATTGTAACAAACAGGGAGAAAAACAGAATTATAGAAAATATGAATAGATAGGAACAATTTCATTCAATAGCAAATTCAAATTTATTTTTCTAAAAAAGTAGTTTTGGATAGGAGGAAAAAATAATATTTTTCATATTTTAAATATATCTCTGAATATACACTCTTTAAAATTATGACACGAATATTTTTGAAACTCTTATAATTAGTTCTTTCAAACAATGCCTTAGAAAGCAAAGAAAATTAAAAAGGAACATTTTGAGCCGTCGCGAGGCGCCTGGTAGATGTGATAAATGTAATTTATTTATATTTCACTATTTTCATTTCAACGAATTGAAAACGTAAAAATAAATAAGCACCCATATCAATTTCATTTTAATATTTTATTTTTATGAAATAATTTAAGGCAGAAATATTTCTTAACAACTACTGAAAATATATCTTTAGCTTCACAATAATGTTAACCGACAAGATGCAAAGCTGGTCCAACTATGTTGGAAAGAGTCAATAAGACGCGAATCTGGTCTAGCACGTCGCAACCTGTCATCAGAACCTTTTTAATTCCATCTCAAACTCGCCACTAAACGTTTCTCGTCAAAAACTCCATTACTAATTTTGCCCCTCTAAAATTTCCATATAAATATTTTTTTACGTCAAGCTGTTTCTGAGAAAAAAAAAGATAACCGACGGACAAATATGAACGCATATGATTTTATAAGGCTACTGTTGTCCCTTTCGAGGTAGAAATCTCTTAAATTTAAAAAGCTGTAAGGAATAGGGTACGAAATGAGCTTGTAAATAAGATGGAACCATTACCGGCAAAGTGGCATCCTTAGAGAATTAAAATGATTGTACCGTTTATACTGATATTCTATGCTTACAGTATATTCTTACTATTTACAAAATATCATAACTATAATTGTTTTTATTAACTAAGGTCTTGAGCTACTACTTAACAAACCGTAACTGTGTTATGTTGTTACACACATATAGTATATATCATATTACAAATAATTAAATTTTTCTAAAAGTGTAATTAAAAAACTTCTTCAGGAAAAAAACTAAAACATGTTTTTCTTCCTGATAAGTGGCGTTCCTTTGTGTCTAAACATGCTATTACTGTATTGTCTAGCTGTATAATAATACAAATTTCTTTTCTCCCTCATAGTTAGTTTTGTTATGCGTATAAACATGTAATTATTGTATTGTCTATCTGCATAATAACATAAATTTCTTTTCTTCCTCACAATTAATGTTATGCTATACGTCTGAAAACGTAATAAATATTATACCCAGCTTTATCATAAATAAAATTTCCTTTCTTCCTTATCAGTCGCTTTACTTTGCATCCGATTGTGTAGTTTTGTGTTGACCAACTGTTCAATAAGTAAAATATTTTTTTTTCCTGCAAGTGGCATTGCCAATATGAAATTATTGTATATATCAGTTGGTTTTCAATATGTAACAGTTGGAAATTAATGTTTTCGAAAATTCCAATTTCACTATCGGATGTATATGTACACCTTGGGACAAAATTGCAAAAATAATGGATCTTATTTCATTTCATAAGAGACGAATTTAATAAAATATAACGTACAACAATATGATGCACCATGTCTAATTTTCATAATTCTGAATTCAAAAATCAGTCTGCATGATAATTTGAAAATTTTGAGGTTCATCTCCTATGTTTTATAATTTCATACATATTAGTAAACAAAACGTTTCCAAAATGATTGCTACGTTAATTTGTAAAAACGTAAAATATTTACTTAATTTAATTATTTTTTCAAGCAATTCCTTTTTGTTTATCTTTGCGGCAAAAATAAAATACAATAAATATTGTTAAATTCAATACAAATCTAAAGTACAAAATTTCGTAAATTTTTCATAAAGTTCTTTTCCAAAAAACGACATTTATATTTACATGAGCAATCACAACAGGAATTAAGCATTTTCTATTTAATTCCAAGGATTAAAGAAATGTTTAGTCTGGTGTTAAGCTTTCTAATAGTAAGCTTCATCGATTAGTCGATAAGTTTCCTCTAAAACCCTAAAAGAGAATTTTTTTCAGGGAAGAAGTTCATCTAGAAAAATATTGACTAAAAAAATAATAGGAATCTTTGCGGGAAATAAACAGTTTCATCGCAAAAGAAAACAAACTTTTACATTTTCCACAAGTTTGATAATTTTTGAGATGGAAAAACTTAGTTGTTGCCAGTAAAAGTTGTTAGTGGAATTTATTTTTATATAAAAGTATTTTTTCTTGATAGTCTGAAACGTCATGGGCTATAAAATGGGGACTATTTAATTTGATTACAAATCTGAGTTTTCTATGAAAATTCTACATTTAATAACGTTTTATAAAAAAAAATCCAAAGGCACAGTACGGTTTTTAGCCGTAGATTTTTCGTGAAAACGGATAAAATCATAACAACAGTTTCTTATTAGGATAAAATTTAATTACCAATATTTTGAATACAATGGTTACATAACGGAGAATATCGCTGGATGGTGTTTTTTCGTTAGGCCTGCTACTCAATCGCTTTGTGTCCTTTTTCTAATTTTCTTTTCGACGCTGTCGTAGCTATTGAATTTCCTCAGGCCTGGACTTTTTAGGTTTCTTGGGTTCCGTTTGATGTAAATTTTCCTTTGATTTTAATTTTCTACAATTTCGAGTATATTTACGACTCGTACGAGACATCTTTAATTTTTTTTTGTAATTTTCCAATTAATATAAATTTTTACTCAAATTCCGGTAAATATTTTTCTTGTTTCACTTTGTATTTTAGTATTGCCCCACAAGTTCTTTACAATAATCTCAAATCCAAGATAAACTCTACACTAATTTATATATTCTAACCATCGTAGGCACAATTTTTAATGCATGACTAGTGTCATAATAATTAGCGCTAGAAATCTGTCATTGTTTCGTATCATAACACTGAATTTGACGAGGGAATATATATGTTCACGTTAAAAAATAGGAAAACTTATTCAGAAGACTTTAGATATGTTGATGTAATCTGTAGTTGTCATATTTTTTCTTACCGTATGGATTTTAAAGGGAAATTAATTTGCATTTTACATCTTTAAATTATATTTGTAAATCTTTAAATTCTTGCACATTTTTAAATTATATTTGTTAAAAGATGATATGTTATAATATTCCTACATCACGTTAAAATTTATCTATTATCTCTGTAGCTATATTTTCTGTTAACAAAGGAAAACACACACAAATAATATTTTCATCTCTCACTCTATTTATTTTTTTTACCTACGCTTTATTTTCTTTACTACTTTTTACCTTAATAAAACCTTAAACCTAAATACTTTTAATTAATATAATTCGATTTTATTGACTAAAATTAATTTTTCGACTTTGGATCAACTGCGATTAATTTTCCAAATTAAAAGCAAGAAAAAATTATGAATAAAGTTTAGAAAGTATTAAACTCAGTAGAATGTTTTAAAATATTGCTCCATAGCAAATAAAAATTAATTAATATTTAATTTAAAACATTTAATCTATAATTTATATCACTGACAAACAAAATAATGAAAATAATATCTACGTCCGCCATTTTAATTTACGCCTGTAGGTTTTGCATCGTAAATTGAAATAAAAAAACGTAAATTCGTAAATTTCTAAAATCGTAACGTCCATGAATATTAATATTACTCGGTTTTAGTAATTAGAACTCATTTATCTATTAAAGTATGTGGCATATTAACATTCATATCATGGTGTTGTGGCAAAAATTATGAAAGAAAATATTTATTAAATTTTGGAAAGGGTGGAATTAAAATTTACGTGTCAGTTTTAAATTTCACTGGTCGGTTGTTTTTAAAGTTATATTGGTTTTTCTGTGCAATATTCAGTATATTTAAATATTATATGACGATTTTTTATGTATTTGTAGAAAAAAGTCTAGAAAATGTTTATTAATTTAATAATTTTTTTGGCAGAAGATTAAAATTGTCATTTTCAAATAATTTACAAATTTAATAGTTGTTATACAATTTGATAATAAAAATTAATGACATTTTGTCGGTGGTTTGATTTTTTTGACATATTCATGTGTTAGCGGTATTTAAATGTATAGGTTAAGTAGTTAGACATGAAGTACAAAAGGCTCCTTGAGCGAATAAAGGGTCCACAACACATTGTAATCTCTTTAAAATATTCAGAATACGTTATTCATGTTATGGTACATATAAAAATACCATAACATGGATAATGCCAAAACGCGTTGTAGCTAACTCGAAACGACAATGATACAGAATTCGCTTTTTGGCTCTCATGATATTTGGACACTACGTTTTATGATTCTCAACAAAAGTCAAAATGCGTTCTATGCTGAGCTGTAGATATATAGCCACGTATTTTGTGACTACCATATACGCAAGTAACCTTCCATTCTTATGGCCACAATTCATCGGTGTTACTTATAAATGAGGTTAAGTGAAGGACATAAAACTTCTTACTTTGTTTATCGTTTCTTCGTCTTTAACCATTTTCTTATGGTAATTGTTAATAAAATTATTAAAATACTTGAATGAAATTGGTAACAAAATTATCGAAATCAGGAACTATTACCGTGACATTTTGGATGTCATTTTATATGATTTAAGTAACATTTGCCTTTTTTATTAGTATCTTTTCAGAGACATATTATAAACCCTTGCTGACTTCCAGATGATAACATAGATGCTGAGCTAATTGAAAATAAAATGAGGATATGTCCAGGAGTTTAATGAAATGACTGTCTGTAAATGTAAATTCATAACGAGCAAAAAGCCGATCAAGGAGTCCATCCTTGTTTCCTAAATGAGAGAGACCTAATAAATTAGTGCTCAAAATAACAACTAAAATATTTCTGGGAGCTGCACGTCTTCGATTAACCAAAGTGTTGATTTAGTACTTTCTTAAAAGAGCTTACAGGTAACATATGCATCAAAACCCTCATTCCCGTTGCTGTCTCCACAAAAAAGTGCACATATTCATGGTACTCTGAATGCTTGTGAGCTCCCGAGGTTTTATTTTCATAAATCACACAACTTTTATTAAATTTATGTTATCTATAATTGTCTATTCTTGTATGATTTATTATCATTTGTTTTCTCTAATACTTCTATTATTTCTCCAACATTTTTATTGTTTAAGTTTTCTATTATTTGTAACTCTTCTTTACATTCTGCATTATTCGGATTTTGTAGATCATAATTTTTAAATCAGTAGTTATTTGTAATTCTCCTTCAGTTCCATAGAAGTGTACATATCATTAGTTATAGATGAAACTGTAAGTCTAATTGTTTGTCTAATTGTTTTGTCTTGATTATCGAATAGAGAACGTGAATTTTTTACTATCTTTCTGACCACTTCTTTCGCAGCCTTTCTGATAAATTCTGAGGAATATTGTTAGCCATTCAAGCTACTATCATATTCACTGACCTTTTGATTAGACCTCTAAACTGAACTTTGTTTGAGAATGTTGAGATTTCCATGAAAGTTTCTGCTAATTTTAAATTACGCCATTAGCATGTCCATTGCAGCTAGGCAATATACACGGGACACCTAATAAACAAAATAAATCCAAAAGGTGATAAATAGTGGTCAGATATAGGATAGGTTTTACGAGTAAACCATGTTTTGATATCTTTTTTTTCAGTTGACATTGTTCACATAAACTTAGATATAATTTATAAATTGTCATGTAATATTACAGGATTTCTCTTTGAATTCAGCTTCCATGACTGCAACAAAAACAACAGTAAGATGTGAAAATTTTTTTTGTCAGAGCTTTCGTAAAGAGGAACTGAGGAAAAAATTGAAAACAAGATATTACTGTAGATATATAGAATTATAAAACTTTACAATAAAATAAACATCTTTAATATTTTGTGTGTTAAATAATTCACTACTCTAGTACGTGTAGCATACTCATTTGATTATATTGCCTAATCTATAATAAAAGAGCAATAAAAAAAAATTTATATACATAACAAATCAATTGGGAAAGATGAGAAGTCAAACTGTAAAGTGAAAAATCTAAAATAATTAACGCTATTGGCGATTCATCAAAAAATATTACAAGAAAAATAAAACGATGTGCCTCACTATGACAGTTTGAGAGAAATAAAGCAAAAATCTCTAAAAAAACGAACTTTATTGCGTATTAACTTATATAAAATAGATGGTGTAACAGTTGACATCAATCATTGCTTGATCGGATTTTAATTTTATTTTGGTGCGGAAATGAGAAAAAATATCATTCTATCCGATGCTAATATGGGCCTTTTCAGAAATTCAAAAAGGTTATTTGCCTTATAAAAGAAGAGATTTTTTAAATCACAAGTAATGTCTGGTTCACTATCAATCAATTTTTCAGTCACTAATTTTTAAGATGCGGTCGGTCTTTTTTAAGAAGCTGAGCTTCTTTGTTTCTTAAAGTTTAGTATCATTAAACACTCATTTAAAACTTTGATCGGTGCTGGTCCTCAAATTCAAAAATTTGTTTATTTTGCTAGCGATGACTAGTACACAGATGTTCACACGCGGAAACAGCACTCAGCACTAAACAAAAAGTCGACGTGTATTTATAACACTCTCATTTACAAGTTACAACGTGTCCGTCATCATTTTGTGGTTGCACAGATATAGTTCAAAACATGTTATAACTTTCCACGGTAACGCAATGGTCAAATATCATGAGAGTCACGACGTAATTCGCATTGTGGTCTTTCTGAGTTAGCCACCACGGGCTATTATTTTAAGTGCTATAACACAAATAACGTATTTTGGATGTTTTAAAGAGCTATCACAACGTATTGCTTTTTTTGCTCAATGAGTGTTTACGTTTTTTGAGCCCAATATGTATGTCAAATATAAGTCAGTTGTTTCCTAAAATTTTACGTATAATAACAACAAATCAATCATTGGATATATTTGGCGTTAATTTTGTAGAAATTCATTGTTCATAATTAAATGAAACTATGTGATGTATTATTATTTCTACTTTCTTTAATTTCTTTACCACGACCTAGGTTTCATTGTATTACTACATCTTCAGGTGGGCTATTAGCAAAGATTCAATCTTTGCTAATAGCCCACCTGAAGATGTAGTAATAAATATGTAATGCAAAGATTGAATCTTTGCTTATAGCCCACCTGAATTGGTATTAATGATTAGTTATTAAAATAAATTCAATTAATGGGAGTGTGTTTTCTTCGTTGGGAACGAAAGATAAATACGCGGAAACTTCCTGCTTTTTCGTATGAAATTAAATTGACTTTACAAAAATTTTGCAAGTATTTTTTCTGACCATTCGGATATTTCTCCTAATTTTGTCACCTAGGTGGAAAATAAATTTTGTAAATATGATAAATGGCGAATTACAGCAAGTCTAAAATTGAAAGAAGTGTTTTTTTTTCAAATGTCTGTAATTATTTATCACACTGTAATGATTGGATAACAGTTTACACGAAAACTACACTCTGAAGAAAATTGAAGAAAATTAAGTGTTCTACTAACTACGTAAACATTTTTCAGTAGAACGCTTAATTTTTTATACTTAGTTTTTAAAAAAAGAATTATAGAATTTAAAATATTTGTTTGGTAGTCCCGGAAATATAATTGTTTTTAAATTAATCCTTTTACAGAAAGAGCTTAAAAAGTAGTATCAAAATTTTTTTATCAAAAACTTTTATTCAAATATACGAATTGAAATCATTTGCTGGAAAGAAAGAAATTGTATAAAATTTTCTTTACCATTTCCAATCTTTCAATTTTAATATTCCCCTTATTTTCCAAAATACTTGGAGACAAAGTTAATATAAATTACATTGAAAGTGATCTTATTAAGGGTGTGGTTTGAATAGAAAATAATAGTATACAAATAAAAGGCGGAGTATACAGATAAAGGGATTTATTGTTTTTCTTTTAGATAATCTTACTTCCATCTTCTTTATTTCAGAAGTAAATCTAACTTTGTTCGTGTAAACGACGATAAGATCAACCAAACACAGACAGGAATGAATGTTGGGCAAACTTATTTGGCACAGATAGAATGGATAACGAAAGAAATTAATTAAGTACGTGTACAGACGAACTGGTATTTGTTGAACGTTGTCTACTCTATTAATTGAGACTTCCGCTTTCCGTCCGGTCTTCAAATGGGACTTGTGAATTTGTTTAGCATCATTTGGTTGTGAAAGTGGATTTCCTTATTTTCTTAATATCAATATTGTTACATAGACTACCGAGCAGCACTTTACTTAGCACGACGATGTTATTGACATAAATAAACAAAAATTTGTTTGTTTCCTGATTAGAAAGTATTATTAAATAGTTATTCTGCATTGATAGAATGACATTAAAATTTATTGAATAGGTAAATAATTAATCTGATGACACAGTTCACATTGTTATTTATTTTATATTCATTTTCATTTATATATTACTTATCACATATTACTGTAATATATAAAAATATTTAAGCAAGGATCTTTACGAGACTAATATGATTCTATAAGCAAGTAATCATTGGATGATAGCTCTGTATATAAAACGTATTATATGAGCTATAAATTGAAGGTGAATTTAAATTCACAAAAAAATTTTATTAATCATTTTAAGAAATCAATCTTTTAATTAGTGTTGATAGAATAAATGATTTAACAGCATTATTTTTTAAAAACATACTCTTAATCATACACTAATGATGAGGTAAACTAGAAAGAATAGTAAATGCAAATAAATTAAATTTTTGCTAAATAAAGAATGGAATAACTTTCTCTTATTCTTTTTTTTTTAATACAGGCAAGCAAAACATTCAGTTTTTGGCTTACTTACTGCAAATATTTTTGTATTATAACCAGGTATCGGTAGCTATATTGGTTTGTTCAGGTTTGTCGATTGAAACCGAAACTATAACCAACCTGTCAAAAAAACGCTGAACCTGACCGTCTGGAAAGTTCACAGTACAAAAAAATATCTTAAATCATCATATTAGTAAAATTACCACTTGTAGGAAAAGATCAACGAGGCTTCAAACGGTACAGCACCCACAGCAACGTATTGGTTAAGGAACCACCCCTCTCCACCGGTCATTAAATAACGATGAAAGAAAAATATAAACTTAAAAACCTTACTTAAAATAGCCGAAACCAAAATTTTAATGGATAACCTGTAATATAATGTTTCTAATCCAACCAGTTATTTTTCAGTTTTTGTAGGACGTAGGTTTAAATTTTTCGGGAATAGATTTCCAATCTTGGAGACTTATAATTTTGTACGTTCCATTGAGCGTAAACGAATAAAGTCTGTAATCAATTAGAGGCTCCATTAAGATTTTAAAAGCACTTAAAGGCTGCATATGTACGTACATACTCGCAGACTACAGTATAAATTGTGATTATACGCTGATATATCTTTTAAAACACCCATCGCTTTTATTCTTCCTAAAATTAAGGAATACGTTCATTGCCCCTTCTTAGAGGCTAATGCAATACTTTAATCGTTTTAATGAATGATGAAGATAAAATTGGTAAAATCCAACTAAAGGCCTTCTTTTAATTAAATGTTATTATATCGGTAATGTGAATCCAAAACCAATTTAATTGCTTGTTCGCTATTGTCTTCGAATTTTACAAACATATTTAAAATAGTACAAAAAATGTTAATAATACAATTATATTTTAACCTAGTTGCAAAAATTCTAACCTAGTTGCAAAGTTGCAAAAATAAAAAATAACCAGAATTAGAATGTTATATTTTTCAAATAAATAATGAGGCTGATGGATTTACCAATATATTATAGATGGATTTACCAGTAGCATTAACTCTCCATCACTTGTGAAGAAAATCAATCGCAACTTTTCTCTAATCTGAAAAAAAACAGCAACCATACGACTAAGAATAGATTCACATATTTTACATTGACTGTACTTTTATTTTTTTATGATTCCAGACTAGATTCTTTTGATAAGAAATAACAGCGATTAAAAATTAAGAACGTTTTAAAAACTTTTTTTTTTAATGATTTATACGGATCATGAAAATGTATTGGGGTATTTTGATTCAAAATACTCTCCTTGTGATCTAAATTATCACCGTCTTGTGAACAACAAGTGCTAGTTAAATTCAATTTACATTTTTATTCCTTGTGTATTTATGAAATACAAAACGTAGCTGATTGTATCAATAAAATTGGATACAATAAACAAACGATCAATAAATTACTCACGCCAGAGTGTTAAAACAGTGCCATTTATCTTACAAAACATATAACCGTATAAAAGCAAATAGTATGTCTGCAAGTCTATAAAAAGGAGTCCCATTTATTACGAAAACGCTGGACTGTGAAACGACTACCATTTTGTCAGTCGAGCCTCCTTATCGCTAAGGGGGTGGCTGAATTTTGAACTGCCAACGTTTTTTTTTGTCTTAAAAAATGTGGCTTAGTTCTCTACTGTCACTTACATAGTATTTTCTGTTATTATTATATTATGCACGACGATAGACTAGTCATTTTAATGAAGTCAGGGTGGTAATTCTCCACGCATAAGTTACAAAATAGGAAATATGTTTTATATCTTGAAGTTCTTTCACAATTTAATACATAAATTGTTGTGTGTTACCCTGCGAACCACATACTTCAAAGTGGAAAATGTTTTAAAGCATACCTTATGTGATATTTCACTCTTTTCTTACACCAATTTAAATTTATATCAAGATAGCTTAGTATTTAAAATTTTAATAGTTGCTTATTTATGTAAAATACTATTTACTCTTGAAAATATTTGTTTCTATTATAGCTATCACTTTTTAAACCTTTAATGGCCAGATGACGGTGGAACATTTTGTTATATATTACTGAAACATTACAAAATTCAAGAAAAATAACAACTTTCTCTTGGACTCTTCTACGTTTGCATTCACGCAAAAAGTAGCTATTTTTTAAATGAGGTAAGAGTTAAACTAGTACAAAAATAAATATTTAATATATTTGGCATTAATTTTGTATAAATTCATTGTGGACAATTAAGTGAAACTACGTGATGTTGTACTATTTCTACTTTCTTTCTTTAAGTTCTTTACCATGACCTAGGTTTCATTGCATTACCACATCTTCATGTGGACTATTAGCAAATATTTGAATCTTTGCTTGCATTGTATCTCTGCTTTGAATATTTGAAGAATTTATAAAAATCTAGTCTATGAATTCACTACAGTCAATGTTATCGGAATATAGATCGTTCCTGAAAATTTTGCTATGGAACTATTACAGTTTATAGGCTACCAAATAATAAATATGAGAATAATGAACTTTCTGACTTTTTGAATTCAATTTATATATATATATATATATATATATATATATATATATATAAATATACATATATATATATATATATATATATATATATATATATATATATAAATTGATCGATAGAAATATTTAAATGAGAGTGGTTTAATAACCTAAACTTAATTCAGTGCCAATAAATTTGAATATATTCCCTGTACCCGGTGGTTGTCTCTCAATTACTTTACTTCTTATCTTGTGCGATATAAAGCAATAAATTATCAGTCTACCACTATTAATAGTATAAGTATAATATTTTACAGCCTGACATTCCAATATTATTTATTTAACTAGTTTAGCCTAATCTAACAAGGATACCTAATTATAAATGGTACAGTTAAAACTGGTAAAACTTTTTACTTTTTTTTATTTTCCTAAATCCATTTTTCTTCTGAATGATGATGACTTCATCGGTGATGAAACATTAAGATTAGGAAAATACAATATATCTTAATAAACCTAAAAAAATTATAATGCTACAATATTCCACGTCTATATTAGGGTTCATATCTAAGGTATGTTTTCGATATTCATTTACTCTGCACTCGTGTTTTACATTATTTTAGCTTAAAATAATTGTTTGTTACTTTGAAACAAATTTCGTAAGGTGCAAAAAAAATAGATACATACCAATTCAGTCAGGCCCACATTGAAATTCAATGGGCCTGACTGAATTGGTATGTATCTATTTCTTTTTCATATAAATGATAAGAAAACTCAAGTTAATTTTATGATAAGAAAACTCAAGTTTTCTACGACCATGTTGCAATACACTTCAAAGGTTATAACAATTATTATTAAATCAATTTACGAAAAAAGTGCAAAAGCATAATCTAATGCTTTTGCACTTTCTTAAGTTTATAAAAATTTTGCTCTTAAGCAATTTCCCCATTTGACAGAATAAATTTAAATTAATTTTAGAGAGCCATGAAACCATGTCGAGTTGTTTGCAAATATTTCAAACAACTATTATTTAGTAGGTTAACTATCTAGAAGACTTGTCTATTCTGTTGTCCAACGAAAAGCAGTAATTTCTACAATTAGTTGTATTAACGTTTTGCTTTACAATATTTGTCACCACAGTTCTTGATAAACTTGAAAATGATTTTAATAACCTACAAAATTGTAGACTTTGCTCGCAATAATTAAACGCATTACGTGTGTGTAGCATGTGTGCCGTATCAAAACAACTTCACAAAGTCTCAATGTTAGAATTCATATATAAACTGAAAATAAAACTATTTTTCCATAAATGACAAAGAATATGTATTAAAAACTATTATTGGCCAATGCATCAATCTTTTTTAGGATTTACCAACTGTAATTTAAACATTTCAATTTATTTTTAGTTCGAAATCCGGTATTTTTTTATAGTTTTCAGGATAAATTTACTCACCGGAAATAAATCGTCCAATGTTAAACGAAACGACCCAATGTTAATTTCATCATTTAGCACCGTTTTTAGTTGAACATTTTCCGGTCACTACGGGCCTATTCTTACGATGTGATATAATTCTATAGCTGGTAACAACGCCATTTTGTATTTTCGCGCAACCCACGCGGGCCTCCTGTACTCGCCCACGCCTCGTGGAAAGCAGTTTATATCGTTACAACACTCACTCCACAAAATTTTCTGAAAGTAAATTTTGTTGTATTTTCCCTTGAGTCATATTTTGTTTATTTCTCTCATTGTTTTTAATATGACAAAATATTTAATCTTTTATTTACATAAGATTCGGCCCATAATTATTATTTTCTTCTTTTTAACCTACGATACGTTACCTACATTGAAAGTTTTTAGAATACAAAAAAAAATAACTAACTAGCAAATTTTTAAATTCTTTATTATTTGTCAAAATTGTTTCCATGATAGTCTGTGCATCAATTCATTTCATAAACAACTAAGAAAAGTAGTCGATCAATTTTTCCTTGGACTACTCTTCAAAAGGAATTTTTGCAGGCAATCATAAATCCTCCGGCGTCCAGGACACATACCCTTGCAGTTTAATTGTCATTTTTGGGAATACATTGAAATCGCATGGTGCAAGGTTATGTCTATATGGCAGATGTTACATAATTTCCACATACTACGCAATTAAATATTCGAACATTTGTTTGGCTGCCAGTGCAGAAGCATTATTGCTATGAAGAAGAATCCTACTGTGAGAATTTTGATCCAGAACCTTTTCCAAAACAACAGGCAAACAATTGCTGGTATACTATTCTAACTGATTTTTTTCTGGATCAGTCATTGCTTTAAAACTCGTCTGTCTGAAGAACAAGGGAACCATCGTTTTTCCAGCACTTTGCTTTTCTTCATCTTTGTAAGTAACTCTTCAAAAGCAAACACTCACGGGCGTAGACCGCTCTTAGTTTCGAATTTGTAATACTGTGTTCAGTTTTTGTTATACGTGTCAATATCGAATATCAAACCTACGCCCGATTTTTTCAAAATTTCGCGGCACCATTCAACGTGATTGTATTTTTGAGCTTTGCTCAAATCACTGGGCAAAAGTAAAATAGCTTTTTCATGGCTAAATGTTCCTTGATACTGTTACAACCGGGTTTAAATTTTTAAATCACTGATTTACTGTAGTGCGGGATGGAGTTTATCGTAAAAAAACCATTTAAAGTCGATGGTAGTTTTGTTGTCAATTGGTCACAAACAATATCATAAACATTAAAAAAACCTAATTTCTTGGTGTCCAATTTATCTTGGGAAGAATATATAAAATATTTGAATTGACGTCAATTTGTGAAAAAAAATGAGAAACACAAACAGAATCTTACAAAAGACTATATAAATGGATTAATAGAGATTTGTATTTAAATAATTTAAATTCTTAGAGCTTTTCCTTTGTACCTCTATTACAAAGGGAAACCGCTAAGAATTTTCATTCCTTTCCTCATATAATGAAGTTATAAGGACCACAAAAGGCGCTGTTTTTTCCACACAGGCAAGTTAATACACAAAGTGGTATTGCAAAATAAAAGCCTAGCGGATAATATAAAAATGTATGATTTAAATTAATACTTATTCTATAAATTCATTAGAAACAAGAGAGCATTTAAGGCAAATTAAAGTACTAACCATTACATATCCAATACCAATCCTCCGTTGGATATTGCACAAGCCGTCTCTGCTCTGGAAAAAGAAAAAAATTCATGTGAATACTATTGATTTTTATCGGAGCAGCAAATCGATCTAGTTGTAAGGAAAAGAAGACGACTTACAGTATTTTATCAACCTTTTAACGGAGAGTATAAACTACTAGATACTTATGTTTAGCACATGGTGACAAAAAATATTACATTCTGCAAAGAAATGAATTGATTTTGTTGACATTTCTTTCTGGATTGTAGAAAGAGATTCAAAAATAGCTATCATATTAAAAACTCTAAAAGCAAAATTATGCATGACAGACCACTCAAAAGCAAACTATTTGTATACATTGAATATCTACCTCGCCAAATAACTGATATAGGTTTGCCAGCATCAGATGTATAAGAAATTTTAGACATTGAAAATATTTGTAAGAAAATTCAGACAATCCTTTGCGTCTTCTAACTCAAATCCAACTGTCTCAAATATAATTTATTCTATTTATTATGGCTGAATACCAATGTTCTCAGTAGTAAATAAGTCTGCAGATGATCTCTCTATATACTATCATAGATACGATAAATGATAATTATCAATTAGACCACACATATCCCTTGCCAAATACTGAGCCAAGAAAGGGTAAACAAAGTATCCTAAGAAAAGTGACATCAGCCCTCTTAGGATACACAAGATAGTAACCATTGAAGCAGCTAGAAAGAAGAAGAAAGTAAAAAGGGTTATTTTTGAAGAAGGAAAGATAATTGTAAAATCAGTCAAAAGGCTAACAAAGGGTATGAAATATTAATAAAATAAAATATAGGGTTCCTGATTTAATTTTTTAAAATTTAATTAAATATATAAAGCTAAAAATAATAATTCAGAATTAAATTCGTACTCTAATGGTCCATAACAAGTGATTAATATTATTAATAAATACCATTGAAAATCAATATTTTGGTTTAGCAAATACATTTAGCCATTACTATTAAATCCTAGAGGTATCAACTATTCTAAACCAATGTCTCCATCTACCTCGGTGTGAGGTAATATGAAACAAAATAACTTATTGTATTTGAATAAATTTGTACTTGCTAATTACTTAAATCATATAATTTAATTTTAATTACACATTAGCCAAAGAAACGGGGTAATATATTTGAGACAAATCAAGGAACAGATCAAGGAACATTCGAAAATTCTTTATAACTTCTTGGAAGAGACATGGATTCTACATTGATCGCTACATTCACATTCAATAAACACACACACACACACACACATATATGTATATTTATATATGTATATGTATATATATGTATCAATTACGTACTGATATTTATTAAATACTGAACTGCCGTTGTTTTGAAATTATTCGAATAATTTTGTCCCTCTATTTAGTCTAAAGCTATTTCTGTGGCTTCGAGAGCGTCCACGAATTTATATATATACATATATAAATATATATATATACATATATGTATATATATAAATTCGTGGACGCTCTCGAAGCCACAGAAATAGCTTTAGACTAAATAGAGGGACAAAATTATTCGAATAATTTCAAAACAACGGCAGTTCAGTTTTTAATAAATATCAGTACATAATTGATACTTCATTAAAAGAACCCTAACAACATTACATTTTTAACCAATTTTTTTTTATTTCTGACGTCTCTTCTAAACTACATGCATAGATCAGATCGATGTTTCTGCCAGAAGATGACGCTGTATCACTTATAAAAAAATTATATTTCAATTTTATTAAAAGGTAATAAATTTGGTGCTAGCTATCGGTTTTATTCATTATTTGCTCTTCAAGTATTTATTAGTTGCAGAATATAAATGATTAAATATATGCATTAAAGATAGGCTTACACGATAGCCTCCAATTAAGTTTTCTTCTATTATTGACACTTTTTCAAATCATTTGTCCATATAATTATAAGACATTTTTTATGCTATATAACAAAACACAAGAACATTAGAATGAAGGTTTGCAATCTGGCATGATTGGACAATATTTTTAACGCAACAAAGAACTTTGCTTTATAATTAATGAACGAGGTCACCCTAATTATATTTCGGCAGATACGAGATGAAGAAAGGTAAATTATTAGCTGAAATTTATATTTATATTAAGGTAATGTTGTAGGGTGTCGGGGTCGCAATTGTTTTTTAATGTTTTGTACGATATCAAAAGACGTATTGTAGTAGAATTTAATTAGTTTTAAATGAACCTATTGCATTTTCCTTTACGATATTAAATTTTCCCTCTTCCTGTCTAAATTTTCTCGTAGACTTTCACATATATATATATATATATATATATATATACGAGTGTCTGTATATATATATATATATATATATATATATATATATATATATATATATATATATATATAGACAGTGCATAGATATCACCGTCGTAACTTTCAAATTATTTGTTAGAAAACTACAAAACGAGAAAAGAAATACTGTTCACAAGTTGAGAAAGACCACTATCAAGTATACGTTCGTAGATATTAAGACAATTTTGCACAATTAGCCTTAGAAAAGTTAGGTTTTTATTAAACAGAAAAACGTTTAATATAAATTTTATATAATATATAAGAATACGTGGTCGTGGAATACGTTATGGAACTATCTGAAGAACAAAGAAATATGGACCTATCTATTTCTATATCTATAACTATGAAAATAATTAGTATACAGACGAAAGTAAATAAGTTATGATAATTTTAAATATAAAAGTACATATGTTCTTTTCGTGACAAATAGCTAAAAATAAAACGAACTGGTTAAAAGAAAATGGAAAATTAAATTTTTTTTAGATATTTCATAAATATAACATTACACATGACACTTTGACTTTAACCACGATTAATTTAAAATTGTAAAATATTGCGAAAGACTATATAAATATTACTTTAGGTTATGAAATAACTGGAAAAATTAAAGGATTAAAAAGCAATGACTCCTGGGCCTGGCATAATTGTTTAAATTTTCCGCAGCAAATGGTTTTTAAAAGATCAAGTCATACAAATTGGGCCTAACGAAGAATGAAGGTTGCCCATTGAATATTAAACGTGTTTATTTACCGAAAATCTAGATTCTGTAAGGGCTAATTTAGAATGCTTACAAATGAGTCTGATTTGTTGGTTGCTTTTCACTGAATTAATATAGATTTCGGACCGACCTTTCATTAATTAATAAGCAAGGCATATTTAAATGAAGTTATTTGTCTATTTATTCGCTTGATTTTTGCATTTAAGTATCAGGAATAATATTTTAAAAACTTAGATATTTAATATATTAAATCAGGGCATAAAATCATTATTAGGCTTATTTTCCAGGTTTCCTCCCTCAAACGGAAAAAAATGGAGCCTTTCTAAGATCACTGGAATATACGTCCGTCCGTCCATCCATCTGTCCGTCCGTCCATCCATCTGTACGTCCGTCCATCTGTCTATAAAGCCTTTTTTCTCAGAAACGGCTTCAGATATCGAATTGAAATTAATATCGTGTGCTGAGGCCTTCACAGCGTAATTTTTCTTTATTTTTAACATAGTTGGCTTAATGGCAAAAAGAGTAAAGAGAAAAAGAAGTAAAGAGAAAAATCCAGAAATAAATTATTTCTAATCTTTCTTATTAATTATTTCTAATCTCTACATTTTTGTGATTAGTTTGGTTTTATGCCCATTAAAGATATAATAGGTGGTTATGAAAAATTTCAATTTCTAAATAGTTCAATTAGAAATACTATGTACCTTGAATGTTCAGAAGCAGCTAAATGTATACGAAACCCTCGTTGTGCTAAGTCTATTCGTCATTAACAAGTTGTTTATTTAATATCAGATATATAATAAAACTGTCAGAGTGTCGAGATACCGTGCTTACAACCTTTGATATATTATCAACTAATTTTTTCATCTGTTTAGCAAATATATATATTTTATATCTATTTTGAATCATCTTTATACTAATATAGAAATACGGTATTTCTCCAAAAAGATTGAGCTAACTTCACAAGCGCACTAAAATGTATATTGAAATACGAGTAGTTAGTTGAAACCTTTGCGGTACAATACCGTTTCCAAATATATTACTGCCACTGCAGAAATTTATAACGATTTACCATGAATTTAGTACCAAAAATACATAATTTATTCCAATGATATACATCTACGTACACGCAAGCCCACATATATGTATGTAGACATATATAATAATATTTATACGGTCATATGAATCAAATTATCTTTTTCGGCTTCACCGCAGTCAGTGCTTCGAGCATGTATGTACAAGCAAACATTACATATCTGCCTTACTAGTAGGCAGATATATATATGCCCTAGGCACTATATATCTTTATTTATACCTTTATATTCTCACTTATCTACCTACCTACTAATATTTAGTTACTTTATGAATTTGTTTATCACTGTATTTACTTATCATCCACCTACTAATATTTTATTTCCTGTCACCACTGTATATTTTATTAGTGTACCCTGATTTCGTTATGGTGAAAATTTATGTCGCCTTAATAGTATCTTATTAGACTGTCACTAGACGTATATAATAAAAGCTTGACCGCAGCACCTGTGTTGTCTAGCATTGAAGAATTCTCTTGTGTGCCTTTAATTTTGGTCTAGGTCTAATTAATTTAGCACGAAACCTTACTGTAGATATACCTTATCTAATTAAAAAATCACCTAAATTAGTTGAAAATTACCCGTTATACCATGTAACATATACATGAGAAAATACAGTCGAGTTGAGAATATCCTACTTTTATTGAATCTATTAAAATTAAATGATTGGTGTTTAAGCATTATTTATTTATTTCATTATAATTATACGTACTTTAATCATTAAGATTTAGGAAAAACTCAGGCGCATAGGAAAAATATTCTACTGTTCTTGAAATTTATCATCTATTTTTTCTCTCAACTTTGCACACAATCAATTATTAGAGAGACTATTAACTGGATAAGTATTTTCTACTTATTTATATTCTGTAAATAAATATTCTTTCTGTGTAAGTGCTAGTTTACTCAAAGTATTAATTCAAATATATATTAAAATATATAAAAATTAAAAATTAAAAAAGGACTGTATGAACATATACAGGTGTCAAAGTGTGCAAGTCCATACCAATTGCGCGTGATAATCTCTACTTTTGGAGCAAATGTTCTACCAGTGTCATGTTAATGTTGTTATAATTTAGAAAATAACGAAAATAGGAAAGAAATGTGTATGACCTTTTCTACGTCTTTTACTTCAAGCTATTTGTTTTTAATTTATCATTTTTATTTTAGTTGTGGTTTTAACTAACAAAAAAAAACAAAACCGTCGTAGTTATTTTCATTCCATCTCCAGCCTAGTAAAAAATAACCAACTTTGAGTTTTCTGAGTATTTCACGGTTTTTACTTCTACCACAATTACGTTTTAAATTTTTCTCGAACTTTATATTTTTTTCACATAACTTGCCTCATTTTTCTTATGAACTTTTCCAAAAGTCTGTTGTCAATAGGTCTAATATAAACAAATACCATAAAAATGTTTATCCTTTTCTTCAAAGTTTTGCTAAGTTATGGTATTGTCTTCGAAAAAAAATTATGTGTTATTTCAATCACGTTATAACTATTACTTAAAAAACATAAACGAAACCAAGCCCAATGTGTCATATGTGCTCAACATTCCACTTAATATTCTGTGATTCCTGTGGTTTTTTCTTTAAAAATAAAATATTATTTATTAATACTCATTTAATTTATCAGCCTGTGATATTAAAATAATATAATTTTCATCATCATCAGATATATATCTTAAATATTCTCCCTTTTTATCAGATTCTATGTTCTCCCTGCCGATGTGTAACATTCTCGCGTCCAGCATCTAAGTTGACATTGAATATATTTGACGTTAATTTTGTGGAAATTTATTATCGTTTTTGAAAAAAATAATTAAGTGATCTATGTTGATATCAAACCAAATAGTCAAGTTCTTATCAACTCAAAATAGTCGTTTATAGTATTGTCAATAAAACTTTGGGTAAACTCTTAAGCAATTTAGTTTGCTGTATTAGGAATCACTTAATGGAATAAGTTAAGGGAAAAATAATAAATCTACCCAAATTAAACAGAACGATCATAAAATACATATATATGCAATATCCTATCACTGTTAAAATAGAATACAATAGTTTTATTAAAAATAACTGTAATCTGCAAGTTATTTATCCACGCAAAATGTCGTTGCTTCTAATGCCTCCTTTTCAGTTCTTTAAAGTAAATCAGTTGCTAAATGCAATCTTTAAAACATTTTCATTGATAAAACTCGTGCCCTTAGTGTTTATTATATGGCAATCGAGTATATTGTATGTTTTGCGCTCGTTGAGCAAAATATTTCCCCATTGGTTCAACGCACTGAATTCAACTATATTCATATTGATTCTTAATTAAGAAAAATGTACCCTCTATCCTTTGTACTTCTTATGTCATTATAGTTTCAGATCTTATTCTAAATTTTTTCCTTTCCGTTAGACTTATTAAATCGTTCTTTCTTTGTTCAACAACAGCACAAGTTACGGCCTACAAGATGAAAAATTAATAAATACATATTTCAAAATATGTCACAATAAATTGTTTAGTTAACAAACCTAAATATTTAGACTGTACACCTAAACAATGTAAAGATAACACAGGCTAGTAAAAGTTTTGTAACTTTGACTACACATGCATTTTATTTTCTTACAACAAATATTTTTACGCATCTCTAACAAAAGGTATTAAATCCATTTAGAAAATACTTTTAATTTTATCAATTATTTTTAATAATTTTTAGGAAATATAAATTAACAAAAAAAAATAACAACACGTTGTTTAGATTACTTCAATAATAAGAGTAAAGCGCCACATCTAAAACTCTCCGTGATAAACAGTAAAGTACCCTACAAAAACGAAATAAGAATTGCATTATTGTACATAGAAAAAATTTTCTTAATACAAGTTCAACCTCTGCTACGCCGTAAATATAAAAAAAAATATGGCTGCCATAAATGTGCCGTAAACCCGAAGTGAATCAACATAACTCGATATTATTAGGATTACGAAATAACCGTAAATTTTATGATGATTATTATTATTATTGTCGTGACATTTTATCTTCACCCTTGATGATAACTCTTCAATATATCTCAAACACAAAAGATTCGTCTCCGGTTAAGGTTTATTTTATAGTTATTAGCCTAGTTATTGGTCTAGTCGCTAGGTGAAAGCTATTCACTCGACTAAGTTAATCTCAATACAGGGTTCAAAATACCGGCTTCCAGGGGTTGAAAAGTAGTTTGAAATATTTATGGTTTCATCATTTCAGTCAACATGTTTCATATTGATATCCTCTCCAATAATGTACGGATGTAGAAACGTCCGTACATTACTGGAGAACATATGTAAATCGATTTTTATAAAGCGTGCTTGTAATGGGCAGAAAAGTAATTGCAAAAACGATAAAATTTTCAAAATGAACTATTTATATTGAGTGATCAAAATATCGTACTCATATATGTATCATTAATATGTTATATATTAATGATACATCTATGAGTACGATTTTTTGATCACTCAATGCATATATTATCCTAAATGTTTTATGCGGCTTCATTATTTTTGTCGCAGAGATTGTATAAAATTTAAGCAGGCAATATATTTGAGGGACATGCGTTGTACTTCTTCGGGGAAACATTTTAAAGAAAAGATTAAAATAAGTTAAGAATAGACTTTAGATATGTATTAATATCTCTAATGAATAAACAATTTATTGCTTTCATAAATTAATGGTATGTAATGAAATAAAATGAGTACTCTCTCATCAAACTAAGGAAAGATTATATGGTGGGATATTAGCAAAGATATATAGAATCTTTGCTAATATCCCACCTGAAGATGTTGTAATACAACGAAACCTAGGTCGTGGTAAAGAAATTAAAGATAGTAGAAATAATACTACATCACGTAGTTTCATTTAATTGTGAATAATGAATTTCTACAAAATTAACGCCATATATATTCAATATTCGATAGAGATTGTAGTGAAGAGAAAAGAAAACAAATGCCCACATTTACATGATCCACATTTAGATCTATAAAAATAAATTGAATATCTTTAAGTAAAACTAAATGCTAAGTAGCATTAAACAACAGTTTTTAGCAATTAAATGAAACTACGTGATGTAGTATTATTTCTATTATCTTTAATTTCTTTACCACAACCTAGGTTTCGTTGTATTACAACATCTTCAGTTGGGATATTAGCAAAGATTCTAAATAGCATCTATATATCTTTGCTAATATCCCACCTGAAGATGTTGTAATACAACGAAACCTAGGTCGTGGTAAAAAAATTAAAGATAGTAGAAATAATACTACATCACGTAGTTTCATTTAATTGTGAATAATGAATTTCTACAAAATTAACGCCAAATATATTCAACAGTATTTAGAATATTTATCTGTTTTTCTGTTTATTTATCTGTGCACACCTTTGTTGTGCACGCTAATCTCAGCAACTGCTGAACCGATTGGCATATAGTTTTCAGTGATGTATTTAAATTAGCTTAGGCTAATATTTAGATTACGTTTCCTTTCAATCGGTTTACACTTAAAAAAGTCTTTAACTTACGTTCATTATGTACGCTAATATCCCGAAACAACATATTTTAGAATATTTATCTGTTTGTCGGTTTTTCTGTTTATTTATCTGTGCACACCTTCGTTGTGAACGCTAATCTCAGCAACTGCTAAACCGATTGGCATATAGTTTTCAGTGATGTATTTAAAATAGCTTAGGCTAATATTTAGATTACGTTTCCTTTCAATCGGTTTACACTTAAAAAAGTCTTTAACTTACGTTCGTTATGTACGCTAATATCCTGAAACAACATATTTCAGAATATTTATCTGTTTGTCGGTTTTTCTGTTTATTTATCTGTGCACACCTTTGTTGTGCACGCTAATCTCAGCAACTGCTAAACCGATTGGCATATAGTTTTCAGTGATGTATTTAAATTAGCTTAAGCTAATATTTAGATTACGTTTCCTTTCAATCGGTTTACACTTAAAAAAGTCTTTAACTTACGTTCGTTATGTACGCTAATATCCTGAAACAACATATTTCAGAATATTTATCTGTTTGTCGGTTTTTCTGTTTATTTATCTGTGCACACCTTCGTTGTGAATGCTAATCTCAGGAACTGCTGAACCGATTGGTATAGAGTTTTCAGCGATGTATTTAAATTAGCTTAGGCTAATATATAGGTTAGGTTTCCTTTCAATCGGTTTACACATAAAAAAGTATTTAACTTACATTCGTTATGTATGCTAATGTCCTGTAACAACAGTTTTTAGATTATTTATCTGTTTGTCGGTTTTTCTGTTTATTTATCTGTGCACACCTTTGTTGTGCACGCTAATCTCAGCAACTGCTGAACCGATTGGCATAGTTTTCAGCGATGTATTTAAATTAGCTTAGGCTAATATTTAGGTGAGGTTTCCTTTTAATCGGTTTACGCACAAAAAAGATACGATAATTTTTAACTTACGTTCGTTATGTATGCTAATATCAGAACCAGCGGAACCGATTTAACTGCCAACGCCTATTAGCATTTTTAGTTAACTTTACACTCGTGGAGTTGTTAAAAACACGCAAAAAAATCATAATATTCATATTACTATAAAAAATTCATATAATTCTTAATTCAAATTTCACGCGAAAGGAGTCACGAGCAGAGCTAGTATGACATAAAAGAGACGTAGGATAAATACACGTACTACTAGACGTCTTAAAACATAATATAAGTTGAACAGCAATAGGGGGTTAAGTTTCAGATGAATATATATTTTTTAATAAATTACTGTTGACAGTTTAAAGTAACAATTTAGACGTTTTATCTATTTTACGTATTATCTATTGATATAGTTAAATAATTTATTAATTTAATAATTTCGTGCTCTTAAACTATATGGAAAATAAAATCAGTACTACAATCTAGTACCAAACCAAAGGTACAAGTCATTACAGAAGAAAAAATATCAAAATTTACAACTATAATATACCTTTCAACTTATAAGTGCAAGTTAAGCAAAAATGAACGGTTAAATTTTGCGTTATTCACTATTTCAAATTAAAGATACAGGCACGTTGAACTTTTTGCAACCTAATCATAAGCCCGTACTAAATATATATATATATATATATATATATATATATATATATATATATATATATATATATATATCTATATATATATACACATTTATATGTATATATATATATATATATATATATATATATATATACCACCTCAAAATATTACCCGTTATTTATTTCACTTAATTTTGATCTACGTTTCGACATGCACGCTTGAAAATTGGTACCTAATAAATTCACAATAGCAACTGGATTTTGCTTCAATCTAATTGAAACATCATTTATAGAACTATTTTAGCCATAAGAAACATATAGCTATAGCCATATTTAGAAAACAAATTTCAAATGCAGAAGGTTTTTATTAAAGGTTGAATGTTTTTAGACAAACGTGTACGTATTTTAATATGTGTTATGTCTACATTATAAATATGTTAACATGTCAATGAATGACAGTAAGTAAATACGAGTATAATATGTAAATAATAAATTACTTATACTTATATCGGTTGTACATCTATATAACGATTTTTAATTTCCAGAGCTTGACATAGTTACTGATATACGGAAAATAGAATGTGTTTTCATAAAACCATTAATCATGTTTATAATATCTACAGGTTTTGTGCACTTATACAATAATAATATATATGTATCTATTAAGATGCAAGTAATAAAACCGCAAATTTTTTCGTGTTTGCAGAATGTTTTAGAAATTTTTTGAATACTTTGCTGTGGCATATAGAGAGTAGGAAATTTGGTTTTATTTTCAGTTAACAATTAGCTTGGCGAATAAAGAACAGGCTATACAAGTAACATATTGTTGTAGTTTTACATATTCCATTTCAAAGTGAAAAACGAGTAAAAACGCAGTTGCAGAAAACACAAGAATATGGGTAAAGGAAGATAATTCCTTAGAAATAACTAAGCATTGGTTCCACTGATTCAGAGAAGGAACTTTGAATTTCTCAAAAATCTTTATCCAGCCTAACCTCTTACAATAAATTCGGAAAAATTAAAAAATTATTCTTATAACGATTCCGTTTTAAAATCTAGACGTGCTCTCATACCACAATAGAAAAACGAATTCATGCATTGGGGAAAAATGGAAATATATTGTTTGGCTATACAAGTGCTAGCATTTAGTAACTGAGATAGCGGATTAATTAGTTGTAAACCTAATATTATCTACAAAATACGAAAATGACTTGCCGAAATTTTCTACTAATATAAAAATGTTACATTTTCCAGTTTCACATGTTTAAATGTAAGCAAGTCAACTATTTGCATATTAGTATGATGTTTTACATGTAAACATAATTGGAAAAGTACATACATTTTACATTTTCTCTAAATGTACAATTGCTTTTGATGCATATTATTCCTGCAAACCTACACTTGTCGTTCACAGGATTGCATCTCATTTACTCGTAAATATTTCAAAGCTGCCTCCACCCATGCAACAACTGACATCAAAGCTCTTTCTCGAACCCCTTTAGGCATTGTTTCTTGCCAGCCGCGTCTTTTTGGCACATTCAACTTGCCGCAGGCTATGTTTTCAATTTGATAAGCAGGTACTTTATCAGCGCTCTTTGATCTATGCTAATGTTCTTAAAAATAAGGCAGCAATCTTTAAGAACTTTGTGAGTCTGTGAGACTCTTTTTCTCAAAGTGCTTTTTATTTTTCATTACTATAAATGAAAAGTAACAGTTTTTCATATTAGTAACCTACAGTAATAGTAACCTTCTTTATTCTTTATGTCATCACCTATTATTTCAAATAAGAAATCATTTCTCGATAAAGAAACATATGATTAAATTACTTTCAGATCTTTATGTTTCTTTTAGTTTGTCATTGACCATTCTCTAGAATAAAACTGTACCTATTGCTTGTGTGTTTATTTAAATACGTAAAACGTAGGAACTACAGGCCGGATTCGGGTGATTTTTTTTAAAAGCTTAGGGGTTAACTTAAAATAACAATAAGTTTTATTCCGTCGAAACAGAGTAAACTGATCAGAAGATATACTAACTTAATATTTTTAAAAATTCACTTTTCACAAAAACAAACTTAGTATGAAAATAACAAAGAAGTGCCCAGCTACTCTATACGTAACTGAAGCAATATATAGTGTACCTATATACATAAATATATGACGTTTCTTGTATTTTAAATTGCGCAATGAAGTTTTCCACCGCACATACATAGACGAAATGAGCATGACGACTACATACTTCACGTATGCAGTGGTGTGGAAGGGATAGGTTCATGAGTAAATAATCTGAATGCTGGCATTAAGTCATGGAGACGCATGAAGTCAAACGTCCTTATCGGTCGTCTTACGTACGTAAAGTTTTATGATGTTGTACGTATTGAAATTTGAATCCGTTTTCAATATTTCAATTACTTTTGGTACCTTTGGTACTAGGATCTATAAATTTAGTTAGTACGTGCTTTATAATCTGTATCTGTTCATATACATAATAAAAATCTACAATATATATAAATCTGTCTGTACATTGAAGGTGTTTAATAAAAAATGATTTAGGGAAATTTAGCAAATATAATAATATAGAAATATTGTTTTTAGAATGTATATATGTTATTCTGCGTTTACATATTCGCATATGAAACTTTTACTTTTAGATTCTATTGGATCTTGTGCAACATAAAGTCTAAGTTTTATTGCAAACGACTAATTAAATGTAAAATATGATAATGTAACGTTTCAGTATAAAGGTGACTTACTTAAAAAAGTTCACTTTTACAATTATTTCAATAGGTGGTGTTGCGTGCATTAATTTACAGTTAACGTAATAATTTTCATAAAAGTGCACGCGAATGTAGTCGCGGCGCACAGCTACTATTATTCCTTAATTGGGCATGGCGAATGAGTGCCCTTTAGGTTTCTATAGATATAGTTTTTTTTTTAAATAGTAATAAATGAAAATAACGTATTCATTTGTACTATATTTATTACCCAATTTATAAAAAAAACACGTGGAAAATATAATTCTTTAGTCCCTGGTTGTTCATCAATATAAAGAGCAAGTGGGAAATTATTTTCACATTTCAGGTTGGGTTTTACTACTGAATGTTACCCAGTAGTGGTAGTTTCAAAGCATGGAGTATCACATAAGAGCACTAGACATATGCTGTAATAATATTTTGAACGTTATTCCTTTACACGGGTGCTGCAGTTACCTTCTGTACTTGCACAATTTTGGTATATGCAATCCGATATTAAATAATCTAGTCTCATCTGGATCTCCCTAAACGCCTCCCTTTTTGCCATGAAAATGGGTTCACGTTTCTCCCTACTGCTGAAAATATCAATTAAGGCACGTCCTAGTGCAAAACAATGTTCCTGCGACTTAAGTGGCTTCTCGTATAAATAATATATGCAATTTATTATTAATAACAGCAGTTTCAAATAAAAACCAGAATATTCTATATCAGTTTTTTCTGGACTTTTTTCCAATATGGTATGAGGATCTGTAGTGGTCGAATACGTCGACTCCGGCCATGTACTGTGTATATTTTTTTATAGCCAATGGAAAAAAACATCTCTTTTTTAATCCATTCTTTTGTTTCCTATTTATCACCACCACTTCAGTGGGATCAAAAACTGTTGCACAAACGAAAACATCTTAAGAGTCTTTCCATTTCAACCCTGAAATGGGTTTCAAATGTTGGTAATAAATTCACCGGATTTTAGAATTCGTGTCTTTTTGTAATAGTTGTTAATAGTCTTTTTCTGTTGATACGGAGAGTGCCAACAGCAAATATTTTATTTTCACACAATGCCCACACTTTTAAACCCACTTTAGTCCCGCACTTGTAAAAAAGTTATCGAATGCCAATAAAGTGTTTTCTGGTACATCTTCAGCGAGGTCTATAACGACTCTGTAGCCCAAGTTTTCTACCGTAGTATCTCCAATTTCGCCCGTGTAAAATTGGAACTGATATAAGTATCCAGTATTGGAGTAACCCTCTTGATGGATTTTTTAGGCATATACTGTTTCATTGAATTTTTGTCTTTAAATTTTATAATGAACTCATCTATTGATTGGGTCTGTGATGACCTACAGACTTCAAGAAAGGTCTCATTTAGTTTTTGCATAAGTGGTCCTATTTTGCATAATTTTTCATGGTAATGGGATATTATGGATAATTCTGGTCTAATACATTATATTACTTATAACAGGGTTATTGAAATACATCTTTCTTAATCAATGTAATTAGCTTTCAAAAATGGAATTGATTGATGTGAGAATCATCAAACCTAAGTATGCACTGATTTCTTCCTTTGTAATATCTTTCCAACTACGACTTTGTTTTTACTTTGTATAAATGTTAGTGTTTTGTACTATCATATCAAATTCTGGAAATAAATTTAAGAAATAATCTTTATGGATGCTTATATTTGTATAAACCTTTCTTACTTCCAGCGGCTCTCAAACGAAGGAACATCAAAATTTACAATTTGTCTGGTCCACAATCATTCTAAATTTTGCATTGAAGAATAGCTTGGCCTAGATCTTCTTGGTATACCTAATTTTCAGAGCTTTAAGGGTTAGGTGTAGGTATGTCTGTGGAAGGAACTGAGATATCTGAGGTCTACGGCTATTGCAGAGGAGGCTGAGAATGTGATGTGTTTAACTCTTTGCTTCTTGCAAGTGTTTGTTGAGGATCAGAAAAATGAAATGTCTCTTCAGGGGATACGTTTCCAATTTCAAAGATTTAAAGGTCTGTGTTTCAAAGATCTGAAACATATTTTGGTACATACTCCATCTGTAAATATATTTAGAATATGAGTACACATATATTGTATTAATATATTTTCAAATATTATAATGCAATAACAGTTCAATAGATACATACCATTTAAAATATTCATCATTCGTCTTAATCTGTGCATGTACTTTGTATTCGGCCTAGAGCTGCGTTTTTCAGAAATTCATCATCCAATCTGAAGCTTCCGTAGTCGAAATGATCAATTAAGTCGTCTGACACACTACATAACTAATGCAAGTGATATTTCAATGTCACCTTTTCTTTTGAAATCTTCTTTTTTAAAAGTTCTTTTTTCTGAAAACAAGAAAAATATACATTACTCGCAGTTTAAAGTATAATATTTCCCACATTTGTTAACAGTTAAATCATTTTACAGTCTAAAGTATAATATTTCGCACATGTTTTGAAGTGAGAAAAATCACTGGAATATTAAAGTAATCACACAATTGACATCTACGTCAGATAGAAAAAATCTTAAAGTCTGCTAAAAACACGAAATCAATAAAACTTGCCGAATTTTCTCGCAATAAAATGATTTTTTTCTGTTGAACTTCACTCTCAATATCGGCCATCAACACAATGAATTTGCACCTGCTATTTTGACAAGTGGCTACAGAATAAAAAGAGATGTATTCCATTTAAAATATTTTAGTGGGTGCATAGACAAGATTTTTATGTTTTTTTCCGACATATTGTAGGAATAGAAAAAATGGTGGTGACTTAGCGCATGAAAATATGATGTGGGATAGATACTCCTCCAATTCAATTAAGGGTTTTAATTATGAAAGTTTGTATTTTATTTATATGTTTTCTTTTATGCCTCAAATACTCAACAGATCTTTGTAAAATTACGTGTAACATGGTTACGTCGCATATTCTATTATTGTGCCATATCGTGTCAAGAAGATTTTTATCCCAGAGTAGAATTTATTTATTGAAACTAAAAATATACTTCACGAGAGCTAAGCACGTGAATATGAGAGTGTACAAACCTAATTAGTTGATCATTTCCAGTTCCATAATTAAATTTTTTCAACATTAATATTAAATTATATTACATTTATAAATTTTCAATGCGAGTCAAAGCACGGGTCAAAGCTAGTATATTATATAAAGAAGATATATCATTCTATAATTTTGCCACTGAGTATTGTTAGGCGTGTAAGTTACTATAATGAAATAGAAAGAATATATATTTGTTACTTTATTTTTAGTCACTTTCAATCCTTCCGCACTAATTTTTTCATATTCATGAAGTAATTTTCGATCTATAATTGAGAAACTGGGGGTGCTCGACATACTACTGCAAATGGTTTCATATTTTGTTCATCAGAATCTTTTACCTACTCTAAGGTATTTGACCTCAATGCTGGTTTTTATACGAAGTAGTCTGTATTTCCCAATCCACAATGAAAGACAGACACTCCTCGGGTTTATTTTGTTTTTACTATATAAATTTGTTATCACGATTATTATCTAATGATAATAATCTAGATCAGTGGTTTATAGCTTCAGTGTCTTTTTATTAGCAGGGAAAACTCATGAAGTTACTATCATAAATGCATAATTAATGGCCATATGTATTTCTGTTGTAAATAAATAAATTTTTAAAAAAGTTACGTAAATTTACAGGACTGAGTAACTTCCTGCTAGGGTTAATTTTGTAAAGGAACTAAAGAGGTTCTAGTGGTTTCACACTATTGAGAGCGTCTCAATTACAGTTTCGTACCACTATACACACAAAATATGGTGTGAAAACAAATGTTAATTCATGCCAATTGAAGGTGATGCTCAAAAGACCATTAGGTCTAAAGTATTCGTCAAAAGTGTGTTATACTAATATTGTCATATATTAAATGATTAATAAAATTATGAGTAAATCAGATAAAAGTTGGTAATTTTTTCTTCACTGTAATTTAATAATGAATTTAGATTTAAATAATTAAAATTGTTTAATACTATGGAGCGGCTTTCACCGTGGACAGCAAAAGTAATACTTTTTATAATTTTGCTGGATGAAATACCAACAATTCGAAATACAAATATTTCTTGCGTCAGTTTTTCTTTCTTACATGCTTATGTAAATAGAATTATTGAGAGTGCGACAGATGATTATTTTTTCCACACCCTTGATTTTCCTTTGCACTATTAACGCCTCCCGCATATGAATCATTATCGATGGTGTGTCTAATGAGATTGCTGTTATCAATCGATATGATTGTACCTATATATATTTCAATCTTAAAAATTTTATCGATACTTGTAGTTTATAAAAGTCAGCGTAAACATTACAAATTACTTTCCGATATTTTTCGGAATCTTAAAAGAAACAGGGACTTTAAAAAAAATTATAGGTATTTATTTAGGAAAAACATTTAAGTTAAAAAACCAAATTATATATTTTTGAAGTAATTTCAATAATTATGGTATTCAACACGATTATCTGGAAAAATTATATTTGTTTTCGTCGTGACCTTCGCAAAACGAAAATTCAGTTTTTATAGTTCAGAATACTTTTTAACGAATCTTTCTAGAGTCTGTGTTTGTTCATTACATCATACAGCTACACCAAATACCAAATATAAAGGCCAAATAGTATTAGAGAATAATTAGTTCTATATAGGCATATATTCAGGCCAATATAAATTGCGATGATTTTATAATTGCTCAGTTTTTCAAATTTTGGCTCCGAATACTAAAAAGTAAAACGAAGAAAATAGATATCAAATTAAATATAGGTCCAATAGATTAAATCACTTTATATAAATATTCACATAAATTTTTCTGTTTCTATTTTTATCCAAAAATAATATGGATTTATTAGCTTTCAATCTTAATAAACTTTTTAAATAATTACATACCGGTTTAAGTGAGCTAAAATAAAAATACAATCCGTGTGTGTTTAATGTCACACTGTAATCCTAAAGGAAAATTAATATTCATGATAATATACGACACCTATATTACAATTACGATACAGTATAGTATCTAATCAACACTCTCTCCTCGTGAGACTTTTACTTTCAATTAAATATTAAAGTAAAGTTATTAAAGATTTAGTGCAAACGTTAACATTCTTTCTATTTTAACAATTGGACACTTAATTTTATTCGAAATGGGTCCTGAGTTCTATGTAATGTAATATCAAAATTACGAATCTATAATACACGCAGCACGATGTATGTACATACATAATTTTAATAATGTTTCTATGTTTTTTTTAACTAATTTTATTCTCATTTATGTAACTATTTGATTTATGGTTCATTAACTGCAGCAAAAATTCACTGCAAAATTAATAGGTCCAAATAATTTTTGGGTTATTATAGATAACAAAAATAATATACATGTCAAGGTATTTATATTCATGTTAAGTCAAACACTCTATGGAGTAAATGTGTATTTTGATAACTTTTTTCCTCGTTTTACTTTTTAGTGCCAGTTTTAAAATCTTAAAAATGAGTCAATTGTGAAATTACCTCAATATCTCTTATTCTAATATTTCGTTTAGGAACACGATACATATTCAGATTTATTGGTATGATAGTGTGTCCTATTTTGACTGATGTACAGCAAATCGACTTTCATATTATAAATAACATTATGCGTAAAACGAAGCGTGTACTTTACAATTATATTTTGCGTATTTACTAAAATATGCTTCGAATTTATTTCAGCCACTCTTGTCCATTAGCGTGTACTGTGAATATTTTACTAAAACGTAAAATAATAGAAAAATATTCGCGGCACAATTTTTAAGAAATACAGTTGAAAAAAAACTGTATTTCTTAAAAATTGTGCCGCGATAAATTTGGTTAATTATGTATTAAATTTAAAGACTCAACGATAATCTTGTTCCAAGCACAATGTGTGAATTAGCTATTAACCAGGTGATTCATCTGTGATATTTTGTTTTGAGTCTTCTGTACCTTATTCTAAATATATAAATATATAAATGGAAAAATAGATCACTTATTAAATTTACACTAGCCCGTGGCAATTCTCCAATATCCACTATAAGGTAAAATGTCTTAAATTTAATTTTGTTCATATAGAAGTGGAGTGAATTTTGTGAATAACGTTAGAATTATGTAACATAGCAATTATTCCTTGAAAATTTATTATTAAAATCCCATATTTTAAAGGAATGTAAAATATGATTTCAACATTAGATGATGTTTATTTATGCTAATAATTTTCCTTGAAAAACAGTTGATGAAATAAATAAAATTTACGAATATAAATATTTACGAATATTTTAAAATCTTCAAATTAGGATAATCGACATACCTTTTGGTTGCATGAAACATTTAAAACTTTGTAGCATTTTTGCATAGCAGAAAAAGTATTGTGTCCTAATTTTATTATATGCAGTCACGGTAACAAGCTAGAAACTATTTACGACAAACGTATTTTGATATGGAGCTTTCGGTAGATATTTATTTCAGATTGAGACCAGACGCGAGTATCCCTATATGCAGCAAAGGAGACTGTTGCTTCAAACTAATGATATTGTTTGCCCTGCTGTAATTCTCAGTTTATTATTCTTATTTTATATACTTTCTTGCAGAACATGTTTTCAAATCGATGTAGAGAATTTTCACTACGGGAAAACGACATTTTTGAAGTCTTTTTGGTTGACAACAGCGACAATGATGACGGTTTGCTCCTTGACGAAGAAGACAAAACTTTTTTAGCCCAAGATATAAATGTGGATATGTCGACTGCTAACACTGAACCAAGCTCAGCGCCTATAGAAGAGAACATAATTGAAAATCAACAATCTAACATTTCTGTCCCTTCTTTCAACTGGCGAAACAAGTCATATACACCGTACAATTTTCTTGAGATGCTAGATTGTAACTTCGTTGAAGTGGGTATTTTAGATAATAGTTCCGACATGGAATTGACTCTTGTAAAATTTTCAATGCATTTGCAGGCTTTGAATAATCTGTAGATAAGATTATTTTTCGTGAATCTGTACTCAACAAAACAGCCATGATGAAGAAGGTAAAGCTTTCCTCGGCATGAACTTTGTAATGAGATATCATTGCTTACCTACGTTCAGAAGCTGTTGGTCTAGAGATACTGATATGGGAGTTCCTCATATTAGTAATGTGATGCCAATAAACCGATATGAAGAAATACGTAGGAACTCGCATTTAAGTGACAATTCTAACAAACCAAATAAGACCAATCCCGTTTATGATAAAGCTATAAAATACGTCCTGTTTTAGATAGATCACTTCAACCAAGCTTTTAAAAGAACTCTGGCCAACATTAAAATCCAGGAAATAGACGAACATATGATAAAATTCGAGAGGCACAATATAATGGGGCAATATGTCAAAAACAAACCAATAAAATGGGCTTTCAAAATGTGGTGCAGAGCGAAATCTTCTACTGGCTATCTATTTCAGTTTGATTTGTACATAGGGAAGAAAAAAGATGGCATTGAAATTGAATTGGATGAATTGGTTGTGTTGCAATTATCTGAAGGTTTACTAGGATGTGAACTATACTTCGATAATTTTTTCAATTCCTCTAATCTTCAGTATACATTGGCGAATATGAATATAAAGAATTATAGAACAGTACACTCAGATAAGAAGAATGTATCAAAAATATGACATTGCGGCTGACCGCCAAAATATGACATTTTTGTCTTTCATAATATGAATGGATAACAAAGCAACTTTTTTCTTGACAAATTTTTTATCACCCTTATGACAACGATAGTCAAGGAGCGTTTACAAGATATCGGTAACAAAATGAATGTAACTTGTACTGAAGTTGTTGCAAAGTACAATAACAATTTGGGAGGGGTCGATCTCATGGATCAAAAAAAATATGTTACGAAGTGGATCGAAAGGCAAAAATAAAATACTACCTAAGATTATTTTTCGATTTATTATTTATTGCCATGAATACTTTGTATATGATTTATTGCAAGCTGCACGAATCAAAACGTGTTGAAAGAACTTTGCTTCCAAGCCTAGAATTTCAACAGGTAGCGACTCGTTCAGTTTTCGTAATTTTTCGTCACAAAAAAGAGCGTTTTCTACTGTTGTTATTACGAAAAGGCGAATCTCTTACACACAAAAACGTGGAACACGTACACATAAAATGGTAAAAGTGAGTAATAGAAAAAAATGCGTACATTGTGCTAATGACTTTTGAGATTCGCACAAATAACACTCGCTCGACCTGTAATGTTCATTTATATCTTACTTCAGAACGTAATTGTTTTGTTAAGCATCATTAATTTTTTATATTAAGTTTTAATGTAGATAAGTTCCAAGCCTAAAATTTCAACAGGTAGCAGCTCGTTTAGTTGTTAGTAATTTTTCGTCACAAAAAAGAGCGTTTTTTACTGTTGTTATTACAAAAGGACGAATCTCTTACACACAAAAACGTGGAACACGTACACATAAAATGGTAAAAGTGAGTAATAGAAAAAAATGTGTACATTGTGCTAATGACTTTTGAGATTCGCACAAATAACACTCGCTCGACCTGTAATGTTCATTTGTATCTTACTTCAGAACGTAATTGTTTTGTTAAGCATCATTAATTTTTTATATTTAGTTTTAATGTCGATAAGTTTGTAAATAAATTAATTTGTATTTTCTACTATAGTTGTATTTGTTTTGCAATAAAAGTGTTCTAGTATTTAGGTTACGTTGAAGAATGTAAACCTTACAGCATATAGGAACATACATGTCCCCTTCCTAAAAACACTAAAATATATACAACTTCTGTATTATGTATTAATTGTATGTTAAAATAGACCAAAATAATTAGATGTAAACAAACAAAATCATTTTTACTGTCTTGGAAAATTTACAAACGTGTAATAGTTAACTTCAAAAATGTAACTTAATTTACTCGATAAAGACTGGATACATATAGCAATAGCTTATTTCGTTGTCCTTTGTAATGTAAGTTGTGTATGTAAGCGTAAAGAATTGTTTTCAAAATGCTTAAGATAACCATATCATATACAATTTTCATTACGTTATAATTACATTACTTAGGGTTGTATCTTAAAACACCTATATTCCATTACAAACAATTACAATTACATAATTTGCCTCCATTTAAAATCTTGACACTATGCATACATGTTAACCGGTGGACGGCTTAGAACTTGATTACAAGTTAAGTAGTTTTAAAAACAACTTCTGATACGGGTATATGTCATATTAATAATAATAATTGTGTTTCAAAGTTATTATTAAAAGTTAATTGTTGTTTAGATAAAAGATGCACTAAATTCTAAACAACGGATTTTCTACACTTTTTTAGGGTTGCGTACCATGAAAGGAAAAACGGGATTCATATCAAATATTTTGATTAATAAATCCAAGTCTTCGGAACTAAAATCAAAGAAAGTGGTAAGTTATATGTCTGTCAATTTCTTGACAAGTCAATTGTGTGCCTATTAAAGCTATTAAGAAGATACTTTTTCCATCCTCGTCATTGATATTTTTCTAAACATTATTTTTCCTGTATATTTTTAAAACTATTAAAATTTCCCGCATTCATAAAAGGTTTATCATGATGAATTTTTTAAATAGTTTTAGGTGTTTCGGCAAATCTTCCTCTGTCAGAATATTTACTTTAATAGTATGGTAATAATCCTAAATCTCACATTTCAAAAGCAATATCCTCGTTATTCTCTATCTTTCCATATGTTTATTTAATTTGTTTTCTAGGTTATTTTGTTAAAATGACAGACTCTATGAGCAAAAACCCAAGACTTCGGATCGTTTTGTAACACGATTTAATGAAAACTATTTTATAAATGAAATTAATGGTGACATTATAAAACCATCGCATTGATAAAAATTCATTTTCCAGATGTATATCTCCTTAATAACAAAAATTTGTATAACACGAAAAATAAACATATTTATATACATATATATATATATATATATATAAGAAAATAATTTTTATATATTTACGCCGACACTATGCACAACCAAATTTTCTTATTTTTTTACCTACGACCCTGCCTCCATAGGTAGTAGACAATGATTTAATATGAAATATTTATGCAGCCCCAAGAGGCTAATAACTCGTTGTTACGACGAGCTGAGGCGAAGGTAACAGAGTGTAGATACATTAGTACAAATATTATTCAGGTGACGCATCTGTAGAAATATATTAGGGCTCAGTGGAGGGCATCAGGATATATTCAAAGTGCTTTTAACGATAGAGCTGTTACACACTGTTAACGATAGAGCTGTTACACGCTTTTAACGATAGAGCTGTTACACGCTGTTTAGTGTAATAAATTTTGAAGTAAATGGTAAGAGATGGATTAGGAACAGATAATAAATCAATTATGGTTCTGAAATTGGATTTTGTCCTAACGGCTGCGGATGACAGGTGAAATAAATCGTTGCCTTTATCTTCAAAAAGTAGCCAACTATATTGTTTTACTCTGTTCCTTTAATTTTACCTTTACAATTATTACGTTGGAAGTTTCAGGGTTTTCTCGTGAAGAAAATGTTATATGTATTTACTTACTTATTTAGGTGGTCGTATGTATTGTTTCAAAACGTAAATTATAAAAAAATACTTGAAATCATTATATTGCGATGTACATAACATGAATAATTTCGCATGTATTGTTTAGAATACATAAATTATAATAAAATACTTGAGACCATTATATTTCGATGGACATAACATGAATAATTTCGAATGTATTGTTTCAAATATGTAAATTAAAATAAAATATTTCAAACCATTACATTTCAATACATATAGCATGGATAATTTCTTTCAACCCAGGTGACAAATTAATAATTACATGATAAAATGAATTTAAAATCAAAAAAGAAAGATCAGGTCGGTTTACCAACCTCTGAGCATTTCATTGCCCACAAATTCAGAATGATTGATTGCAAACAATGATTGCTTAAACTTGCATATGTTTTCTTTATTTTTTCCAGACTACAAATAACAACTTTTGATGCAAAAGATTGAAAGTGGAAGTATCACTTACGTAATTTAGAAACTAATACAGTCGGAAATATAAGATGACTTTGATAATAAAATCTTATTACATTTATTGAATATATTTGGCGTTAATTTTGAAGAAATTCATTATTGACAATAAATGAAACTACGTGATGTCGTATTATTTCTGCTTTCTTTTTCTTTTTTGAGTGCAAAAATCTAACAAAGATATGTTTGCTAATATCCCACCTGAAGATGTTGTAATACTACGAAACCTAGGTCGTGGTAAAGAACTTAAAGAAATTAGAAATAATGCTATATCACGCAGTTTCATTTAATTGTCGTTTATTACACTTATTAAATTATTTATTTCTTTTTCAAATTAATTTACATGCTATCAAATTGTGGAAAGCAATATTGAGTGGTACAAGGACATTTATATGTCTAGAAGTATTGAATATATTTGGCGTTAATTTTGTAGAAATTCATTAATCACAATTAATTGAAACTACTTGATGTAGTATTATGTCTACTTTCTTTAATTTCTTTACCACGACCTAGGTTTCGTTATATTACAACATCTTCAGGTGGGATATTAGCAAAGATCTACAACAATCTTTGCTAACAATCTTTGCTAATATATTTGATAACAATCTTTGCGAATATCCCACCTGAAGATGTTTTAAAACAACGAAACCTTGGCCGTGGTAAAGAAATTAAAGAAAGTAGAAATAATACTACATCAAGTAGTTTCATTTAAGTGTGAATGTCTCGAAGTGTTGAGAGTTCCCCTTACAAATTCATGCATTCAAAGGTTTGTACCTTATTTGAAATGAAATTACATGTTATATATCAGCACTAATTTGGACTATTTAGCACAATAAATATTGAGTAATATGTTGTATAATTAAGTACGTCTATATTGATTTCCGTATTGACTATCTATATTGTCGTGAATACTGGAATAAAAAATAATAACCGTAATTTATTGCAGATACACTCAACTGAATATTAATGTAAACGTTAAGTTACAAATCTAATCATTATACGGTAAGGTCGAGTCAAAGATCAAAATATAAAATGCTGTCAATTGTACCAATATACTAAATTACTCCAATTTAATTTAATTTTATTTCATTTAGAAATTTGAAATTTTTCAAAAAAAGAAGTGACATAAAAATTATATGTGCCTTAACAGAAAGTTTAATATAAAAAATTATTTGGTCCTTATATCCAAATTTTTTCGACTTCTGTTTCCAAATTTGTATCAAATTATTAACATTATATGACACAAAAAAAATTCAGTCCAATATATTGCGTATCTCACGCAAAAATTGGATTCAATATTTGATACAGGATAATCGAAAACCAAAGTGTTTTAAACTAATCAAAATTAAAATGAAATGCTGTGATAATACTAAGAATCTTTTAACATTTTTAAAATCTATGGTTAAAAAATTACAAGGAGAAAAATTAATTACTAGGTACGAGTTAGCCAATTTGAAATATTAATCATAATAACACCATAACAACCAGGAAATTAAAAAAAAAATTAGAAACAGTGAGTTAACAAATATTTAGGATGTTGATGTCAATGATGATTAATTTATGAATGAAAAATTATTTTAGAAACACGTGACTCCACACCTTGATGCTGACACAAGACATAATAATGTCAAGCTAAACCTCTACTTCATTACGAAGACCTATCCAGTTATTTCCATTCGACAAAGGGATTATAGATTGTAATCCATATAATGCAAAATTCAAATAATCCAAATACTTGTGCATTTTCACTGGACTTCGAAATTCGGATTTCAAAAATGTAATACGGATATTTCGAACATTTTAAGTAAAGCAAAAACAAAGATTTTATTTTTGCTCACCGCGTTCGCGCCGGTATATATTTGATACCCATCGCCGCCGTATTTTGTGGGCGGTTACAGGTAAGTGCGCGGAGGGAAAAGTTTATTCGTCCGTCGTCGACGACCGTCGTGTTGTTCATTCGGTGACGAACGCCATACGTCAAATAATTATTGAGTAGTGTTTCGTTTAAGATGTTCATTAACATTAATATATTCATATAATAATAAAATAAGACTGATAAAATAAAGTAACATTAATTACTTACTTAATTTACAAGTATTGAATCTTGCTCGATGACTTTCGATAACAGTATCCCCACCATCCGGCCATCCCATGTGCATGGCAAGCGTAGGTATTTATTACCACTAACACAGAGCAAGGTTCACTATTTAGTAAGTAGAAAATGTTACTTTGTTTTAATAAGTTCTTTTTTCGATTTGAATATAGAAAAGGTTGTTTAGGCTCATGATCTATCACTAAAAAAAGGTATTTTCTTAACGTCTCTAAACAAGACAAGCTGCAATTTATGGGATGATTTTCATCGAAATTAGGCAATCTTTGTAACGAATCTCCAAGGTGTGTTGAAATTTTAAAGAAATGCATTGCATTATTTAGTAGTTTCACATAATATGGTAGGTCAAATTTTTTTTTGTTCCTGTAGCTGTATTTATATTTATATAATATTTTTCTTCATCGTATTTCTGATCATCATATAATATATTATGCTTAGTGTCATATAAATAGGTTCTTAAACGTGCAGCTAAAACAGCAATTTGTAATGGTTTATAAATTTGTAGCAAATATTGAATTTGTTTCAGTACTTCCATAATGGATTTTAAAGATTATTCTAAAAAATCAGGTGATAAATCTAGTATATGAGGACATTTTTCAAGACCCGTAAATAGCTCAAAAGCGAAATATAAATTGGGTGAACGCATTTTTAAAGTCAGCGGCAATACTTTAAATTTACACATCCATCTCAGAAAAGTTCACTCTATTATACAAGCCAGCACTTCAAGTAATGCTAATGCTTACAACCCTCCTGTCAAAAAAAAATAACGAAATATTTTAAAAATAATGGCTCACTTGAATGCGTTATGGCAAGAATGGTATGCTTAGATGTAGCCCCTATTAATATTTTCTGTGCTTCAGTAGACCTCAGAAATCACATATGTAACATCTCATGGTTGAAGTTGTGTTAGTTGTAGCATTTCAAACCTTTGCATCAATCATTGTAAATGCTAGTGTGTGTTTTATTTATAGCTTACCACCAGAAGCATTCTGTATTTCAGTCTCACTTAAGTTCTTTATTTGGTTTTCAACATAGCAGTTTTCTTCGTTCGTTACATCTTTGGTTTCAATAACAAAGTGCATTTGTATAGGTTGACAAAATCTTAGAGAAGATGGCACTGGGTTTTGCCAAATAATTTTCTTCTGACCATCAATATGACAAGCCGTAGAGGCACAAACAAATTTTGGAAGATATTTGCCTCACTATCTGTACTATTTTGGAATTTTTGTTTGAATGTTTGTTGTTGTGATGCGTCACATCCCCGTTTAAACAATAGCTCCCAATTTTTTTTTGATCTTCATTTTAACTCTCTAACGCTTCATCCAAATACTCACAAAGCTGCGTAGAATTTTGATCTACGATTTTGAAGTTTTATCTCACAAAACGTTTCTGTGACACGTATCGACTCCTTTGGCGAATAACACTGTTTTGCTTTTTTAGCGAGTAACAAGGATAAATGTTCTTGTTTGCAGCATGTATAACTTCATATTGTTTTCTCGTCGTATCAGCTTCCACAAAATGTAATAGTACTTTCGATGGCGAGTGTTTTTTAATAATGTGACTTTCTGGAGATGAAACACTTTTTCTATATTTTGTAGCTTTTGCTGGAAAGAATATCTTTTATTACTTTAGATGCATCACTGTGTCCTGCTGCTCGCTGATTCATTTGGGCTGCATGGGGGCAGTTGGGCAGTTGATCACACTATATTGTTTCTCTCAAAGCCTTTGTTTTACGTCTCTTTGTTGGAGAACTTGCTTCAATAACATCTTTTGATGGTCGACTAGACCTTTTTTCGTAAATCGTTATAGGTATTGTTATAATACCATTGACCCATTGCTCATTTTTCTTCCTTGTTACTAGAGGCTTTCGATTTTTTTTAAAGTGAAATTTAAAAGTTTTTAAACAATTTCTTAAAAAATTTGTTCATGTTCAGGACATTTGGTATCATTTTGGACGTGCTCTTCTAAAAGTTCGATCTTTTCATAAATTTTCTTCTTGGATCATTGTTTAAAAACGTCGTACAACGATTTTTTGCTAAAGTTTTTTACCAAATCTTGAGATCCTGAAAAAAACATAGGGAAAAATAATTTTACCAAAAAGAAAATAATGTTTACCTTATAAGTTAAATAAATTTATACTTTTTTCTTCAAAACCAATAAGTATATTAATAAAGCTTTCTATTACGTACAAAATCATAACTGAACTAAATTGAACTTATACACAAAAACAGTTTTGAATGTAGTATTTATAAAAAATAACCGTATTTTTTGTACGAAAAAAAAATACTACATTATAAAGTACAATTTAAAAAATAAATTGATGCTAGTGCATGTACATAGCTTCTTCTCCAATATTCATAATGATTTTTATCCAATTGCACTATGCACAAACTGCAAAACTGATTTTAATTACTACGTTTTTACAAGAGCGCCGAGAACAAAGACAAACGATTTACGCGATGGCTGATTTTCGACTATTGTTTTGATTATAAGACGAGCGAGGCATCATCGGTGTTGCTATTTAACAATATAACCGTTATTAAGCTTTAACTTTACTTGGTCAAAAGTAGATTTTGTAGAGATTTTTAAAATCGACTTTTGATCGAGTTTTTCCTATAAATACTCCTCTGTGTGCCGTACAAATATCGGTTATTATATTATCAATATTGTTTCCAATAAAACCGCTGTACGTCGGGGAGATGATTGTACCTAAATATGTTTTTAATCAAAGTTGTATAGACAAATAAGAACAAAAAAATTCTGAAAAAACCTGGTTATACATTTTTGAAATTATTTAAATTAATTATTAAATTCGTCACAATCACTTTGTGACGAATTTAATAATTAATTTAAAATAATAGTCTCTCCAAAAATGGAATATTTTACAGATTAGAAAACATTTCGACAACTATTTAAAGAGTTTTCAATTTTATCATTACTTCTTACAATACTTCCAAATATCTATGCCGAAAAACTATGACAGATATACAGACCGACATAAACTAATTTCATTTCATTAATGCTTAAATCTTAAAATTGTACACTAAATACTAAAAAAAAACGAATAATATAGTCATCCAAATAAACATAGGCCCAATAAGGGAAGCCACTTTACATAAACATTCACTTTACTTTTTTCTGTACATAACAATTAAAAAATTGTACGGATTTATTAGTTTTCAATATAAATAAATCAATTAAATTTTCCGCATACCGGTCTAAGTAAACTAAAAAAACAATAATGCGTCTGTCTCAAACTTTACGCTATACTCCCATCCGACAATTAAAATTAATAATACTATATGACACTTATATTACCACATACATATTATGACACGGTATACCATTACCTCGTGAGGCTTCCTTTTTCTGTGATTTAATGCAGAGGTAAATATTCTTTCTATGCTAACACTGGTAAACGTTTTATTTTACTCGTAACCGGTCCTTCGTCCCATGTGAAGTAGTATTGGAATTGTGAATCTATAATATATGCAGCACGATGTATGTAGATGGAAAATCTTAATGCTGTTTCAATGTTTTTTTAGTAATTCCATTCTTATTTATGTGGTATGGTAATTACTTTCATTAATTGTGGCAAAGAAATTCACTACAAAACCAGTAGGTACATATAACTTTAGACTATGGCACAATTAAATTTCATGTCGAATTACTTATATTCGGGTAAAGTCACTCTATTGTATCAAGGTTGATTTTGTTTATTACATTCATCGTTTTATTTTTAATAGTGATGCAATTTTAAAATAAACAATTTTAGAGTCACCTCGATATTTTTTATTTTATTAATTTGTTTGGGAAAACGATACATATTCAAACTTATTAGAGTGTTGGTATGTTCTATTTTAAATGAGGTATTAGGAATTGATTTTCATGTTATAATCATTGTGGGTAATACGAAGCACATATCTCACGATTATATTTTATAATTTAAATAACCAGCAATTCTCAAATTAGAGGTACTTTGAATACTTTTACTGAAAGTTAAATTGACATCATTTTGAAAAAGAAACCGCATTTGAGAATAATTGAGCAACAATAAATAAAGTCATTTATGTAATTAATTTAAAGACTCCATTAACGATAAGCCCGGCCTTCATACAATGTTTGAATTAGCTGTAAACTTGGTATATTTTCGGTTTGAAACTTATTCATTTTAATCTAAACATATTCAAAGAGAAAAATACTAAACTTGGTAAATTTACACTAGCCGATGGCCATTCTTTGATATCCACTATAATGGAAAAGGTCTTAAATTTAATTTTATTCACCTAAAAGCGGAGTGATTATTGTAAATAACATTGAAAATATGCTTTACATTTTATGAGATATAAATGATTATTTGAATAATTATTATAATAATCCCATAATTTTTTAAAAATTTAACATCTGATATCATCACGTAATGAATTTTATGACTGCTAATAATTTAGCTTAAAATACTTAATGGCAATAAATACTTTTGGTTTTAGTCTGTGTACAAACTCACTATTTGAGTGGAGATATAGTTCAAACCTGTTTAATTGATGTTCACATAAACGGATAGAAAGATAAACAAAAAAAAAAGAAGTAGATGAACCCCCCGTAGGAAATATTTGAAAGGGCAAATTTTAGCCTAAATATAAATTTGGATTTGAAGAATAGGTGCAGTGAAGGCTGCGATCAAATCCATTTAATACAAACGGACAGAAATAAAAAAATATCTTTACAAATTTCCCATCTAAAGATGTTGTCATACAATGAAACCTAGTTCATGTTAAATAAGTTAAATAAAGTAGAAATAATACTACATTACCTATTACGTAGTTTCACTTAGTTGTGAAAAATTAAATTAAAATGAATTTATTCAAAATTGACGACAATTAAAAAAAATCATTATTTAAATCTTAACAATATATTCGAATCTATTACAGTGTTACAATAATAGTAAAGATATACCAAATATTTACGAATATTTTCAAATTCTCATGGATAATTCACACGCCTCTTTTTAATATAAATGAGAAAATTGATAGTATGAATTATTTAAAACTTCTATACACTTTTGCGTAATAGAAAAAGTGTTGTGTTTTAATTTGATAACATCCAGGCATAGTAACAAGCTAGAAAATAGTTTGGCTGAAAGTGTTTTGTACAGAGCTTTCGTTAGGTATTTATCTCAGACTGAGATGGAATTTATTAAATTGGTTGCAGGCGAAAGGCGGATAAATCGAGTTTCAAATTCGATATTTTACCATCGTCTTGACCAATCCCAGTTAACTTTAGCAAATATCTTTAACCCTGTCCACTTTTAACCTCTAAAATGTAACTTAATTTACTCGACAAGACCGGGCCAGATATAGTGATAAGTTCTTTCGTTGTCCGTTCTAATATTAGTCGTATATGTAGGAGTAAAAGTATTTTGGACATGCTTGAGATAACGACATTATATACAATCTTTTATTGTGTGATATATTACATAATGCCTTATTTTAAAACAAGTATATCTCAGTAAAAATGAGCGCATAATAAAGGAACGTGAAATCATATGAGTTACCCTGTGCTTTACATACTTTGTCTCTAAATGAAATTTTAACGTTGTGAATATATGGTAACAGGTAGGCCATTTAAAACGTGATGAAAATTTAGCTGGCTTTAAAGCCAACTTCTGACATAGGCATATGTATCTAATATTATTATATATATTGGCATATGTAATAATTGTCTTTCAAAAGTATTATTAAAAGATAGTTGTTGTTAAGATGAAATATGTGTTAAATTGTAAATTGAAGGTTTAAGGTTTGTCTCCACACTTTTTTTTGGTTTCCGTACCACGAAAGGAAAAACGGACTTATCAGATCACTCAGCTGTCTATCTGTCTCCGCTCACAGCCGCTTCTTTTTTCAGAAATCATTTGATATGGAAACTTGAAATTTTTAACAGTAAAAAATATATTAACTTGTAATAGCTAAAGGAAATTTTGGTACGGCAAATTTAGAACTCGAAGTATTTTTTAACAGATGTACTGAAAAACATACTAAAAATATGTTAATCATCTTTATTTCCAAAACTACTTAGCCTAAAATTGTGAAAAATATAGGTTTTCAGACATCTGAGCAGATTATCGGGGAACATAAAGATGATCCTAAAAATGACAATTTTTAAAATGTCCCCCATATTTTTGTGCATATGAAAGATATACAGGTAGTAGGCGACATATAAATATATTAATTAGCCAATTATTTTTTGATATTCACAGCCGATTTTTTCAGAAATCGTGCAAAGTAGTAACTTGAAATTTGGCACGTTAGTACATACGACATATAGTATTACTCATTAAACTTTCTAAAATAAAACTATTAAACAGGGTTAAACAAAGGTCCTATACTAACAAATTTCTACAAAATTAACGCCAAATATATCAAATATTTCCTATATAGGTCCTAAACTTATACTTCACCAAATCTTGTATATTAGATGAGATATCAGTTGAAAGTCAATTTAACTCGTAATTGGCAAGTTTTCTTTCATTTTGTTGTGCACTTACCGGTGACACGACAAGCGTTTCTTGCACTTCTTACATTACACAATTTTTTTATACGGTAAATTTTATTTTCTTATTTTGACGTCCTATATATAAGCAAACATGACAATAAACTTATTACGTTGAAAGAAAAATGGAACTATATGCCAATAACCATCTTAGAGATGAAATTAATATTTAATGCATTTCATATTTTTTAAGAAAATTGTAATATTTTTAAACTTAACAGTATTTTTGAAGTGAAACTTCATTTTCCGAGGTAATATAACTTCTTATACAGAGAAATGAGAGGTTTCTATGCTATGGTATTGTAATTTCATATGCTGAGATATGAGTTCGTCTTTTGTAACGGCAATATAAGTTTATATACAGAGATATGAAATATTCCTTTACCATGGTAGTATAAGTTAGTTCGTTTATATCTTAAAGTAATATATGAATTGTTGAAAGATTTATTGAAAGAGCGTAATGAGTGGCGTTTCCCCCTTTGCTCCCCATGTCTCAATACTTAAGTGAATTCACAATTAAATGAAACTACGTGATGTAGTATTATTTCTACTTTCTTTAAGTTCTTTACCACCACCTAGGTTTCGTTGTATTACAACATCTTTAGGTGGGCTATTAGCAAAGATCTATGCTAATAGCCCACCTGAAGATATTGTAACACAACGGAACCTAGGTCGTGGTAAGGAACTTAGAGAAAATAGAAATAATGCTATATCACGTAGTTTCATTTAATTGTGAATAATGAGTTTCTACAAAATTAACGCCAAATATATTCAACGTACGTGAATAGGAAACTGTATTCAAAGTAAGACTATGTGGTTTCAGTTTCCGTTATAATTTCAGTTATATTAAATAATATATTTTTGTAAAACATATAACATTGTGTTAATTAAAATGTAAAATATTTTGTTAATTTTAGTGTGTTTAATATCTGCAAATGGTCGACATTGAAGTAAAAAAAATTTCACGTGGGCACATTATATGAAAGTTCACGTAGGTTCATCGATCCGTGGGCATTTGATTGATCGCACGCTCAGAATTTGAATGCTTTCACTATTAGGTAATAACAATTACATAAATATGTTTATATTTTGAATATTTCGGACAGCAAATTTCAATAATAAAAAACTGAAAGATAAAGTATTTTTTAAAGTAATTCACAATCCAATACAATCTGATAGAAATATCTTATTACAACTACCCAATTTAATTTATTAATAGTTTACACATATACTAGCTAATTATTTATTGATATTAACAACTTTTACTTATACAAAATTAAATTACGCAAAGTAATATTAAAGCTTATAAGACATTTATGTCTAGCTATGTTAGAATAGAGATCCTAAAGTTTATTATTTTCTTACAAAGAAATGAATGTTTACATCATTATATGTAAAACTCATTAATATTAAGGTTAATATACCAGTTTATTTTAAATTTACCAAACAATTACTATTTTTAATTACTGATAATAATTAAACGGTATACTTTGTTCGAAGTGAAACCACTTTACTTATCATAAGTCATAAATAATATGGACCACTTACCACCATAAATATTTAATATTTAACAATAAAATTAAGTAGGAGGAAATATATGTTACCGTGAATACCTCATTAAAATATTAACCTAATTTGTTATAAGAATTGCAAATCAAGGTTTATATATGAACTACAGATCTCGTCACTATGCCGTTGAGGTAAGTTTACAATTGAAGAAGACATCTTCAATTTAATCTTAAAATAAAAAAATTTAGCAGTTGATTTAAGTCTTTTATATAGAGACATATAAACATGGTAAAGCTATAAGATCCTAGTTTGGTTTTGAAACCCTAAAAATATAATATTCACCTAATAGACTAGATCGTGTGAAATTGTTATAAAAATCAAAGACTGCTAATTTTAATTATAAATTATAATTCACCTTTTTTCTGTTATCATCCAAATATTTGTGGAAAAGCTGTGAAAGAGACGAGAAAAATATCAAAGATTTCTAATTTTAATTAAAATTAATATTTTAACTTTATCTACTATCGTTAAAACATTCGAGTTAAGGTTATAAAAGAGACGAGAAAAATCAAAATGTCAAATTTTTTTTAGTAAAATTCTATTGCTAATAGCTGAAAATCTTGCGAAGGATGAGATAAACCAAATAATCTTCTTGTCCGAATTCCAAGCAAGTATTTTGAAACAAAATCAAAGAAAGTGAGAAAGTTATATAATCAAGTTAGTCTTGATCAAAGCATAAATGGTATTAAGTTTTAATTTAGCTTTGATTTGTGTTTATTGGTTACGATATCTAATGAATAAAAATACCATAACTTCTTTAAAAATATTTTTAGTAACACTATTCAGTATAACCTTAGGTCTAGATAAAATAATTAGATGAGTAAAGATTATTTTTCTATTCGCATATTTGGTAGGCAGGATGAAACTACCGTTTATGGGAATCACTTTAGCTTGAAATTTGAAAATGAATATTATTTTGATCTACTCCTTTCACCGCAGGTGGCAAACCTCCAGAGATTGGTGGCGTGAAAAATTATTTTTAAGCATTCATACAACAGAGTAATGGAAATTGAGTTTATTTCCATACATCAATCAATTTTAGAACACATTTTCCACTTACGTTGAAACAAAATTTGTAATGTGTAACTATTAAAGCAATTAAGTTTTCCATGGTGTTCATTTATATTCATATTAACATATTTTTTTAGATTCTTTACTTTGCAAGTTTTAGGAATTTCCGCGATATTAGAAATTTTACCATCAGTAATTTTTCAATTTTAATTAATAATTTATTTTAGGTTATTCGACAAATTTCCACTATCGTAATCTTTTTCAGTAAGGATATAAAAGTTCTGAGTTTTATATTTTAAAATAAATTTCCCCCGTTATTTTCTGTCCATCCACCAGTTCATTTTATTTGGTTTGAAAAAGGTTTGAATTTTCATATACGTATCTATGTCAACAAGACAGACTATATCAGCGAAAAACCCAAAATGTTGGTTTGTTTTGTAACACGATGCATTCGAAATTATTCCATAAATTAATTAACAGCTTCATCCTAAAAGAATCGCAATGAAAATAATTCATTTCGCAGATGTACATCTCCATAATAACAAAAAATTCTAGAATAAAAGAGGACATATAATGAAAAACAAGCATATGCTAAAGAAAAAAAATTATACCTCTTTGCTTCGACGTTATGAAAGAATTTGTTATGAAAAAATAATTTTTATTATTTTCTTTAACTTACCTTTCGCGGCTCTTTTTAAGAGATTCTTTTTAACAAAAATTTCTCGAATGAAAGAAAACATATAATGAAAGGCAAGCATACGTTGAAGAAGAAAAAATTATACCTCTTTGCTTCGACGTTATGAAAGAATTTGTTATGAAAAAATAATTTTTATTATTTTCTTTAACTTATCTTTCGCTGCTCTTTTTAAGGGACTGTAAATTTGTTACTTACACCTGAAAATCACAAATTAAGCAATATTGTAATTTGGTAATAAAATTTTAAAAATGAAACAATAACGGAAATATATTTATATCTGATCATAAATTCTCCCTCAGAGTCCGTATGTAATGGATTATTTTTGCAGAGGCCATGCTGTATTTTCTTCTTGATTATCTTCTTCACTTCCAAAGGTCGTGCACTTGAAAAGCATTCGTGACTTTATTTAAAACCTCGTCCACTTTGAACTGTTTTCACCACCTCTCAAGGCGGATGCCATAGGAATACAAGTAATAGCGATAACTTGGTCACAACAAAGGCTAGATAATCGGTCGTGGAGTTTTTTTCCCTACATCTTATCCATCACAAATCACTTGCTTAGATTATTTGGTTACCAGCGCCAATATGACCAAATTAATTATAAATATTTTGATTACAGATCGTCGAAAGTCTAATTTCGATACTTAGCTGTACGAGGACTACTTGTTGATTTTTTCGGGAGTCCTGGTACGTAAAGCATCCTTCTCTAGCATCACATCTTAAAAGCTCCAATCTTCTTTTGTTCAACTAACCAGATCGCCCATAATTCTGAACCATATAGATATATCGAGAAAATGAGAGCCTGAATTTATCTGACTTTGGTGATATTGGAGTCCTTTCTATTCTCCAACAGACGTGTTAATTGACTCTGCAGTTTCGACCATCTGGTTTTGTCTTTAGATTTTTCTTTTACTTCTTTTCTGGTCAGTGAATGAAGATCGAAGGTAGAGAAATTCGCTGACAACTTTGAGATCCCAAAGCTCTCCAGTCCTAGAAAGTTGATCTACTATGCAAAAGAATACAGCAAACTCTTTCTCCGTTAATACAAAGATAATGGCGTAGTCCACCTATTTCGGGTTACTGAATTAATCGCCAATTATCCCTATCCTCCCAAAGCATTTCTTATTATATGTTCACTCTAGATATAAATAGCAATATTATGACACAGATAGAAGTAAAATGAAGAAAATTATTCACGATTTTATATATAATTTCGAAGTCTTATTTACAACATTGTGAAATAATTATATATTTGGTATTTAATTTAATTTAGGCTTTCGCCGTAATTTTATAATCATGGTAACGAATTAATTCAAGGATCATCGTTCATAACCCCAATCAAAAAAATAATAAATACGCACTCATTTTTATTCTGAATGCATAACGAAAAACATACGACTCCGTATCCACAGGACCATGATTTTATAAGAAATCTTTATGCAGCCCCGAGAGACTAATAACTCGTTGTTACAACAAGCTGAGGCGAAGGTAACCGAGTATAGATACACTAGTACAAATATTATTCATGTGACGTATTTTTAGATATATATTAAGGCTCAATGGAGGGCATCAGGCGGTATGACAAGCGCTTTTAACGATAGGGCTGCTAAATACTCCGTGCTTGGTGAAATAAATTGTCGTTACATTATATATATATATATATATATATATATATATATATATATATATTTATATATATATATATATATATATATATATATATATATATATAATAAAATGACCCAAAAAAAAAGAGTACTTTGTGTGTATGATAGGATACGCAAAAGTTGAATTCGATGGTTGATACAGGTTAACCAGAAACCGAAGTTTGTTAAACTAATAATAAATAAATATGAAGTGTTATAATAATAATATATAATATATTTATTACGTATTTTTAGATATATATTAAGGCTCAATGGAGGGCATCAGGCGGTATGACAAGCGCTTTTAACGATAGGGCTGCTACATACTCCGTGCTTGGTGAAATAAATTGTCGTTATATTATATATGTATATATATATATATATATATATATATATATATATATATATATATATATTGCTATAAAATAATATAAATAAATATGAAGTGATATAATAATAAATACCGAGGATCTTTTAAATTTTTTCAAAGCCAATAAATTAAGAAATTAGGAGGAGAAAAATTGATTATGAACATCAAGGGGAGATTCAGGGTATTACTTAAAAATATTTTAAATACGTATGATGGTAACACCATAATGATTATGGAATGAAAATAAAAAAGTGAGTTAACAAATATTTAAGATATGGATGTAAATGAAAACCTTTCAAATGTAAGGTTGAAAATCAATTTTTTTACTGAAAAATTATAAAGGAACACGTTACTTATCACTTTGGTGCTGTTTATTTCTCAAATAAGGTTTAAACATGTTAAATTGAACACGGACTTCATTTTGAGAACCTGCGAAGCGATATGCGATAGCGACAGGGGAACGCAAAAAAGTTCACCCCGATTTATATATACTGAGAAGTATATTGAAACTTTGTTTTTTTTTGTTAATTTTTTTGCTATATAATAATTGGTATCTTCACCTGAAGCATTTACTTGTAATATTTTGCATAGGTCTGAAAGTCTTGATAAAATTTATAAATCTTAACCTCCTTCCATGTGTATTCCTTTATTGGTTCGTGCTGCTGGAAGGCGTTCAAAACTCATCTGAAAAAAAATTCTATCCTAACTTCTATTTGTAACTCGCCATGGCCCCTCAATTGTTTTTCTTCCCAATCCTGCCTATTTCTTTCATTCTTACCGGTATATAATGCATATGTACGCATTTATAGGTATGAGTACATTGTTTTCTACTTCAGTATATTTTATGATGATTACTTGTTAGTTGTTATTTTTGTGTTATCTTGCCGGCTTATTTTTTATTGTTTTGTTTGTATATTTGTTAAAACTGTTGCAGTCTTAATAAGCACTAATATATTACATTATTTGTGGTTTTGGTAATTCGGAACAGATGTTATCTTAACAATAAATCCATCTTATACATTTTGATATAACGATAAAAAAATCAAAATTATAAATTGTGAAGAAATCAAAAGTGGACGAATGAACTGACAAATAGATGTAAAAGTTTAAGTCTATTTTTTTTATTTATGTATAGAGTAAGTCTTCGGTTAGCGTTATTTTAAATGTGTTTCTATTGCCGAACATTCGTTATAAAGTACTTATAACCCGTTTTACGTTAGAAATTGCGGAATATAATAAGTTGGGAAATATATAAAAAAAACTATTAGCGAGTGCGTAGTATTATCAATTAAGCTAAATAAAATTTAAACGGTTGTCTATGATTGTAGAATTTTACGCTTTTAGATACTTTTTCCGTTCTAATTTCGATTAATAAAAGCTATCTAATGTTAAACGAAGTTATATGTCTCTTTAACTGTCTATCTTTACAAGTGGATTTAACTCAAAAATTACTAAAGATTTTTATATGAATTAATTTTATATATATGTATACATGGTAGTCTTAAAAGCAACGCAGTTTTTGTTTTATCGGGATATTTCATACATGAGCAGCTTGGAATTTCTGATAATATTGGTATTATATTCTGTGAAGCATATCTACACACTGTGGTACCTATACGTATGCCTTGCGTAACCCATGTTGTATACATAATGCAGTTCAAATTGCATTTAAATGTAATTCTGTTTTGAGATGAAAAAAATAATGTCAAAGGCGTAATGCAGTTAATGCCTTTTGAAACTACAAATTATCCATTCATTTATTGCGAGATTAAGTTTATATATTTTCTGAAAGACTTTAAACTAACTGCAGTTGTTAGTAGATCATTACCTCATAATACATTTTAATTAATACATAGCATTGTGTGCCCTTCCAAGATCAATTTACCGTTTTCGTACGTCACTCTAAACAAAATTGTCTTCTTCAAAATTTTTAAAACTGCAGAGAGTTTTATCTATCTTACTTTCGGGAGCATTTCTCACTCTTATCATCAAGATAATTTTTTTATTAGAAAATCGTACGACGCACATCTACAATGCATCGCAATCTGAGACAACCATCAATATACGCCACTATCTCGTGCGAGATAAATTCAAGAAATTAATGTTACAACATTAATAGACGTCGAAACGAACCACAGGAAGGGTCTGGAGGATGAGGCGCACTCTGGAAGAACGAATGGAACAAGATCGCGGGAAAATATGACTGAGGTGTCCTCGGGGGAAACAACGTGATATATATATATATATATATATATATATATATATATATATATATATATAGGTAACACTCTCATTTTCATCTAGTGGACAAGAGAACTTTGTTTAAGAAAATAATAGTACATCGTTATAAGATTAAATGCTAGCGGTTGATGGTAGTAATGGATACACAAGAGAATACATGAGTACGGTAAAATTTATTTTAAAATTATTTATTTTTGTATTTGAGGTCAGTGCCCAGCATTGTTCAAATGTATTCATATTGCCATGTGTATTAAAATGTTCGTGTAATTAAGTATTGTAAATGTCATATTTTGTATATGACGTAGCAAAAGTAAAACGGTAAAAAAAATTGCTTTTGAATTTTTTTCTGTTTGAGTTTTTGTTTGTAAGACGTACACCTGCAGGCTGTTTTTCACTGGAGTTTCTAAAATGGCATAAGAGTCAATATGCCAATTTTATACTCTTCAGAATTCATTAAATTAAATTACTACAAACTGCGTAACTATAATAATATTTAGGATACTAATACATTAATAGAGGGCACTACTTATATTTGAAATTGCGCAATTAAATTTTCCACTCGGATATAAATTAATGAAATGAGCATGGCCAAGAATGTAGTCTGGAGTAGTGCAGAAGAAACAGGTGTTTGAGTAAGTAACATGAATTCAGGCAGCCGCACGAGGGCAGAAGTTGTTGTTGGGTTTCATACATACATAACATTTTTAGATATTGAACGTAATGTTTTTAAAATTTTTTGTTTTGCATGTATTTGACCCAAACTTTTCAGTTACTCTTGGTAAATTTATCACTAGATTGTACAAATTTAGTTGGTACATATTTTATTATTTATAACTGTCTATGTACATAATAACATAAGTAAATGTTTCAGGAATTTTTGTCTATTCATCCTTGTTTATTGGTTAGCGCATGAAATTTTCTCTAGTAGATTATATTCTGTCTAGTGCGATAAACATAAGTTTTATTGTAATCGAAAAACTAAACAGAAAACAAATTTGGCGAAATTTAAGAAACAATTTTGCGTTTCAGTGCGTAGATAACTTATTTTAAAAAAGTTAACTTTTAGTAATTATTTTAATAGGTGGCATTACTTGTATTAATTTCCATTTCTAAAGTTGCACGCGAACATAGTCGTGGGTACAGCTAATATTTTAATATGAGTTTGTTTATTAACTTGTTCACCTTGCTTTCGTATTTCAAAATACTCGTCATTTCATCGTAAAATGTTGCATGGCAAGGTGTGATCAACATGTTAAGGACACTTCTGTCCCGAAAGAGAATTTTTTTTGGACTAAAAAATTTGTCAGAGGGAAGCACATAATTAAGAAAATGTTTAATGATATCAACATTTGTTTATTTTTCGTGCGATCCAAGCCACGGGTTGAAGCTGATAAATAATATAAAGAAGAGATACTATTTTATCACAGATTGGCTAACACGAATAAAAGTGTATCCCTTCTTTATATTATTGTGCCTCCTTTGTATAGAATGCTTGTAATAATGAAGCAGAAAGAATATTTAAAATATCGATTTCTTTTATTTCAGTCATTTTTACACTTAAGTTAAAAACATAGAATACTGAACATATAAGTGCAGCTTTTTTCGTATCTTTTTCAATCAGAGACTGCTATATAATTAAAGGAATCTAATTATGTTAACTTAAAATTAATGTTTTTCTAACCTTCACAATACATAGAACCAGACCATTCTTGGAGTAAATTTGTTACAATGATTATTATTTAACGAAAATAATCGGGATAAATGGCTTAAAGTTTCGGTGCCATCTGAAAGAGAAAGACGCTCTTTAGGATATTTTATAAATGTTTGATTGATGGTTATATCAGATGATTTTAATTATTTCATTTATATCTTTATTGAAAGGCTCACAAAATAATTTACAGTCATGTTAATATATAATAAAAAACACATGTTATAAAACTAGACTACAACTCTAATTATATGAGTATAGGTTAGTTTAAGTTAGAGTAGAAACTAGACTATACATCCTAAACCTGACCAAAACTAAAAGAAGAAGGTAATATAGAATATAACCATTCCTTGTCTGTTAATATTGAGACACGATTAAATTTACCTTATATAATTACTGCGTTTTATGTAAATAGTAGTATTGTTATTACTAATCTATTTCACGTCTCTTAATAATTTTATTTTTCCTTACGAGATAATCCGAGTTATGGTAGTTATGTCCATTTACAACAATAAGAAAATTCATTAAAAAACTTATAGGTCGCAAAAGTTTTTGGCTTGGTATACGTTACAAAAACAAGTCGCATGTTTTATTTGGGTAAATATTTATTTTGATGATAATTTGTCTCATTTTACTTTTTAGTGTCAGTGATAATTTTATAAAAATAGAACAATCGCGGAATCACCCCGGTATCTATTCTTCTATTATTCTGTTTCGAAACGCGATTCATCTTAAAACCGATATTGTATGTTGGTGTGTGCTCTTTTAACTGATATATGACGAATAGATTTTCATATTATAAATGAAATTCTGTACAACATGAAGCACATACTTTACTATTATATTATACCAATTTTACTAAAATATTCAACTGAATTTAATTCAGCACCTCTTGTCGATTAAAGTTTATTTCAAATACTATTACTGTCCCAATTACAATATTTGAATTAGATGTAATCCCGGTAGTTCATTTGCGTATTTTTGGTTCGAATCTCATTTATCTTATTCTAATAGGAAAAAATAGTTCGGTTGATAAATTTACTCTAGCCGATTACATTTCTTTGATATCCGCCATCAGGTAAAAATCTTAAATTACATTTTATTTGCAAAGAAGCGTCGTACATATTGTAAAACACATTGTAAAGAAAATGTGATGTACATTTTATACAAGATATTAATTATTACCTGTAAATTTATTACTATAATCCCTTAATGTTTTTAAGGAATGTAAAATATCATTTCATCACAAGATGAATTTTACATTTGTGCTACAATATGATCAATATTTGAATCATATAGTTAAACTAAAATAGGCTCCAGTAAAGACTGCGTTCAAATCAGTTAAATTCAAGCGGATGAAAATGAAAAAAAACGCATTTTTCTTCTGATTTTAATTTGTTATTTTGTCATAATGAAAAAATACGAACCATGCATAAACGAATATTATTAAAGTCTCGTAACTAAAATAATAATTACGTCCCTTTTAATTGAGCTAAGAAAATGTAAAATTTCGCATAATAGAAAAATTGTTGTGTCTTAATTTGATTATATCTAGCCATAGTAAGAACTTAGAAACTAATTTTACTGGAAGTGTTTAGATATAATGCTTTGTTAGGTATTTATCTCAGTCTGAGATGGATGTTATTAAATTATTTGCAGACGAGAAGCGGATAAATAGAGTTTCAAATTCGATATTCCCCTATTGTCGTGACAAATTCCAGTTAACTTTAGCGAATATTTTTAACCCTGTCTACTTTTAACCTCTAAAATATAACTTTATTTATTCAATAAAGGCGGGGCAGTTATAGCAAGAGATTTTTCGTTGACCTTCATAATACTAGTCACATATGTGAGCATACAATTTTATTTACTAAGTATTTGAGAAAAGAATATTTTATATAATCTTTTAATGCGTAATACATACGTACATAATGCCGTATCACAAAACAACAACTCTAACACTTGATTACAAATCAGGTGGTTTTACAGACAACTTCTGGCATATGTTATCTTAATAATAATTGCGTTTCAAAAATATTATTAAAATTTAGTTGTTGTTAAGTAACCTAAAGAGCTCAATTCGAAATTGTTAATTACATTTTTTTCATTATATTTGCTTCATTACATTTTTTTTTCAAATTTCAACATTAATTCGTAATAACTTAAACTCAAAAATATTTATTTAGAAATTTTGGGGACGCCAAATTATAAAATGGAAATTTTTTTTTTCAATTCATGTATAATTTGGGCTCTCATTCAAAAAACTTAGTTACAAAAGTGTCTAAAATAATTTTTAAGAGACATCCTAAAAAAAGTATGCAAAAACAAATATTACCTCTTTTTATTTCCGAAAGTACTCACCTTAAAATGGTAAAAAAATATGGCTTTTCAGACGTATACGCAGATTATTGTAAAATGTACCAATGCAATTATTCTGGATATCACAATTTTTTAAATATGCACAATTAGTTTAGTTTAGGAAATATGTTTTAGTTTTTTTATATTACCAGCCTACTTTCTCAGGAACAATTTAATATAATGAAATTTCACACAGTAATATATATGACATATTTCTCACTTTTTCTTCTTCACAATCTTTTTTAAAATATAAGTCTTAGAATTTAACACGGTTAAACAAAGTCCTAAATTTATTATTAAAATTTTATATTACGTGGGATATCACTTGAAGGTCAATTTGTCTCCTAATTGATACTGATAAGAGAAGTATTTCTTGTACTTTTTACACTGCACATTTTTCCATATACAGATATTTTTTTATATTTCACATTTTATGCATAACTAAGCATGACAATAAACTTCCATATTACGAAGAAAAAAAATGGAACTATGTGTCAATAACTATCTTGGAGATGAAATTAATATTTAACATATTTGATATTTTTAAGAAAAGTTTTTAAGGTTAAAATTGTAATATTTTTGAAGTAAAACTTTTTTGCCTAGTTATTATAATATCATATGTAGAGATATGAGACTTTTTTTGCTAGGATATTGTAATTTGATATGCTGAGATATGATTCCGTCTTTGCCACAGTAATGTAAGTTGGTATATTGAGATATGAAATGTTTATTTGCCACGGTAATGTAAGTTGGCATATTGAGGTATGAAATGTTTCTTTACCATAGTAGTGTAAGCTTGTACTTTGAGATCTTAAAGCAATATATGAGTTGTTAAGAGATTGATTGAAAGACCACACAATGAGTGCTATTTCCCCTTTACTACCCATGTATCAATACGTAACTGAATAACAAATTGTATTCATATTCAGACTACTTGGTTTCAGATTCTTTTATAATTTCAGTTGTATTAAGTAATATATTTATGTAAAACATATAATATTGTGACAATTAATGTAAACAATTTTGCTAATCGTAGTGTGTTTATTTTCTGCAAACGATCGACATTAAAATAAATAACAATTTCACGTCGGTGCATTACATGAAACTTCAAGAAGTTTCACCGATCCGTGGACATTTGATTGATCGTAAGCTCAGAATTTAAATGGTTTCCCTACTAGATAAGAACGATTGCTTAAATAAGCACATATTTTTCCTAAATTTTGAATACTTCAGAAAGCAAATTTAAATAAAAAACAACTCAAAGATATGGTATTGTTTATCTAGTTCACAATCCAATACATTAAGCAATATAAATGCGAAGCTGACAAAAAAATCTTATTACAACTTCGCAATTTAACTTATTAGAGCTAATTACACACATACGAGCTACTTAATTATTAATTTTAACAAATTTTACTTAAATATATTATATTATACAAATTCATATTAACGCTTACAAGATAATTATGTCTGGTCGTGTTAGAATAGAGACCTTCGTATTTATTACTTTCTTGCAAAAAAATAAATATTCACATTTTTCTATCTAAAACTAATTAATATCAAAAGCTAATATACCAGTTAATTTTATATTTACAAAAAACAATTTTTAATGCATAGTTATAATAATTAAACAGTATAATTATTTCAAAATGAAACTGCTTTATTTATCATAAGTCTTAAATAATATGGACCACTTATGACCATAAATATTTAATATTTCACTATAAAATTAAGGAGGGGGAAATAAATATTACCGTGCATACCTCATCATAGTATTAACCGTAATTTAGTATAGGTACAGTCGACAGCACAAGAAAGTATACACATAAACTACAGATCTCATCATTATATCGTTGAGGTCAGGTCGAGTCAAAGACCAAAATTTGAAGTGTCGACTGTAGCCATATAATGAATTACTCTAGTTTTTTTTCTTTTTTCATGGGTATATACGCAATTAACTTAATATGTGGTATATAGTTAAAGAATATATCTTCAATTTAAAATATAAATATACGTTTTAAAGTATAAAAATATTTTTATCGTTGATTTAAGACTTTTGTGTGAATATATGCGAACATGGCAAAGCTATAAGAGTCCAAGTTCGGATACGGAACCGTAAAAAGTAAATATATAATATTTCACCTAAAAGACTATGTCATGTGAAACGTTTGTAATAGTCAACCATTTTATATATTTTTACTTCAAATTATAATTTTTGTTTTTCGTTTATCATCATCCTCAAAATATTCTTTCGAAACAAAATCCAAGAAATTGGGAAAGTTATATATCTACTCAGAAAAATAATGAATACCCCCTCATTTTTATTCTGCAATACACAACGAAACACGTACGATCCTATCTCTACAGGTTTTTGATTTTATTTGAAATATTTATGCAGCCCCGAGAGACTAATAACTCGTTGTTACAACGAGCTGAGGCGAAGGTTACCGAGTGTAGATACATTAGTACAAATATTATTCATGTGAAGCATCTTTGGAATATCAGTTACAGATTCCATGCTTGCTGCAATAAATTTTGAAGTAAATAGTAAGAGATAGATTAGGATGAGCTAAAAAATCAATTACGGTCCGGAAATTGGATTATATCCTAACGGCTGCGAATGACAGATATAATAAATGGTCGTTACCTTTATCTTAAAAAATTGTCGACAATATTGTTTTACACAATTCGCATTTATTATTTCCTTGAAATAAAATAAATTTTCACATTACATATATCTGTATGACATTAGTATTAAAGCTAATACACCGATTAATTTTAAACTTGCAAAAAAATTAATAATCTAATATGTTATATTGATAAAATGGAGTGAGGGCCAGACTCTCAAATGGAGGGTTCTGTACCTTGTTCGATTTTAAATTACTTTATTTATCGAAAGTCATCTTTACATATTGAATTATACCTTATCTACTTAAATAGAGGAGCGGAGGGGGGAGGGGGCATTTACATTGTCATAAATTCTCAAAAAAAATTATAAACCTAATTTAATGTAGGTGTGGTGGACAGTATTTCAAGATTTATACTTGAACTACAGATCTCACCATTATAGTTTTGATACACGGTCCAGCCGAAGATCAAATTCTTAAGTGCTGTCGAGTGTACCTTTATTCTAAATTATTCTTATTTTTTCTCTTTATTTCATTCCGGAATTAAAATGTATATCATAGAAAAAATATGATATCAAAAGAATATGTACGTGCCTTAAGAAATCGACTAATATTTTAAAGAGATTATTTATTTTATATATTAGATTTTATTATTTTTAAGAGATTATTTACTTAATATATTATTTAGATTGACTTCCTATTTCCAAAACATGTGTCAGGTTATTCACATGAAATGACTCAAAAAAATTTAGTCATTCGCATGTACGCAAAAGTTACTTTATAAGTTTTTCATATTCATTTTTTATTAATTTAAGAAACCGAAGTTTAATAAACTAATAAAAAATGAATATGAAAAGCTATAATAATAGCAAGGATATCTTATATTTTTTTAAACTCATGGTTAAAAAATTATAAGAAAAATGAATCAAGAGCATCAACGAGAGATTCGAGGTACAAATAAAGTAATTTAAATACGCAGCTTGATAACACCATAACGATTATGAAATTAAAAGCAAAAAAAGTGAGTTAACAAATGTTTAGGATATGGATGTAAAAGACAACCTTTGAAATGTATATTTTAATATAAATTTTTTTACTGGAAACTTATAAAGGGTCATCTTACTCATTACTTTTGTGGCGAATATTTCTCTCTTAAATTGAACATCGACTTCATTTTGAGGACCTATGCAGCGACATCCCCTTCACAGGGGAATGAAAAAAAGTTTACCCCGATTTATAGATGTTTAGAAGTATATTAAATTTTTTTTTTCAATATTTTGTTACATAATAATTGTTATCCTCACCTAAAGCATATAAATCTTAAGCTCTCCTTCTAGGTGTATTCTTTGATTATTCATGTTGCTGAAAGTTGTATGCGTTCGTAAGTCATCTAAAAAAAATTTTTTTCCTAACTTCTATTTATCACCACGTTCCCTCAATTGTTTTTCTTCCCAATTCCACCTATTTCTTACATTCTTGCCCATATATAATATATTCATTTATAGGGATGAGTACTTTGTTTTCTACTTCAATGTATTTTTTTAATGATTACTTTTTATTCGTTATTTTTGTGTTTTTATGTCTTATTTTTTATTTTGTTTTTATTATTGTGTTTGTGTATATATTTTTTGATTGGGATTCAATTGCAAAATAGCAACTTTTGAAATACTCAGCATTTCATATATTTTATACGAGTTGTTTTCATTAATCGAAACACCTTCTAATCTATCTTATGTATGGAAATCTATCTTATGTATTATGATAATAATGATAAAAAATCAAAACTGTGAATGGCGAGGAAGTAACAAATAGAAAACAAATTTATATAAATGAATTTCATACAGTCTTTTTTTTCATTCACGTATAAAATATGTCTTCGGTTAGAGTTATTTTAAATATGATTTTATTGTCGGATATTACTTGTTGGAAAATATATTTAAAAACCTACTAGCAAGTCTGTGGTAGTTATCAGTTAAGCAAAATATAATTTAAGTGGTTGTCTATGATTGTTGAATTATCTGATTATAAATGCTTTTTCCGTTGTACGTTCGATAAATTAAACCAATTTTGTATGTCTTTTTTGCTCTTTATCTTCACAAATGGATTTAACTCGTAAATTATTAAATTTATTTACAAGAATTTAATATATATTTAGACACTTATTTGGAAGTAATTCAGTTTTTGTTTTATCGTGATGTTTTATATCACTCATTCGTGAATAGCTCTGAATTTCTAATAATATCGATATTATATTCAGTGAAGCATGTCTACACACTATTAATTTATGAGGCTATCGTAAGTACATGTATGCGGTGCGTAAACCATGTTGTAAACCTAATGCTGTTTTTTTGATTTTCAAATGCATAACGCAGTTAATGTCGTAATCGCCTCCCATAAAAGAACAGATGTAAAAAATCAAATTCTCCTTTCTCTATATACTGTCTATTGATATCTCTACATACTTCTATCTTGCGGGGTGTGTTAAGTTCATTTACTTTCTAAAATTCTCCACACCCTGCAGTTATTAGTGGATCATTACCTTAATATTTCCTTTTAATTCACACAACCCTATATGACTAATACCTTTCTAAGATTCATTTTCCATTTCCCTATGTTACTCTAAACAAAGCTATTTTCTTCAAAACTTCCAAAACTGCAGAAAGTTTTATTTATCTCACTTTCGAAAACATTATTCACTTTTATCGTCACGGGAATTTTCTTATTAGAAAGTCGTGCGACACACATCTACAACAATATCTCCCAAACTGAGACAATCATCAATAAACGCCACTATCACGAGCGAGATAAATTCAAGAAATGTATGTCATAACATTAATAGACGTCGAAACGAACCACAGGAAGGATCAGGAGGATGAGGCGCACTCTGGAAAAATGAACGGAACAAGATGCTAGGGAAAGATGAGTGAGGCGTCCTCGGAGAAAACAAAGTGTCATATATAACACTCTCATTTTTATCTAGTGGACAAGAGCACTTTGTTTAAGAACATAATACACGAGAATATATGAGTACGGCAAAACTTATTTTAAAATTATTTATTTTTATATTTGAGTTAATGCCCTGCATTGCTCAAATTTATTCATATTCCCATATGTATTAAAATGTTCGTGACGTTAAGTATTGTTATATATTAAAATCAAAAATATTTCTGGCGATATTTATATTTAGTAAAAATTTGCATTGCCCAAGATAGTTTATTTGTTGTTAACAAACAATCAATAAATCACACCAGAAATATTTTGAAATTCTTTCCGTACATTGAACCGAAGAAATGTATTTTAAAATTTTCATTTTTCCTCAATTACAAGTTTAAATAAGTTTTTTCAAATAACTTTGTTGTACTCCGCAAAGATACAAAAGAGTCTGCGGTGAAGGCATTAGTCATCCAGTTTAGTTTAAGAGATGTAATTATAAAACAATAAAACATAAAATAATTTTAAACATATCTACGAACCAATTACATTTTAGAAATTAAAATCATTTATATATTTTTAAAGTTGCGATAAAAACAAAAAAAATCATTGGTTTGGCCTTCGCAGAATCCCTTCATGAATGAAAGATTCATTTGTTGTTACGTATATATGTGTGTATATTATATGTATATATATATATATATATATATATATATATATATATATATATATATATATATATATATATATATAATATATACATATATGTGTGTATATATATATATATATATATATATATATATATATATCACAAATGTGCCAATTCTATAGTTTTTATAGGTATATAAAAAACTGAAAAATTGGCACATTTGTGAATTAGAAATATTTAGAAAAAAATTATTTAAGGAGACGTAGCAAAAATAAAAAGTACAAAAAAGTGTTGTTGGAATTTTTTCTGATTGAGTTTTTGTTTGCAAAACGTAGACGTGCAGATCGGTTTTGAGTGGCGTTTCTAAAATAGGATAATGTTCAATTTAAAAAATTAGCTTAAATATGCGAATAGCAGAAATTATGCCAATTTAACATTTTTCAGAATTCATTAAATTATATTATGCGTCACTATAAAAATATGTAGGGTACTATTACACCAAAAATGGAGCTGCTTATATTTTAAATTGCTCAATTTAATTTTCCACCCGGATATAAATCGATGAAATGAGCATGGCCAGGAATGTAGTGTAGAGTAGAAAGGAAGGAACAGGTGTTTGAGTAAATAACATGAATTCTAACAGACGCATGAGGATAGAAGCCGTTATTGGTCTTCTTACGTATATAAAATTTTTAGACATGGAACAAAATATTTTTCGAATTTTTTATTTCGTGTGTATTTGATCTAAACTTACTTTTTCTTTTCTCCATTTATATAAAATTTTATTCTGCTTTTAATGTTTCGATTGTTGTTTGTAAGTTTATCACTCGGCTGTATAAATTTAGTTGGTACGTGCTTTATTATCTGTATCTGTCTATGTACAAGATAACGAAAATAAATGAAAAAAGTTAATTTTAGTATTAATTTTAATAGATGGCCTTACTCTTATTGATTTCCATTTCGAAAGTTCCACGCTAACATAGTCATAGCTACTATTTATAATATGAGTTTGTTTATCTTGCTTTCATATTTTAAAGACTCGTAATTTCTTCGTGAAATTTTGCATGGCATGGTGTTTTTACACTTCGTTATACATTTTTTTCATATTTATGAAGTTAGAACCTTAAAATACTGAACATTTAAGTGCAACTTTTTTCGTATCTTTTTCAATCAAAGACTACTTTATACATAAAAGATTTGCTGATATTAATATTAAATTAAGGGTTTTCTGACCTTCACGACACATAGAGGAAACCAGGCCATTCTCTAACTAAATTTGTTTTAATGATTATTATCTCGCAAAAATAATCCGAACCAATGGCTTAAAATTTTGCTGCTTTCTGAAAAAGATAGGCGCTCATGAGGATATTATTTAAAGGTATAATTTGTGATGATATATATGCACATCTATTATTTCTTTTATTTGTTTATTTATTGAAAAGCTCAGAAATGACTTACCGCCACGTTAGTGTATAATAAAAAGAATAGATTATAAAACTAGACGATAACTATAAATAATCTAACTAAAAACAAAGTAGAAGAAAATACATAAAATAGCCATTTTATTTCCGATACGTTTAATTTTACTTTAAATAAATACAGCGTCTTATTTAGATAGTAGTATTGATATTACAAATCTATTCAATGTCCCTTAGTAATTTTATTCTTCTATACGTGATATTGTAGCTACGTCCATTAACAACAGTAAGAAAATTCACTAAAAAACTAATTGGTCTAAAACATTTTTGTCTTGCTATATCTTACACAAAAAGAACTAATGTCAAATTACTTCACTCATATAAAGTAACTTATTTTATTTGGGAAAATATTTATTTTGATCATAATTTCTCTCATTTAACTTTTTAGTGCAAGTGGTAAAATGTAAAAAAAAAATAATTTAGGAATCACCGCGGCATCTGTTCTTCTGTTATTTTGTTTCGATACGCGATACATATTCAGACCGATTTTCATGTTGATGTGTGTTATTTTAACTCATATATCGCGAATCGATTATCGTAATATAAATGGCATTGCACGTTAGAAGAAGTACATACTTAAATATTATATTTTACACATTTTACTAAAATATGCCATTGAATGTAATTCAGCAGCTCTTGTCGCTATAAGAATATTAAAAGTTACAATTTACAGACCTTTCAAAAAAGTCCGTATTCGTTAAAAATTGAGCGCCAATAAATTACATTTTTGATAATTAAGACTCGGTTACTGATAAACCGGCCCCGATAATCATATTTGAATAATATATACACCCGGCCATTCATCTGTCTATTTTTGGTTCGAACTCGTTTATCTCGAACTCGTTTATCTTATTCTAAACACTTAAAAAGAAGCATAGTGCACATTGAAAATAACATTGAAAATATGACATACATTTTACATAAGGTATAAATTATTACCTGAAAAGTTATTACTATAATACCTTAATTTGTATTAAGGAACGTATTTCATTCATAACATTTCATCATAAGATGAATTTTTCATTTTGTGATGAAATGTTATGAGGCTACAATTTGTTTTATTTTTTAATTTTATATTTATACTACATTGGTTTCCAATCAAGATTGCGTTCATATTAGTTTAACACAAATAGAGGAAAAAAACTCATTTTTCAATGTACTACTTGATTGTAGTAATAGGAAAGATAAACCACATATTTACAAATATTTCAAAAATCTCATAACTAGGATTATTCATACGGCCAATTTTAGTAGACGTAAAAAAATATCTGGCATGAAATATTTAAAACTCCTTTAAAATTTTGCATAATAGAAAAAGTATTGGGGCCATGGTAACAATTTAGAAACTATTTCTACTGAAAGGATGTCATTGAATCAGTTGCAGACGAGATGCGAATAAATCGAGTTTCAAATTCGATATTCCCGACGTCGTGACAAATTTCAGTTAACATTAACGAATATCTTTAACCTTGTGTACTTTTAACCTCTAAATACAACTTAACTCACTTAATACAGGCGGGATAGTTATAGCAAGAGATTTTTCGTTGTCCTTCATAATACTTGTCGTATATGTAAGCATAAAACTTTATTTTCGAAATGTTTGAGATAACAACATGTTACATAATATTTTATTGCGTAATACATACGTACATAATGCCGTATCTCAAAATAAAAATATACCATTAAAAATTAGGGCGTAATAGAAGGATGTGAAATAATTTGACATACTGTTGGCTTTACATAACTTGGGTCTATTTAAAATCTTAACACAATGAATATCTGTCAGTGGCGAACGGGTTAACACTTGATTACAGTTTAGGCGGCTTTAAAAACAACTTCTGCCATAGGTATATGTTATCTTAATAACAATTGGGTTTCAATACTATTAATAAAATATAATTGTTGTTAGGATTTGAAATGAAAGATGTAGGGTATGTTGCCATACTTTTTTATGTTTCCGTACCAAGAAAGGAAAATCGGAAACCTTATAAGGTCACTCAGTTGTACATTCGTCTGTCCATCACAGCAATTTTTCTCAGAAAACACTTAATGTAGAAAAGTTCAGGCACAGTTAAAAAATCGAAATATTTCTTTTTAAATTCATAAATAATTTGTGCTATAATTAAAAAATTTAGTTATAAAAGTTTGAAAAATAATTTTCAAGAGACTTGTTAAAAATATGCAAAAAAAATATTCCCCTATTTAATTTTCAAAAGTACTCAACTGAAAATTGTGAAAAAATATGGCCTTTCAGACGTATACGCAGATTGTTGGAAAATATAGCAATTATTCTTGATTTCACATTTTTTTAATTATGCACAATTGTTGTTACGCATATAAAAGACAAATGTTTAGTTTACAGAATATGTTTTAATTTATCTTCATTCAGAGCCGATTTTCTTAGGAACTATTTAATGTAATGAAATTTTGTACAGTTCTCACTAATCAGTTTTAAATATAAGTATTATAATTAAACAGGGTTAAAAAATGTCCTAAATCTATTATTAAAATTTTATATATTACGTGGTATATCATTTGAAATTCTTCTGACTCCTAATTGACAAGCTTCTTTTAATTTTGTTTTGCACTTATTGGTGCCTCAAAAAGTATTTCTTGCATTTTTACACTACAGAGTTTTTTGCACGGCAATATATTATTTATATTTTTACATATTATATATATCTTAGTAAAGACGGCAGTAAACTTCTTTATTACGTTGAAAGGAAAATGAAATTAACAAATGTTTTACTTGTGTTAATAACCATCTAAAGATGAAATTAATATTTAATATATTTTATATTTTTAAAGGAAATTGTTAGGTATTGTAATAATTGTAATTGTATTTTTGAACTGAAACTTTTGTTGTCAAGGTTATATAATTCCATATGTAGAGACACGAGATGTTTTTGTTTGCTATACGAGACGTTCTATTACTTTTGCAAAGACCAAAATTTAAAGTGCTGTCGATTACAGTTATATAATAAATTATTCTAGTTTTTCATATTTTTCATGCGTATATAGGCAATTAACCTAATATATGGTTTACAATTGAAGAAAACATCTTATTTTCATTCAATTTAAACGTATTATATTTAAAAATGTATAAAAAATGTTAAAATATAAAAATATTTTTGGAGTTGATTTAAGTATTTTATATGGAGATATATGGACATGGTCAAGTTATAAGAGTTCTAGTATAGATACGGAATTCTAAAAGAATATATTTATAAGATTTCACTTAAAAGACTATGTATTGTAAAATGTTTATAAAAGTCAAAGATTTGTAATTTTGATTATAATTTGTATTTTAACTTTTATCTGCCATCGTCAAAATATTGGAGGGAAAGTCGTGAGAGAGACGAGAAAAAAAAAGTTTTCTAATTTTAATTATTATATATATTTTACATTTATCTACCGTCGTCAAAATATTCGAAGAAAACTTGTAAAAGAGACGAGAAAAATCAAATGGTCAAATTTTTTTTTTCCTAAAATGCTATGCTAGTTCCTCACAATCTTGCAAAGACTGAGTTAAACCAAATAATCTTCTTGTCCGAATTCGAAACAAGTTTTGAAAAAAAATCAAACAAAGTTGGAAATTATAAAACTAAGTTTTTTGATGTATGCATAAATAGTATTAAGTTTTAATTTAGATTTGATTTGTGTTTATCGGTTATAATTTCTAATTATAAAAATCACCTAAACATTACTAAAACTATTGTTCGTCCCACTATTCACTAAACGCTTAGGTCTAGATAAAATAATAAGATGAGATAAGATGATGTTTTATTCGCATATTTAGTAGACAGGATGCGACTACAACAATGGATACTCAAAGCAATGGAAATGAACTCGTATATCCTTCAATATTAGAATACATTTTCCACTTAATATTTATTTAAATGTTTAATGCTACCCTTACGTTCAACCACAATTTGGGATGTTTAATTATTAAAGCTATTTAGTTTTCCATGGTCTTTATTGATATGCGTATAAACATATTTTTTAGATTTTTTATTTCTGCAAGTATTAAAAATTTTCGACTGTCACAATTTTTATATCAATAAGGATATATAATTATAAATTTTACATTTTAAAATAAATTTCCTTAGTTATATTCTATCCATTAATGAGTTTATTAAATTTGGAATGAGAAAGGTTTAATTTTGCGTAAACGTAACCTTGTTAATGAGACAGGCTCTATCAGCGAAAAAACTCAAAAAATTAGTCTGTTTTGTAACACGATGTCTTTAAAATTATTCTAGAAATGAAATTAATAGCTACGTCCTAAAAGAATCGCATTGAAACGAATTCATTTGACTGATGTACATCTCCTTAGTAACAAAAATTGTATATAACAAAAGAAGACGTATAATGACAAGAAAGCATATATCAAAAAAATGTACACCTCTTTGCTTCGACATTATGAAAAAATATGCCATGAAAAAATTACTTTTATTTTTTTTTAACTTGCTTTACTTATGAAAATCACAAAATGAACAATACCATTATTTGGTAAGAAAATTTGAAAAACGAAACAATAACGTTATTAAATTTATATCTTTTCAGTCATCCTCCCGTACATTCCGTATGTAATGGATTATTTTTGCAGAGGCCATGTTATATCTTCTCCTTGATTATCTTTTTCATTTCCAAAATTTGTATTCTTGAAAGCATTCCTTACTTTATTTAAAACTTCGTCCACTTTGCACGGTTTTCACCTCCTCTTAAGACATCTTATCCATCACAACTAATTTGCTGAGATTAACTGGTTGCGGGTGAGCAATATGACCAAAGTAATTGAGAATATTATGGTAACAGATCGTCGAAAGACTAATTTCGATATTCAGCTCTTCGAGTATAGACTTGTATATTTTTTTTCGGTTATGATACGTGGAGCATCCCTTTCTAGCACCACATCTTAAAGGCTCCAATCTTCTCTTCTTCAACTAACCGTGTCATCCATTAGTCCGAACCATATATAAATAGCGAGTAAATCAGTGTCCGAACTAATCACACTTTCGTGATATTAAAGTCGATCTTAACCTGCTCCAGACGTGTCATTTGGCTAATCGCAGTCTTGGACATCTGGGCCCGTCTTTTTCTTTTTTTTTTCGTTTCTTGTCTGAGCAATGAATAAAGATTCAAGGTAGAAAAATTAGCTGACAACTTCGAAATCCAATAGCTCTCCAGTCCTTAAAAGTCGATTGACTCTGTAAAATAATGCAGCAAGCTCCTTCTTCGATCACCCAAAGAGAATGGTATAGTCCGCATATTTTGGGCTGCCGAAATAAACACCAATTATCCCTGTCCTTCCAAAGTATTTCTTATTACATGTTGACCATAGATGTAAAAAGCAGCATTAGTTTTAATTTACTTCCAAATTCTTATTTGGAAGTAAATTAAAAAATTATTCACAATTATATAGATTACTTTGATATCTTATTTGCAATATTGTGAAATATTTAAATAATTAACATTTTAGGCTTTTGCCATCATTTTATAATCAACATACCGAATTAATGCAAGCATCATCATTCATAACCATTAGAAACTATCGTGCTAAATTTCCTAACACAAAAACCCATATATCTAATCAGAAAAGTGATAAATACACAATCATTTTTATTCTGAAATACATAACGAAAGACATACGACCCCATCTACAAAGGTAGTAGACCATGATTTTATAAGAAATATTTATGCAGCCCCAAGAGGCTAATAACTCGTTGTCACGACGAGCTGAGGAGCTAAATATTATTTAGGTGACGCATCTTTAGAGATATATTAATGTTCAAAGTAAGGAATCAGGCGTAATGTAAGTGCTCTTAAGGATAGGGCTGTTATACATTCCGTGCTTTCTGCGATAAATTTTGAAGTAAATAGTAGGAGATAGATTAGGGACAGGTAATAAATCAATTATGCTCCTAAAATTGGATTTTGTCCTAACGGCTGCGAATGACAGGTGTTTTAAATTGTCGTTACCTTTATCATAAAAAAACAACCAACAATATTGTTTTACACCATTCGCCTTTATTATTATCTTGATATTATGTATATTTCCCGCCCATTAGTTTAAAGCTAATACTAATTATAATAATATTGATTCTAAACTTACGAATATTGATTCTAAAATTACGAAAAAACAAAGAATTATTTTTACACATTATAATACTGAGACGGGGTAAGTGAAAATTAGACTCGCATATCGAGTTTTCTGTATTTTTTATGTGAAAGTCCTTTTTTTGTCGAAAGTCATCACTAATATGGTCCAGTTAGTACAATAAATATTTAATAATACTTTATATATTTAGGGAGGAGTGGGGGGCACTTATATTTTCAGAAACACTCCAATAAAAAATAATAACTGTAATTTATTGTAGGTAAAGTGGATAGTATTTAAAGACGTATGCTTTAACCACAGATCTCAGCACTATGTCTCTGTGGCATGGCTGAGCTAAAGAATAAATTCTAAAATGCTGTCGACCGTACCTATATACCATATCACTTTTATTTTTTTCTTTATTTCATTTGGGTATTAAAACCTATATGATAGAAAAAATATGATATCAAAAAAAATATGAATGCCATACATAACAAAACGACTAATACTATAAAGACTTCTTATTTTCATACGTGTGTCACGTTATTGATATAAAAATGACTCAAAAAAAATTCACTCATCTATGTGTACGCAAAAGTTACTATATAAAAGTTACTAGAAAAAAAGTCGAATTCCATAGTTGATGCAGGTTAGCTAGAAACAGAAGTTTTTCAAACTAATAAAAAATGAATATGAAATGCTATAATAATACCAAGGATATATTACAATTTTTCTAAGTCATGGCTAAAAAATTACGTAAAAAAATGAAAGAAGAACATAAATGAGGAATTCGGGGTACAAATAAAGTAATTTTAAATATGCATCTTGATTATGAAATTAAAAGAAAAAAAGGTGAGTTAAGAAATGTTTAAGATAAGAATGTAAACGACAACCTTTGAAATGTAACGTTGATAATAAATTTTTTTACTGGAGTCTAAAAAGGGCCATATTACTCATCACTTTGATGCCGAATATTTCTCTGTTGAAATGAACATCGACTTCATTTTGAGGACCTATATAGCGACATTCCCTCGACAGGGGAATGCAAAAAAGTTTACCCCCGATTTATATATATATAGAAGTATATTAAAAATTTTTTTGTTAAATATTTTGCTACATTATATTTGTTATCCTCACCTGAAGCATTTACTTGAATATATTGCATAGGTCTGAAAATCCTGATAAAAATATAAATCTCAATCTCCTTCTAGGTGTATTATTTTATTGTCCATGCCGTTGAAGTTAGATGCGTTCGTAAGTCATCTGAAAAAAATTATTTTCCAACCTTTTTTTTATCACCACATCCCTTCAGTTGTTTTTCTCCCCAATTCCACCTATCCCTTACAATCTTGCCCATATATAATATATGCATTTATAGGGATGAATACATTGTTTTTTACTCCATTATATTTTTTCAATGATTACTTGTTATTCGTTATTTTTGAGTCAGCTTACCAGCTCATTTTTCATTATTGTGTTTGTATGTTTTTTTTGGTTGGGATTCAATTGCTAAATAGCAAGTTTTGCAGTACTCAGCGCTTCATATATTTTATTACGTGTTGTTTTGATTAGTTGGAACACCCAGTATCCTAGCAATAAATTAATCTCATGTATTTTGACATTAATGATAAAAAAATAAAAACTATAAATTGAGAGGAAATGACAAACAGACGTAATAAATTTATTACGTCTGTTTGTCACTTCCTCGCAATTTATAGTAATTTTATGTGTTATTTTATGTTTAACTATTTTTTCATTTACTTATAAAATACGTCTTCGGTTTGCGTTATTCCAAATGTGTTTTTATTGTCGGATATTAATTATAAAGAAAATGTAACCCCTTTTTACGTTACAAATTGCATGATATAATAAGTTAGAAAATTTATCAAAAACCTATTGGCAGGTCTGTGGTAGTTATCAGATAAGCAAAATATGATTTAAGTGATTGCTACGATTGTTGAATTTTCCGATTATAAATGCTATATCCGGTGTACCTTCGATTAATAAAACCAATTTCATATGTCTCTTTAACTGTCTGTCTTAAGAAATGGATTTAACTCATAAATTTTTAAATTTATTTACAAGAATTAAATATACATTTTGGTCGTAATCTTGGAAGTAATGCAGTTTTTGTTTCATCGTGATATTTGATATCATTCGTTCGGGAAGAGCACCGACTTTCTTATAATATCGATATTGTATTCCGTGAAGCATGTCTACACACTATTACTTTATGAAGCCGTCGTACGTACATGTATCCATTGCGTAGCACATGTTGTATATTTAATGCTGTCCAAATTGCATTTAAGTGCAATTCTGGTTTGAAATAAAAAAAATATTTACAAATGCATAACACAGTTAATGTCGTAATTGCCTCCCATAAAAGAATATTTGTAAAAACTTAAATCCTCCTTTCTCTATATACTGCTTACTGTAAATGTAAATGAATCCAAAAATTTCTTGCATGATGTGTTAAGTTTATTTACATTCTAATACTTTCCATAACCCGCAGTTATTAATAGATCATTACCTTAATAATTCCTTTTAATTCACACAACCCTCTAAGATTGCTACTTTTATAAGATTAATTTATGATTTTCGTATATTAATCTAAACAAAGCTATCTTCTTCAAAATTTCCAAAACTGCAGAAAGTTTTATTTATCTTACTTTTGAAAACAGTTTTCACTTTATACGTCACGGTAATTTTCTTATCAGAAAGTCGTACGACGCACATCTACAACAATATCTCACAAACTGAGACCATCATCAATACACGCCACTATCACGAGCGAGATAAATTCAAAAAATGAATGTCATAACATTAATAGACGTCGAAACGAACCACAGGAGGATGGGGCGCACTCTGGAAAAATGAACGGGACAAGATGCTGGAAAAAGTTGAGTGAAGGGTCCTCGGAGGCAAAAATGTGACATATATAACACTCTTATTTTTATCTAGTGGATAAGAGCACTTTGTTTAAGACCATAATACACAAGAATATATGAGTACAATAAAACTAATTTTGAAGTGATTTATTTTTATATTTGAGGTTAATGCCCTTTAATGCTCAAGTTTATTCATATTCCCACATGTATTAAAATATCCGTGAAGTTAAATATGGTTAAAGTCATATTTTTTATTCAAAATTTGGAAAACTAAATCAATAATATTTCTGGTGATATTTATATTTAATAAAAATTTGCATTGCCCAAGATAATTTATATTGTTAATAAATAATCAGTAAATCCCACCACAAATGTTTTGAAGTTCTTCCCGTATATTGAACACAAGAAATGTATTTTACAATTTTCATTTTCCCTCAATTACAAACTTAAATAAGTTTTTTCAAATAACTTTGTTGTACTCCGTAAAGATACAAAACGGTCTGCGGTGAAGGCATTATTCATCCAGTTTAGTTTAAGAGATGGAATTATAAAACAATAAAACGTAAAATAATTTTAAACATATCCACGAACCAATTACATTTTAGAAATTAAACTCATTTATTTATTTTTAAAGTCGCGATAAAAACAAAAAGTAAATCACTTTTGGTCTTCGCAGAATCACTTCGTGAATAAAAGATTAATTTTTTGGTACGTATATTACGTATATATGTATGTGTGTGTGTATATATATATATATATGTATATATATATATATATATATATATATATATATAGAATTGGCACATTTGCGAATTAGAAATATTTAGGAGAAAATTAGTTAAAGAGACGTAGCAAAAGTAAAAAGTATAAAAAAGTTTTGTTACAATTTTTTATATTTGAGTTTTTGTTTGCATGACATAGACGTACAGGCCGTTTTTGAGTGGCGTTTTTAAAATAGGATAAGGGTCAATTTAAAGTAACAATTAGTTTTCATCGCAAAAGGTTGACCCATTCAAAAGATATGCCAATTTAACATTTTTCGGAATTCATTAAATTAGACTAGTACAAAAATAAAAAAGTGCATGCTATTCTATGCGTTACTATAAAAATATGCAGTGTACCAATACAACAGTAGATGGAGCTGCTTATATTTTAAATTGCACAATTAAAATTTCCATCCGGATATAAATTGATGAAATGAGCATGGCCAGGAATGTATGGAGTAGTGAGGAAGGAACAGGTGTTTGAGTAAGTAACATGAATTCGGACAGACGCATGAGGGAAGAAGCCGTTATTGGTCTTCTCACATATGTAACATTTTTAGATATGGAATATAATATTTTTCGAATTTTTTATTTCGTATGTGTTTGACCTAAACTTATTTTTTCTTTTCTCACTTTATTTAAAATTTTAATCCGCTTTTAATGTTTCGATTACTGTTTCTAAGTTTATCACTAGGCTGTATAAATTTAGTTGGTACGTACTTTATTATCTGTATCTGTCTATGTACGTGATAACGAAAATAAATGAAAAAAGTTCATTTTAGTAATTATTTTAATAGATGGCCTTACTCTTCTTGATTTCCATTTCTAAAGTTGCACGCGAACATAGTCGTAGCTACTATATTTAATGTGAGTTTGTTTGTTTACTGGTTTATCTCGCCTTCATACTTTGAATACTCGTCATTTCTTCGTGAAATTTTGCATTGCATGGTGTGATCACCATGTTAAGGAGACTTCTATGCCGTGAGAGATTTTTTTTGTACAAAAAAATTTGTCTTTGTCAAAAATATAAACAAGAGTATGTATTTATTTTATTACTTCATCATTTCCTGTACAACGATACATTCTTTTTCAAACATAATAATAAATTATATCACCATTTATTTAATTTTTATGCGAATAAAGGTAGGGATATAATATAAAGAAGCGATATAATTTAACCACAAATTTGCTACAAATGTTTTATAATGATGAAACAGAAAGAATATTTACAATATTTATTTCTTTCATTTCAGTCACATTTATAATATGTATGCATTTTTTTTTCATATTTATGAAGTTAGAAACTTAGGATGCTGAACATATAAGTGTAACTTGTTTCGTATCTTTTTCAATCAGAGACTGCTATATAAATAAAGGGTTTGCTGATATTAATATAAAAATAACGGTTTCCTGACTTTCACAACACATAGAGGAAACCAGTCCATTCTTGAACTAAATATGTTTTAATGATTATTATCTCACAAAAATAATCGGGACCAATGGCTTAAAGTTTCGCTGCTTTCTGAAAAAGGTAGACGCTCATGAGGATATTATTTAAAGGTATGATTTATGGAGATATACATGCATATCTCTTACTTATTTCATTTATTTATTTATTTATTGAAAGGCACACAAACGACTTACAGTCAGGTTAGCGTATAATAAAAATAACAGATTATAAAACGAGACTACAACTATAAAAAATCTCACAAATTATAGTATAAACTTGACTATATATCCAATATACATAACTAAAAAGAAAGTAAAAGAAAATGCAGAAAATAACCACTCTTTTTCCGTTAACATTTGGACATGTTTAATTTTACTTAATATGAATACTGCGACTTATGTAGATAGTAGTATTGATATTAAAAATCTGTTCAATATGCCTTAGTAATTGTATTCTTCTATACGTGATATTGTAGCCAAGTCCATTAATAACAGTAAGAAAATTCACTAAACAACTAATAGGTCTAAAACATTTTGGTCTTGCTATATGTTACACAAAAATAATTAATGTCAAATCCCTTGTATTCGTATAGAATCATTTTATTTGGGTAAATATTTATTTTGACGATTATTTTTTTCAATTCACTTTTTAGTGTCAGTGATAAAATTTTAAAAAGAGAACAATTTAGGAATCACCGCGGTATCTATTCTCCTGTTATTTTGTTTTGAAACGCGATACATATTCAGATCGATTTGTATGTTGATGTGTGTTATTTTATCTGATATATCCCGAATCGATTATCATAGTGTAAATGGCATTGTGTGTAATACGAAGTACATACTTAAATATTATATTTTACACATTTTACTAAAATATGCCATTGAATTTAATTCAGCAGCTCTTGTCGCTATAAGAATATTGAAAGTTACAATTTACAAAACTTCGAAAAAAGTCCATATTCGTTAAAAATTGAGTGACAATAAATTTAATTATTGATAATTAAGATTCGGTTATTGATAAACCTGCCCTGATAACCATATTTGAATAATACAAACATCCGGCCATTTATCTGTATATTTTTGGTTCGAATCTCGTTTACCTTATTCTAAATACCTAAAAAGGAAGTGTAATGCATATTGCAGATAACATTGAAAATATGACGTACATTTTATGTAAGATGTAAATTATTACCTAAAAATTTATTACTACAATACCTTAATTTTTTTAAGGAATGTAAACTCATTTCATTACAAGATGAATTTTTCATTTAGGCTACAATTCATTTTATTTTCGAATTTTATATTTTTACTACAATGGTTTCCAAAAAAGATTGCATTCATATTAATTTAACACAAATGCACTAAAAAAAACGCATTTATCATCTGATTTCAATGTGTTACTTGATTATAGTAATAGAAAATATATACCACATATTTACGAATATTTCAAAATTCCCATAACTATCATAATTGATATGCCTCATTTTAGTAGAGGTAAGGAAATCTCTGGAATGAAATACTCAAAACTCCTATAAAATTTTGCATAACAAAAAAAGTATTGGGGCCATGGTAACAATATAGAAGCCATTTTTCCTGAAAGGATGTTATTGAATTAGTTGCAGACGAGAGGCGGATAAATCTTGTTTCAAATTCGATATTCCCTCGACGTCGTGACAAATTCCAGTTAACTTCAGCGAATATCTTTAACCTTGTGTACTTTTAACCTCTAAATATAAATTAACTGACTCAATACAGGCGGGGTAGGCTTAGCAAAAGATTTTTCCTTGTCCTTGATAATAATGTTATTTTCCAAATGTTTGAGATAACAACATGTTACACAATCTTTTATTGCAAAACAAATACATACCATTAAAATTCGTGCGTAATAGAAGAATGTGAAATAATGTGCGTCTTTTCCAAATCTAAGCATTATGAATATATGTCAATCGGCGCACGGGCTAACACTTGATTAGAGTTTAGGCCATTTTAAAAACAAATTCTGCCGTAGGCATATGTTATCTTAATAACAATTGGGTTTCAATAGTATTATTAAAATAAAGTTGTTGTTAAGATAACCTACGCTCTAAATTTGAAATGAAAGATTTATGGTATGTTGCCATACGTTTTAATGTTTCCGTACCGCAAAAGGAAAAAAAGGAAACTTTGTAAGATCACTCAATTGTACATTCGTCTGTCCGTTACAGCAATTTTTCTCAGATAATACTTGATGTAGAAACTTGAAATTTGGCATAGTTAAATAATATTAATTAATAATAACTTAAGCTCAAAAAAATTTATCCAGAAATTTTGGGACGGTAAGTTAAAAACTTGACATATTTTTTTTTAATTTATAAATAATTTGGGCTATCATTAAAAAACTTAGTTATAAAAGATTCAAAAATAATTTTTAAGAGATATGCTAAAAAATATGCCAAACAAATGTTAAAATTGCCATAATATTGTGAAAAAATATGGCTTTTCAAACGGATACGCAGTTTGTCGGAAACACATTTTTCTAAATTTGCGCAATGATTGTTACGCATATGAATGGCCAATGTTTAGTTTAAGGAATATGTTTTAATTAATCTATATACAGCCGATTTTCTCGGGAACCCTTTAATGTCATGAAATTTGGTTTATTATATTTTGAATATTTCAGAAAGCACATTTAAATAATAAATAACTGAAAGGTAAGGTATTGTTTACATAATTCACAATCCAATGCATTCGGTAATATAAATGTGAAGCTGATAAGAAAATCTTGCTGAAACTTCGCAATTTATCTCATTCGAGCTAATTACACATATACGAGTTAATTAATTATTAATCTTAAAAAAAAATTACTTACAAATTATTATATTGTAAAAAGTGATATAAAGCTTATAAGTACATTTATGTCTAACCGTATTAGAATAGAGACTCTTACGTTTATTATTTTCTTGGAAAGAAATAAACGTTCACATTATTATGTTTAAAACTAATTAATATTGAGGCTATTATACCAGTTGATTTTAAACTTTCAAAAAGTATAACTATTATTTAGTGATAATAATTATATGGTATTGTCTGAAGTGAAACTATTTTATTTATTATAAGTGATAAATAATAAGGGGTCCGCCCTTAGCACAATAAATATTTAATATTTTACAATAAAATTAGGCGGAGGGAATTTAATATTACCGTGAATACGTTATTAAAATATTAACCGTCGATAGCCCATCAAAGTTTATATGTAAACTACAAATCTTCTCGCTATATCTTTGAGGTTAGGTCGAGTCAAAGACCAAAATTTGAAATACTGTGGACTGTACTCTCATAATAAATTATTCTAGTTTTTTTTTTCTTTTTTCACGCGTATATACGCAATTAACCTAATATGTGGTTATACAATTGAAGAAGACATCTTCAATTTGAAACGTATTATATTTTTATATTTTAAAATTTAGACTACATATTAAAACATAAAAATATATTGCATTTGATTTAAGTCTTTTATGTGGAGAAATATGGACACGGCCAAGTTATAAGAGTCCTGGTATGGGTACAGAATTCCAAAAAGAATATATATATATATATATATATATATATATATATATATATATATTTATATATTATATTTAACCAAAAAAATATAAAGTCAAAGATTTTTAATTTTAATTATTATTTATATTTTACCTTTATCTACCATTGTCAAAATATTCGAAGAAAAGTTCTAAAAGAGACGAAAAAAATCAAAGCATCAGGTTTCTTTTAGTAAAACGCTGTTGCTAATTACTGCAAATCTTGCGAAGGCTGAGTTAAACTAAATAATCTTCTTGTCCAAATTCCAAACAAGTTTTTGTAACAAAATGAAAGTGGGAAAAATTATATAACTAAGTTAATTCCTTGATATAGGCATAAATAGTATTAAGTTTTAATTTGTGTTTACGGTTATAATTTCTAGTTGCAAAAGTCACCTAAACATTACTAAAACTATTGTTCGTCCTAATATTCAATAAACGCTTAGGTCTAGATAAAATAATAAGATGAGCTAAGATGATTTTTTGTTCGCATATTTAGTAAACAGGATGCAACTACAGTTTATGGGAATTAATTTAACCTGAAATTTGGAACATAACGTTCTAACCGTTCATACCATTCTAGCCCTTTTTATTTCTGCAAATTTTAGAAATTTCTGTGGTCATGAAAATTTTATCATCATGAATTTTTCAAATTATTTTAGCTCATTCGACAAATCTCCCACTGTCACACTTTTTATTTCAATAAGGATATAAATATCCTAAACTTTAGATTTTATAATAAATTTCCCTAGCTTTTTTCTATCCACGGATGAGTTTATTTAATTTGGTTTGAAAAAGGTTTAATTTTGCATACACGTAACTTTTTTCATGAGACAGGCTCTATCAGCAAAAAACCTAATATTTCGGGTTGTTTTGTGACACGACGTCTTAAATTATTCGATAAATTAAATTAACAGCTACATCATTGAAACGAGTTCATTTCACGGATATGGATATTCTTAATAACAAAATTTTATATAACACAAGAAGACATATAATGAAAAGCAGAAGCATATGTAAAAAAAAATGTACACCTCTTTGCTTCGACGTTATGAAACAATATGCCATGAAAAAACAGTTTTTATTATTTTCTTTAACTTACTTTTCATGACTATTTTTAAGATGCTATGTAAATTTGTTACTTATACATGAAAATCACAAATTAAACAATACTGTTATCTGGTAAGAAAATTCGAAAAACAAAACGATAACGGACATAAATTTAAATCTTATCAGACATCCTCCCGTACACTCCATATGTGATGGATATTTATGCAGAGGCCATGTCATATCTTATTTCCGAAAGTTTGTGCACTTGAAAGCATTTGTGACTTTATTTAAAACCTCGTCCGCTTTGTACGGTTTTCACCCCTTCTCAAGGCGGTCAAGAATACAAGTAATAGCGGTTACTTGGTCACAACAATGCATCTGATCCATCACAACTAATTTGATGAGATTATCTGGTTGCCGTTGCGTAATATGGCCAAAGTAATTGAGAATATTTTGGTAACAGATTGTTGAAAGTATAATTTCGTTGTTCAGCTGTTCGAGGAGTAGACGTTTTTTTTATTTTGGCGGTCTCGTTACGTGGAGCATCCTCCTCCAGCACCACGTCTTAAAGGCTCCAATCTTCTTTTATTCAACTAATAGAATCAGCCATTATTCATTTACAAATATCGAGAAAATCAGTATTCGAACTAATCTCACTTTGGTGATATTGGAGTCCTTCTTATCCTGCCACAGAAACGTTAGTTGGCTATTTGTAGTCTCGTACATTTGGACCCGTCTTTTGATTTCCTTTTTATTTCTTTTCTGGTCAGTGAATAAAGATTCAAGGCAGAAAAACTCGCTGACAACCTTGCGATCCAATAGCTCTCCAACCCTAGAGAGTTGATCGACTATGTAAAAGAATGCAGCAAGCTCCTTCTTCGATCACGCAAAGAGAATGGTATAGTCCGCATATTTTTAGTTGCCCTATTAATCACCAATTATCCTTCCTATTCCGAAGTATTTCTTACTATATGTTTACCATAGATATAAATAGCAGTATTGGGACACAGTTGGAAGTAAATTTTAAAAAACATTCATTATTTTCTAGATAACTTGGAACTCTTATTTACAACATTGTGAAATATTTATATAATTAGCAGTTAATTTAATTTAGACTTTGTCATAATTTTACGATTAAGGTAATGGATTAATTCAAACATCATCGTTCATAACCACTTATAATTATCGTGCTAAATTTCCTAACATAAAAATCCGTATATCTAATAAGAAAAATAATAAACACACAATAATTGTATTATGAAATACATAACGAAAGACGTGTAACCCCATCTGTAAAGGTAGTAGGCCATGATTTTATAAGAAATATTTATGCAGCCCCAAGAGGCTAATAACTCGTTGTCACAACGAGCTGAGGTGAAAGTAACCGAGTGTAGATACATTAGTACAAATATTATTCAGGTGACGCATCTTGAGACATATATTAAGGCTCAATGGAAGGCATCAGGCGTATTATAAGTGCTTTTAACAATAGGGCTGTTACACATTCCGTGCTTGCTGTAATAAATTTTAAAGTAAATAGTAGGATATAGATAAAGAAAGGGTAATAAATCAATTATGGTCCTGTAATTGAATTTTGTTCTAAATGACAACTTTTGAAATGTATAGTTGAAAATAAGGCCCTTTGTATGTATATTATTAAATTTGCACTTTGGTGCCGAATATTTCTCTCTTAAATCGAACATCGACTTCATTTTGAGGACCTATGCAGCGACATCCTCTCGACAGGGGAATATAAAAAAGGTCATCAAGATTAATATATATTTAGAGGTATATTAAAATTTTTTTTTTCAATATTTTGCTACATCATCATTTTTATCCTCACCTGAAGCATTTGTTGCAATATTTTGGATAGGTCTGAAACTCCCGATAAAAAATGTAAATCTTAACCTTCTCTAATCTATGGGTATACATTTATGCGAATGAGTACCTTGTTTTCTACTTCTGTATAAATTTGCAATAATTACTTGTTATTTGTATTTCTGTAATAACTTACCAGCTTATTTTTTATTGTGTATTTGTATATTTGTTATCTTTATATTGGGATTCAATTACAAAATAATGATTGCAGTACTAGCACTTCATATATTTTATTATTTGTTGTTTTTATTTATTGGAACAGACAGCATCTTAGCAATAAATCTATCTTATGTATTTTGACATTAATGATAAAAAAATCAAAACTATGAATTGTGAAGGAGTCATAGATTGATGAATGTACTTTGGACGAATGGACGTAACCAATTTATATAAATGATTTTCAAAGAACCCTCCAATCCTCCTCTCTCTATACATTGTCTAAAGAAACTATAAATTTATCCATTAATTTCTTACGAAATATGTTAAATATATTAACTTTCTCAAAGACTTTCTACTACCTGCAGTTGTTAACAGATCACTTCCTTCATAATACCTTTTAATTCAAACTTCGTATTATGAACTCTTCTAAATCAATTTACCATTTTACCATTACACAAAGTTATCTTATACAAAACTTCTAAAACTGCAGACAGTTTTATTTATCTCACTTCCAAGAACATTTTCCACTTCTATCGTCCTGGGAATTTTCTTATTAGAAAATCGTACAACGCACATCTGCAACAATATCTCGGAAGCTGAGACAACCATCAATATACGCCAATATCTCGAGTGAGATAAATTCAAGAAATGAATGTCATAACATTAATAGATGCCGAAACCAAAAGATTCATAGAAAGTATCTGGAGGATGAGGCGCGCTCTGTAAAAAGGAAAGACAAGGTGCGGGTAAGAGATGAGTGAGGGGTCCTCGGGGGCAACAACGTGACATATATAATATTCTAATTTTTTCTAGTGGACAAGAGAAATTTGTTTAAGAAAATAATGGAACATCGTTATAAGATGAAATGCCAGCAATATTATCCAATAACCGCCAAGGTTATTGGGTAATAATGGATGTACACGAGAATATATGAGTACGGTAGAACTTATTTTAAAATTATTTATTTTCGTATTTGTGGTTAGTGCCCTGAATTGTTCAAGTGTATTCATATTCCCATATGTTTTAAAATGTTGGTGGAATTAAGTATTGTAAAAGTCATATTATGTGTTCAAAATGCGCAAAATAAAATAAAAAATAATTCTGGTGAGATTTAGATTTGGTAAAAATTTGCATTGTACGAGACCAACCCACCAGAAATATTTTGAAATTTTTCCCGTATCTTGAGTACAGCAAATGTATTTTGAAATTTAGATTTTTCTTCAATTAAAAGTTTAATTTAGTTTTTTCAAATAATTTGTTCGCGCTCTGTCAATTTACAAAACTGTTTGCGGTGAAGGCATTAGTCATATAGTTTAGGTTAGGAGATTTAATTATAAAATAATAAGATATAAAATAATTTTAAACATATTTACTAACCAATTACATTTTAAAAATTAAGCTTATTTATTTATTTTCGATATTAAATTATCACGGTTGTAAAAAATTAATTTTAAACAAAAATATAACGATTGCAAGAAATGATTTTTTTTATAGGAATACGTCTTCGCAGAATCACTTCATGAATAAATTTTTTCTGTTTGGTTTTCGTTTGCAAGACGTGTACCTACAGGCCGTTTTTGAGTGGAGTTTCTAAAATGGGGTTAGAGTAAATATACCGATTTAATATTTTTAAAAATTTATTAGATTAAATTATTATAAAAACAACAAAGAAGTGCAATCTACCTTATGCGTTACTATAAAAATAATAAGGATACCAATGCACCAATAGATGGCGCTGCTTATATTCTAAATTGCTCAATTAAATTTTCCACCCGGATATAATGTGGAGTAGTGTGGAAAAAATACGTGTTTGAGTAAGTAACAAGAATTAGGGTAGACGTATGAGGGCAGAAGTCGTTCTTGATCTTACATACATAACATTTTTAGATATAGCACATATTATTTCTTGAATTCTTTATTTTGTAAGTATTTGACCTAAATTTATTTTTTGTTCTCCATTTCTTTAAAATTTTAATCCATTTTTATTTTTTCAATTACACTTGGTAAGTTTATCACTAACCTACATAAATTGAACTGGTACGTACTTTATTATCTGTATCTGTCCATGTACATAATAATATAAATAAATTTTTCAGGAATTTTTGTCTGTTCGTCCATGTTGACATTTTTGTGCACGAAATTCTCAGTAGTAGATTCTATTCTGTCTGGCGCGACATAAAACCTAAGTTTTATTGTAATTGATTAACTTAACAGAAAAATTGGAAATTTGGAATTTCGATATAAAGATAAAAAAGTTAACTTTTGTAATGGTCTTAATGATGGCCTTATTTGTATTAATTTCCATTTCCAAAGTTGCACGCGAAGGTAGTCGTGGCATAGCTACTATCTTTAATATAAGTTTATTTATTTACTTGTTTGTGTCGCTGTCGTACTTTAAATACTCGACACATTCTCGTAAAATTTTGCATGACACGGTGTGACCACCATATTAAAGAGATTTCTGTTCATTTTTTAGATTTTTTTTGAACTAAATAGAAATTGTCACAGCCAAGAACCTAAATAAGAAAATGTGTGTATGTTTTTAATTATTTGACCATTTCACGTACAACGAAATATTTTTTTCAAATATAATATTAAATTATATCAAAATTTGTTTATTTCTCATGCGATCTAAGCCACGGGTCGAAACTGATATATAATATAAAGAAGAGATATCATTTTTTCACAGATTTGCTAGGACAAATGATTTATAATAACGAAAAAGAAAGAATATTCACAATATATATTTCTTTTATTTTAGTCACATTTACACTTAGGTATAAATTTTTTTTCATTTCCATGAAGTTAGAAACTTAGGACAACATGTTGGAAACATGTTGGAGTAACTTGTTTCGTATCTCTTTCAAACAGAGACAACTATATATTTAAAGGAATTTGCTGATATTAACATGAAATTATTCGTTTCCTGACCTTCAAAACACATAAAGGAAACCAGAAAGTTCTTGGACTAAATTTGTTACAATGATTATCATCTAATGAAAATAATGGGACCAATGGCTTGAAGCCTTCTAAAAGAGGAAAGGCACTCACGAACATACTTTTTAAATATGATTGATGGTTATATAACATATTATTATTTATTTGATTTTTTTATTCATTGAAAGGCTCACAAACAACTTACAGCCACGTTAATGTATAATAAAAAGAACAGATTATAAAACTAGACTATACCTCTAATTATGTGAGTATAATCTAAAATTTTCATTGCACGAGACCCAATCACCAGAAATTAGTTTAAATTAGAGTATAAACTTGACTATACATCCAATGTACATAAGAAAACTAAAAGAAGAATTTAATGCAGAAAATAACCATTCTATTTTTATTGACATTGGGACACATATAATTTTACATTATATGATCCCTGCGTCTTATGTACAAATCTATTCCATGTCATTTAGTAATTTTATTCTTCTGTATGCGATAATCTGAATTATGGGAGCTACGTCTATTAACAACAATAAGAAAATTCATTAAAAAACTAATAGGCCCGAAACATTTTTATCTTGGTATACATTACGCAAACAAAATTAATTTCAAATCACTTGTATTCATATAAAGTAACTTATTTTATTTGGGTAAATCTTTATTTTGATGACAATTTCTCTCATTTTACTTTTAAGTGCCAGTGATAAAATTTAAAAAATAGAACGATCGTGGAATAATTTCGGTATCTGTTCTTCTGTTATTTTGTTTCCAAACGCGATACATATTCAGACCGATTAGTATTTTTTTGTGGAAATTTTTAACTGGTTTATCGCGAATCATGTTTTCATATTATAAATGGCATTGTGTGTAATACGAAGGACATACTCTACTATTACATTTGACACATTTTACTAAATTATCATTGAATTTAATTTAGCAGCTCTTGTCTATTGTATATATATATAATTGTTTATTTGTATAATTTAAAGACAGGATTAGTAATAAATCTGTCCCAATTACAATATTTGAATTAGAAATAAACCCGGTAATTCATCTGAGTATTTTTGGTTGGAATCTCATTTATTTTCTTACAAATACCTAAAAAGGAAAAATTGTTCATTTGATAAATTTACACTAGCATATGACAATTATTTGATATCCGTCATAAGGTAAAAGGTGTTAAATCATATTTTATTTCCCAAGAAACGTAGTGCATATTGCAAATAACGTTGAAAATATGACGTATATTATATATAAAATAAAAATTATTACCTGAAAATTTATTACTATAATACCTTAATTTTTTTAGGAATGTAAAATCTCATTTCATGGCAAGATGAATTTAAGATTTCTGTACTATTTAACCAAGGTTCGAATTATATATTTAAACTAAAATAGGCTCCAGTAAAGACTGCGTTCAAATCAATTTAACACAGACGGATGAATATAAAAGAAAAAGGCATTTTTCTTCTGATTTCAATTTGTTATTTTGCCATAATAATAGAAAATAAGAACCATGTATATAGAAATATTTTTAAATTATTGAAATTAGAATAATTCATAGGTTTCCTTTAGTAGAACTAAGAAAACATCTAGTATGAAATATTTAAAACTCCTGTACTATTTTGCATAATAGAAAAAGTGTTGTGTCTTAATTTGACCATGGTTACAACTTAGAAACTATTTCCACTGAAAGTGTTTAGGTTTAATGCTTAATTAGATATTTATCTCAGACTGAGATGGAACTTATTCAATTACTTGCAGACGAAAGGCGGATGAATCGAGTTTCAAATTCTATATTCACTTGTCGTTGTGACAAATTTCAGTTAACTTTAGTGAATATAATTTCAGTTAACTTCTAAAAAGTAACTTAATTGACTCAATACAGGGGGGGGGGGAGGCAGTTATATCAATATATTTTTCGTTGTTATTACTAATATTATTGGTATACGTAAGCATGAAATTTTATTTTCAAAATGTTGGGCTAACAACATTTTATGTGATCTTTTATTGTGTAATGCATATTTATATAATGGCGTATTTCAAAAAAAATATCCCATTAAAAATTAATGCGTAATAGAAGAATGTGAAATAATTTTACTTATTGTTAGGTTTACATAATTTGCGTCTATTTACAATCTTAGCCCTATGAATGTATGTTAATCGATGGACGGTTTCACATTTGATTATAATTTAGTTGGTTTAAAAGGCTACTTTTGGGATAGGTATATTTTGTCTTAATTGCAATTGTGTTTCAAAATTCTTATTAAAATATAGTTGTTGTAAAGATAACTTATGCGCTAAATTTGAAATGCAAGATTTAAGGCATACTTTTGCGTGCCATACTTTTTTATGTTTCCGTACCACGAAAGGAAAAACGAAAACTTTATAAGATTACTCAGTTGTAGATTCGTTTGTCCATCACAGCAATTTTTCTCAGAAAATGCTGGATGTAGAAATATGAAGTTTGACACATTTAGACTACATTAATTCGTAATACTCAAAATTATTTATTTTGAAATTTTGAGGACGCCAAATGAAGAACTCGAAAGATTTTTTTTAAATTCATATATCATTTTGGCTATCAGTTAAAAAATTTAGAAAAGTTTCAAAAATAATTTTTAAGAGACATACTAGAAAATATGCAAAAACAAATATGTCACTCTTTTATTTCCGAAAGTACTCAATCAAAATTGTGAAAAATATGGGTTTTCAGAAGTATACGCTGATTGTTGGAAAATGTGGCAATTATTATTAATTTCACATTTTTTAAAATGTTTAGTGTATATAGAATGGATGTAAATATCTTTTAGTTTTTCTATATTCACAGCCGATTTTCTCAGGAGACATGAAATGTCTTGAAATTTGGCACAGTAATTCATACGACATATGTCTGACTAATCTTTTTTAAAATATAAGTATTAGAATTTAACTCGGTTAAACAAAAGTCCTAAATTTATTATTAAAATTTTTTCTATTAAGTGTGATTTGATATGAAAGTCAATTTCACTCGTAATTGACAAGCTTTCTTTAAGTTTGTTTGGCACTTACGGGTGATACGAAAAGTATTTCTTGCACTTTTTACACTACGCTGTTTTTACACGGCACATTTTTTTATATTTTACAGTTTTATATATATATAAACAAGGCAATAAATTTATATCTTGGGTTAAAAGAAAAATGGTCAATGATGAAAAATGATCATGGTGTGTCAATGACCATTTTAGAGATGAAATTAAAATATTAGGTATTTGATATTTTTAAGGACACACAGGTTTTGATTGGAACAGTATTTTTGTAGTGAAAGCTCTTTTGCCAAGGTAATATGATTTCATATACAGAGATATGACATGTTTTTTTTTGGTTACGGTAGTATAATTTCATATGCTGAGATATGAGTTGGTCTTTGCCAGAATAATATAAATTTGTATATTGAGATATGAAATGTTCCTTTGCCATAGTAGTGAAAGTTTCAACGTTCAGATTTTAAAGCAATATATGAGTTGTTGAGAGATTTATTGAAAGAGCGTACAAGTAGTGGTGTTTCATCCTTTGCTACCCATATCTCAATACGTGATTGAATAAAAAACTGTATTCAAGTTAAGACTACTTGGTTTCAGTTTTCGTTATATTTGCAGGTTGTATGAAATAATATATTTTTATAAAACATATGACATTGTGGCAATTAATATAAAACATTTGTTTAATCTTACTGTGTTTATTATCTGCAAATGATCGCCATTGAAGTAGATAGCAAATTCACGTCGGCACATTACATGGAAGTTCACATAAGTTCACAGATCCATGGATATTTCATAGATCACAAGCTCCGAATTTGAATGCTTTCACTACTAGGTACCAATGATTGGTTAAACATGTATATATTTTCCCTATATTTTGGGGCCTACAGAAAACAAATTGCAATAATAAATAATTTAAAGAATTTTGTTTACGTAATTCACAATCCAATATATTTGGCAATATAAATGTGAAGCTGTAAAAAAATCTTGTTTTAATTTCGCAATTCAACTTATTAGAGCTAATTACACATATACAAGCTAATTATTTTTTTTTAATTTTAGCAAATTTCACTTATTTACAATTAAATTATGTAAAGTGATATTAAATTTTAAAATTACATTTATGTTTAAAATCAATTGACAAATAAGCCTTAATATTAATGAGATTTAAATATAATAACGTGAACATTTATTTCTTTCCAAAAAAACAATAAATGTAAGAGTCTCTATTCTAACACGGCTAGTTACAATAGAGACTCTTATATTTATTATTTTTTGAAAAGAAATAAATGTTCACATTATTATATATATATATATATATATATATATATAACTCATAAATATTAAGGTTAATTTGCCAGTTAATTTTAAAATTACCAACAAATTATTATTGACATATAGTCATAATAATTAAATGGTACATTTTGTTTGAAGTGAAACCACTTTATTTATTATGAGTCATAAATAATATGGACCCCTTAGCCACCATAAATATTCAATATTTTTCAATAAAATTAAGTAGGTGAAAATAAATATTATCGTGAATACCTCATTAAATTATTAACCGTAATTTGGTATAGGTACAGTCGACAGCACATCAAGATCTATATATAAACTACAGATCCCAGCCCTATGTCGTGGAGGTAAGGTGGGGTCAAAGACCAAAATTTAAAGTGCTGAAAAAAATTTTCACTTCCTCTGGTTTTCATTTTCATGCCAAACACTAATACGCCATTAACCCAATATGTGGTTTACAATTGAAGAAGACATCTTCAATTTTAAACGCAAGTGTACATTTTAATATACAAAAATATTTTTGTAATTGATTTAATCCTTTTTATGGCGATATATGGATATAGGAAAGCTATAAAATTCCTAGTTCGGCTACGGAACCTTAAATAATATTTCATCTAAAAAACTATGTCATGTGAAATGTTTATATAAATCAGAGTTTTCTAATTTTTTTTAATAATTTATATTTTACCCTTTATTTAACGGGTCATCAAAATATTCCAGTGAAAGTTGCGGAAGAGACAAGTAAAAAAACAAATTTTTCTAATTTTAATTATAATTTATATTTGAATGAAAGTTGAAAAGGAGACGACAAAAATCAAAGTGTCAAGGTTATAAATTAACAGCTACGTCATAAAAGAATCATATTGAAACGAATTAATTTCACAAATGTACATCTCCTTAATAACAAAAATTTATGTAACACAAGAAGACATATAACGAAATACAAGTGTATGTTAAAAAAAATTATGCTTTTTGCTTCGACGTTATGAACCAATATGCTTCTCTAACTTGCCTTTGATAGCTTTCTTTAAGAGGCTGTGTAAAGTTCTTACTTATGCCTGAAAATCACAAATTAATCAATATGGATATTCGATAAGAAAATTTGAAAAATAAAACAATAACGGAAATAAATTTGTATCGATCTTACATCCTTCCGTACACTCTGTGCTTAATGAGTTATTTTTGTAGAGGCCATGTTATATCTTCTTCTTGATTATCTTCTTCATTTCCGAAGGCCGTGCACTTGAAAAGCATCCGTGACTTTATTTAGAAGCTTTGTCCACTTTTATAGGAACACAAGTAGTAGCGGTAACTTCGTCACATCAATTGTTAAATGATCAGCTGTGGGGTTTTTCCCTTCTATCTTATTCACCATAACAAACTTGTCGAGATTATCTGGTTACCAGTGGGAAATATGGCCAAACTGATTGAGAATATTTTGGTAACAGATTGTCTAAAGCGTAATTTCTATGCTTAGCTGTTGAAGGATAGACTTGTTGATTATTTTGGCGACCCTGGTATATAGAGCATCCTTCTCCAGTATCACATCTTAAAGGTTTCAATCTTCTTTTGTTCAACTAACCGGAGCATCCATTATTCCGAACCACATAGGAATGTCGAGAAAATCAGATTCGAAATAATCTCAATTTGGTTATATTCGAATCCTTCTGTCCTACCACAGAGGTGTTAGTTGGCTCATTGCATCATCTAGGTCCGTCTCTTAACTTCTCGTCCACTTCTTTTATGATCAGTGAATAATGATCCTAGATTGAGAAACACGCTTACAAACTTTAAATGCAAGAACTCTCCGGACCTAGGGAGTTGACCGATTTTGTAAACAAATACCACAAGTTCCTTTTGCGTTCACACGAATAGAGTGCTATCGTCTGCATACTTTAGTTTGCTGATTTTAACGCCACCGACATAAACGCCTCTCCCTATTCTTCGAAAGCATTTCTCTTTTTATATTAAATAGCGGAATTTCGACTCATTTACAAATAAAGTAAAAAAATCTATGAACGTTTTTACATGTAACCTTAAAATCTCATTTAAAGTATGTCAAAAGATTTATATAATTAACATTTAATTGAATTTAGAGTTTTGCCAAAATTTTACGACCAAAGTAACGAATAAATTGAAGCTCCACAATTCATAACCCCTTATTTATCCCGTGCCAAATTATCTAATATATAAATACATAAATACATACACACACACACATATATATATATATATATATATATATATATATATATATATATATATATATATACCCAGAAAGATAATAAGTACACACTCGTCTTTATTCTGCAATACATAACGAAAGACATACATTCCCATCTCCATAGGTAGTAGACAATGATTTTATATGAAATATTTATACAGCCCCAAGAGGCTAATAACTCGTTGTTACGACGAGCTGAGGCAAAGGTAACCGAGTGTAGATACATTATTACCAATATTATTCAGGTGACGCATCTTTAGTGATGTATTAGGACTCAATGGAGGGCATCAGGCTGTTTTCAAAGTGCTTTTAATGATAGGGCTGTTATATATGCCGTATTTGGTATAATAAATTTGAAGTAAAAGGTAGGAGATGGATTAGGAACAGATAATAAATCAATTATAGTCCTGAAATTGGATTATGTCCTAACGGCTGCGGATGACAGGTGAAATAAATTATCGTTACCTTATCTTAGAAAAGTAGTCGACAATATTGTTATGCTCTGTGCCTTTAAGTTTACCTTTAAAATTATTACGGTGGATATTTCAGGTTTTGCTCGTAATGTAAATGTTATATCTTTTCAATTATTTGTTTAGATGGTTGATTAGATTGTTTCAAGTACGTAAATTGTAATAAAATAATTAAAACCATTAAATTTCAATAAACGTGAGATAAATCATTTCTTTAAACCATAGTGACGAAGTAACAATTACATGATGGAATATAAGTGATGTCAAAAAACGAAAGTTTATGTCTGTTCACCTATCCATGGATATTTCTTTTATAGCAAATTTAGAGTATGAATGCTTTCACTACTAATAATGGTTGCTTAAATTTACATATTTATTCTTTGTTTTTGAAGATTCCAGAAGAGAGTTTTAGTAATAAAATATTGAAAGATAAATTATAATTTACATAATTTTGTTTCCAGTTCATTCGGCAATATAAACATGAAGTTAATAGTAAAATCTTATTATACTCTGACATTCTACCTAAACTTAAAAATAAAAGGCATTCATACAGCTGTGTTGGGAGATAATTATTATAGCTCGTATTTTTTATTTTCTAAAAAAGAAATAAATGTTCACATTATAAATATATATATATATATATATATATATATATATATATATATATATATATATATATATATATAATAAAACGCGGCGTGAGTCATACACGCACATCCAAATTTCTGTATCTCGCTTGAAACGAAATTACTTTATTTAATATATGTCATCGCAAATATCGAGAGCGTTGAACTATAAATATTTGATAATACCTTACATAATACAGTACGTATAATTGGGAATATCTGTATTTTGAACAGAATACCGTAATAAAAAATAATAGCTGGAATATAGTGTGTAGCAGGGTTCACGCAGGGTTCACGCTTGAGCTACAAATCACATCATTATGCTGTTGAGGTACGGTCGAGTGCAAGACTAAAATCTACAGTGCTCTCAATTCTATTTATGTACTAAATGACTCCCAATTTTTTTCTTATTTCATTCAAGAGTTAAACATTGTATAATGGAAAAAATGTAATATAGAAAATATACGTGCCATTACAGAAAGGCTAATATTAAAAAGGATCTATTCCTTATATCCAAATTTTTAGGCTTATTTTTTTGCAAAAGTGTATCAATTTTTGACATAATATCACTAAAAAAATTTCGCCAATCCGTGTAGGGATTCAGCCAATCCAACCAATCGCGAGTAGGGTTACGCAAAAAGTGGGACTCCATTGTTGATGCGTACTAACCGTAAACCAAAGTGCGTCACATTAATCAAGAAAAAAAATGAATGCTTTTAAAATTTTTGAAATTCATTATTAAAAGAATTACGAGGCAAAAAATTAATTAGCAACGTCAATGACAAATTTAGGGTACGACTTAAACTAATTTGAATTATTCATAATGATAACACCATATTGATCAGAAAATTTAAAAAACCTTCAGAACCGTGATTTAATAAAATACTTAGGATATGGATGAGAGAAAAATAATAAAAAGACGCATTACTCATCACTTTGGTGCTAAATACTTCTCAAAAAATACTTGAAAATGGTAAAGGGAATATCGACTTCATTATGAAGTCGTATTCAATAACATCCCCTCGACAAGGGGACGCAAAAAAATCCACCCCCAAGTAATGTGTTGAGAAATTTGTTAAAGTTTTGTTTTTTTTTGACTATTTGGTATATAATAATTCATATCCAGATCTGAAACATTTACTTGCAAATTATCATGTATATTGGTCTGAAACTCCTGATCAAAAACATAAGTCTAAACATCTTTCTATGAATATTCCTGTCTTGTTCATGCTACTAATAAGTAGACGGTTTCAAAATTCGTCTATAAAAAGTTCCTTTCTTAGTCCTTAACCGGTCATAGTCTTTCAAAACACTTGATATATTTTAATATTTTTTTTTATTAATTGTAACGGGTTGCATCTTACCAATAAGTCTACCTCATGTATTTTGACATTAGTGATAATTAAAAACTAAATTTTTAAACTGTGTCGAAGTTACAAATGTATGAATGAACTGACAAATAGACACGAATTTATATAAATTAATGTTAATATAATGTTTTTTGCGAGTATTTTATAAGGTACGTTTTATTTAGCATTATTTTTAAATATCTTTCAATTGCCGAATATTATTTACTGAAGTATCTATGGTCGTTACAACCTGCGTCATATAATAATTTGGGAAATATATTTCAAAAACTTAGCAGTTGGTGTATAGCGGTTATCAATATGTACGTATATATGCATATATATATATATATATATATATATATATATATGTATATATATATATATATATATATATATATATATATATATATATATATATACATAAGTATTTATCTATGATTCTCCGTAGTAAAATTAAAAACGTTTTTAAAAAACCCACGACGGACGTAGTAGCTTTAATTAAAAAACGATTAAATAATTTTTGAAACACTCCCTCTTGAATGGACGAAAGTAAAAACGTATTAATATAATTACAAATCCAAGAAAAACCGTCGCGGAAGCCAATTCTATTTTCGTTACCAATATCAATTGCATTGTCGTAGCATAGAAAAGGTATTTGCGAATGTAAAACAATTTCAATCTCAAAATCTGCAAAATTTTTGGCATAGGCAGAACATGATAGCCTCGATGGATTTTCTTGAGTTTGTTTTTGATGTTTTGTTTTAATTATATTAGTAGGCTCTTATTTCCTTTTAGTCGTTTAGATCTATTGTGGGCTTAATCAAAATAATAATTTTCACTTTATTATTAGCCTTTATAACTAAGTTTCTAAAAAATATTCGCCAAAGGGCAAGCTTATGTGGCTCATAGTAGAATACGATCTTTAGACAGCGTAGTAATATAACTGATCTAAATCCAAGAAAACTCTTCAACTATCAACACGATAGCATAGCACTGGAAGAATTAGAGCGCTTGCGAAAAATGTTATGTGGATCACATATCGACGAAGTCAAAGAAAGGCCACAAAGTAGTTAATCTAGATAAATCAAAAATGTTTATTGCAGCACACTCTGACGAGTTAATAACATAAAACCTGCACTATTAAATAACATACTTTTTGCTGAAAACCGTATGTATCTAAATCGGTCAAATGATTTTGGAGAAAAACGGGAGCATTCTTTTGCAACATAATATTGCAGCACCCTCTGGCGAGCTAATACCATAACTCCTACCTAGAAACTATCGCCGATTAGTTCCGAATATTTAGTAAAAAACCATATCTAAATTGATTAAACTATTTTAGAGATAAATAGGAATATTGATTTGCGACAATATGTTGCAGCGTCCCTTAGTGAGCAAATGTCCATGATAACGATCTTTGAATCATCGTCGATTAGTCACTAATATTTTTAGTAAACCATGTCTAAATCGATTAAACCATTGAAAACATTTGTTTGCAACAAAATATTTATTGCGGGTCTCCCTGGCGAATAACCACTAAAGCACCTATCTAAGAAATATTGCTGATTAGTTCTAAAGGCTAAAATATTTTGCAGAAAACCATATCTAAATCGGTTATACCGTTTGAGAGATAAATGGAAACATTCGTTTGCAACAAAATGTTTATTACCGCGCTCCCTTGTAAGCAAACCATAGCAATTATCTAAGAAATATTGCCACTGAATCACAAACATTCTACAGAAAACTGTTTCTAAATCGGTCAAACCGTTTTAGGGATAAATGGGATCATTTGATTGCACACGCAAACAAACAACCTCTCACCCTAAATGCTAGACTTCGACCTCCTCCTGTGTTGCATCGTAGGTGAAAACGAATATACTGTTAATAAAACATGTCTCTTCATCTGTCTATCTTTACGAAACAATTTTACTCAAAAGTTATTAAAGCTATTTGCAAGAATTGAAAAAATGTATAGATAGTAATATTGACAGCAATCTAGATTTTGTTTAAGACTGATGTTTTATTCGTGGACAACTCCGAAGTTATGGTGATATTTGTATTGAATTCTATGAAGCATGTCTTTCATGCTTTTATTTTTCGAGGCTCTGTTGCCTACATGTACGCATTATACACCCATGTTATACACCTAACATATATAACCCATTTTATACACCTAACAAAGTTCAAATCGTATTTAAGTGCTGTTCTAATCCGTAATTAACTCACATCAACGATTAGATGTAAAACAATAAATCTTCCTCTCTGTGCACTGTCCATTGAAATTTTAAATCGATCCATTAATTTCTTGTAAGGTACCTTAAATTCATTTATTTAATAACCCACTTTCCGTTTCCTGAAATTGTTTTAAATTTCAGGAAATTATTTTAAATATACCTTTTAATTCATACAATGCATTATATACTTCTTTAATCCATACAACCTATTATTTACTTCTTTAAGATCGATATACGATTTTTGTACGTCAATCTAAACAAAGTCATCTTTTTTAAAATTTCTGAAACTTAATACAGTTTTATTTATCTTAATTTGGAGAACATTTTTCACTTTCATCAACAAAGAATTTTCTTGCTTGAAAATCGTACGTGGCACATCTACAACAATATATTTCAAAATGAGATAACTATCAATACACGCCACTATCCCAACCGAGATAAATTTAAGAAATGAATGTTATTACATTCATCGACGTCGAAACGAACCACAGGAACGACCTGGAAGATGAAGCGCGCCTCGAAGGAACGAACGCGACAGGATGCTGGGAAAAGATGAGTGGGGGCTACATCGTGACGTATATAACACTCATTTGTATCGAGTGGACAAGAGGAATTTGTTTAAGGAAATAATGGCGCATTGTTATATGATAGTTTAATACAGTAAGATAGTTTAATACAGGCTGGCAGTTTAATACAATAATAGCAGTACAGGGAAGTATGGGAGTACTATAAACTTACTTTGATATTATTCACTTATTTTTATACTTGCGGTTAGAAGGTAAGAATTGCGATTCCAAAAATATTTACATTTAAATAAATGCGCTTCAGTGAACATAGACAAATTCGTTATTACACACACACACACACACACATACATATATATATATATATATATATATATATATATATATCTGAAGAACTAAAATGTCTTTAAATTGGAAATATTTAGGAGAAAATTATTTTGTTGGGCGTAGCAAAATTAAAATTATATAAAAAATTGTTCTCGGAATTTTTGTCTATTTCTTTGTTTGAACACGCAAAATGTAAAATTACTGGCCGGATTCGGCTGAAATTTATAAAATAACAACCTAAAATAATGATTAGTGTTTCTTATTTTGCATAATATTAACATAATTAAAAGATATGCCAATTTAATATTTTTTCAAAATTCATTTACATTACATTAGTACGAAAACAAGAAAAAGTGCCAAGCTCCTCTATGCTTGATTACACAAGTGTATAGTGTACATAGGATATATCAATGAACGGTGCTTCTTATACTTTAAATCGCGCAATAAAGTTTTCCACTCGAACATACATTAACGAAGTGAGCACAGTCAAAAATGAACTGTTGAGTGGCGCGGAAGGAATTGGTGCTTGAGTAAGTAACCTGAATGCGGGCAGACGCAAGGAGGCAAAAGACATTCTCGGTCTTCTTACGTACATATAATTTTAGATATTGAACATAATATTTTTTTGAATTTTTGATGTTGGATGTATTTTATATGAACTTACTTATTTGTTTCACTTTCACATCTTAAATACTTGAGAAATCTTCGTAGAATTTCGCATAACTTGGTGTAATCACGACCACCACGTTAAGGCAAATTTTATTTCGCAAGAAAATTTTTTTAAACTAAAGGGAAAGGGGAACTTAGAAGCAAGAACGTAAATATGAGTATATTGCTACTTCCACTTCTATGATTTAATTTTCTCAATCCTAATATATTACATCACGATTTGTTCATTGCACTTTTGTGCACCCAGCTAACTACACCTACCCTTTGCACTCTACGCCGTACCAATATAAATAATTACTATTCGTGACGTTTCCAATACGACCCCTAAACGCCTGCGAGTAGATCTTACTTGTACAAGTTATATTTAAACCAAAAAATCTTTCCGATATTTATAATTTGGAAATCAATATGGAACTCAGCATAAAGGTTAGGCATTTTTTCCCTATATTTGTAATTGTTTAATCTTAATCTTAAGTGATTTTTCAAAAATTTATAGGTATTTAATTTGAAAATAAATAATGTTATATAAAACGAAATTGTACATTTTTAAAATTATTTTATTAACTATGGTATACGACATCATCACATGGAAAAATAATACTCGTTTGTCTCGTGTCTTTTCTAAAATGGAAATTCAGGTATTGCAAATCCATAGACATGGGACCCCATCCTCCATAGGCAGTGACAACGATTTTATATGTAATTTTTATACAGCCCCAAGAGGCTAACCACTGGTTGCTACAACGAGCTGAAGTGAAGGTAACCGAGTATAGATACATTAGTACAAATATTGTTCAGGTGACGCACGTTTAGAGATGTATTAGGGCTCAGTGGATGGCATCAGGCGGTCTTAAAAGTGTTTTTAACATTGGGCTGTTACACATAGTGTATTTGGTATAATATATTTTAGAATGGTAAGAGATGGATTAGGAACAGATAATAAATCAATTACGGCCCTGAAGTTGGATTTTTTCCTAACGTCTTTGGATGACAGGGGAAATAAATTACCATTACCTTTATCTTAAAAAAGTGGTCGACAATATTGTTTTACTCCATTCCTTTAAATTAACCTTCACGAATATTACGGTGTACGTTTTAGGGTTTGTTCTTAATGAAAATGTTATATGTATTTACTTATATATTTTAGTGATTGAGTATGCTTTTTCAAATACAAAAATTACAAAAAATATTTCCAAGCATTACATTTCGATGTATATAAGATTAATAATTTATTTTAAACAAGGCTACGAATTAAAACTTATGTATCAGAAAAAAATGTTATATCAAGAAACCGAAGTTCACGTTGGTTTACAAATCCTTGAATATTTTATAGGCTCGTGGTCTCAAAGTTTGATAAATTGAAGAAAAGAATATTTTTATATACACGTAAATATATATATTTATATATATATATATATATATATATATATATACATATATATATATATATATATACATATATATATAAATATATATATATATATATATATATATATATATATATATATTTACATATATATATATATATATATATATATATATATATATATATATATATAATACTAACATTTTTATCGAGTGGACAAGGACATATTGTTTAAGAAAATAATGGTACTTCGTTAAAATATGCAATGTTGGCAGTTATGTGTAGTAATATAAGCACACGGGAATATATGAGTACTATAAAACTTATTTTAAGATTATTTATTTTTACATTTGAGATTATTACCCAAAATTTCCCAAGTGTATTCATATTCCCATATATATTAAAGTGTTGATGGCGTTTAGTGCTGTGAAAGAAATTTTTTTTGTTCAAAACGTGGAAAACACATTAAAAATATTTTTGGTGAGATTTATTTTTATTAAAAGTTTTAACTGTCCAAAATAGTGTATTTGTTGTGAACAGCTGATTTACTTAAACTGTAAGTTTAAATAAATAAATTGTTTCAAATGATTTGGTCGCGCTCCGTAAGGCAACAAAATGGTTGCACAGAAGGCATTAGTCATCCAGTTTTGGATTAAGAGATGTAAAGATAAAATAATTAAACATAAACGAATTTTAAACATTTTTGCAAAAATTATTTTTTTAGGAAGCAAACGTTTTTATTTTCAGAATTAACTTCTTACCAAAAAAGTTGCCATACCAACAAAAAAAAAATTTTCTCTTAAGGAAATGTCCTTCAAATAAACTTGGATTTCACAGAATCACTCAATAAATAATAGACTAATTTTATGTGCATACATGTTTAATGTATATACACCTACACACACACACACACACACACACACATATGTTTATATATATATATATATATATATATATATATATATATATATATATATATATAAGTGTCAACTTAAAGCAGTAATTACCATTAGGCATTCATCTCAAAAATCAACCTAATCACAAAAAATGCCACTTCAATATTTAAAAAAAATTCATTTACGTTAATTTTGTATAAAAACAATAAAGAAGTGCAAAGCTACTTTACACGTTACTGTAAAATGTGTAGTGTCTCAATAAATCAAGAGATGGCGCTTCTTATATTTTAAATTAAGGAAGTGTAAAGGAGATTTTTATTCCTGAAAAGAATTTTGTTTTTTGAAGATAAGAGAAAACTCCGACCAGACATATGTATATACCAATTTTTTTACCATTTCCAGTTCTATAATAAATTTTTTTCAGCTATATGAAATTATTAGCATTTGTCATTATACATGAGATCCCGACCTCGGATCAAAGCTGATATAAAATATAAAGAAGGAATATAATTTTAAGGAAGAAGCAATATAATTTTTATGTTTAATAGAAAGGAGAAAGAAAGAGGAAGAATCCTTCTTTCTTCTTTGACCAAATTTGTTAAAATTATTATTATCTAATGACAATAATCGGGACTAAAGGTTAAAGTTTCGATGCCTTCTAAACAGGAAGGCGCAAAGTTCTCTGTTGTTTTGTTTTGAAACGCAATAAATATTTAGATCCATTATTATATTGGTCCCGTTTTAACTGGTGTGTTGGGACTTGAATTTCATATTATAAATAACATTATTTGTAATATGAAGCATTTACTTTAAAATTATGTTTTACATATTTTACTAAAATGTACCACTAAACTTAATTCAACAACTCCTGTCAATTGGGACATACTGGGAATAATTTTACTGAAACATAAATTACCTTAAGGATATTGGAAGCTATAAAAGGCTAGTGGACTAAATTAAAATTATATATTTTGGGTTTAAAAAAAAACATTTAAATTTATCTTGATGACGCTCAAAGCTATCATGGCATATTGAATAACGTCACTACTCATGAAACAAATCAATACAATCGTGTCTGTGTATGACAGTTGCTTCTTTTGTTTATTTAAAAATATATTCTTCTTGTTACAAGTACTGTGTAACAACCCAGTTTAAATGTATAGCTATTAAAATCCCAAAAAATTATTTACATATATTCCAAACCATAAGAAAATACGGAAAAAGTTGTTACAATTTGCAATGAACTCATAGTTTATTCACAGATACATAAAAAAGGAAAATATTGGTCACTTTACTGAAAATATAAAAAGGAAAATATAGTTCACTTTATAAATTTTCACTAGCCGATGGTGATTCTTTGATATCCTCTATAAGATAAAAGGTCTTAAATTTAATTTAATTCGCCAAGATGCGGAGTAAAAATTGTATATAGAATTGAAACATGACATATTTTCCTTAAAAAATACTTGGTCAAATAAGTACTTTAGATTTTAAATTGTTCCATACTCATTATTTCGCTGAAGGCATAATTCAAATTAATTTAGTAGATTAGATAATACTCAAAAGAACGGATAAAAAGGTAAACCGAAAATAAATAAACAGAGGAAACGCTCCATTTAAAACGAAAAATTGTTGCTTAATCAGAAAATTTAAATTTTAAAGTTGTTTCCATAAAAGGTTGCATTCAAATCAGATTAATATAAACGGACAGGTAAAAATTACAAGCAAGCATTTTTGATTTGATTCCAATCTGTGTTAAAATAGTAGTAAAACTTATATTTACAAATATTTTAAAATTTTCACAGCTAGGATAATTCATACACCTTCTTTTAGTAGAAGTGAGAAAATCGCTAGCAAGAAATATTTAAAACTTCTGTACATTTTTGCCCAATAGAAAGACTGTCGTATCTTAATATGATTATATAGGGCAGTGGCAACAAAGTAGAAGTTATTTTCACAGAACGTGTTTTGATATAAAGTTTTTGTCAGATATTTATCTCAGTCTGAGATGGATGTTATTAAATTAGTTACAGACGAGAGGCGCATAAATCGAATTTCAAATTCGACATCTACCATCGTTCTGACAAATCCCAGTTAACTTTAGCAAATATTTTTAACCCCGCTTACTTTTAACCTCTAAAATGTAATTTAATTTACTACGAAAAGGCGGAGCATATATAGTAACGGATTCTTTCATTATCCTTCACAATATTAGTGGCATATATAACAATAAAAGCTTATTTTCAAGAAGTTTGATGTAACGACATTACATATAAAATTTTATTGCCTAATACATATATTGCATAATGCCGTACCTTAAAACAAATATACTCCATAAAAATATATGCATGCATAATATGGGAACGTGAAATAATTAAACTTAATGTCTGCTTTACATAATTTGTCTTTTTTTAAAGCCTTAACACAATTCATACATGTTAATTTGTGAACGGCTTAAAATAACAACAATTTAAGTAGTTTAAAGACAACTTCTGACACAGCACATGCTGTCGTAATAATAAATGTCTTTCAAAGATATTTTTAAAAGGTAATTGTTATTCTGCAAATTCTAAAGAAAAGATTTAAGGCCTTTTACTATTTTTTAAAGATACCGTGTGACCAAACAAATTGAAATGTGGGTTTTTCGTTGATGGACTTTGTCTCTTCAATAAATATATGTATGTCAAATATTAAACCTTTTATGGACCAAATTTAATAAACATACGGAAAGATATAAAAAAAAACTTAACATATTGTCTAGCCTCACTTTCATATGCTTAAAACAGTTGTGCATTTTTCAATCATTTTGATATTTAGAATCATTGCTGCATTTTCACATAATTTAAGTACGTAGACGCTTGAAAATCGACACTTTTCACAATTTTAAGTTGAGTAGTTTTGGAAATAAAAAGAAGCAACGTATTCGTCCTAATATAGTTTTCGGTACATCTCTTAACAAAAAGTTTGTTTAAAGTTTGAGCCCTTTATAACTAGGTCTATGAAACAATAGCCTAATAAATAAATTTAAAGAGAAAAATTAGATGTCTTAATTTGCAGTCCCCAAAATTTCCAAATGAATGTTTTGAATTACTTTTATGTTTATGTCTCTATCGCGAGTTAATATGTTGACTATTGCGAGTTATGTTTATTTACTGTATATGTTTTATTACTGTGACAAACTTCAGGTTTCTATATCAAGCGGTTTCCAAAAAAAAATGTGACGGGAAACTGAAAGACACCTGAGTGACCATATAAGGGTTCCATTTTCCCTGTCGTGTTATGGAAATCCAAAAATATGGGAAAAGGCCTTAAATATTTTCTTTAGAATTTGCCGATACGGTACCTTAAAATAATTACCTTTTAAAAATATATTAGAATGACATTTATTATTGCGACAATATATACTATGCCAGAAGTTGTCCTTAAACTAACTAAATTGTAATCAAGTTTTAAGCCGTCCACCGATTAACACACATGAATTGTGTTAAGGCTTTAAAGACAGACAAATTATGTAGAGCCAACACTTAGTTTAAATATCACGCTCCTATATTATGCATATATATTTTAATGGGGTGTATTTGTTTTAAGGTACAGCGTTACGCAATGTATGTATTACACAATAAAAGATTATATGTAATATCGTCGTATCAAACTTCTTGAAAATAAACTTTTATTGTTACATATGCGACTAATATTGTGAAGGACAACGAAAGGTTCCATTACTCTATATGCTCCGCCTTTACTTAGTAAATTAAGTTACGTTTTTGAGGTTAAAAGTAAACAAGGTTAAAAATATTCGCTAAAGTTAACTGGGATTTGTCAGGATGGTGGTAGAATATTGAATTTGAAATTCCATTTATTTTCCTCTCGTCTGCTACTATATTAATAACATTCATCTCAGACTGAGATAAATATATAACAAAGGCTTTATATCAAAACACGCTCTGCGAAAATAATTTCTAACTTATTACCAGTAGTCTATGTAATCAAATTAAGATCCAACACTTTTTCTATTGTGCAAAAATGTATAGAAGTTTGAAATATTTCTTACTAGCGATTTTCCCACTTTTATTAATAGGAGGTGCGTAAATTGTCCTAGTTGTGTAAATTTTAAAATATTTGTAAATATAGGTTTTATATTTACTATTATTATTACACAAATTGACATCAAACCAAAATGCATGCTTATCATTTCTGTCTGTCTGTGAAAAGTTACATGCCTATTTTTTTTACCTTTGCGAACTCATTTAACTCAAAAAGTAGTAAAAATATTTACACGAATTTAAAAAAAAAATACATATATATATATATATATATATATATATATATATATATATATATATATATACATATATATGTATGAATATATATATATATATATATATATATATATATATATATATATATACATATATATGTAAATATATATAGACAGCAATCTTGGAAGCATCACAGCTTTTGTTTCATGGTGACATCTCCAAGAACTCTGAAGTTATGATGATATTGGTGAAACGTGTCAACCCACTCTAACTTGTTGATGCTGTGGTAACTACACGTACGGTTTGCTTAACTCATATAATATACCTTACGTAATTCAAATTATATCCAAATACAGTTCTAGTCCGAGATAAACAAAATATTTCCAAAGGAATAATGCAGCTTAACATAAGAGCCTCAGGTAAAAGAATTGCTGTAAAACAATTAAGTCTTCGTCACTATACCGTGCATATATTATAAATTGGTCCATTAATGCGAGGTATTTTAAGTGTATATATTTTTTGGAAATTACTTTCCTCTTCCTGCATTAGTTAATAGATCATTAACTTAAGTATAACTTTTAATAAATACATCGCATTACATACTTACTTAATATCAATATATCATTTTCATATCTTACTCTAAACAAAGTAATGTTTTCAAAACTTCTAAAATTTCAGACACTTTTATTTATCTTACGTTCCAGAACATTTTTCATCTTCATCGTCACGGGAATTTTCTTATTTGAAAATCGTACGATACACATCTACAACAATATCTCACAAACTAAGACAACCATCAATACACGCCACTATCCCGGCCGAGATAAATTTAAGAAATGAATGTTATTACATTAATAGACGTCGGAACGAACCACAGGAAGGATCTAAATGATGAGGCGCGCTCCGGAGGAATGAACGCGACAGGATACTGGGTGAAAAGATGAGTGAGAGGTCCTCGGGGGCTGCAACTTGACACATATAACACGCTCATTTTTATTGAGTGGACAAGAGCGCTTTGTTTAAGGAAATAATGTTATATCGTTATAAGACGAAATGCCTGCGGTTATGTGTAGTAATGGAAGTACTCAGGAATAAATGAGTACTATAGAGGTTACTTTAAGATTATTTATTTACTTTTATATTTGCGGTTATTACCTTGCATCCCCCAAGTGTATTTATATTTTCACATCTAGTATATTTGGGTATAGTGCCGTCAAAGAAATGTTTTTTTGTTCAAAATTTGGTAAACAAAATAAAAAATGTGTCTGGTGATATTGACATTGACTAATTAATTTACACTGGCTGAGAAAGATTTTCCTTTATGATAAATAATCACTCTATTTAAAGTGGATTCTTAAATTAATTGCTTTTCAAATACTTTAGTCGTCCTTCGGAATGGAACATAAGTAGTTGCGCTGAAGGCAATAGTGTGTTTATATATAAACACACACATACGGATGCACGCATGTACGCGTGCACGCACGCGCGCCCGCACGCACGCACGCACGCAAAAAGAAAAAATTATCAAAGAAAAAAGTATCAAAGGAAAATTTAAAAAAAAAATATCATACGGTATTTACATTAAGAATAAAACTAAAGTGATTGCTTTTTTAAACGATAAATTATTTTGATATTTTTCAATAAATTCTCTTATTCGTCCCTAAACTTTTTCGCATATTGTTTGATGTTTAACTGCAATCCTTTAGTGCATATAAAAACATTTTTAAGCAATGATATTAGATCAACAAGGTCTGTCACATCACAAAAATTAATTAAAGCAGCCTAAAATGAAAGCTTTTAGAGTTATTGTTACTTTTCTTATGTAAAAGTTACTGTGCGCAGAATCATTATTTGCATGTAAACATTTTATTTTTTTTTCTTTGCATTAGTATCTGATGAATTAAAAATAAAACGAAAAAATTAAAATTGAGTTTACCCGTTTATTGGTTAATTCCATTGGGTGGAAACATCAAAACACACATGAAGTCCATGTCAATTACCTGTGATATGCTCGGTATTTTTAAGTCCACAGCGGTAGTATAAACTGTGTTTTGTTAATGTGAAAACTTGGCCAGTAAAGAAAGAAATATAAACAATTTCAATATTATTATGAACTATAATGTAGTAAATTTATCTGAATTATTAAAATATTTTTCACTGCTTATAACAATTTGGTTTTGATTTAGAATTAACCCTTAGTTGTTGCGCGGATAATCATAATTATCGATGTTTCGAATTTCGATGTTTTTATTTTATTATTTATGTTGTAAATTTCAGGCAACTTTACCTGAATTTTTAATATAGGAAGTATATTATGTCATCTCAATAGCGGCTGCGTGCCTGAGTCCTGCGGTCCAATCAGGACCCTCCATCTTTTTTGGCAGAAGACTAAAGTCATTGCATGCGCGCGTGCGCGCGTGCATGCATGCATGCGTATGTGCGCGCGTGCGTGCGTATGAAATATATAAATTACCAAATTATAAAATGTAACATGTAGGATGTCATAATGATTTTATTATATAAAATTTGTAAAACACGTACATTTTGAGATATAAATTATTTTGGGTAACTTAAAACTGTTGACGTAGTAACAAATATTATTTATTTAATTCATGTGATGAATTTAAATATTTGGACAATATATATTACATACATAATTTACAACATGTAATTTACATCAGAATATTCTATACTTTCAAGGCAATCGATTGGTCGAAAATATGAACATAATTACTTTAAAGTTCCAAGATTTTTATGAAATTCACAAGCAAAATTACACATATTTTTATTTACATGTGTACTGTAAAATATGTATATAAAAAGAGATTGGCGTTTAAATCGAACAGGAAAGGTATGCCGCTTAAGCCGGTCATATATCTTCGCCCACTCAAGCCGTGACCTATCGGTAAGACGATATTACTTTCCGAGTTCCAGGAAGACAATTTAGAAACTAAAGGGAGTATTATATACTTTAAGTAGAGATAGTGATAACTATACAGCAGTTCTATCTGATCTGTTAATACGAAATAAATTGTAACTGTATTTAAACACAAGAAGATTACTGGATTATTTGACCTTGTAATTTGAAATATGCTCCAACTTTAGAACAAACTAAATAAAACGTAAAACATAAAATCGTTATTCTATATGTAGGAGCAGATGTAACAGGAAATAACAAAAGTCTCATAAAACAGTTCTTTGATTTATGGGGCACTCAAAAAACAATCCCTGTTCTTGCATTGTACCTATCCGCGTACAGTTAGTACCCGATATACTTGCAAATTATGCATCGTCGGCCGCCGTTATAGTGGTTGAGATTGCCATTACCGTACCTTGAGAGTGTTGGTCGGTCGAAAAATGTTGCCAGAATATATAGTCTACCTATCTAACCCATTTCGAGCGATGTATCATTCGCCTTTAAAGTGAAAGTAGAATTCCTTTCATAATAAAAGTACAATTTCCTTTCACAATAAATAAATCCCAAAGTAAACATTTTAAAATGGTTGCAAAATGTTACAAATGGTTGCAAGACGTTGTATAACGGACGCCAACGGCCGACTGCAGGGTGGCATGCGGTTTAAGGCGGCCGCACGAAAGTAGGCATCGCATAGCGCGTGTCGACGGTCGACTGGATGGCGGCGCACTACTTACTCCGAACATTCGTATGTAAACATCGCCTACCTCATGTCGTCCTTCATGGAGTTTGTCTGGTGTTCTTTTTTAAACGATTTGTTACTAAATGGTAGTCTTGATTATCATCGTATTGATAATTCTGTATCACTACAAATGAATTTAAAATAAATATAACTTTTATATATGTTTTGCAGAGAAGAAATTAGAAAAATTTAATATTTTACTCCAATTAAACAACAAAACTATAAGTGTATTGTACATAGAAACTCATACCAATTATAAATATCTTAAAAATTGAAAATATCACTACACATAAATATAAAAGAAATAAAAGTCAAAAAAATTATAAACAATAAATCAATTAACCGATTTCCCTTATCCATGTGAACGAAGTTGCGGGAAAAAGCCATAGTTCATAATAGAAACGAAATTGTGATGAAAATTTACATTAACATATCGTTAAAAAACAAGATTTGAAAGCAGTCGACCTCAGGTAGAAGTTTATTTCGTAAGAGCACTTATGTTTTACAAAAATAACGCCGCAACTGTAGGTAAAATCTTTTTCGTGTAGCAAACCACTTAAAGAATTCAGACAACGAAATTAAATAAAAGTTAGTAAGTACGGATGTGTGATAAAAGTTAATATATTCAGATGGTTTAGTTCAAATGCTATGGCGTCGAAATGCAGATAGTCTTTCCATGCTTTGAGATTAGAAGTTTGTTCGTACTTAAAAAGAATACTATACTAGAATGAATAAATTTATATCCTGGACCTTATGCAATATGATTTCGATACCGTATGTATCTATATGCCACTCGTATTTTCATTTTTTTATTTTATGTTTTAATTTTTTTGAGTGGTTTTTCTTTACGTAATTATTTATTTTGTATATTCAGGTTTTATTTTATTAATTTATAATGTTCTTTATAGCATAGGTCTATATATGTGTATTGGGATACACATATATAGACCTTTTGCTTCATGCATCAAAAATAATAAATGCTATAAAAATAGCCTTCTGTTTACGGTAAATTACAGTATAAATATCGAATATATTCTGAATAAAAAAAGTTTCCATTCTATAACATCATTCTTTTACGTTCTTTGTTCTTTCCGATATTACGTGGTTCCGATATTACGTGATTATACGTGGTTCTGGTGTATTAAAGTATCTCGCTATTGATGATTGTAAATATATATATCTTTTTCCTTATTCCGTAGCCAAAGTGCTACTCGAAACCTTAGCACTGTAGCAACGAGGCCTGTCCGTCCGTCCATGTTTGCTTCCCAATTTTTCAAACTTCCATAGGAAGTAAGATGTTTGATTTAAAATTGTATTTAAAGTGATATAAAGTTACACCCCGAAGAGACTCCATTATATGATATGGATGGATTTTAAATTTCACAGTCATTTCATAAAATATCAAATAATATTTAATTTATAAATTTTTATGCTGTGCTCATAGGCGCGCATAATGATCATATGGTATCTGAATAAATATTCTAATGTTCGAACAGTTGGATCTACTATTGCGATTCATCTTCTCTATCTTTTTGAAAATTGAAAAAGAGATTAGAAATATATATACTTTAATAACTCGTATTAATTTATATCAGGTACAGTAGCAAGTTTAGTTATTCCGAATATTCTATCTCTATATTCACGACCTTTTTGATAGTTGAATTAACGAAGCTACATTACTGGAAATAAAACTCAAAATAATTTCATTTTTATAGACTCATTCAAACTTATCTCCGAGATTTTTTCCTGATTTTTGAATTAGAATAGAACGGGAACGCATTTGTTACGAACGATTTTGAGGCCTAATATTTAGTAACCGGGTTAAAAAAATGAGAAATGGTAAATGGGATCTCAACTTCCTATTATAAAACCTTTTTTACGATATCCAATACAACTGGATACACTACGTTTTTATTCCCACTTCTTAATATATCTTTTCTTGTTGGTTTTATCTTGAAAGAAAATAAAAATATTTGTGATTTTTACCTAAAAACTTGGAAAATTTTACAGATTTTGGGTTTAAAACCATATAAACTATGGGGATATAGAAGCAGATACGAAATCTAAACTTTACTATGAAAAGCTAAAAATGTAAGATATTAACTGTTGCTTTATTAATTATATCTAAAACAATTATTTTTTTTTCGGGAACATTATAGTTAAATAATACACCGTATATCTTTAATAATCTTTATTGTTTAGCATACTTAATTTATTTATTGTACTTCGAAATATTCATTTTGTTACAAACCCCATGCCTAAGTATGAAATTAATTTTAACATTAAGAGCATTGCATCCTTAAATTAATTTTCAACCAATTTGTAATTTATACTCAGATTTTAAACAGAATATAAATTGCCCTCATTAAAGACGAAACGTTTTATCAACCTTTCACAGAAATTTTAATTCAAACAAGGAGGAATAACTTATTCATTTAGAAATAATTTCAATAGACCGTTAGTCGGATATTTGAAAAGATTTAATGAAATGTAAGAAATATAATAATTAAATAAAATCATCTATTAAATACTGCTTAGAATTATTTTGAATATTTGGGACTAGTAATGGAATTATTATATTTACCTCAATAACTTAATAACAATGCCCGTGGTGTGTTGGGTTGATCATAAGGCATACGGCCTTTGACGATGCGACGCACCCCGGGAGATTAATTAATTTAATATAAATACAATAAAAATACTTGTTAACTCTACTAATGCCAGAACAGTAATGAATTTATTATTATATTGATACGTAAAAGTGAAGTAATACAGATTTAAATATTCCTTCGTGTTCGCATCGTTATTGCTGAGGTGTCCCTGGTTGCCAGGCGTTGTGTGGTTTGGTCCTGGCTCATCGTTTCGGTTTGGGTATCGTCTAGCTGCGGCAGTGTGTTGTTATGATATCCAGTGACTGCTGATATCGTAACGACCCAGGTTAGATTCCCGGCCGTTCGTCGAACGGGGCTGGACTGGTCTTATGGTTGACTGTAAGAGCTCGTAGCAATAAGTTCACCATATGTATAAATTAGATAAATTAAAGGAGATAAATAACAAAATTATCTCTATAAGGAATTAAATTTTTCAAATAATTTATTTAAAAATCTCACATATATATATATATATATATATATATATATATATATACATATATATAAATAAATGTACCAAAGTACCCTCAGTGCGCTTTCAAAGGTTTGTAAAAATTGCACGAAATGTTGGATTACCTTCTGATTATTTTGTTGCCTAGTGCTTAGAGATCATATACAAAGGACGTATTTCAGGTTTCAGAAAAACATGTCGTACTCGAGACATAGACCTGTTAATTTTAAACCGTTATCAATAAAAACTTATTCACTTGTTCGATTTCAACCAGATAAATACGACGGACGTATTTAGGTTTTTCCTTTTTATACAAAATGGCGCTTATCCTTTTTGATTTAAATTTGAAATACAGTTACGGGGATCTGGTCAAAAGCCTGGATTTTTTTTTGTATATTTGAATTTTGTTGTCCAGTTTGTATGAAAATTATATGCATACAATAAAGATAACCGTCTTATGGCTTTCATTGCTTTATTTGATAGTTCAGAGTTGTGTGATTATTTTGGTGAGATATTTTTCTACACAATTCAATAAGTATTTTTTTGTAAAACAAGCAATAAATAATCAATATAATGGTAATATGATTTAAGTGATCAAACAAGTGCTTAGTAAGATTTTTTGTTTGTCAATTTTCCTTTATTGAACCTTGAACGTTCGGCATGGATATGAATGTTTTGTTGATATCTTTGGTTCAAATATTGAAAAATTTAATTTTGCAGGGAGTTTTGGATAGTGGGTTTTCTTTAATTTTTTTTTATAATATATCTTTTAGTGAAACTAACTTTATGTAAGAAAACACTGTGTAATTTTTCAGTGCAATTTTTCATTAGAGAACACTGTGTAATCTTTGTTTATCGGTAGCTTCTGAAAGAAAGTTTAAAAAAAACGGTTCTTTAAAATAAGTCATAAAGGTCCAAACGGAAATCGTTACCTACTTAAATGTAAATGCTTTTGATTATACAATTTTTTCAGTTAAGGACTTGAAAGCTAATTAAATTTTTAGTGTCTTCTAATAAAAAAAACTCTTGGAATCATATCAATGATTCCATCGATCAGACCATCCGACTGTTTTTCCAGCTTTGGAGTTTTTGAGTTTGACACCCATTTGCACGAAGTTTTGCAAGTAGATGTTTCATTTTATTTTGCTGATGGCCATAAGCTTCGAGTATATATGGAAGTGTCTTGTGATGAGGACTGTTGTGTTATTGTGAATTATAGTCATAATTACGAAATTGATGCTAGCTCATTAAGTCCTCGGATTAAATTAATAGATTTACATGTGAGATTCAATACATAGTTACGCTGTCATAATCACGTTGCTGAAATAATTTTCTCATGATTCCATAATCTGGGATTTGGTCTGTAAAATTCACGCGATCATATCTCTATTCGTTCTTCTGTGTACGAAATTAATTGGCATTAAAATGGAGTCGTTATATATTACGTGGAGTAATTGAAAAGATGAATATTATCTAATTATTCTAGGGGTTCAAAAGACTTTTAAAGAAATTCTTATACAAGGCAATTTCTTTTGTTCTTGAAGTGGTAAATTTTCATTCTTACACAATTTTGAAGAGGTTTAATATTCTAACAAATAAAATTGTGAGAACTCGCAACCCCAAATTAATCGCCGTACCACCACATTGAACCGACCATTGTGACAGCCAACTCTGTCGTAGTATGGATCTCTTAAATTGTGGCCTGGCCAAACCCTAAATATGACGTATTTGTTATGAATGGGAATCTGGATAAGGTTTACTGTACCATATTATTTTCATACCATTAGATTTTTTTATATTTAATTGTTTTGCGTTTTCTTTACCCTAGCTTGTAATATTAGGAATCTATATCAATAAACGTATAGTAAATAAATAAATATGAAAGTCTTAATACACAGCCAAATATGAAACCAGTACAGCACTTCCTAATGTAAAATGTATTCGCCCATCCCACTGAATGAGACGTAATTAGAGTATTTTTTGAAGTGATATTAAGATTTTAACATAAATTTTTACATTTGAATAAAGTTCATGAATCAGGTAAGCTTCTAAATGAACTTTAATTTATCTTACTTGCCTTCATTTAAATTACATTTTTTTAGCATCCGGAATGGATGCTAAAAAAATGTAATCCTTGTCTCTATTGAAGAAGTTTTACCTAGTTTTTGTTGAAAATAATTTTTTTTAGTATATGTACGAATGAAGCTTGGTAAATAACTAGTGTAAAGATTTAATGGGCTTAATAATTAAAAGTATTAAGATTTCTTTTTGTCAGTAATGATTTCATCATTCTCGGTAAGCAACTTTTAAAACTTTACACTTGAATAAAGTTTATGAATCGGTAAGCTTCTAAATTAATTATAATGGATCTTACTTCTCTTAATTTTTTAGCATTGTAACAATGGGCTACCTTCCAAAAATCAGTAGGGAAGAAATAATGCTGAAGAGCATTTTTATTTCCTATTGTTCTCTCGTTTGTCTGATAATCATCTTTAGGATATGTTAACGGTTTCTCAAGACTATTTTCAATATGACAATTTTCTTTTACCTAGATGTTTACATTTTGATCTGATATCACGCATTTTTTATAATTTTCTTGGTAGTTCATGATCCAATTGGATGTCAAAAAATTAATTTAAATTAACTTGTTTTAGCATCCGATCCTCATTATCGCCGTTGAAGAAGTTTCACCTAGTTTTGGTTGAATATAATTTTTTTAATATATGTACAAATGAAGCTTGGTAAATAATTAGTCTAAACATTTTATGGGCTTAATAATTAAAAGTATACAAGATTTCATTTTGTCAGTAAGGATTTCATTATATTCATTCCGTAAGTAAATTAGGTCCATTCTCAAACTATTATATCTTTCACTATTTATTTCAAACTCTATTTTGTTCACCTTGATTTCAGATATAGACGCGCAAAATTTAAACTAAAAATATACAGACTTCACAAAAAGAAAGTTAAGTGAAAAATTAAAAAAAAAATTCCATTCTTAAACTACTTGCCCAAATTTCGAGATATTCACCTAGGTTATGGGGATACAAAAAACTAAATTTTTTGTTACTTCCTGGAAAACTACATCCATTATTTTTCTATACTCTGTAAGCAAGATTTGTAACATTTTTATGGAGCAAATTTATTTGGTATAACAAACGATCAGCGGAATTTCTGAGCAAAACGTGATTCTCCCTTGCGTTAGTCATCTCACTACCCCAAAAAAAAATCATTAGAAAAAAGGCAGTGATTATAGTAATTAATATTTATATAATAGCAAAGAATACAAGGTACAAGCCACAATTGTAGAATTAAGTTACACCATTTCGATTTACCGTTCATGATCGCAGTTATGTAGGGCAACAATAGTGCTTATGCATCCTAACCTGTAGTGACCCGTTGCGATATACGGTGTTTGCAAACAAAATTATGGCTGCTCAGGTATAGCAAATAAATAAAATAAATTGGTTACATATATCACATTCTGTTACTGCACTATGTTATTGTGAAATTTTTTCTCCAGAAATCTGCGGCCGTTTGAAAAGCTTACGTAGTTTTTTTAATAAAACGTCTTTATATATAAAAATAAGGATTAAATAAGGATTAACTTATACAATTAAAATGTGATATTTTTTTCACTTATACAATAAAACTCTGATAGGTTTTCATTACAATAAATTAAGCCATATATTATGTTTTACTTTATGGTATAATATAGTAATTTTTAATTAAAGAATATTCAATATGTTATGTCTCCTTGTAAATATATTGAAAAGTTATATGTACACGTTTAATTTAAGATATATTCTATTTTATTATAATACACTCCTCTCATTTTCTTGAATAACATATACCTCATTATTTTATAGTCCAATTATAATTTTTCTACTTAAACTTTATTAACCAAAGACTTTTTTAAACTTTCGCGATTCGAACACATATTTTATTTGATTTGAATCAGTTTTTTTCGGAAAAAATGGGGAAAAAACCCGATTCAAATCAAATAAAATATGTGTTCGAATCGCGAACTATTACTACAAAACAGCAAATTTATACACAATTAAATGAAACTACGTGATGTAGTATTATTTCTACTTTCTTTAAGTTCTTTACCGTGACTTAGGTTTCATTGTATTACAACATCTTCAGGTGGGCTATTAGTATCTTTACTAATAGCCCACCTGAAGATGTTGTAATACAATGAATGTAATACAAATTTATATATTTTCATAGTAAATTATTGTCGAAGCTGATTACACATTATGATAGAACCAGGAAATAATTTTTAGTAAATGTTCTCGGGAAAAAGTACGACTTTCTTTGAAAGGAGTTCGATCTCTAGTTTTCCAACTATAGTTCTCTTTTTCTCGGAGTCTAAAATTTCGATTTACGAATCTGCTTACCATGCGGCGGAATTGTAGATAATATAAATTTAATTTTATTATATCTTAAACATTTTAATACATTTAACGGAGCAAAATGACACTACGGGATAAATTATATTTCTCGTATGTTCCCAGAATAAATAAGCACTTTAATATATTCATATACTTTGTTCCTCATGACAGCGGTTTGAGGAATCTTTCTTTTTGAAGTAAAATTTCTTACCATGCAAATAGTTCCGCTTCCGGTGTGACAAAATCATAAGTAATATAACGATCAGCAAAATTTATATGTCGTGGTAAAGAATTTAAATAGAGAATAAATAATACTACATCACCTAGTTTGAATTAATTGTTATTAAGTTTTCTTAAAATAACTGAACACATTAACATACTTTCACACCAAATTTCTCATGACAACTCTAATTTCTTTTCAGGTAATTTAACGAAGGGTACGAGCAGTTCTGAAGAGTTTACAGTCTCAAATAAACATAACCATTAAATACTACAACAGGTAAATATTTTTTTCGCCAATACCACAAATCAGAAAAAAAATTCTTCCTTGTCTAATATGCAAGTTTAGGTTAATTTCAAATGAAATATTAATATAATTAAACACTGTGCGTAAACAGATCATACTCGACTTCGCATTTCTGTGAAATGTTGTGGATTATACCGTTAAATTTTGTGTAATAGTTCCAAAGGAAACTTAAGAAAATTCACAAAAGAAGTCATGAATATTTTAGTCAGTTTCGAAACATTTTTCCTCCAAAGTTACTTTATATTCAAAAATTTTATCGAAAAATGTGCAATAATCTTAAAAGGTTCTTAGACTTGAACATTAAAAAATGTTATAGAATTTTAAAATGATTAAGAAAAACTTAAAAAGAAAACAAAATTAGAGTTACTTTACCATTTACTGGAAGGTCTTCCATATATAATTTTCACACCTTCCATATTTCTTCTACGGCAGAAAGCATAAAAAATTATATCAGAGTGTGTAATTTTAAAAATTCAGGATTTGTGTTTGTAAATTAACATGCCTCTTATTTTTACCCTATTTTTCTCTACATTAATAGATATAAATTTCTTTTTATTTCAATATTTTTTCTATATACTTCAACGTTTTTTACGTACATATATATTTTTCAATATTCGGTAAAATGCTGAAAATCTCACAAATTCGGCAAATGCATTTAAATTTCACAAATCCACTTATCCTTTTTATTTCTTAAATTAATTTTATTATCTCAAATTAATTTAAGTTATTGGCGAAAACGAAGAAATTTAAAAACTGCCACAGTTGTTTAAGATGTGAAGAATATATATATTTCCATAACCGCATTGCATGTACCAAATCACCTCATTGGGTAACAAAATGGAAATAGAGTTCGTAATGTAATCACTTACGAAATATGGAAGTTTTCTTTACTTGTTCCTGATGATTTTAATTGTTATTAAATTATTATTTTCAATGTGATACTAATTTGTCTTGTATTATTTTTACTATTGATACAATATAAATGCTGTGCGAATATCCACATTAACAAAAAAAATAATGTTCTTTGTCAAAATCTAATTCCATCCATATATATATATAATATATATATATATATATATATATATATATATATATATATATATATATATATGTATATATATGTATATATAAACACGCCGTCTATCGGACCATAGAATACATGTAAGCCTTGCAAACTTATGGTGCGAATATTACAGATGCACAAAGGATTTTAAGTCATTAAAGAAGCAAAAAAGTATATAATTGAATATTTTAATATTAAATGTGTGTCCTTCCCATCAAATCTTGATGCATTCAAATTGAATTTAGATTTATATTTGAAAACGAAAACGAAAAACTTGCAAGATTATTCAGGCACCTTATCGTTAAGTATATGACTTTTTTTAAAAGCGATATATAATGTGTAAGTTTGTTTATATCGTTTGAACGGGCTAGTTATAAGAGGCCAAGAATATTTTTTTATAATCTTGTGTAGTAAACTTTCAAAGATATGATGAAAAATATGCAAAAGATTATATACATATATATACTGAAACTAATGAACCTAAAGTCATAGATAAATTCCTTTTACGTGTGTACTATAAAAGATTTTTTATATCATTAAATATCTATTGCATCAGGAAGCCCATATTATAGCTAATCTATGACAAACGTAATAATTTCATTTCAATGAAGGTACGGAACATTCGACAAATTAAGAACTAAGAATTTTTTTTACTTCTATATATAGTGTCGTTTCAAGAGGTTAATAAAAAGGATCTTCAAAATGTTTTTTTTTTAATAATTTTAGGTAGTATAACTTCAAAGATATGGTAACTTGAAACGATTGAAAAAAGGTATTAGTTTTTTTTAAATTTAGGTTGAATATATTCAGAGATACATTGAAAGATATGAAGAAAACATGTTGCCTTCCCTTATTTCCGAAATCAATGAAACTAAAATTATAAGACAAATATTTTTAATAAGGTTTTTATAAGTCTACAAAAACATTTTAGAAAGATTATAGCGATTATTCAAGATCTTATAATTTTTTTGAATATTTGTTCATCATTTTCAAACGCCTGGGAAAATATAATGGGCAAATGTATTTTCGACGTGAAAAATAAATATTAGTTACAATAAAAAAAATTAGTTAACACAAAAAATTGATAATATTGATGTAACTTTAAATTCTTATAAATGTATAAACTTGTAGAGAACCCTCAAAGTACGAATTCTACTTTGTTTTAAAGGTTTTTTTATACTTTTTCACATACATCAATTAAGAGCAGAAAGAGCTACCAAGCAAATGACTTTCGACATTAAAAAGTCACAAATGCATAGTACCATCAAATGCACGGTTAGCATGGACTTACAGCAAGTTATAGTGACTCCTACCCTAACTCATGGAGCCATATACTGTTCTCGGCAAATTATAATTTGGACTGAATATTGAAAACTCAATGTTAACATGGTGATGGACATATGATTTTACGGAATGGAAGTATCACAGCTACAGATGAAAATGAGATAGCTTCATGCATTTTTATGATGCTTACTGAGTATTGTCATCTAACATTAAATAAAGACATTTGATGTGTAGCTATAGTTGCTGGGGCCAAAATAAAAATAAAATGTTTTAGTTTTCATGGACATTTTTGACTTTTAAGAAAGTTTTCAAAACTATTGAAGACAAATTTATTATATACAAATTTATTCATGTCTCTCATATGACAGAGACTTCGTTATAATCGAAAAACGTAAACGCGGGACAAATTGTATGGTTCCCGCTAACATAAATTATCTTATTAAAAGTACTTGGGATAACTATTATGGGCTATAACAACAAATACTGCAGATTTTTATGGTTTTGAACTAGCTGCAGAAACATTTTTGAGCACAATGACACTGCAAATATCAAAGGCTCATCATTTAAAATTTAATAGGAAAGAACCTATTATAATTCATATTAAAGAAACGCATAGCTTTACGGAGAATTGGAAAGTTATAAATCTTCTAAAACGAGACAAGACGCTCAATGACATTTCTGGATACTCGTTTCCAAAATTAAATTGTAGAGGGAAAATTATCAAGGAGAAGAAGAAACATCTTTTAACAATGACACCCTAACTTAAAAACGAAAATCACTGAAAATATTTTGATTATATTCTAAACTAAACTAACATGTATGATATTGTTAACACACTAGCTACTTTTATATATTAATATTTTGAAAAATGTTTCAAACTTTTTTATGTATGTCACATTACTAGTTTTTCTATAGATAACATACCAAAGTGCCTATACCAAACGAGGCTAGGAACTTAGACCTTTATTTATGATATAGCGCAAGGCTTATAGAACCTTATTTATCTTTGTTAATAGCCTACCTGAAGATGTTGTAGTACAACGAAACCTAGATGGTAAAGAACTTAAAGAAAGTAGAAATAATACTACATCACGTAACATAGGAAGAAATAAGATACTACAGAAAGAAATATTACTACATCACGTAGAAATAATACTGCATCACGTAGTTTCATTTAATTGTGAACCTTATTTATGTTAATCAAATTGGGATTTAAGTTTTCTTCGGATTGATTAGAAATTGTAAGTTTCTTGTACTAATTAATAAGTTGAGATACTTAATTTCTGTTCCCTAGAAGCTTTCTATTGTAATAATAATAATGTAAATTTTATAATAAAATAAAATTGTTGTGATTATGGTTTATTATTAAAAACATATATTCCCCTATTATCTTTTTCATACTTGAGACTTTTTTATTTCTGGTATTCATGTATAAAAAAGGTATTTATTAATTTTTCATATCTTATTTCATTATTTATACGTCAATATATAACGGTTTATGTGACGGTAAGTATAAACATGGTAAAACCAAAAGCTGCGCGCACATTATACATGACTGGTCCCGACTCACATATGCTTTATTGCTTATATGGATGTACACAAAAGTATAGTTTGCTATTCTCGTAAGTACGAATTGTAAAAGCAGCTAAAAAAATTGTAGAAGGACATCGTAAAAAAACATATCTTTTACCCCAGTACAGACAGAATTCATACAGAAAAATCCTTATTTTTAGGTACCGTACCTCAAAAAAAAAGAACCCTTTAAGGATCACTTCGTTGTCCTTCTGTATTTAAGTCAACACCTTTTTTCTCAGGGACGCATGGAGGTATCATGTAGAAATTAATATCAAATACATAAGTTTATGGTCCTTTAGAGCTGCAAACAAATTTAGTTTTTAAGTCAATGCAATCAAAAAACCTTAAAAACATGGCACGACACTATGTCACATATTTTGAGGCTAGCAAAAACATCAAAACATTTAGAATATTTCCCGTTGACCTAGAATTATGAAATATGACAAAAATCCAAGTCTCTTCGCACGAGTAAAGAAAAAAACCTTAAAATTGTTATTTTTTAGTTATATCATATAACATTTATTTTTAAATATGCGCCTGTGAAAGATGTAGTAGGCAATGTATTTTCGTTCCAAAATATAAATATTAGGCTCCATTAAATGTTTTTAAATGTCTAAATGTGTTCTAAACCCTGCCTGATTTTTTTATAACGTCGATGATATTTGTGGTATCTCTGAATCTGCATACTCAAATATTTCCAAAAATAATTTCCAAAAACGTGATATTTCATGCAATAACTGCTTTCTGAATATATGGAAACTTTTCACATCATAAATGCTATATGACACACAATATTTGTGTCTGATTAATTTTTAATCTGTAAAATATTTGGCTAGTAATTATTTTCGATAAAATATTTGCTTCGTAATTGGTGTTTAATAGATGTAATATGAAATATTTGGTTCCTTATGAAGGCCATTCCTTGAAAAATGAATGCGTTTATCTTAATGTTGTTTATCTAAAAACTAGTATTTACTTTTAGGTAATTGAAAACATATTTGATTATGGATGTGGTCAAAAATATGGGTTATAAGACTAAAATACTGAGAACATTATTTTTATGATCAGTCAGTTAATGCTTTTTTAAAATCTTTGTTCCTCTTACATTCGTAATCTTTGACTTTATTGTTACAAGTGATATTTGTATAATACTTAACAAGGATATTAATATGTTCATGATTTAAAATGTGTTTAAAGTCTTAATATCTGCATTTCCATTGTAGTCTATTAATATTTATAAGCGGGCATAATTAATTTCAGCTGTTTGCCGGGCTCTTCATACTTCTAAATCTGCTACCGTTCATATAGTCAAAACTTGAATACCATTATGCAACAACACTAACTGAAAATCTCTTGCATTAGTTTATTTTCTCAAGATAATTAAAAAAAAACTCTGAAGTTTACTCTGAGTATGAGGATACTGCACACACTTAAGCAAATGTAAAGATTTAATATGTATGTATAGAACCTGTTTTGAACTATTACTTTCACCATATAAGTAAATTATCTACTGTATATTTCACAGACCTAAATCTATTGGGAATTTAAAAAGAAACTGTGAGACTTAGAATAATCGCTCCAGTTCTTCGATAAGTTTTGATATACTTCTTCTTTTCTTGGGGTGCCTTTCCAATGGTTGGCAGTATTGGTCTTGTTCTCGGCAAGGTGAACAAGTTCGGTGGCATTCGTAATCCATGTCCATTCTTAGTTGTTACATAATCATTATTTTTCTTTATGACCAGTTTTTCTTCTCCCAGCAATTTTTCCATCATTAAGAGCTAGTACCTTTCATAAGTGTAAGTTGTTTGATGGTTTGTAAAAGTTTGCGTTTATGGCCAGTCCGTCACAAAACTTCCCAATGGTTACTTCTTGAGTTCAAGGGGTAGATATGACGGTAGTTCAATATTTTGAATTTTCCTCTTACTTTCGTGAGATTTTTCTCAAAAGTCTAGGCCTTGCATCTATATAGACGTAATGACCAGATCCTGTAATGACCAGAGCCCTGGGGAAGAGAAATTCGAAAAGGGTAAAAAATTTTAAGGCTACCACTGCAGAGTACCTTTTTCATCTCTTCATTTCTAGTAATTCTTTCTTTCATAATTTTAGCTGAAATAGTTACGGAACTGTCATATTACCTTACACAAAATAAATCTAAAGAAAAATTGTGCGTTTTTAAATAGCTCTTTTGAATGATACCCCATACGATAATTGAAATTAAAGAAAAGGAATTATTATTTTATATGCTCGCTTCAAAATGTTGATATACTTTATTAAGGACACATAGACCGAGCAACGCATAACTTTTAACAGATACATTTTTTTTATTTTGAAGTTGATGATAAAATGAAGAAATGGAAGGTGTGATTAAATTTCTTCATTGCGATGTAACTCTTAACGAAAATATCGAGATAGAAATTATTTTTCCTTATTTATTTGATACATAAAGAGATGTAAATCCTTGGTAAATACAGTAAATAAATATCAGGGTTCAGGATCAATGACCTGCCTCACTCTACTGCTGGATATATGTCTTTCCAACATGCGTATCATTGGAACTAATTTCCATAATCGCCATGTCGGACCGGCAACTTGCCGATCGCAGTGTGTAGGTTCTTGCCTCAGTGGTGTTGCTCTCCGTCATTGGTTTATAGCGTTTTTTTTAAGCGATTACTAACAATTGCCTACTTGGTACGTAAATATTAACTGTATAATTGTGTTAAATATAATTGTCATTCGTTTCATTAATTTATTATCGTGACCATCAGTAAGTAACATAATTTAATAATAACACATCGCCTAATACATAAATTTATGTATATGTACATTAAACGTGAAGCCAATCGATATATAAAATTCGGTGACTGAGTAGTTTCGAAGTTTTTGTGCTAAGATATGTCTAGACAAAGGGAAAGAAGAATCGTTTTATAAATCTCTTGAATGTTGTATTAGAGAGGAAATTCCGTTTGCAAATGCTGCGTCTTTAGGTAACATAAAGGCGAACAAGCCAAGGAAAATATATTTTCTCAGAATGTCAATCGGTTACATGTAAATCAGGATCGGAGGAGTCATAAATCTTCGGCGCACGTTTAAACGGATAAGGAGACCGCGTAGCAAATGCCTAAATGGGGTGGAGGCTTCTGTGGAGTGAGAGATTTATTTTATTTTATTGAAAGGAAATAATGATAAAAATCGAAATGTATTTTTGCTATTAAATTTTAATTTTCCATTTTTTTTCTGAATGAAATTTCGAAAAGGAACATTTTATTAATTTTATGATTTAATGTAAGTAATAAAATGAAAAGCGAGAAAATAAGCATATCAGATTAAAAAAAACGTAGGTAAACTTCTTTGAGAAAAACTCGAAAAAAAAGCATACAGGAAAATTTCAAGATTATAAGGTAGTTAAAATAAGTCTCACCATTATAATAAAAGTCTTTTGATTTCGTTTCATGTTCGATATTTCAGTAATATTGGTTTTTCAACATATACCTTATCCCTAATAGCGTTACGCGTTACGTCGGTAAAAAAAACATACCGACATAATGCATGAGGGGGCACAAAAAATGTTGAATTCTACAGTCGTTTATATATCTTAAAATTTTTGATCCAGTTCAACTTAAATAATTTTAATTTCTAGTTCTTATTATATATCAGATTAGAACTTATCCGTATCCTTCAAAATGTATCATTATTGCCGATACAATGAGGGCGAACTCTTAAGTTATTTAAAAAAGTTAATATTTCGCCAATGGGCCTTAAGATAAAAAATGCTAAATGACAATTCCAAATTTCAATTTGATGAACATATCTAATGATATAGGTATTTAAAATATTTTTTATATATTTTCCGATCAATTAATTGAGACCTCCATAGTTACACACAATTGGATCTCATCAGTGGCTTTAGCATTGAGTTGCAAAATTTAATTCGGACATATCGCCAATTATGGAAAGTGTGACGCTATGAGAGAAAAATTTATAAGGGTTCCTTGTGTTGTAAGGAGTTCTGTGTTTTAGAGATTTCTCGTATTCATTATTGTTATATTTCCGTAGAACCCCTCATATATTCTTTATAGAATATATGAGGGGTCCTAAGGAAACTTAACTTATTTTGCAATTAATTAAGTCCTCCATAGTTCTACAGAATTCGTAGTTATTTTACAGTGGCTTCAGCACTCAGTTACAAAAGATCATTCACACATATCGTCAATTATCGAAAGTGTGACTTTATAAAAGAAGAATTTATAAGGGTTCCTTTTTTACAAGAAGTTCTGTGTTTTAGAAATTTCTCGTATTCATAATTGTTGTGTGTTTTGAATATATGAAAGGTTCTATAAACACCTAACTTATTTTTACTGGCGACTTCAAAGTCGATTTTCGATTGAAGTGGCAAAAAATCCAAATTTTTTCTAAAAAAATTGCGTGTAATTTTAAGTTTAAAGCAGTCATATCAACTTGGATTGTGTATTTTGGTTGTACTAAATTTCATAGTAACCTATTTAGCAAATAAAATGTCATTAAATAACAAATGTTGAAATATTCAAACAAACCTTTCTATTTATATTATTAATATGGATGGAATTGTCAATTTTTGAAAATTACATTCGCTAAACAAAGAAAGATGTAAAGAGCTATAACTTTTAAGGTATTTTAATAAATATAGGATTTATTAAAAACAAAAACAAAAATTGATTTCCCTCTAGAAAAGAAAAGCAAAAAACTATTTTATAAAATGCATCCTTTAAAAAAATAATAGGACAAGTTTCTGGCTCTTCAGTTAAGTCATTGAATCATATATTATGATGTACTAATTTGTATATTGAACTCTTCTCTTCCACCCCAACTCTATTATTAGCGACTTACTTGCCCTTGTTCCGTTAAGCCAATATCCGCTCTGCAGTGCAACTAATAACGCAGTCGTCTACGTTTGAATGTTCAATGGATTTGACGTACATTCATTTGCGAGTAACTCCTTTTATATGAAGTTTTAATATCAGTGAAAATTAATAGATTAAATTTAAATTAATGCATATGCTTATTTAATAATGTCGCACTTTTTATTTTAACTAATATCATCTTAATTCACTTAAAATTTTCCTACTTTAGTGATTACTGTATTTCATTGATAAGAAAATAAAGTCCGTTTATCGTTTAGTATTATATCACGATATTTATATCACGAAATGAAATATGCTTAGGGTGACAACGAGTTAGCATGCTGATACATCGGTGTTCCAATTTTGGTTCATCGATATTATAATTGGAACACGTGTAAGGTAACAACGTGACATGAAGTTATATAAACGCAAACCACGTGAATTAACGAGCGTTCAGTCGATACGTTTTAACGTTGGTTTCATAACCTCGTTGAGGACTGACACGTGAGTAATGACCGTTTATTTACTTTTTCGGAAAGGCAACGTATTTTTTGAAAATATTTATAAAAGTTTACTCAATCAGTTATTTATTCGTCTCGTATATTGTTACATAATATTTGGCATCGTTTTTTCTAGGTTTATATATAAATGTAAGAAAAAAAAACGGGATTACATTTCGTACTATTGTGAAATCCATACTAGTTACGTTTAAAGCTCTGTTAAGACTTGTTATTACGTTAAAGTCGTAATAAATAAAAAAACAATTTTAATAATAAACTTTTTTAGATATTTTGTGTTCAATTATATAAAATTTTATTTTTATATTTCTAATTTGGATTTATAAAACCGAATTTTAAATAATGTATAAGACCAATTTAAGTAATGTAGCAAATCGTAGTTTCATTAAAATTTCCTTATATTTTACTTTGTCTTATAATTTTTAAAATCGTGAAGTGGAAAGCGATCTTTTATAGATTTTTTTGTATTTATTTAAAGAAAAAATAATTAATACCGCACAGAGCAAATAAGTTTGAGCTAACATTTTGCTTATGATAAATTTTCGTTTTAAAGCTGAGTTTCGGAAAACAATTTTCATTCACCTTCGCTTTTATTCCTCAACATGTTTCCTAAATTGAAAATTTTATTTTTTATACATACAACTCAGATTGTATGTCTCGAGACATTATTTTCAGCAATCATATAAAATTTCGCCTCTTATATCAAATGGTCTCGTATTTGTAAAAAATATACCCCAAGCATATTGCAATATAATTTTTGGTTTTCGGTTAAACAATTTTATAACATGATATTTTGATTTATTACATAGTATTGTTTGATTTATAACTTATCGCGTGTAATATTTAGGTTCATAATTTCCTTCTGAGAGCTGGAAACCCTGACATATCGGTAGACAGCGTTGCCACAACAGTACGTTTCGGTTCGAAGACTTTGCATATAGAGTTCTGGCAGTTTTTTTATTCACCTAAGATTGGCATGACCTATACAAATAGAACATACTGAAGAACCACTAAAACATGTGAAAAATGCATTTTCACTTTTTTTTCATAGTCATCATAGTCATTATATAGTCAGAAATTTCCAATTAAAAACGGAAGTTTTTCAGTCAACACTCCCTTCACTGCTTCATAACGATCTTATTTCAATTAATAATTTCGAAACCAAAACAATTATTAACAAATTATTATTAACACTAACTAGCTTAGCAATAGAGTTGATTTAACTCAACTCAACTCAACGCTCGCTTCCTCACGCCGTAAGTGAGCGCGCCAACTTAATTAAAAACTTAACGAGTGATGGCGTTCGACTTAATTGAACTTCGGCCCCGGCTCTCTGGGAATTAATTAAACGCGAAATCTTATCGCGAGCCCCGCTTTACGAGTGTTCGTAAAGGGACAATTTTACGACTGTTTATCGTTGATCATTTTAGGACTAATATTTAAGATCGTGGTTATTTATTTTATGAGGCGTGGGTTTTGATGAGAAATTTTTGGTGAAATAATAAGTCGTATTTTTTAAATTAAACCTAAGGAAGAAAATTAAAATCGCTCATTATTAAAATTCCACCTGCTAAATAATAAAAGACAACTTTTCAATAATTATAAAAAAATAGGTACGAGATTTCGCTCTTATCACCAACTGCAATCGTCTGCAACTAGAATTAAATACGATAAGACTACTATTTATTCTGCTGACCTAAATTATCCATCGAACTGATTAATGATATATCCGAGATACGTAATAATACAATTGACGTTTTAAAAAGAATGTTTTATCTAAACATTCTGGTTGTGTAGATGTGGAGACGAATATCTATACCCGAAACTGATAAAAACATAATATAGATAGCTTAAACGTAGTCAGAAATCACAGCTAAAATCAAGTATAGATAATAATTAGCATTAAAAGGAAAAAAAAAGTTAGTAGGAATATAAATATATAAAAACAGAAATTAAAATAAGTGGGTGACCAGAATTTATGTGTATAGAAATTATGTATAATTTATTTACGTGATTTTGTAAACAGTTTGTTCTTCTTTGAATCTATTGTTATTACTAACTTATGTTTATTGTTATTGTTTTAATAAATTTTGTTTCAAATTTAAGAAACAAATATGAATTATACAGAAGGGTTGTAAATCGATATGTCTTCCATTAAACAGACATTAACGTATACCAACATAGCTCCAACTGACTGTAGAATTCGACATTTTTTGAGCTCCCTCACGGTCGGTAGCACTGAGTTGAGCTGGTTGGTAGCAGAGCTGGTTGAGTAATTGCAAACTATAATTATATCCAAATACTCAAAGAAACTTATGTTATTTTATTGGATCTTGAAATGAAAATAAAATTAAAAAATTTAAATAGAATAATATATTGTTGAATATAATTGTACTATCATATATTCACATATTAAAGTTTCAAACGGCATTAAGTTAAATTTAACAAAACAAGCAATGCGTCAGTTAGATGTAAAGATAGACAGTGAGTGGTGTGGTATACTCGTACTAATCATTTTTTGACTATTTCTATTTTGATAATCTCAATATTTAGACATCTATATTAAGCAATATTGTAAATTGATCAGGGGTGAAGTCAGTCAAAAAAAAAAAAAAAATATATATATATATATATATATATGTAAAATATATATATATATATATATATATATATATATATATATGTAAAAACTGAAATTAAGATAATATTCGAATTTGATTGTCGTAAAATTAACTTAATATTCTAAATGTTTTAATTACCGCGATCCTTAACAGTATTGCCTTATTCACAATTAAATGAAACTACGTGATGTAGTATTATTTCTACTTTCTTTAATTTCTTTACCACGACCTAGATTTCGTTGTATTACAACATCTTCAGGTGGGATATTAGCAAAGATCGTGGTAAAGAAATTAAAGAAAGTAGAAATAATACTACGTCACGTAGTTTCATTTAATTGTGAATAATGAATTTCTACAAAATTAACGCCAAATATATTCAATAAGTATTGCCTTAATTTTTATAATAATAACCCGTAAATAAAAATCGTAAACTATAAATAAATTTTTATCCCATCAAAATACATTTCAGTTTAATTAATGAAAGTACAAAACGTTCGTAGCAAGAGCCCAACTCGCACTTGGCAAGGGTTTCCAATTTAAATTTTTTAATAAGTGATTAGATCTTCAACTTCAGCTGCCTGTATAAATTTTGAAATATTTATTACATTTATAATAATCTAAACATTTAAGAAAAACTTCACAAATTACATTGTGCTTTTATGTCTTGTTTGATTAAATATAATATAATATACTTATTCTTTTTGTTTGTTTTTTTTGACTATTATATATTTTTTATTTTTCCCAATTTTGATAAATTTCATTGTTTCTTTTTGTCAAATTCTAGTTAGAAGCAGTGGTAATAAGCACCGTCGTTACGGTCCTATTGATTACAAATACAGTTGTCCCGGCAAATAATTTTTAATAAAATAAAGTTCAACTGTTTAAATTTTTTTAAACATCTTATTTTCCCGCAAATACTTCCCCAGATCTCCGCTGTGTGTGCTAAAAATCGTTGCAAAATTCATCATCTTACGACCGCTTTATAAATTTCAATTTAACAATGAAATTGTTCAAATAGTACTATGAGAGTCTAATTTAAATAAAACTGATACCAAATTTCTAAATCTTTTCCAAATGGAGCAAAAATTAGACAAATTAAAATATTACTAAAGTCAGTAAAGTTACGTAGTCTTTAATATGTAAGAACCTGTACATATATAAAATATAAATTACCTTTTATATATTATCACAACTTTGATTAACATGAATTCATCGAAATAATTGGTCTAATAAATAAGAAATAATAATGAATTTAAAGTTAGGTACAAAGCATAAGATCAATGGAAATTAACCTTGTGTTTATCCCAAAAGATAAGCATTTTCCCGAACGACTGAAAAAAAATGTTTTCAAATGGGTTCTGTTCAAATAGGGAAAAATAAGAGAAAGGAGACGCTGATTTTTTTAATTTGTTCGTTCATAAAATTCTTTTCTTTTTTAAATGACAGACGATTTATTACATAACTTAACCAAGCTGTTAACGGTAAACATTTTATTAAATTTATTTAGAATTTATGTAAAAAAAAGTCGATATTGAGAATGATATATTGAGAAAAGTTTCACTTTGTCGTTTAAGATTTAATTATGTGTAAAAATATGTTCAAATTATATAAAACACCAGGAAGTTCATATACCTTAATAAACTGACATTTAATTAAAAAAAAGCAATTCAAAATGTAGGTACTAATAAGTAAAAAATAATTAATTCAAAATGGGTACGTACTTATTCTCAATAAATAACTACTAGTTATTTTTGAAGTCGTTACCAGCACTGTCGAACAAATAAAAAAAAACTATAATTTCGCTTAAATTATCATATAAATTTAAAATCTTCTACTGTACTCCAAATACGAAATAGTCTCATAAAGGGCCAAAAACTTTACCCAAAAATATTTATCAAAATTTTCCATTTCCTTATGTGTGTGGGCGTACTGGCACTGACTTGAAAAATAAGTAACTCATTTATTGCGTTAATTATCATAATTTGAGTTAAATATTTTTTATTCATTGTAACTACTTTTTTTGATATCGGTTTCTTTCTTTAATATTTTATTTAATAATTTTCATGGATTAATATTTTAATAATCATAATACCTAATATTCAATTAATTTATGTATAAGAATATTGCATAATTATTAAATGATAGGACGACCACTAGTATATAGATAATTTCCTCATTGTCTGAAATCATTGGTTATCAACAACAAACAGACGCGAAGCGATGGTGATGGCTACCAGCGGATAGCTTCTATCCGTCGGGTAGTGCTGTTCTCCATATCCGAAGTGCAATCTTAGATTTTGCAAAGTAACAGCTACTAGAAACAAATATTTTGAAGTATGTTTAATTTATTACAACCTGTTAAGGAGGTCCATTGTTCATCTCCAAAGCTCATCATCGGTCCCTGGCTTGGTCGATGGTATAGTTATTTTGCAAATAACAACTGCTATAAACAAATTGCTTTAATCACCTTTGATTTAATTTTTTACTAATATCCATTAAGGAGTTTCATTTTTCATCTCGAGAACTCACCATCAAACCCTGACTTGGTGAGTGGTGTAGTTATTTTGCAAAATAATAACTATCCGTAGCAAATACCTTGAATCGTAGTTAATTTACTATCATTCCTTAACGAGTTCGAACAATGAAACTCGTTTTCGAATTTCCAGAGTTGATTGTCAGGTTTTCGCCCTATTTATATAGAACCACCTTAAAATACTTCCTTTCAAATAAAAGAAGAATATCGAAATCGGTTAACTTGGTAAAAAATTATAGCTAATTATTTTTATAGTAATAATTAAAATATATAAGATTCCGAGAAATTGAGCTCCTCCTTTTTTTGAAATCGGTTAAAAAGTTACTCAGGACTATAATACTATTGTAATTTATAAAGCAAGTTTCCCCAGAATATTAACAATTAAAGAAAATCTTGACGATAATTCACGACGAATATCCTTTCTTTGTAGTTTTAACAATAATTATGGTACATTTTTTTTTCTTAAGTACAATTTTAATTATTTATTCAATAATTAAATATTTTTCGTTAATTTTGTAGAAATTCATTATTCACAATTAAATGAAACTACGTGATGTAGTATTATTTCTATTATCTTTAATTTCTTTACCACTACCTAGGTTTCGTTGTATTACAACATCTTCAGGTGGGATATAAGCAAAGATAATTAGTGGGATATAAGCAAAGATAAGCAAAGATAAAATACGCAAGAACTTGTTTTGGATATTATAAATGAATAATAAAAATTGACAAAATAAAAAAGTATCATAGGAAGTACAAAGATATGCGGAAGAATAATAGAAATGGGGATAATTGATCGCAAAGTTAAAGTTGGGATTAAATTAAACTTCGTTAGTATGAACAGAATTAGTACTATAACAATTTTGTATATAATTAGCTTCGTAAGAAACAAAGCAAAAATGTTTAAATTACACAAAAAAATGGTACACAGTATTTTCTTTCAATGAATACTAACATTAATAAAAATATTTAAAATTTTTAATACATTGCGTAGTACTTCTATTACGGGTGTACATAAAAAGACGATTTTTCCATGACGACATTATATATCAATGTGAAATAGTTATACTAATACAAAAATTAACTAATCACGTGTATTTCAGAAAATGCACCTAGCGGAAAGGGGGCGGTGGTGTTGTTTGGAAATTTTCGTGGCACTTACAATGTAAGATGAAAATAATCCACACATTCATACAAATGACCCTACAATCACCATACTGAACCCATACCTAGGTGTTCATACATAATAGAGGGTCCTTATATCCTTATATACATACATATGCCATACTGAAACTATAAAAAGAAAATAGAGGGTACTTGGTACCCACACCATATACGAAATTATAAAAAGAAAATAGAGCGTCTCATTTCCTCATTGAACATTATAGCATAAATATATTTAAATATTGACAATTGTTTTCTTAAATTAATATGTTTTAAAGCGCATTAATATATTTTATCACTACGTTAAATTGCAACTTTTATATCAAATTCATTCTTAGAAACATGGTAATGAAATACAGAGGAAGACGTGATGTGAAATTTTCTTTTCATTATGTATGAAACTCTAAAAAAAGTATCTACAATTTGAGATAAATTATGAGATAATGGTAACATTTTTGGCGTAAAACTGATAATGATCGTTCACAAATAAAACTGATAATGATATTTCACAAATTTGTTCTTAGAAATATGGCAATGAAATACGGAGGAAGATGTGATGTGAAATTTTCTTTCCATTATGTATGAAACTCTAAAAAAAGTATCTGCAGTTTGAGATAAATTATGAGATAATGGTAACATTTTTGGCGTAAAACTGATAATGATCGTTCACAAATCACATCTATAAACAATTTTTACATATACATACTAAAATAATCGACAAAAAAAACTTTACCCAAAAATATTAATGAATTTGGAGAGTTTTTGCAATATCGATTTTAATGTATAAAGAACATGAAAGAATTAAGAATAGTTCCTTAAAATAATTTATTATAATTGAATTCAAACATTTTCAATGAATTCCCTATTCCTACCTTTATCTATATTGTCTGGTCTTTCTAGACCACTATTTTAATGATTTATATTTCACGAGAATCTAAAGATGAAAAGTCTAGCAAGGCTGACGAGAGCGCGACACCAATGCGAATTTTAATTATCCGCTGGCGACCATAAAATTTTGCGTCCCCTGTGCAGTTATTAATAACAGCATTCTAGGTTTTATTTCAGCACTAAATAATTCTGCAAGTTACAAAGACGTGCGTACAGCTTTATATTGAAAAAGGGATAAAAGTGAGTGTGAGAATTAGGGATTTGTAGAAGTAACAGTTTGCACTTTACATTCTTTTGACTCGTTTCTATTGTGATATTTTATTTGTTTCAAAAGCAATTCTCACTTTATTTAACGCACTAATATTTTCTTCTGTACTCTTTATAATCGATTAGTGGCTCTCCTGTAAATAGCATTCTCTCAATCCAATAATTAAACGATGATAAAAACTATACCGAAAAAACAATAAAATGAATGAAACATATATTTCGTTTAATTACGATAAAAAAGTAGAATTAACTGAAATTTATTGAAGACTTTATTGAAGTTTAAAAATTTTGATACAAAATATGAATAGAATGTATGTTTTAATTTAACTAATAACATTAATATTAACTAATTTTTCTTATTTTATATATACTAAATTTTGTAATTAATTATGTTTAAGCTGGGTTTTAACTATACAATACAATTTGTGTTTCCTTCCAAATCTTAATGGTTTTAATACAATATTGTCCAAATAAGGATGTTCAGAAAAAATATCGTTGTGCAATTGGTAAAATCGAGTTATAGGGTCATAAAAAGACATATTTTTAACCGCTTGCAAAAAGCGCAGCAGGTTCTCAAATTGTCGAAATATTTATTTGTTTTATTTGTATGTTCAGCGATAACTTTTTACTGAGAGGACCGATTTTGATAGTTCTTTTTTATTTGAAATAGGGTATTCTAGAAATAATCACAAATTAATAATGATGTGATGATAAAGCACAGAAATAAACGATGGAACTTCTTAATAAATGGCAGTAAATCAACTCTGATTCAAGATATTTGCTAAAAAGATGTTATAATTTTGTAAAGTAACTACACCGTTACCAGGTCAGGGTTTGATGATGTATTCCGAAGATGAACTATGAAACTCCTTTTCGAATGTTAGTAATTCAAGACATTTGCTACTGATAGGTTATATTTTAGAAAATAACTGCACCATCGATAAGGTGGTAGTAATAAATCAATCGCGATTCAATATATTTGATACTGGTTAGTTGTTACTTTAGCTATTACTTTGCAAAATCTGATATGGGATTTCAGATATGAAGAAAAGAACTCTTCAAACGGTAGTTACTATACAAAATCGTATATTATACTTCGAATATGGAGAGCGAAACTATTCAACGGTTAAGAGCTGACCACTTGCGCCTGCCACTGTCGCTTCATTTCTGTATATTGTTGATAACAAACGTTAGAAAAAGAGGAAGTTATCTATATGCTAGCTTTTGTTAGTATTTCAGATTCAAAAAGGGTTCATACATATAATACAAAATTTTACATTTGTTTAAGTTGATCGGCGGTGATGGAACTGATTTCAAAAAGTTATTTATGGCCAATATATAGGTTTCTATATTGAGTTAATTATTTTTCACTTTTTCCTGAAGTAGGTTATTTAAAAGATATTTTCTTATCATAAAATAAGAGTACAAATAATCCCGGTGAAAATTTCTGGGACCCGAGTCGGGTGTTGAAATCGAGTTAAGAGAGCATAGAGCGAGATCCGACACTTATTTCTTCAAAAACGTCTTTTGTAATTTTTCAATTCTCCTACTGTGTGATTTGTAGTATGAAGACCAAATAAGTGACGTATATTCAAGGATATGCTAATTAGTGAACGATATAAATATGTAAAAGTGCGATAGTTTTTAAATACCTTAATAGAACGAGAGGTGAATCTTAAAAGTAAGATACATTTATGAAAAGAATGATCATAGTGAGAACGGAATATAAATTTTTCATCAAAGAAAATTCTGAGATTGCTGATGACAGATTTACGTTGTAGTGTTGAGCTGCTCAATATGTAGCTAAAAAGAGTTATTTTTCACAGTAGTAAAGAAACTAATAAATATAGATATTAAAAGCATGTTTCTGATAGCAGTTGTCTACATTCAGAAACATGATTTTAAATGCGCATAGCTCGGCTATTGCAAATATATTTTCATGCAAGTTTAGAAACTTTTAACATCATTAACAGTGGTGTATATTTCAAGATCATCTGTAAAGTGTAAATAGGGACATGTAAGTAATTGTATCAGGTTATTAATGAACATTATAAAGAGGAGGAATCCCCAATGCGGGCCTTGTGGTACCCCGGACACTGTTACGAGTGCAGAAATATGACCTTTGATACTCACAATTCGCCTCCCGTTATTCAGGTGAGATCCAAATCACCTCAATTAATTCATATGAATACCATAACCATCGAGTTTTGTGCAGAAAATCGAATGATTAACCTTGTCAAAGGATATGGAAAATTCTGTAAAAATGGTTTCTATTTCTATACTTTTTGGGAAAACGTCACAAAAATAGTTTCTATACTCTAATAAATTACTTACTTTTGCCTTTTTTGAAATAAAACCACGTTGATTGTTTTTGAAACAAAATCATGTATACATAAATTTCATGTACTTTACAAAGGTATATAAAACAATATTTTCCAAAAAAAATTGAATCGATTACAAAATTTGTCCCATTGGACAAGAATAGAGTTCCATCCCATAGCGGATAAAAAAATAAATTATGTGATATAAATGTTTTACTAGAAATTTTATCCATTTAACTGAAAGTCGATACAAAAAAAGTTGGAAGTCGTAAAGAGTAAAAAGTTGTAAGACAATCACATGTCATATACCATCAGGAATATGAGAAATCTTATGTTATTTCTCTAAAGAAAAACATCTGTTATTAACGTTGAGTGCCTCTGATAAAAATGGGAAATTAAAATATAAAAATGAAAATTATGTTTCATAATTGAATCGTATAGAAGCAAAACAGCGATATCCGGGTAGGACAAAAAAAGGGTAGATATTTTTAGATACACTTACTTACTTATTACTATTGTGAACTGTTAAAGTTTAAACATACTTCACATTTATTTCGATACGAGACAACGCCACAATGTACATTTTTATAGTATATAAAAATAATATATATTTTATATTGCTTGTTGTTCTATGTGATTTGTCACTATTTCCAAAATAGCGAAAAAAAAAGATTTATGTTGCCTTTTTTAAAATTAATATGGCTCCATTAATTGAGGTTGGAATAGAATGAACTTTAAAGTAAAGATTAAAGAACATTAGATATTTATCCTTTGTGGGCTAAATATCTCTTTTTGCGATTATTAAGCAACTTTTTTAAAAATGTTTGCATCTGCATGCTTTGTGAGAATATATTTTATTTTTAAATACGTAAGAATATATTAATAAAAACATATATTTAATTTTTTATTTAGAATATATTTTAAAGCATTAATTTAGACAAAAATAGTGCTGTTGATTATTTAACTTTACGGAGTCCGAATTAAACTTTTCTGGTGGCTAGATAAGTTTGTATATTTAAATCGACTTTGTAACATAGACGAGAAATGATAAGATCGAAAATATCCATCGCTCGCTCTTTGGATAAAGTAGAAAAGGAACGGAGTGAAGCGGGAAGGAGGGACTTGGAAGGAGGGACTTGGAAGGATGGGGGGAGATGGGATTTTGGGAGGGGTGGAAGAGGAGGGATAATGGATACATGGTAAAAGGTTAAGCTTCCTTCCTTTTTCACATTCCACACAGAATCTTGTCATTCTCTCCTCGATTTAATTATCATGTCAAATACTAAATTTTGTTCTGCCTATAATCAACTTACTGCCCCAGGCTTTTCTCATCATGATCTCATTTATATCTCACTTTCTATTATGACTCCAAAGCCTTCATCTAAAATAATATATCGTCGCAATTTTATCCGAAAGACAGGTCATTTTTGCTTGAGGATGCACGGTATGTTAATTTGGGAGCGATCGCATGTTTAAATAATGTGGATGATATGGTGCAGAATTTCACCACTGAAATTAGTAGCTTAATGAATAAACATGCACCATTAACACGAATAAAATTAAGAGAAAAGCCGCTCCCTGGTTCAATGATTCCATTAAGTACTTTATGCTGAAATATAATAGGGCCAAATCTAAACATAAGAGGGATCCCACGCCCCTTCGCTGGGAAGCGTGTAGATTACTGAGAAATAAGGTATCGCAAATGTGCAGAAATGTAAAAAAATATTATATTAGCAAAAAGATCAACGAATGTACGTCTTCCAGTATTTGGAAATTTCTAGGTACTTTGGGTATTGGCGAACAACATGGGACAACGCAATATCCTGTCAATATTAATGATCTCAACATTTTCTTTGCAACTTCACCTGTTATCTTAGATGTTGCAATGAAGTTGGAAACTCTGAACAATCTATCGCATACATCGCTCCGTGATAATTCCTTTATTATTTCGAAAATTTCAGAATCAGAAATCAAAAAGAATCTTCTCGGAATTAAATCGAAATCCGCTGGCTGTGACGGTCTAAGTATAGATGTTTTTGCTCCTATCATTGACATTATAGCACATATAAAAAAAATCGCAGGCTATTATTATCAGTAGTCAGCAAGTGTTATCAAAAATATCCATATCTGAGTTGCCAGAACTATTTATTAACGGTTATGCTATTCCTTTTATTTCAACTGTAAAAGATCTTGGCCTTCTAGTTGACCAACATCTCACATGGCATTCTCAAGTAAATGATGTTAGTCGTAAGATTTTCTACAAAATACAATCTGTCAAAAGGCTTAAACATTTTCTTCCACTGCGAACTAAAATACAAATTTGTCAAACTACACTTCTGTCTATTTTTGGTTATGGAGATGTGTGCTATTCTAATCTAAATGAACATTTACTTAATAAATTAGGACGACTTCAAAACCGGTGTATTTGATACATTTTCGGTTTTAAAAAATTTTACCATAGGTCCAAGTATTGTTCTTGTCTTAAATGTTTAAAGATTCGTGATCGAAGCAACTTTCATCTTCTGTGTTTTGTATATAATATCCACAATAATCTTGTTACACCTACATACCATTAATCTAGATTCCTACACCTATCATCCCATGACCTTGAACTACGTACCAAAAATAAGTATACATCTCAACATGGAACGGAATTTGATGGTGAGTCCTTCCCCATATATTCTACTCGATTGTGGAATGAACTGACTACAAATATACAAAGTGCGCCCTCGTCATCTGTATTCAAAAGTCGTCTGAAAATACATTATCTATCATAGTTTGGAAGATTCTTATTCCTTCCATTATAACCCATCCTTGTTCTTCCCACTCCTAAAGTATCGTTTTGCTCTGGTTTTTATTTAATATTATTTTATTACCACGTAATATTATACATTTTATTTTTTAAATAGAATTAATTAATGTTTAAAAATCATTTACAGTCTGCCACAACACTTGTCCAATTCGTTGTGGTTGGCTGTAAGAGATCGCCCTCCTAGCAATAAATCTGCACTGTATATTTAGTTTTCTATGCTTTCAGAAATAAATAAATAAAAGGGGGAGTCAGGAGACTGGGGCAACAGAGAGAGTAAGGACGACAGAATTAGCGATAGCAAGATAGGATTAATCGGTGAAGAATGGAAAAAAGAATAGATTCAGCGGGAAAAATGGGAGCAATAGGGATAGCGAACTATGGGAGAAAATAGAGATGTTGAGGGGACAGACAGAGAGAGAGAGAGAGAGAGAGAGAGGGAGAGATAGAGAGAAATAAAGAGAGTGAGTAGGGAGAAAAGAGATGGAAGAAATTATAGAAATAAAGATGAGAGAGGGATAAGAATAAAAGACAGATTTTCTAAGAATATCGATAGAAAAATATGTAAACTAAACTGGTGTCACTTTTACGCACCCTTATTTTATTCAACATATGTTCAGGTCACAGACAAAGTATATTCCTTTTCTCTATCAGCCTTTATCCTTCAGAATAGTATGATTGGACTGGCAAAAATACATCTTATTTCAATATTGTATTCTAAAAAGTTAGAATTATGTGTAATTTTTCAAAGCTTCGCTCTTTGGCATTTCAATTAATTAGGGTAATTTTACTAAAGATGATCCCTTAGTAAATCTTTAGTAATTTTCATCATGAAAGTTTTAAAATGTGACGTGAATATAAATTTGTATATATAGTAAAAATTTAATGCCTTTTATTCTTCACAGGTTTTTGTGCTGGTGTGTAGTTTTTTACCATTTCCTTTTTATTTGTGTAGAATCAAATAAAAGGTATGCAGTGTCCACACACGACAACCAAGTAACACTTTTTCATATATATATTATTTATTATTCTGAAAGTAGAAAGTGAATATTATGGTAATTATTTAGAAAAAACAAAAAATTATTTTACAGAAAATGTGTTTACATGAAAAATATTCATGTAACTCTTTGTTTGATGAAAGCCTTTTTGGAAAGGATCCCAATATTTTTTAAACAAAACAATGAATATGTACTGAAACTGGGAGTATGATGAAATCTAAAGGAAATTAATTTAAATGGCAGTATTCTCTTCACTGTCGGATTTTGTCGTTAAAATTATTCATAGCTCATACTGCTCACTCCTAATGTCTTTCTCTCTTCATTTTTATCCAATTTTCAAACCTACGAACTTATGCTATACGTCGAAAAAAATTCCATTCAAACGCAACCGCTTTTTTATTTCTGGATAAGAAACATTACGCGTAATTTTTTATTTCAACGTATTTTGAAGTCCATTACAGAAGTTATAACCAAATATGATTTCAACATTTAACAGAAAGAAGTAGGAAATCGAATTAAATCGTATCAGGGATTAACTTGTGCCGAAAAGTATTTTAATTAACTCAATTATTTCTTAATCATAAATGGTTAAATTTATTAAGAAGAAAACCAATATTTTCACATCTACCTAAATACGCAGAGAAAATTCAAAATATACGAAAATCAAGGAGCTATATTTTAATGAAATTCACCAAACTTCTTGAAACAAAATCCTCTAGCGAACCTGCCGAATAGCACCGCTGAACACTAACGACAAAATAAGTTGTATCGAAATGGTCAATAAGTCATTAGCCAACAAAATTGGCATAAATCCCAAAGGAGGGAAGCAACCTGCCTTGATCTAGGCATAATTACCTTTTTACTACGCACGTATGCTTTCTGCGTTTAGATGCCGTGTTTCCGCCGATCTCTAAATCGTGTTTAGTACGGTAGGGGATGAATTTATCAGCCAGCTTATCATTCCCTTCTTTGTTTTATGTGGCAGTTCGGGCTACGTGATAAATTGCATCGTATCTAAGGGTGGGTTTTGTTAAATGTAACCACATTTAATTGGGTATTTAACGGAAACTTGTTGATTGAGGAAGATGGCGAAAGATGCGGCGCGATCACAATGTATATGACTTTTCCTAAAAAAAAGGGAATAAGCAAATTAGCTGCTGTATATTCGTTATTCACCAAATGAGAATAATTAAGTTATATGACTAAGGTATTTCTGCGATATTAATCCCAACGAACATCATCAAAATGATAATCTCAAAAGTAAACTCTACCTACAGAAAAAGCTAAAAATATTTCACATTTCTTTTATAAGAGGGAATTAAAATTTTGCATTACGTTTTTATTGACTTTTTGAAGTAAAACTTATTATATTTAAAACTGCTACTGTGGCTTATCCATAAACAAAAATATAAATATCGTTTGAGATATTTTTGAAAATGTTTGATATCAGCGATTTGCCTATAAGTGATGTTAGTGCACGTGTGATAGTTTTTGTCAGATTTCGTCATGAAAGGGCTTAAATCAGTAATATTTTTGCCAACTGCATTTCTATTATTAGGTATTTCTATTATTAAGATTACACAAAAAAATAGAAGTGAAAAAAAGGAAATATTGTATAGTCTATTGTAAACAATAAGCTATGAGCTATCATATCGTACATTTTGTGTGAATATATGTAATATTTTTGGCGCGAACCCCTAAAAACAAACACACAAGTCTAAACAATTATAATTTTTTTTTGAAATATCATTAAAATATTAGCATTCTACTTTCTTACCATTTAGAAAGCCTCAGGAAAATATTGATAGAACAAGTTATAATATTTAAATATCTAATTTCATATCTCATTAACTGACACTATTGACACAAACCCCAAAGAGAGTCTACATTAATCTTCAGTCCTTTGCCTACTGTTGCAAGTTGGCGCATGTGATTCCATTTTGGCATTTTCTGCATTGTAGTAAGAATGTTTAGGATGGAGTTATAATCCCTCTTTCTTTCCTTACCTTATTTAATACGTCTAATGAGCCGACATACTTAATCTTATTGTAACTCGGAGTATTGGCACCGATTTCTTTGAACATATTTCCATGAGTATTAGCTCAGATTTCCTTGATCATATTACATCATTGTTAGTTAATTGTTGAATCTAATAGACTGGCAAACAGGGTTCCAATTGTAAAGCAAACCCGTCTTATAATTTTTTCTTATAGTTTATTTTGAGATGAAATCAACTTTATAATAAAATTTCCTTGGGAATCTAAAGAGGAAAAATAGAAAGTATGGTCGAATTCTGAAATTTAAAGTCTTACTATGCCAATGTATTTTCAGCCTTAACCAATAACCCACTTTGAAACCAAATTACTTTTCTTTAATTGTTTAAAAATGTTTACTGTCTATCGAAGATCTAATCATTTATATCCTTCGATTAAGATATTATTACACCATGTGGATTTGACCGTACGACCTTAAATTAATTTTCATATACCAAAAAGTATTCCTCTATCCTACATCTTGAATCAAACAACGAAATTCAGTATATTTGTTACAGGAAGAGTATTAATTTGTTTGTAATTTCAAAGATGTCGTATGTAATTTCATATTCATAAAGATTGCATTTGGTGTTAACGTCTTATTTATATTAGAATGGTATTTAATTTGTTTGAAAAAAAAATTGTTGGCCTTATGCATTATTTCGCTATTTTAGAGTATTTATTACAACTATTACTAACTAGGTTTCCATTTAATGTCGAACGGCCAAATCCACATTGTATAAAAGTAAGAATGATTTCAAATCCCTTTGCATAGTTAGAAGATTTCTGAAAAGATACGGGATGACGATAATTCAAAAAAAGTAGTGTAACATGAGTGAAACTACTCCTTCAGTAATTACAACTACTATTTTAATTTATATTTATATTGTACTTATTTATTATGGAGTAGTGAATAACATAACATTTTTGGATTGTTTTAAAAGCAAAATTTATTTTCTCACGGCGTTATAATTTATAACATTTTTAACGTTTAAGTTAATTCTTTTGCTTCAAATGTAAAAGATAATAAATGACTCAAGTTAATGATGTTAGTTGTAAGCTTTTGTTCAAAACACACTTTCCCAAATGGCTTTCGAATTTCCTTCCATTTCACATTAAAGTACATATTTATCAAACTTTACTTTTGCTCATTCTTGATTACCAAGACGTGTGTTATTCTAATCTAAATGGATATTTGCTCAATAAATTCGAACGACTTTAAAACCTGTGTATTAAACACATTTGTGGACCAAAACAATTAAGCGTATATTCGAGCATTGATCACGACTTTAAATGGTTATAAGTTCATTTTCCTGATCCAAAGTTCTAAAATCTTTATACCTCAGATCTATATTCTAATACCTATTATACAGGGATCTTGCATAACGACGTAAAAACAAATATATCATTCTAAGCCCTCAGCATAAAACTGAATTCTATGGAGAATTCTTCACTCTATGTTCTACTATATTCACTCTATATTCTACTAAATTGACCACTAATATACAAATTGCGCGCTCGTTGTCTGTGTTAAAAAGTCGTGTGAAATCACGATATTTATAATAATTATGGGCATATGGTTATCCTTTTTATAACCCATAGTTACCCCTCCCTCCCCCTAAATTGTCATTTTGCTTTTGTTTTTACTTATTCTTATTTTATTACCTTACGTTTTTATTTACTTTATGTAGTAAGTATAATTAATTAGGGTTAAAAATCACTTGCAGTCTGCCACATCACTTTTTGTCCTCATTTAATTAACAGATTGATCTTGTAGCCATAAACCTGCCACTATATACTTAGTTTTCAAATCATATGGTATAATTTGATAAAGAAATGAAAAATAAACAATTTTAGGTATAATCACCTTTTAATATAGCTTTTGTTTTTTAATTTATTTACTTATTTATTATAATTTAAATTTGCTATTGAAAAATGACATGCATCTCCGTCCACTAGTACGTATGACATACGGTACGATTACCAATTCTCGAATTATTTTAGCAGCTTTGTTGTTGGTTAATTATCAGAATAGAATCATATTTATTTTCAATGGGCTGTATTGTTTTTAAAATCTACACTTATACATATATATATATATATATATATATATATATATATATATATATATATATATATATATAAACATAAGAAAAAACGCGAGGTGTACAGTTTTGGTTAAATAAAGATTTTTGATATCCGTAATATAATACATTTACAAAATTGAAACAATTTACATAAAAGTTTTAATGTTAATGCGCCATGGAAAATTGTTGATAATAATATAGATTTTTCGACAATATTTTAATGTTTCTATCACACGGTTATCTTATCATTATAATTTTTTTTTTCAGAACAGTAATTTAAGAATAAATTACCGATTTTAGAATTCCACACACTTTTTCCGTTAAAACATTTTTCGTTAAAACGTTCATTCAAATTTCCCACGGTTTTCCATCTCATCTCTACATGTTCGTATTTTAATTACTGCTTTTCTCTAAACCCATTAGAGGTAGAATTAGAGGCAGGAACTGTTAAGGATAGAGTTAGAAATTTTAGAAGGCTTTACGTAAAGATTGCGAAAATGTTTTTGTAGTCATTCAGATAAAAGTATTTTGTAGACATAGACATGTTAAAATGTTCACGTCATTCTTTTTCTCGCTGTTTGATCCCTAAAATTTACAAAAATAAATTATTTAGAAACAATGTTATCGAAACTTTGTGTAAAATTTACTATAAAACATTGATATGTTGGCGATAAATCACGCCTGCCGGAGAAATGATAGCCAATAATAATATCAAAATTTTGTGAATATTTTAATGGATAAACCATGTAACCTTAAAGTTTTATAAGAGTACTCAGTGTTCCTATTAAACTATTTATAAATATGCACAGACCAGATAATTATTACACGATAGTACTTCTCTCGTGCTCAACGTCTATCAATATCTCACGTCTAATAGAGGATCACGTACCAAAATTATGTTTTAGTCTCAAGTATATGACGTATTTCGATTGCTAAAAAGCTTTCCATCTTGTGATAATGCCTTTCAACTGAAATGGCGTAGATAAAACAGTTTTTACGATGAATCTTTTTTCGTTTTCTTTTCTTTAGCAAGTAAAACCCGACACATAACGAATAAAAAGACATATGGATGTAATATTTCATACGATGGGAATTTAAGTCGAAATTCAATATTAAGCCTCTTTCCTTTTATGCCATTAAAGTGTGATTGAAATACAAATATATTTTGTATTTAAATTGTTGGCCTTATTTTAAATTACCCTATTATTTAAGACCATTTACTACTAATAATTGTAATCAATGGTAATTTTAAATGAAATTTTTTATTTTTAGTTCACACTACAAAACATGAATGAATAAAAAAATTATAAAATAAAACCATTAACCGTTAAACTGTATTAAATGTTATTTAAAAAAATTATTTAAATTTTTCGTAAATAGAAAACTTAACAATATTGAATAATATCTTATTCATTAAACACATTTATGATATTCGAATCTAATTAGACTTATTTCATTTTGTCAAATCAAACGTTTATTAAGCTGGTTAAAAATAAGTCATGTGTACACGACGTGTAGTTACTTTATTATACTTCCCTAATATTCATCTTCTCGCTGCATAACTTATCGTCTTTTTTTCCATATACCCTTATATATTTTACATTTACAAGCGACATCACCTCATATTTACATCTACAGTACATCTACAAGAGTAGGTATAATTTCAATTTTTTAAATTCTAAAATTAAATGATATTATATACCAAAAATATTGTGATATCTAATTGAACCCAGCCCAAGGCAACGACTATCGACGACTCCAAATTGAACCTTTATCGTAGTTGTACGACGATTTCAACGTGATAGAATTTTACTCAAACAGGTTGGACCGAAAACAGATTTTGAGATAAATGTACAGCCCACATTTATAAAAGAAAAAACAATCTCATAATATTGGCTGTATCTTTAGAGATATATAAATAGATATTTACATCGTTAAATAAGCTAAAGCTTTTTTAACAAAAATGTTTTCGTGGTTAATTTTTTAACAGCAAACAGTTTATAATATTTTTTTATAATAGTAAGCAATATTTATAGATTAACTTTAATCTAATTGTCATGCATACATATATATATATATATATATATATATATATATATATATATATATATATATATATATATATATATATATATATTTATGTACATATATACACATACATATGCAATTTGAAAAATATTTTCCCATGAGTATGGTTTAGGCTTAATTTGTTCAATGTAGAAACGATTACTATACATAACATTTAAAGTAAATGGATTATTACGAGATTAAAACATTCCTTATCACGAAAAAAGAAAAATTAAAATAAAAATATTTCCGGAGGCGGTTTTGATTTGGTCTTTCTTTTGTGAAATTACATTTTTAAATTTAAAAGCAGGAATGTTTTTCAATATGATTACAAACAAGGCTATATTGTGTATAAACCATATGTACCAAACTTACGTACACGTATAAAAGTAAAGAAACTGTGTAAAACGTTATACGACTTTCATCAATAGAAATCTACACATCAATTATTCTCAATCAAATCAAATATACGCGAAATTCGAAATAAAATGGTTCAAACATCGATCTTTCCTCAATACCTTTCCAAACATATCACAAAACTTTATTTACCTTCTTATTACTACATAACATTCCAATAAACCCGTTTCCGCCCACATCACCTGAAAATTTCCCAGTGAAAATTTCGCATGAGCTTCGGCTCGACCGAAGCTTTTAGCCGCCAGTCTCAGTCGAGTGACGTACAACAAGGTAGCTTTATCGGGGGCATGAATTCGCAAACGCGTCACAGTGTCACGTGCGATATACCTACGTGCGAATGCTAATTGGATTTGCTCTACGGGTCGCAAGCGAGCCATTATTATTTGGCTACATTTCATTATATTACCGAGATCCTTGCATTTGATGCAGTATAATGTTTGACGGAAGATGCTGGATAATTACGAAAAATATGAGAGACACATTTGCTTCGTAAGCTTTGTTTACAATATATTAACTTATAAATTTATATACATGTTACTTTTTTATTTGGATAGATTAGATTGAAAAATTAATTATGATGTTATCTCGTAATAATTAAGAAATGTCTTCATTTAATTTAATGATATTCTAATAAATTTATCTGTTTTTTCGCTTAACTGAATTTAATATTACTATCAAATAATTGATTTCATTTGATTTTTCTCATTTAGGTTTTCAAATCAACAAATTTTTATTTCTTTTTTTATAGACAGAGGTAAAATTTATGACTTACCAATAATTATGGCAGTGAAGCAATAATTTAATGTTACAAGAAATGAAACAATAAAAACCTAAAAGGAAGGTGGAAATATTAAACATTTTCATACCGGTATTCGATGTGGAATTTTGTCGGAGTTATAGACTTTTAGGCACAAAATATTTTATGTTGCTGTTGAATATTGGATAGGTGTAACAAATAAACGAATTTGCGAGGTTTTGAGTTTTAAATTCACAGAACTAAACATAATTTTCGCAAAATATTATATATATATATATATATATATATATATATATATATACATATATATGTATATGTATATTTACTAATCATTCATGGTCAGCTAAGTTTAAACGTTAATTCACACTGAATTTCTTCTTCAGTCCTTTGAATCTTCGTCTATTAAATTTATTTGGTATATTTTTCTAGATTTTCCGATTTTTACAATCGGTCCAGTGAACTAAAACGAAACTGGATTTACAATTTATGTTAAAAATAGAACAAGGCTCATAATATGAGTTCGCGGAAAGGATTGTATGTGAAGGCGACTGATGAAATCTTTTCTCTACTCTTTCCTTAATAGAATAAAGGAGTACTTTAAAAAAACTTTATTTATTTCAATACAATAGGTATATCAATACAGTAGGTACATAATATAATTAATTTTTTATCTTATTCTATGAATTGAAAATTAATAACCTGCCTTTTCACTTCTTTTTGTTGTTTATTGTAATAAATATATTTACGTTTTTTAAGGAAATAATAGTTTGAATAATCTCACTATACAGAAAGCGAATCCAAGGAACATTTTTCCATAAAATCTTAGTTGGGCTAATTTTGCAGTAGCTCTGTAAGGTGAGTGTTTATCGGGTTATTTTAACGAACACATTTAAGCGAGAAATGTTGAAAATCTTATTGAAATTTGAAATTATTTAAATGTCCCATTTTATAAATTAGAAATATATATATTGGTTAATAGTATTTAACTACTACAAAGAGTTGCAAACGACATGAACTCCCATAACATACGTCCATAAAATTCTATTGAATATACAATAACTTTTGAAATAAAAAGTGGTCATTCGAATAATACATTCGAAAGAAGCGTATAAATTTAATAGAGTTGAGGTTGGAGTATATGAACTGTGTTGCCTACTGTTTATTGATCATTTGAATCACCATTAGACCTTTTGGTAAAATGAAAAATTTAAAAATTATTTGGTTTACAATATGGTTATGCACAATTAAATGAAACTACGTGATGAAGTATTATTTATACTTTCTTTAATTTCTTTACCATGACATAGGTTTCGTTGTATTACGACATCTTCAGGTGGGATATTAGCAAAGATCTTTGCTAATATCCCACCTGAAGATGTTGTAATACAACCAAACCTAGGTCGTGGTAAAGAAATTAAAGAAAATAGAAATAATACTACATCACGTAGTTTCATTTAATTGTAAATAATGAATTTCTACAGAATTAACGCCAAATATATTCAATATGGTTCTGGTTATATATTTATATAAAAATTAAAACAAGAGAAAATGTCATTCCTTATTAGTTACTCAATAATTTTTTTTCATTTTCTCTCCTAATACTAAAATTTTCTTCTTATTTTTTAAGCAGATATTAAATTAGGTAATAATATTATAGCTTAGTCTAGTGTTATTTTTTCAAGTTGATAATTAATAATTCATCAAAATCTTCAAAAATAGTATTGCTTATAGCGAAATTTAATGAACATAATTTAAGAAGTCGCAATTAGTCCAAGGTTAATTACATGCAAATTATCGTCTTCCTGAGTTATTTTTCTGTCTCCTTGTATGTATCTCAAAAATTAATCGATAAGTGTAAAAAATAAGAAAATATTTTGTTTCCTTGGCACTCCTTAATTTAGAACCTATATGTATGATTTAACGAATAAAAAATTAGAAACCCACAGGGTAGGAAGGGAATATTAAGACTTTTTAAATGTTTTCTGCACTTTTGTTATTGCTGGAGGCTCGGGTAAGAGAAGGATACTGGAAAAGTATTAACCGCCATTTTCATTTAGAAAAATTGGTAACAAGACAAAGCCATTCTTATTTCTATACAAAGATGTATTTTCCATTTGAAATCACGCGTTAGTATAAATAAAAAGTTCAGTCCTATACATAAAGTACAATTAGCGTTCGGAACAGATCGCGCCTACATAGACTAGATTAAATTTGAGAAACGATATCTTGAAACTATATTATTCTCATAATATTAGGAAATATCACATTTTTAGTAAACATGGTAAAGCCTCAATTGAATGTCAATTACTGTTATAGTCATAATGTGTCAAATAAAAAATAATCCAAATAATTAAACCTTACAAATTAACTCGGTACTGAGTCCAAGAGTCATTGACCTAACAGAGCAAGTGCACAAAAAAATATTCAACATGCGAGGCAGTGACGAAGGTAGACGCACATGCTACTCATAAGTTCTCAACTTTTAAACAGCGCCGAGTTCACAGCCCGCAACGGTAACAACGTTAGACTCACTCCGCTCTGGCCTTTGAATATTAAATGAGACAATTATTGTACCGGGCTGTGCTCCGTACTTTGTCTGGATAGTTCGGAAACTCGAATTTTGATCGGGTTAAACCAGGTATATGTGACAAAGGCCGTATACTTAAGAAAATGTTATGAGGAAACTTTTTCAGTAGTGCAAATGGTTAAAAGTTTTGGTATCTTAGTAGACAGATTCCTAATGAAATTAATACACATCTAGATGTTTAACTGATTTAGTAAACTAGATTTGTATAGAGATCAATGTGTCCGGAATAAATTTTTAATGAAATTCGTTGGATGAGTAAGTTTTTGATAAGTAAAACTTTGGTCTTCGGTTTCAGAAAAATGAAAGGCTTTTTTTGATATCAAAAATAAGTGCACATTTCACTCGGGCTATTTACGTATGTAGGTAAGCATTATTTTAAATATTATATTTTGACAAACCTTAATTTTAACAATTTTTTGTAGAGAATTATGCGACCGTGGTCCGACCGCATGAGTTATGGTCTGGACTAAGATGCTGTGTAATAGTGAACTCAGGAATTTGGCGTGTTAAATAGAATGTTCCACAACTTCTTAAAATTAAATTAACAGCAGTGCACTACGTTTTTCGTGCGCAGCAATTTTTTTTAGCCCTTATATTCTCTGCTCTGTTTTTTTTAATATTAGCGCAATTACATACAGCTTATTTTTTGATATAGAATATATATTATCTACATGTGTCACGAATAAACTAACGATGTTCCACTTTAGTAGGGATAAAGTATATTTTTCAGTATTATTATATATTTTTTGGGAAACATACATCATACTGTTGTCAGCAGAAATTATGTTTATGTATGTGATTGAATATGATAAAGTTAGAAATTGTGGAATATAGTTTTACCATTATAAAATTAAAAACTGCTTTATGTAGTTGCATAAAACTTGTTTTGTAAAAATTTACTGTATTATGTATAATTTTTCGTTCCTCGCATGCTTTCGCAATTTAAGACATATAATGCTATTTTTACACAAATCGTGTGTTTATATAATATGGTTTCCATATTTTAAAACCACTTCTGATGTTAGAGTGTAAACAAAATGAAAATGCTACAAGGCCGCCATGTAGTGAAACTTCTTTATGGTAGCTGTCATGTCACAGTAAGACCCAAAAATGTTTAGACAATTTTTTATTGAAAATTGTTTTTTGTTGTTTTTAAAACTGTTAATATAACTTAATTTTTACAGTTTCTAAGTAAAATAAACTAATTCTACGTTTTTTTAAATCATTTGTAGGGTCGTTTTCATCAAAACACATTTTTTGCAAATTTTTCCTATTATGTTAATTATATAATTTTGGGAGCTAGTTTGATTAAAATTAAATGTCTTTTCTTAAATTTTGACGAAACATCATATTATATTGACGTAGTTTTTTGGACAAATCTCTCATCGTGTTTAAAAACAAAAAAAATGTGGGGTAATTACTATTTTTCCTGTAATATCAATTGTACAATTTTTTAGAGCGCTTTTACCAAAACTAAATAGTAAATAATATTTATTTTTTTCCAAATGTTAAAATAACATCATTTTTCATTGAATTAGTTTTTTATAAAAATTGCTCGACGGTTTTTTAATATAGCTAAAAGTGTGGTGGCATAATTACTTTTCTGTAAAGTTTTTTTTACAATTTTTGATAGACATTTTTAGCAAAACTAAACAGTAAATAAGTTTCAAATTTTAAAATAAGTTAGATTCTTATAGTTTGAATAATATATCAAAAAGTCAGTGAATTTTTGCTTTTAATATAAACAGGAAAAATATAGGTTTGTGTAAAATTAAGGTAAGAAGGTTTTGGACAGAAAATATGTAATATTATTCTGAAGTACATACGTACTTAAAGTACTTCGGTATAATGTTACATATTTAAATTACGGTTGACATTAGAAAATTGTATTTTTCTACTTTAAATAAATGGGAATAATTTAACAGGGAAAAATAGTCCGGAAAAAACCGATAAAAGAAATTTAGAGAAATAATTCGGTTTACATTTTTTAACTGAAATAATTCTCTAATTTTTTCTGCCTTTTATTACGTGGGCTTTTTAATTTTAATTTTACTTTAACTTTCATGGTTGATTTAAATAAATTATTTTAATATTTTTTTGCTTTTTTCCTATATTTTTATTAAAGTCATATTTATAATCGAAACGATTCATTTGTGAATGGCCGCATGGTGAACAATTATTTTATCGATTTTATTGGATTTAATTAAGGAATACCAACAATTTAATTTATTTGAAATTTTACCGAATAGCCCAGAATCCAAGTTTCAAGCAATATTCTTGGATTTTTATTTTGTTAAGTTTCTAAACATTTTTAAAATCAGCCTATTTAGATATTTAATTTGGTGTACATCTTGACAACCTATTCAATTATTTTTCCAAGTTGAATTAAATGACGACTCTCAGCACTCATGTTATGAAAATCTAAGCACACGATACCTAAAGATATGCGAAGGATTAAAGTAATTCTAATGATATCTCATTTGCCTAAATAAGTTTATCCCTTTTGTATTTAGAGAAGAGCATTTGGACATACCTACCTATACTCGTAAATAAATGCATGCACACAAAGCCTAATAAACATATTACCCTCATTGGTATGTCTCAGTCAGGTAAAAAGATTAATATTAGTAGGTGTACCGTAATATGAACGTTAGAAATTTAATTTATTTATTATTTATATTAAAGGGTCCAAAATAATACTGACTAACTCAACAATGCCTTTTTAAATAAATTAGAGATTTTTGAAGACTTAGCAGTAGTATCTGTGAATTGGAACCAAAGTTAAATGTCATTTTGAGAAACAGAGAAAAAATATTGGAAAGATGACATATTAATTATATTACTTAAAAATTTTTAGTTATTCCATTTTATAGCTGGAAATTGTTGCACCAATAATTTTTGCAGAGCATCATGTATAACCTTTTTAACTTTGGATTTCTCTTTCTGGTTTGTATGAACCTTAAAATAACTTGCTTTCTTTGTTCGTTTTGCAGAATATTTTTAATATCGGCCTTAAAAGCTTGCTCTGTCTACCGTTTAAAAAGTTTCATTACGAAAATTATTGGAATTACCTATTCAATTTCATTGGTTATTTCCATTAAGCTTGCTATTGTCACAACTGAGTTAAACAAATATTAAAGTTCATAAACATTTATCATTATACATTTTACAATAGAAAAAAGTAATATCAGTATTAACTCACATTTATTAAATTAAAATAATTCCTGGCTAAACTGCCACCAACACTCCGCAAAAGGTTCCACCAACCCAACATTAATCTCACCTGCTACCGAATCTAATTCATTTCTCTAACATTAGCCACCGGTAATACTGGAATAAATATTTTTAAATAAAAACAAATTTCCCTTTTGTACCTTTTTTATTAAATTTTCCTAATTTGTAATAAAACTGGCAAAGTATTAAACGCTAATTACAAATTTAGTAATTGCTCCCGGTTCGTCCATTAAAAGCTTTAGAAGTTGAAGAATTGTAAATTAAGTTATAAATCTGTCAGAATACTTACAGTTTAAAAGTTTAATAAAAAGAAGGTTAATAAGTGTATACATTTAATTTTTATTAACGAATAAATGAAACGACATGATCTAGCATTATATCCACCTTATTTAAATTCTTAACCACGACATAGGTTTCATTGTGTGACAACAACTTCATGTAGGTGATTTGAAGAGATTTCTTCAAATGGCCCACCTGAAATGGTTATTAAAACTATATAAAGTAGTATTAAAATTTTACAATGGCCAAATTAGATATTCGATATTTTTTTAAATCGTCGTACATTTTGGAATGTTGTTTGTCAGAATTAATAATAAAGGCGTCAAAAATATTTATTTCCTAATTTTAAGCATCGTTCCTTACGAGGTATACTAAAAAATGTACAAAAATATGTTCTCTTATCTTATGAAGAAAATAAGGCTTTAGAAACTTACGAAAAGTTGGAGGAAAAATAGCAAAGACTGTCCTAGATCTTCTATTTGGAATATGCATCATATTTATGACTGTGAAAGATATAGTAGACAATATATTTTTGTTGAAAAAAAATTAATATTTAGAACTAGTTTAATAAAAATATCATGTACCCTTATAATGGTTTATTAGCTCGTTAATGTGTACGGAATTCTCTTATCGGGCTTAGTATCTTATTTTACTTCACGAAAAATATTTGCTAGTCTTACCAAAATAATTTTAAATTTGGTTCACTCATGGCTTTACATTATATTCCGCGAAACAAATTTGTGAATTGATGAAGGACAAAGGAACTAGTGTTGTCTATTTTTATTTAATTTAATCATGCTTATATTTGATACTAATTATCAAAGGTTTTGTGGATTTAATATATTAGATGGCCCCTGATGAAATCTTCCATCTATCACATATAGTAACGAAATTCGCATAAAATATTTTCCTAGGCAAATATTCAATTCTTTTATAAAAAGGACTAACGCTTTGAGTGAGAATGTAAAATAAGGCCAAAGAAAGGAGAGGTGGTAAAACTTGTTTAGGATTAATTTAAACGACTTTCCAAGATTTGTCATAACTTAATCTAATTATATTATTATATCATATGCTGGAAAATATTTTTCCTGTAAAAATGCTATTATATAATGACAAAAATTAATATACGTCCGCCTTCAAACAGAGCTTTTAACGTTCGGTAATACAAAGCCCTCACTCTTAGGCACCAGAAGACCGGAAGTACTGAAAAGGAGCACAATTCCCATCGGCATTGTAAAAAAATTGAACATAAAATATAGCAGGTGTTGGGTTTTATGAATGGCCCTTTTTCAATTTAGATACCTAAAAATATAATGCAATACGATAAAAAAAATTACATTTTAGATCATGAAATAAAACTTTGGCAACTAATAAAATAGTATTATGTATTTCAAAAATAGTGTATACAATAATTGAAAAACCAAAATAATTAACATTAATATCAAACTTTTATTGCCCATAATTTCGCGGCGACACGTGAAAATGTTTTATTGCACATTTGTCTGATTATATTATAAACACATTAACATCAAATAATATTATAATGAAATATTCAGCTATAAAAATATGCCCAATTTATTTTGAAATTTATGGAATTACGTACAAAATGCACCACGTCAAATGCAAAATCATCGAATGTAGCGAGTGGGTGTTACATCAGTAAATACTTAATTACAGTGCTCGAAACTATATCTTATTAATGTTAGAAATTATAATTTATGAAATTAGTAATTGGCGAAAAAAGGGTTAAAAATTTTATTTTTTTTTAAATATATTGGTTAGAAACGTAAAATTTCTCATCATGCCTGTAAATCTCATTTTTCTTTTCGAAGTTCAAAATTTTTTCCCTGCATGTCAAACTTCAAAAACCGGAATGTGTGATATTCATTAGAATAATGGTAATTGGTAACTGGATTCTACCCGAACTTCAAAATATTCTACCGAGTCATCAAAAAAATGTAACGGTAAGCAATAACATGGAGAATGTGAATATTTACTGGTATTGAAAGTTTTTCTTTTCAAAATTTGTCACTCAGTTGTTCTGTTTTGACTGTGTTAGTAGTTTTACGTTACAAAAAAGTTAGACTATGTGTCACATATCGTTGTTGCAAAGGATCCAGCTTTTATTGCTGTTCATCAGATTCTCAACTAACTATTACCAATTCAGCTGCCGTTTCAGATTCACCAATTTAGGAGCCATTTGTAGATCTTTACTTTGATTTTACGATTAGTGTCAGTCCGTTGATATGGATTCCGCTGATCCACCATTTTATGATATTTAAAAGATACACCACAATAGTGCGTTGATGTTAGTCAAATATGGCTGCCAATTCCACAGATTTGCTTCTCGATTGGTGTTTAAACAGCGGCATAATCCAGTGTTTTCCAGTATAATCGCCAAAGCAGATTATTTCCTTCGAATCCAAATGTTACAAATCAAAACGTTTGACACAAAGTGTTTTACCATACATCGGAATAGTGTTTCTCTTGAAAATGCCGTGGATGCTGATGGTTGCTGTGTTCGCGCTATACTTTCAATGTTTTCTAATAAATATTACTGAAATTACAAATCGCTCCAGGAAAATTTTTATAAGTAGCTCCGATTATAAATTTAAAAAAATTCTTAGCCGTATTTTTTTTAAAATTCTGATAATTTTCTTATTTTTGGTGCCGAATAATACCACCGTCTTTGTTTACGGATATTTTGTGTGTTATGTGATATTAAATAAAATAATCTTTCATTATATAAATAGCGTTGTTATTTACCACTTTTTTATAATTAAAGTAGAATATTACATAAAATCCTCTGAAGGCAGTCTTGTAATCTTTCTTTTATTTTGTTAGTTGTATAGTTTTGAAAGTAAATTTTTCGAGAAAAACTGCTTTAGAATTTTATTTTTATAGTTACCGGTGAATATAAAACAGTATTATGAAGCTAGTTTTTAATTACATTATTAATATTTCTATATCGTCCAATCAGTTTCACTTTATAACGCTTTCATATTAGATTTGCAATACATATATTAATATTTAAATTTTTAATTTTCTCTTAACTGTACCATTCTTATAGCAGTTTAAATTATGTTCATTGATGAATTTTTTTTTTCAGTGATTTTCAAGCCGTTATTATAGTTTTATTTATTAACACGTTTTGAATGATAATTATTCCTATAAAAGCTTTTATGTTTTTGGACTCTATATATTGTATTTTAATATATTTACTTCAGTACGTACACGATATATGTACACCAGGTATACATATCTTGTAGGTGTTATGAGTATGAGTTTTGTTTGAGTAAATAAGCATTCAGGTTAGATATATACTAAAAGGATGAAGCTGCAATTACCTCACACACCAAACGGCAACATCTACATATTGCGAAAGGGCAGGATTATCTCGAACAAGACAATTCCACGTACCGAAACTAAATACAAATCCCAAAATAATAAAAGTTGAGAACAAAGTTAGCACACGATAATAGATGGCTGTAGCTCCGTGCATTGTAACGCTTCGGTTCGAGCACGGCACGAGCGGTGGAGTCATCATTAAATGCGGCGTGCGGAGAGCAATGCATACTTCAACGATCGGTGGCAAATAGAACGCGCACAATTGATGGCATATTTTTATTCACCCTGCGGTGCATAATACCTGTTTTAACATTTATATAGTTCTATTTTAAACGTAAAAACTAAGAAATGCGGTTTAAAATACGGAGAGTGGAAAAATTGGAGGGTCGGGTAGAAAATTGATAACTTTAATAACTTCATTATTTGTTCTACATCAATATTAATCACCATCATGCCATATACCATGATATCAGTATCGATTAATGGTCAAATTGAGAGCAAGTTCCTCCTCATGATTTGTCCTAAATTTATTTAAATTTCCAGTACACCCCTCTTTTCATACTCCCGTGCTTCAACATATTGCCTAACCTACCTTTCGGAAATATTATTTCCATTATTCATTCGTTTCATGTCATTAAATGATATCAAAAGAGTTTTCTAGACTTAAATTTTTGGAATAGATTTCTCTTTTGATTTTGATTTCTTTTGACGTGAAAATGTTTTTAAAATTAATGCCAGGTGTGGACGGGCATTCGTTCCTAAATGAGCGAAGTTTTCTACAGAAATAATTACAGACTTGCATAATTTGGCTAAAATAGACAAACACACTGCTGTCATTTCAGATTCGTTTTGAAGAGGAAGGCTAAATGTATACCCCAAAAGTAATCACTCCAAAATTCATTATGTTTGTAGATTGCTAAATGCACATGTAAAATTTGCATGATTAATCCACAACTTTCAACCGATAGATTCAACTTATGCCAGAGGTGTTCACACAATTTCAAAGCTCTACTTCTCAATCAAAGATCTAGTTTTAATATCACTACCCTTATAAATGTAAGTTGCAAATTAATTAAGCGACTCAAACAAAAAATATGTTACAATTCAATATACTATATACGATTGGTATGTTAACTATAATAACTGCTGCATTGTGCAACACTGCATTTACTTTTTTTACTCAGTTAAATAAAATGTATAAAAGATTATTCATAGTCCTCTATAGGTCTACCTTTTTTCATTTTTGTGCAATACCCGTAACATGAAATATTAGTTCAATCCTCCGAAATCCTCAAATAATTGTTTTATGCTCCACTTACTTCCAAACCAACTTCTCTTATGCTCCACTTACTTTATCACTAACGTTGTTCATATGAAATTCTGTACCGACCTCAGTGGCAATTATAATTCTTGATCCCGTTACTTCGAGAAAACGTTCTACACACTACTTAAACTAGATTAAAACATCACATCATAGTTTTGTAAACCAAAAAAAAACTACGGATATAAACATTTCCCTTCCTCATCTCCTACTTATTACGCCCCATATTAAAAAAAAAACAACGCCTAAAGGTATCAGTGCGGGGTGAATAATAAATGACATAATCACCCCAGTGTACGTCACCGAAAATTTCCGGATATTAAAAAAGCGCCTCTACCACCCTAGGTGTCTGCAGATATGAAATTAGGATCAACAGTTCGTAGTTTACAAACATTTAAATTTTTAAAGATTTAGAAAATCTTAATATTTCTTTCCATTTCATCTCTATGATATAATAAGTTTAGCCGTGTTGGCTTCCTGATTTTTACTTTTCCGAAATAAAAATAGTTTATTTTGGAAAAATTAACTTAATTAAAACCGTATTAAACCCATTCAATAAATTTTATGGAAGTAAAATAAATATTTGCATCGTTTCGCGATTAAATTCGATTAATACTTGTTTCATTAGTTGGATGAATTTAACAGAATGAATTTATTCAAAGCAAAATCTATCTGATTACATAATCAACATGTGTTCAAATACACAATCAACTATTAAAATTATTAACAAATAAATAATGTCTAGACATTTATTTTATATTGTGTGAAGTCAGTAATTTCGCTTTTTCACGTTAAATAAATTCTTATGATTAGCTGCACGCCCCGAGTTTGCAAGTCATTTCGTTTAATGAAATAATTATTTTACGTAAACACAAAGCTTTAATTAGGTAAAAAGTTTAATAAAATAGAACACATAAACTATAAAGGTTTAATTTGTTTAACTCAAAGATACATCTTTGATTCAATTTCGTATTGGACCATATGTGTAGATTAGCAACATGAACCATTCGATTTTTGTAGGTTTCATGTCGTCTTCAATGCCTTCATACATTATTGGGCTATGGTCCCACTTTTGGCTTTGTAGCAATTATTAAGCAATATTTTTAAAAATGTCGGCAGCTGCATGCTTTGGTAAGTTTTAAACGTCTTGAGATAATACAATATTATACAATTACTTTTAGGGTTTATTTTAAAACATGAATTGAGAAACCATTGTTGCTGTTAATTATTTAACCTTAAGGAGTCCGAATTAAACTTTTCTAGTGGTCAGATAAGTTTGTTTATTCAAATCGACTTTGTGGCATAGAAGAGAAATGCTAAGATCGATATTATCCATCGCCCTCTCTTTGGATGAAGTAACAGAGAAAAAGAACGGAGTGAAGTGGGTAAAAGGGACTTGGAAGGATGGATGAGACGGGATTTTGGGAGAGATGGAAGAGGAGGCATAATGGGTACATGGTAAAAGGGGAGTCAGGAGACAGGGTAAATACAGAAAGTAAGGACGAAGGAAATAGGGAGAGAAGGATAGGATTAAACGGTGAAGAGTGGAACAAAGGATAGAGATTTCAGAACGATGGGAGAAAATGGAGACGTTGGGGGGCGCAGAGAGAGAGAGAGAGAGAGAGAGAGAGAGAGGGACAGAGAAAAGGTGGGGTAAAGAGAGGTAGGAGAAATTACAAAAATAAAGATGAGGACGGGATAAAATGGACATGGAAAAATCTATAAAATATACCTGTGTCATTTCTACGCACCCTTATTTTATTCAATCTATGTTCAGGGCACAGACAAAATATATTCGTTTTACCCTATTAGGGTTCATCCTTTTAAATAGTGTGATGGAGCAGGCCAATATACTTATTATTACAATAGTGTATTCCAAAAAGTTAGAATTCGTGCAAGTTTTCAAAGCTTCACTTTAGTAATTATGCTAAAGATGCTCCCTTGGTAAATCCTCTATATTTTTTATAACAAAAATTTCGAAAGGTGACATGAATGTAAATATAAATACAAGAAATGCCTTATCTTTTTCACATGTGTTTAACCGTTTCTGTTTTATTTGTGCAGATCGAATGAAAAGTGCGTATAGTTCATACACGACAACCAAGTAACAATTTTTTGTATCTATTATTTATTGTTCTGAAAGAAGAAAGTGAATATTATGGTAATCATTAAAAAAAAACAAGAAATTATTTTACAGAAAAAATATTTACTTCAAAAATGTACCAAAGCGTATAAAGAAATTTACAGGAAGTTATTTTAAATGGCAGTATCCTCTTTACTGACGCACTTTGTCGTTAAAATTATTCATAGCTTGTACCGCTCACTTCTAATATTTTTTACTCTTCATTTTTATTTTATTAACCTGTTAACTTATACTATACAATGAAAGAAATTCCATACAAAAAATTTCTTTGATATATTAACATGGCAATAATTTTTTTACTTCTGGAAAGAAACATTAATTTTTTTTTTTATTTCAACATATTTTGAATTCTATTGCAGAAATGCTAACCAAACATGATTTCAACATTTAACAGAAATAAGGAGGAAATCGAATTAAGACATATCAGAGATTAATGTGTGTTGATTAGTATTTTAATTAACTCAATCCTTTCAACCGAATTCACAAAACTTCTTGAAACAAAATCCTCTAGCAAACCTGCCAAATAGCACTGCTGAACACTAATGACAAAATAAGTTATAACGAAATGGTCAATAAGTCATTAGCCAACAAAATTGGCATAAATCCCAAAGGAGGGAAGCGACCTGCCTTTGTCTAGGCATAATTACCTTTTTACTACGCACGTATGCTCTCTGGGCTTAGATGCCGTGATACCGTCGATCTCTGAATCGTGTTTAGTACGGCAGAGGATGAATTTATCAGCCCGATTTTCATTCCCTTCTTTGTTTTATGTGGCAATTCGAGCCACGTGATAAATTACATTGTAGCTAAGGGTGGGTTTTGTTAAATGAAACCACATTTTGTTACGTATTTAATGGAAACTTGTTGATTGAGGAAGATGTCGAAAAATACGGTGCGATCACAATGTAAATGACTTTTCCTGAATTTCTTTTCATAGGACCTTCCTCTATTATCTGCAAAAGTGCATTATTTATTTACAGTTTTAACTTTAATAACAGGAATAACCAAATTAGCTACTGTATATTCGTTATTCAATAAATATTATAAAATTATCGCTTTATCTGCATATTTCAGTTGGGACAATTTTTTAAAGAATATTACTGCAAAAAATTACTATTATATTTATCCATAAATAAATATAAATATGCTTAAACTTTTCTTGAAACAAACTTTTTGACAACTGCGATTTGCCTAAAGGTGATGTTAGTGCACGTGCAATAGTTTTTACCAGAGTTCGTCATGAAAGGGCTTAAATCAGTGATATTTTCGCCAATTGCATTTACATTATTAGGTATTTGTTAATGATTACAAAAAAAAATTATTATATAATATATGGTAATTAATAATCTATGAGCTATCATATCGTTAAAGTTCTGTGTCAATATATGTAATATTTTTTGCACGAACCTGTAAAAACAAACACACAAGCCTACCCAATTATACTTTTATTGAGATATCAATAAAATATTACCATTCTACTTTCCTACCATTGAGAAAGCCTCAGGACAATACTGATAGTACAAATTATAATATAATAAATACCTAATTTCATATCTCATTGACCGATACTATTGACATAAACTTGAAAGAGAGGCCGCATTATTCTTCAGTCCTTTGACTACAGTTGCAAGTTGGCGCATGTGATTCGATTTTGGCAATTTCTATATTGTGGTAAGAATGTTTAGGTTGGAGTTATTACCCCTCTTTCTTCAATTACCTTGCTTCATGCGCCTAATCAGTCGACACAGTAAATCTAATTGTAACTCGGAGTATTGGCACTGATTTCCTTGAAAATATTTCTATGAGTATTAGCTCAGATTTTCTTGATCGTATTTCGTCATTGCTAGTTAATTGTTGATTCTAACAGAGTGGCAAAAATAAGGTTGTAATTGTAAAGCAAATTCGTCTTTTGATTTGTTCTTATAGTATATTTTTTTATGAAATCAACTTTATAATATAATTTCCGTGGGGCTCTAAACAGGAAAAATAGAAAATATGTTTGAATTCAGAAATTAAAAGTTTTAAATCTTCCAATCTATTTTCAGCCTTATCCAAAAGCCCACTTTGTAACCAATTGCTATTGTTTGATTATTTAAAAATGTTTGCTATATATCGAATATCTAATCATTTATATCCTTCGAGTAAGATATTATTACACCACGTGGATTTGACCGTTCGACTTTAAATTAATTCTCATATACCAAAAAGTGTTCCTCTCTCCTAAATCTTGAATCAACCAACAAAATTCAGTATATTTGTCACAGGAAGAGTTGTAATTGGTTTGTAATTTCAAAGATGATGCATGTAATTTCAAACATGCCGCGCGGCTTTGTTAATTTTTCCGACAAAAACAATAAAAGCGCCGTTACAATCTTGCTAAGGTCAGCAACATAATTATTGCATTTGGTGTTTACATCTTGTTTATATTAGATTGTTATTTAATTTGTTTGAAAAAAACATTCTTGGCCTTATTCATATTTCGCTAAGTTAGGGTATTTATTACTATTACCCCCTTATTAAATCTAGTTAAGGTTTCGATTTAATGTCGAACGGCCAAATCCACATTGTATAAAAGTAAGAATTATTTCAAATCCTTTGCATAGTTAGAAGATCTCTAAAAAGATACGGGATGACGATAATTCAAAAGTAAGTAGTGTAACATGACTGAAACTACTCCTTCAGTAATTACAACTACTATTTTAATATATATTTATATTGTACTTATTTGAGATGGAGTAGTGAATAACATAACATTTTTGGATTGTTTTAAAAGTATAATTTATTTTCTCACGGCGTTATAATTTGTAACATTTTTAACGTTTAACTTGTTACTTTTGCTTCAAATGTAAAAGATAATAAATGACTCAAGTTAATGATGTTAGTTGCAAGATTTTGTTCAAAACACACTTTCCCAAACGGCTTCAGGATTTTCTTCCATTTCACACTTAAGTACATATTTATCAAACTTTACTTCTGCTCATTCTTGATTACGAAGACGTGTGTTATTCTAATCTAAATGAATATTTGCTCAATAAATCAGAACGACTTCAAAACCTGTGTATTAAATACATTTTTGGATTAAAAAATTTAATCATATATTTGAGCACTGATCAAGACTTAAATAGTCTTGATCAGTGCTCACTTTTAAGTTTAAAACACCTAAAAAGGGAAGAAAAATGATCCTTAGAGAATCATTCAAATTTCCCACGGTTTTCCATCTCATCTCTTCATGTTCGTATTCTAATTACTGCTATTCTCAGAAACCGTTAGAGGTAGAATTAGAGGCAGAAACTGTTAGAGGTAGAGTTTGAAATTTTAGAAGGGTTTACGTAAAGATTGCGAAAATGTTTTTGTAGTCATTAAGGTAAAAGGTTTTTGTAGACATTTGTTAAAATGTTCACAACTTTCTCTTTCTCGCTGTTTGGTTCCTTAAATTTAAATTTAAAGAATAAATTATTAAGAACCAACGTTATCGAAACTTTGTGTAAAGTTTATTATAAAACATCGATGTATTGGCGATAAATTACCCCTGCCGGAGAAATAAGAGCCAATAGTAATATAAAAATTTTGTGAATATTTTAATGGATAAACCTTATAACTTTAAACATTTATATGAGTACTTAGTATTTCTGTTAAACTATTTATAAACATAAGTAGATCAGATAGCGATTACATAGTAATAACTCTTTCGTGCTCAACGTCTACCAATATATCATGCCTAATAGAAGATTACGTAGCAAAATTATGTTTTAGTCTCAAGTATACGACATATTTCGATTGCCAAAAACTTTTCAATTTTGTTATAATGGCTTTCAACTGAAATGGCGCAGATAAAACAGTTTTTACTCTGATTCTTTTCAAGTTTTTTTTTCCTTAGCAAATGGATTCGGAATAAAAAGATATATGGAAGTATTATTTTATAATATGGGAATTTAAGTCGAAATTACTCTTAAAGTGTGATTTAAATATAATTATTTTTTTCCATTTAAGTTGTTGATCTTATTTTAAATTACCTAATTATTTAAGACCATTTACTATTAATAATTCTTATTAACGGTAAACTTAAATAACTTTTTTTATTTTGAGTTCGTACCACAAAAGATGAATGAATGAAAAAATTATAAAATATAATCATTAACCGTTAAACTGTATTAAATATGATTTAAAAATTTCATTTAAATTTTTCTCAAATAGAAAACTTAAAAATATTGAATAATATCTTTATTTATTAAACACATTTATGATATTCGAATCTAATGAGACCATTTATTTAATCTGTTTAAAAATAAGTCATGTATACACGATTTGTACTTACTTTATTACACTTCTGCAATATTCATCTTCTCGCTGCATGTTTTATCTTCTTTTTTCTTTATACCCTTATATATTTTACATTTACAAGCTACATTATCTCCTACTTACATAGATATTATATCTACAAGAATAGGTATAATTTCTAGTTTTTAAATTGTAAAACTAAATGATATTTTATGCTAAAAATATTGTGATATTTAATTGAACCCAGCCTAATACTTGACTACGGCTATCCACGACTCCAAATTGAATCTTTATAGTAGTTATAGGACTAATGTTAATGTAATAAGACTTTACACAAACAGATTGGACCGAAAACAGACTGTGAGCGAAATTACAATGAAAAATGATCCCTATTTTAGCCGAAATATAGCTATTTAATCAATCGCATTTAGGACAATACAGCTCAAATTTATAAAATAAAATGCTGAGAAAAAATAATTTCATAATATTAACCATCTTTTATAGGTACATAAACAGATATTTGTTTATTTTCTTTTTGGACACAAATTTTTTTAATGTAATTACGTCGTTAAACAAGCTAAAGCTTGTTTAACACATAAATGTTTTCGCGGCCAATCTTTTAAGAGCAAAAAGTTCATAATTTTTTTTTATGGTAAGCAATATATATAGATTAAATTTAAATCTAATTTTCATGCCGTCTAACACGTCGCCATATATTATTTAAATTTAGGTACATGTACATTTATATATATATATATATATATATATATATACATATATATATATATATATAAATATATATATATATATATATATATATATGTATGAATACATACATATATAATTTGAAAAATATTTTCCTATCATTATGGTTCAGACGTAATTAGTTCAATGTAAAAACGATTACAATTCATAACATAACGATTACAATTCAATCATTTTTCCTGAGGTTGGTTTTGATTTGGTTGCTAGAATATTTCATTCCAACAGAATATTTTTCATAGACGTTTTGTTATTTTGCTAAATAATTGAACTGGAATTTTATCATTGAAAAAGGTAGTTCTTTTGTGGACTTACTTTTTTAAATTTTCTAACGAAAAATTTCTTGAACGTGATTACAAACAGGGCTAAGTTCTGTATTACCCATATATACCGAACTTAGGTACATGTATAAAAAAACTGTGTATAACGTTATACAAGTTTCCTCAATAGAAACATACACATCAATTATTCTCAACCAAATCAAATATACGCGAATTTCAACGTAAAACGGCATAAACATCGATCCTTCCACGATACCTTTCCAAACATATCACAAAACTTTATTTACCTTCTTATTATTCCGTAACATTCCAATAAACCCGTTTCCGCCCACGTCACCCGAAAATTTCCCAGTGAAAACTTCGGGCGAGCTTCGGGTCAGCCAAAGCTTTCAGCTGCCGGTGTCAGCCGAGTGACGTACAACAAGGCAGCTTTATCGGGGTCATGAATTTGCAAACGCGTCACAGTGTGCCGTGCGATATACCTACGTGCGCATGCTAATTGGATTTGCTCTATGGGTCGCAAGCGAGCCATTACTATCTGGCTACATTTCGTTATACAGAGATCCTTGCATTTGATGCAGGATAATACGGAATATAACATATATATAATAATAATAGGAAATATTTGACGGAAGATGCTGAATAATTATGAAAAATATGAGAGAAATATTAACTTCATAAAATTTGTTTACAATATATATTTGTATAAATTTATATATACGTATATATATATATATATATATATATATATATATATATATAGCTTTTTTATTTTGATAGATTAGCTGGAACAATGAATAACCATATTAACTCCTAATAATTAGGAAATGTCTTTATTTAATTTAAATGTCATTATATATTTAAACTATGTTCATTACGTTTAACACATGTTAATATTATTACCAAACAATTAAATTCATTAACTGTCCTCATTCAGATTTTTAAATCCCCAATTTTTATTTATTTATAGACAGATGTAAAAATGATGACTTAGCAATAATTATATCGGCTAAGCAATAATTTAATGTTACAAGAAATGACACAATAAAAACCTAAAAAAGAAGATGGAAATATTAAACATTTTCATAACGGTATTCTATCTGGATTTGTTTCGGAGTTATAGACTTTTAGACACAAAATATTTCATGTTGCTGCTGAGTATTGGATAGGTGTAACAAATAAACGAATTTGCGAGGTTTTGGGTCTTCATAGAGCTAAACATAATTTTCGCAAAACCATGTACATGTATATATACTAATCATTAATCGGTCAAGCGAAGTTTAAACGTTAATTCGTACTGAATTTATTCAAATTATTTGATATATTTTTCTAGATTTCAAACTATTACAGTAAGTCTAGTATAGAATTTTTGTTTTACCGTTTTTGTTTACATTATTAATATTTCTATATCGTCCAATCAGTTTCACTTTATAACGCTTTCATATTAGATTTGCAATACATATATTAATATTTAAATTTTTAATTTTCTCTTAACTGTACCATTCTTATAGCAGTTCAAATCATGTTCATTGATTAATTTTTTTTTCAGTTTTAGTTATTAACGCGTTTTGAAGGATAATTATTCCTATAAAAGCTTTTATGTTTTTGGACTCTATATATTGTATTTTAATATATTTACCTCAGTACGTACACGATATATATACACCAGGTATACATATCTTGTAGGTGTTATGAGTATGAGTTTTGTCTGAGTAAATAAGCATTCACGTTAGATATATACTAAAAGGATTAATCTGCAATTACCTCACACACCAAACGGCAACATCTACATATTGCGAAAGGGCAGGATTATCTCGAACAAGACAATTCCACGTACCGAAACTAAATACAAATCCCAAATAATAAAAGTTGAAAACAAATTCAGCACACGATAATAGATGGCTGTAGCTCCGTGCATTGCAACGCTTCGGTTCGAGCACGGCACGAGCGGTGGAGTCATCATTAATTGCTGCGCGCGAAGAGCGATGCATACTTCAACGATCGGTGGCAAATAGAACGCGCACAATTGATGGCATATTTTTATTCACCCTGCGGTGCATAATACCTGTTTTAACATTTATATAGTTCTATTTTAAACGTAAAAACTTGGAAATACTAAATAACTAGATATAGAAAATAAATAACTAAATATAGAATAACTAAAAAATAGAAAAATGGGAGGGTGAGATAGAAAATTGATACGTTCATTGACTTCAATAACTTCATTATTTATTCTACATCAATGTTAATATACCATCATGCCATATATCTTGACATCAGTATCGATTAATGGTCCAATTGAGAGCAAGTTCCTCCCCATGATCTGTCGTAAATTTAATTTCAATTTCGGGTTCACCCTTCATTTCATACCCCCGTGCTTCACCATATTACCTGCCCTACCTTTCGGAAATATTATTTCCATTATTCATTCGTTTCATGTCATTAAATGATATCAAAAGAGTTTTCTAGACATAAATTTTTGGAATAGATTTCACTTTTGCTTTTGATGTCTTTTGACGTGAAAATGTTTTTAAAATTAATGCCAGGTGTGGACGGGCATTCGCGCCTAAATGAGCGAAGTTTTCTACCGAAATAATTACAGACTTACATAATTTGGCTAAAATAGACAAACACACTGCTGTCATTTCAGATTCGTTTTGAAGAGGAAGGCTAAAGGTATACCCCAAAAGTAATCACTCCAAAATTCATTACGTTTGTAGATTGCGCAATGCACAAGTAAATATGAGTAACCTACAACTTTCAACCGATAGATTCAAGTTATGCCAGAGGTGTTCATATAATTTCAAAGCTCTACTTCTCAATCAAAGATCTACTTCTAATATCACTACCCTAATAAATGTAAGTTGCAAATTAATTAAGCGATTCAAACAAAAAATATGTTACAATTCAATGTACTATATACGATTGGCATTTTAACTATAATAACTGCTGCATTGTGCAGCACTGCATTTACTTTGTTTACTCAGTTAAATAAAACGTATAAAAGATTATTCCTCTATAGGTCTACCTTTTTTCATTTTAGTGCAATACCCTTGACCTGAAATATTAGTTCAATCCTCCGAAATTCTGGAATAATTGTTTTATGCTCCACTTATTTCCAAACCAACTTCTCCCATGCTCCACTTACTTTATCTCTAACGGTGTTCGTTACTTCGAGAAAACGTTCTACACACTACTTAAACTAGATTAAAACATTACATCATAGTTTTGTGAACCAAAAAAAAACTACGGATATAAACATTTCCCTTCCTCATCTCCCACTTATTACGCCCCATATTAAAAAAAAACAACGCCTAAAGGTATCAGTGCGGGGTGAATAATAAATGACATAATCACCCCAGCGTGCGTCACCGAAATTTTCCGGATATTAAAAAAGCGTCTCTACCACCCTAGGTGTCTGCAGATGTGAAATTTTTAAATATTTTCCATAGTATTCCGCAGAATGCTATGGAAAATCTTAATATTTGTTTTCATTTCATCTCTGTGATATAATAATTTTAGCCGTATTTGCTTCCTGATTTTTACTTTTCCAAAACTAAAATAGCTTATGTTGGAAAAAGTAACTTAATAAAAACCGTATTTAAACCCATTCAATAAATTTTAAGGAAGTAAAATAAATATTTGCATCGTTTCGCGATTAAATTCAATTAATACTTGTTTCATTAGTTGGATGAATTTAACGGAATGAATTTATTTGACGCTTTATTCAAAGCAAAATCTATTTGATTACATAATCAACATATATTCAAATACACAATCTACTATTAAAATGATTATCAAATAAATAATATCTAGATATTTATTTTAGATTGTGTGAAGTCAGTAATTTCGCTTTTTCACGTTAAATAAATTCTTATGATTAGCTGCACGCCCCGAGTTTGCAAGTCATTTCGTTTCCATTTCGTTTTATGAAATAATTATTTTAAGTAAACACAAAGTTTTAATTAGGTAAAAAGTTTAAAAAAATAGAACACATAAACCATAAAGGTTTAATTTGTTTAAGTCAAAGATACATCTTTCATTCAATTTTGTATTGGACCATCCGTGTGGATTAGCAACATGAACCATTAAATGTTTGTAGCTTTCATGTCGTCGTCAATGCCTTCATACATTATTGGGCTATGGTCTCACTTTTGGCTTCGTAGCAATTATTAAGCATTTTTTTTAAAAATGTCATCAGCTGCATGCTTTGGGAAGTTTTAAAGGTCTAGAGATAATACAATATTATACTTAATAATATAATTACTTTTAGGGTTTATTTTAAAACATGAACTTAGAAACAATTGTTGCTGTTAATTATTTAACCTCAAGGAGTCCGAATTAAACTTTTCTGGTGGTCAGATAAGTTTGTATATTCAAATCGACTTTGTGGCATAGAAGAGAAATGCTAAGATCGATATTATCCATCGCCCTCTCTTTGGATGAAGTAACAGAAAAAAAGAACGGAGTGAAGCGGGTAAAAGGGACTTGGAAGGATGAATGAGACGTGATTTTGGGAGAGGTGGAAGAGGAGGCATCATGGGTACATGGTAAAATGGGAGTCAGGAGACAGGGTAAATACAGAAAGTAAGGATGAAGGAAATAGGGAGAGAAGGATAGGATTAAATGGTGAAGAGTGGAATAAAGGATAGAGATTTCAGGGGGAAAATGAGGGAAGTTTGGATAACGAAAAATGGGAGAAAATAGAGACGTTGTAGGGCGCAGAGAGAGAGAAAGAGAGAGAGAGAGGGACAGAGAAAAGGTATGGTAAAGATAGATAGAGAGGTAGGAGAATTTATAAAAATATAGATGAGGAAGGAATAAAAATAAAAGACAGATATATATTTTAAAAATATCCATGGAAAAAGGTATAAAATATACCGGTGTCACTTCTACGCACCCTTATTTTATTCATTCTATGTTCAGGGTTCAGACAAAATATATTCGTTTTCCCCTATTAGGGTTCATCCTTTAAAATAGTGTGATGGGGCAGGCAAAAATACTTATTATTCCAAAAAGTTAGAATTCGTGCAAGTTTTCAAAGCTTCACTTTAGGGCATTTAAATTAATTAGGGTAATTATGTTAAAGATGCTCCCTTGGTAAATCCTTCATATTTTTTATAATAAAAATTTCGAAAAGTGACGTGAATATAAATATAAATACAAGAAATGCCTTATCTTTTCACATTTGTTTATACTGATGTGTAGTTTTTGACTCTTTCTTTTTTATTTGTTCAGAAGCAAATAAAAAGTGCGTATAGTTCATACACGACAACCAAGTAACAATTTTTTGTATCTATTATTTATCGCTCTGAAAGAAGAAAGTGAATATTATGGTAATCATTAAAAAAACAAGAAATTATTTTACATGATTTCAAGATTTAACAGAAATAAGGATAATCGAATTAAGACATATCAGAGATTAATGTGTGTTGATAAGTATTTTAATTAACTCAATTCTTTATTTTATTATAAGCCGTTAAAATTATAGATGAAAAAACGAATATTATTACATCTGCCTCAATATGTAGAGAAAATTCAAATTAGACGAAAATCAAATAGCTATATTTTAACCAAATTCACATAACTTCTTGAAACAAAATCCTCTAGCGAACCTGCCGAATAGCACCGCTGAACATTAACGACAAAATAAGTCAAAATAATAACGAAATGGTCAATAAGTCATTAGCCAACAAAATTGGCATAAATTCCAAAGGAGGGAAGCGACCTGCCTTTATCTAGGCATAATTACCTTTTTACTACGCACTTATGCTCTCGGCTTAGATGCCGTGATACCGTCGATCTCTGAATCGTGTTTAGTACGGCAGAGGATGAATTTATCAGCTCGGTTTTCATTCCCTTCTTTATTTTATGTGGCAGTTCGAGCTACGTGATAAATTGCATTGTATCTAAGGGTTGGTTTTGTTAAATGTAACCACATTTTGTTACGTATTTAATGGAAACTTGTTGATTGAGGAAGATGGCGAAAAATACGGTGCGATCACAATGTAAATGACTTTTACTGAATTTCTTTTCATAGCACCTTCCTGTATTATCTCTAAAAGTGTATGATTTATTTACAGTTTTAGCTTTAAGAGAATAACCAATTTAGCTTCTGTATATTCGTTATTCAATAAATATTATAAAATTATCGCTTTATCTGCATATTTCAGTTGGGACAATTTTATGAAGAATATTACTGCAAAAATTACTACCACTATTCCTTTTTCATAAGTTTTAACTTATGTATAAGTTATAAGTTTTAACTTATGTGTAGGATAAACGCCATTTTTTAAAATTTTGAACTAAATATATTTTTTTAGTTTAAGTTTTAACATAATAAAGAAAAGATTCTATTGCTTTTCCCATATGTATATTTTTAAACCACAAGATTTTAGTTTGCATAAAAGATCTGTTTTCCTTTCCATAATAAAGTTACCTATACCAACACATTTCACTGTGTTATGAAATGAATTTTACACATTTTTATTTTTAAATAAACCTCAAGGTCTTTACGGTGAGTAAGCTTCTTCACATCTTATTTTTTTGACATCAAACAATTATGTCCAAAACAATTTTTTATTATGTCGTCTCATATAAAACTCCACTCGGTAATATTACTTACTTCTTTATGGACATATTAGATAATTCGTATACTAACAATTATGTTATATGATTAAGGTTTTTTGACAATATTAATCCCAACGAACATCATCAAAATGATAACTTCAAAAGTAAACTCTACCTACAGAAAAATCTAAAAACATTTTACATTTCTTTTGATAGAAATGAATTAAAATTTTGCATTACGTGTTTATTGACTTTTTGAAGTAAAACTTATTATATTTAAAATTGTTACTGTGGCTTATCCATAAATAAATATAAATATGCTTAAACTTTTCTTGAAACAAACTTTTTGACAACTGCGATTTGCCTAAAGGTGATGTTAATGAACGTGCAATAGTTTTTACCAGAGTTCGTCATGAAAGGGCTTAAATCAGTGATATTTTCGCCAATTGCATTTACATTATTAGGTATTTGTTAATGATTACAAAAAAAAAATATTATATAATCTATGGTAATTAATAATCTATGAGCTATCATATCGTAAAAATTCTGTGTCAATATATGTAATATTTTTTGCACGAACCTTTAAAAACAAACACACAAGTCTACCCAATTATACTTTTATTGAGATGTCAATAAAATGTTACCATTCTACTTTCTTACCATTGAGAAAGCCTCAGGATAATACTGATAGTACAAATTATAATATAATAAATACCTAATTTCATATCTCATTGACCGATACTATTGAGAAAAACTTGAAAGGGAGGTCGCATTATTCTTCAGGCCTTTGACTACAGTTGCAAGTTGGCGCATGTGATTCGATTTTGGCAATTTCCATAGTGTGTAAGAATGTTTAGGGTGGAGTTATTATCCGTCTTTCTTCAATTACGTTGCTTCATGCGCCTAATGAGTCGAAACAGTAAATCTAATTGTAACTCGGAGTATTGGCACTGATTTCCTTGAAAATATTTCTATGAGTATTAGCTCAGATTTTCTTGATCGTATTTCGTCATTGTTAGTTAATTGTTGTTTCTAACAGAGTGGTAAAAATAGGGTTGCAAATGTAAAGCAAATTCGTCTTTTGATTGTTCTTATAGTATATTTTTTGATGAAATCAACTTTACAATATAATTTCCGTGGGGCTCTTAACAGGAAAAACAGAAAATATGTTTGAATTCGGAAATTAAAAGTTTTAAATCTTCCAATCTATTTTCAGCCTTATCCAAAAACCCACTTTGTAACCAATTGCTTTTGTTTAATTATTTTAAAATGTTTGCTATATACCGAATATCTAATAATTTATATCCTTCGGGTAAGATATTATTACACCATGTGGATTTGACCGTTCGACCTTAAATGAATTTTCATATACCAAAAAGTGTTCCTCTATCCTACATCTTGAATCAACCAACGAAATTCAGTATATTTGTTACAGGAAGGGTTGTAATTGGTTTATAATTTCAAAGATGACGCATGTAATTTCAAACGTACCACGCTGTTTTGGTAATGTTTCCGACAAAAATAATAAAACCGCCGTTACCATGTTGCTAAGGTTAGCAATATTAATATTGCATTTTGTGTTTACATCTTGTTTATATTAGATTGTTATTTAATTTGTTTGAAAAAAGTTCTTGACCTTATTCATATTTCGCTATTTTAGAGTATTTATTACTATTACCCTCTTATTAAACTTAGTTAATGTTTCCATTTAATGTCGAACGGTCAAATCCACATTGTATAAAAGTAAGAATGATTTCAAATCCTTTGCATAGTTAGAAGATCTCTAAGAATATAAGGGATGACGATAATTCAAAAGTAAGTAGTGTAACATGACTGAAACTACTCCTTCAGTAATTACAACTACTATTTTAATATATATTTGTATTATACTTATTTAATACGGGAGTAGTGAATAACATAACATTTTTGGATTGTTTTAAAATAAAATTTATTTTCTCACGGCACTATAATTTATAACATTTTTAACGTTTAACTTGTTACTTTTGCTTCAAATGTAAAAGATAATAAATGACTCAAGTAAATGATGTTAGTTGTAAGATTTTGTTCAAAATACACTTTCCCAAACGGCTTCAGAATTTCCTTCCATTTCACATTAAAGTACATATTTATCAAACTTTACTTTTGCTCATTCTTGATTACCAAGACGTGTTTTATTCTAATCTAAATGGATATTTGCTCAATAAGTTCGAACGACTTTAAAACCAGTATATTAAACACATTTTTGGACTAAAAAAATTAAGCGTTTATTCCAGCATTGATCACGACTTAAATGGTTATAAGTTCATTTTCCTGATGCAACGTCCTAAAATCTTTATACCTATGTATATAGATTTTAATACCTATCATACAACGACCTTGCATGACGACGTAAAAACAAATATATCATTCTAAGCCCTCAGCATAAAACTGAATTCTATAGAGAATTCTTCACTCTATGTTCTACTATATTCACTCTATATTCTACTAAATTGACCACTAATATACAAATTGCGCGCTCGTTATCTGTGTTTAAAAGTCGTGTGAAATCACATTATTTATCATAATTATGGGCATATGGTAATCCTTTTTATAACCCATAGTTACCCCTCCTTCCCCGTAAATTGTCATTTTGCTTTTGTTTTTACTTATCCTTATTTTATTACCTTACGCTTTTATTTACTTTATGTAGTAAGTATAATTAATTAGGGTTAAAAATCACTTGCAGTCTGCCACATCACTTTTTGTCCTCATTTAATTCATTGTGGCCGGCTGTAACAGATTCATCTTGTAGCCATAAACCCGCCACTATATACTTAGTTTTCTAATCTTGTGGTAAAATTTGACAAAGAAATGAAAAATAAACCATTTTAGGTGTAATCAACTTTTAATATAGCTTTTGTTTTCTAATTTTCTTAAATATTTATTATGATCTAAATATGCTATTGAAAAATGACATGCATCTCCGTCCACTAGTCCGTACGTATGTTTGTATGACATACGGTACGATTACCAATTCTCGACCTATTTTAGTAGCTTTGTTGTTGGTTAATTATCGGAATAGAAGCATATTTATTTTCAATGCGCTGTACTGTGTTTAAAATCTACATTTATATATATATATATATATATATATATATGTATATATATATATATATATATATATATATTTATATATATATATATATATATATATATATATAAACATATGAAAAAACGCGTAGTGTACATTTTTGGTTAAATAAAGATTTTTGATATCCATAATATAATACATTTACAAAATTGAAACCATTTACATAAAAGTTTTAATGTTAACGCGCCATGGAAAATTGTTAATAATAATATAGATTTTCCGATAATATTTTAATGTTTCTATCGCACGGTTATCTTATCATTATAATTTTTTTTTTCAGAACAGTAATGTGAGAAGAAATTTCACGTCTAAAAGCCTCGCACCGATTTTAGAATTCCACACACTTTTTACGTTAAAATATTTTTCGTTAAAACGTTCATTAAAATTTCCTACGGTTTTCCATCTCATCTCTACATGTTCGTATTTTAATTACTGCTTTTCTCTAAACCCATTAGAAGTAGAATTAGAGGCACTAATTGTTAAGGGTTAGAGTTCGAAATTTTAGAAGGGTTTACGTAAAGATTGCGAAAATATTTTTGTAGTCATTCAGGTACAAGTTAAAATGTTCACAACTTTACCTTTCTCGCTGTTTGATCCTTAAAATTTATAAAAAATAAATTATTTAGAAACAACGTTATCGAAATTTTGTGTAAAATTTACTATAAAACATCCATATATTGGCGATAAATCACGCCTACCGGAGAAATGATAGCCAATAATAATATCAAAATTTTGTGATTATTTTAAATGCTAAACCATGTAACCTCAAAGATTTATAAGAGTACTCAGTATTCCTATTAAACTATTTATAAATATGCGTAGACCAGATAATAATTACACGGTAGTACTTCTCTCGTGCTCAACGTCTATCAATATCTCACGTCTAATAGAGTATCACGTACCAAAATTATGTTTTAGTCTCAAATATATGACGTATTTCGATTACTAAAAAGCTTTCAATCTAGTGATAATGCCTTTCAATTGAAATGGCGTAGAGAAAATAGTTTTTACTCTGAATCTTTTTTCGTTTCCTTTTCTTTAACAAGTAGATGCCGACACATAACGAATAAAAAGACATATGGAAGTAATATTTTATACGATGAGAATTTAAGTCGAAATTCAATATTAAGCCTCTTTCCTTTTATGCCATTAAAGTGTGATTGAAATACAAATATATTTTGTATTTAAATTGTTGGCCTTATTTTAAATTACCCTATTATTTAAGACCATTTACTACTAATAATTGTAATCAATGGTAATTTTAAATGAAATTTTTTATTTTTAGTTCACACTACAAAACATGAATGAATAAAAAAATTATAAAATAAAACCATTAACCGTTAAACTGTATTAAATGTTATTTAAAAAATTTATTTAAATTTTTCGTAAATAGAAAACTTAACAATATTGAATAATATCTTTATTCATTAAACACGTTTATGATATATGAATCTAATTAGACTTATTTAATTTTCCAAATCAAACGCTTATTAAGCTGGTTAAAAATAAGTCATGTATACACGACGTGTAGTTACTCTATTACACTTCGCTAATATTCATCTTCTCGCTGCGTGACTTATCCTCGTTTTTCCATATACCCTTATATCTTTCACATTTACAAGCGACATCACCTCATATTTACATCTACAGAACATCTGCAAGAGTAGGTCTAATTTCTAGTTTTTAAATTGTAAAATTAAATGATATTATATACCAAAAATATTGTGATATCTAATTGAACTCAGCCCAAGGCTACGACTATCGACGACTCCAAATTGAACCTTTATCGTAGTTGCAAGACTAATTTCAAAGTAATAGAATTTTACTCAAACAGGTTGTACCGAAAACGGACTTTGAGAGAAATGTACAGCCCACATTTGTAAAAAACAATCTCATAATATTGGCTGTATCTTTAGAGATATATAAATAGATATTTACATCGTTAAATAAGCTAAAGCTTTTTTAACACATAAAGGTTTTTTTAACAGCAAACAGTTTATAATATTTTTTTATAATAGTAAGCAATATTTATAGATTAACTTTAATCTAATTTTCATGCATATATATATATATATATATATATATATATATATATATATATATGTATATATTTATGTACATATATACACATACATATGCAATTTGAAAAATATTTTCCTATGAGTATGGTTTAGGCGTAATTTGTTCAATGTAAAAACGATTACTATACATAAAATTTAAAGTAAATGGATTATTACGAGATTAAAACATTCCTTATTATGAAAAAAGAAACATTAAAATAAAAATATTTCCAAAGGGGGTTTTGATTTGGTCTTCCTTTTGTGGAATTACATTTTTAAATTTAAAAGCAGGAATTTTTTTCAATATGATTACAAACAAGGCTATATTGTGTATTAACCATATGTACCAAACTTACGTACACGTATAAAAGAAACTGTGTAAAACGTTATACGAGTTTCATCAATAGAAATCTACACATCAATTATTCTCAATCAAATCAAATATACGCGAAATTCGAAATAAAATGGTTCAAACATCGATCTTTCCTCAATACCTTTCCAAACATATCACAAAACTTTATTTACCTTCTTATTACTACATAACATTCCAATAAACCCGTTTCCGCCCACATCACCTGAAAATTTCCCAGCGAAAATTTTGCGTGAGCTTCGGCTCGACCGAAGCTTTCAGCCGCCAGTCTCAGTCGAGTGACGTACAACAAGGTAGCTTTATCGGGGGCATGAATTCGCAAACGCGTCACAGTGTCACGTGCGATATACCTACGTGCGAATGCTAATTGGATTTGCTCTACGGGTCGCAAGCGAGCCATTATTATTTGGCTACATTTCATTATATTACCGAGATCCTTGCATTTGATGCAGTATAATGTTTGACGGAAGATGCTGGATAATTACGAAAAATATGAGAGACACATTTACTTCGTAAGCTTTGTTTACAATATATTAACTTATAAATTTATATACATGTTACTTTTTTATTTGGATAGATTAGATTGAAAAATTATTTATGATATTATCTAGTAATAATTAAGAAATGTCTTAATTTAATTTAATGATATTCTAATAAATTTATCTGTTTTTTTGCTTAACTGAATTTAATATTACTATCAAATAATTGATTTCATTTGATTTTTCTCATTCAGGTTTTCAAATCAACAAATTTTTATTTCTTTTTTTATAGACAGAGGTAAAAGTTATGACTTAGCAATAATTATGTCAGTCAAGTAATCATTTAATGTTACAAGAAATGAAACAATAAAAACCTAAAAAGAAGGTGGAAATGTTAAACATTTTCATAACGGTATTCTATCTGGATTTGTATCGGAGTTATAGACTTTTAGACACAAAATATTTCATGTTGCTGCTGAGTATTGGATAGGTGTAACAAATAAACGAATTTGTGAGGTTTTGAGTTTCAAATTCACAAAACTAAACATAATTTTCGCAAAATCATATATATATTTATATATATGTATGTATATGTATATATACTAATCATTCATGGTCAGCTAAGTTTAAACGTTAATTTACACTGAATTTCTTCTTCAGTCCTTTGAATCTTTGTCTATTCAATTTATTTGGTATATTTTTCCAGATTTCCCGATTTTTACAATAGGTCCAGTGAACTAAAACGAAACTGGAGTTACAATTTATGTTAAAAATAGATCAAGACTCATAATATGAGTTCGTGGAAAGGATTGTATGTGAAGGCGACTGACGAAACCTTTTCTCTACTCTTTCCTTAATAGAATAGAGGAGTACGATAAAAAAACACTAAACATAAATACAAAAAAATATAAAAACACAAATTTCAAGAAGTCGTCATTCGAATAATACGTTCGAAAGAAGCGTATAAAGTTAAGAGTTGAGGTTGGAGTATGTGAACTGTGTTGCCTACTGTGTATTGATCATTTGAATGTCTCCATTAGACCTTTTGGTAAAATCAAAAATTGAAAAATTATTTGGTTTACAATATGGTTATGCTTATATATTTATATAAAAATTAAAAGAAGAGAAAATGTCATTCCTTATTAGTTACTTAATATTTTTTTTTCATTTTCATATTAAAATTTTCTTCTTATTTTTTAAGCAGATATTAAATTGGGTAATAATATTATAACTTAGTCTAGTCTTATTTTTTCAAGTTTATATGTTTATAATTAATAATTCATCAAAACCTTCAAAAATGGTATTGCTTATAGCGAAATTTAATGAATATAATTTAAGAAGTCGCAATTAGTCCAAGGTTAATTACATGCAAATTATCGTCTTCTTGAGTTATTTTTCTGTCTCCTTGTATCTCAAAAATTAATCGATAGGTGTAAAAAATAAGATTTTTTGTGTCTTTGGCACTGCTTAATTTAGAACCTATAAGTATGATTTAACGGTTAGAAACCCACAGGGTAGGAAGAGAATATTAGGACTTTTTAAATGTTTTCTGCACCTTTGTTGTTGCTGGAGGCTCGGGTAAGAGAAGGATACTGGAAAAGTGTTAACCGCCATTTTCATTTAGAAAAATTGGTAACAAGACAAAGCCATTCTTATTTCTATACAAAGATGTATTTTTCATTTGAAATGACGCGTTAGTATAATTAAAAAGTTCAGTCCTATACATAAAGTACGATTAACGTTCGGAACAGATCGCGCCTACATAGACTAGATTAAATTTGAGAAACGATATCTTGAAACTATATAATTCTCATAATATTAGGAAATATCACATTTTTAGTAAACATGGTAAGGCCTTAATTGAATGTCAATTACTGTTATAGTAATAATGTGTCAAATAAAAAATAATCCAAATAATTAAACCTAACAAATTAACTCGGTACTGAGTCCAAGAGTCATTGACCTAACAGAGCAAGTGAACAAAAAAATATTCAACATGCGAGGCAGTGACGAAGGTAGACGCACATGCTACTCATAAGTTCTCAATTTTTGAACAGCGCCGAGTTCACAGTCCGCAAGGGGAACAATGTTAGCCTCACTCCGCTCTAGCCTTTGAATATTAAATGAGATAATTATTGTACTCAGCTGTGCTCCGTATTTTGTCTGGATTGTTCGGAATCTCGAATTTTGATCGGGTTAAACCAGGTATATGTGACAAAGACCGTATACTTAAGAAAATTTTATGAGGAAACTTTTTCAATAGTGCAAATGGTTAAAAGTTTTAGTGTCTTAGTAGACAGAATCTTAATGAAATTAATACACATCTAGACGTTTAACTGATTTAGTAAACTAGATTTTTATACAGATCAGTGTGTTCAGAATAAATGTTTAATGAAATTCGTTAAATGTGTAAGTTTTTGATAAGTAAAACTTTGGTCTTCGATTTCGCCCATGTGGTTTTAGAAAAATGAAAGGCTTATTTGGAAATAAAAAATAAGTGCACATTTCAGTCGGGCTATTTAAGTACATAGGTAATCATTATTTTAAATATTAGATTTTGACAAACCTGAATTTTAAAAATTTTTTGTAGAGAATTATGCAGCCGTTGTCTGATCGCAAGAGTTATGCGACCGTGGTCTGGACTAAGATGCTGTGTAATGGTGAGCTGAGGGATTTGGCGTGTTAAATAGAATATGTTCCACTGCTTCTTAAAATTAAAATAACAGCAGTGCACTCAGTTTTTCGTGCGCAGCATTTTTTTTAGTACTTATATTCTCTGCTTCGTTTTTTTAAATATTAGCGCAATTACATACAGCTTATTTTTTGATATAGGATATATATTATCTACATGTGTCAAGAATAAGCTAACGATGTTCCCCTTTAGTTTGGATATTTTTTTTTTCAGGCTTATTATTTATTTTTTGAGGAAATATACATCATACTCTTGTCAGCAGAAATTATGTTTATATACGTACTTGAATATGATTAAGGTAGAAAATGTGTAATATAGTTTTACCATTATAAAATGTAAAACTGCATTACGTCGTTACATAAAACTTAATTTGTAAAAAATACTGTATTATATACAATTATTCGTTACCCGTATGCTTTCGCAATTTAAGACATATAATGCTATTTTTACACAAATCGTGTATTTATGTAATATGGTTTCCTTATTTTAAAACCACTTCTGATGGTAGAGTGTAAAAAAAATAAAAATGGTACAAGGCCGCCACGCAGTAAAACTTCTTTATGGTAGCTGTCATGTAACAGTAAGACCCAAAAATGTTGAGACAATTTTTTATTGAAAATTGTTTTTTGTTGTTTTTAAAACTGTTAATATAACTTAAATTTTTTTCCAAATTTTAAAATAACATAATTTTTCATTGAACAGGTTTTTTAGAAAAAATGCTCGACGTTTTTTTAATAAAGTTAAAAGTGTGGTGGCATATTACTTTTCTCTAAAGTTTTTTTTACAATTTTTGATAGACATTTTTAGCAAAACTAAACGGTAAATAATTTAAAAATTTTAAAATAAGTTAGATACTTATAGTTTGAATAATATATCAAAAAGTCAGTAAATTTTTACCTTGAATATAAAAAGGAAAAGTATAGGTTTTTGTAAAATGAAGATAAGAATGTTTTGGACAGAAAATATGTAATATTATTCTGAACTACAAGTACTTCGGTATAATGTTACATATTTAACTTACGGTTGACATTAGAAAATTGTTTTTTTTCTACTTTAAATAAATGAAAATAATTTAACACCGAAAAATAGTCCAGAAAAAACCGATAACATAGAAATTTAGAGAACTATTCGGCTTAAATTTTTCAACTGCCATAATTCTCTAATATTTTCTGCCTTTTATAACGTGGGCTTTTTAATTTTAAATTTACTTTAACTTTCATGGTTGATTTAAATAAATTATTTTTTTATTTTTTTTGCTTTTTTTCAATATTTTATTAAAGTTATATTTATAATTGAAACGATCTTTCAAAGCCTTTTCATTTGTGAATGGCCGCATTGGTGAACAATTACTTTATGGATTTTTTTGGAATTAATTAAGGGATATCAACAATTTAACTCATTTGGAACATTACCGAATAGCCCAGAATCTAAGTTTTAAGCAATATTCTTGGATTTTTAATTTGTTAAGTTTCTAAACATTTTTAAAATCAGCCTATTTAGATATTTAATTTGGTGTACATCTTGACAACCTATTCAATTATTTTTCCAAGTTGAATTAAATGACGACTCTCAGCACTCATGTTATGAAAATCTAAGCACACGATACCTAAAGATATGCGAAGGATTAAAGTAATTCTAATTATATCTCATTTGCCTAAATAAGATTATCCGTTTTGTATTTAGAGAACAACATTTGGACATACCTACCTATACTCGTAAATAAATGCATGCACACAAAGCCTAATAAACATATTACTCTCATTGGTATGTCTCAGTCAGGCAAAAAGAGTATGTGTACCGTAATATGAACGTTAGAAATTTAATTTATTTATAATTTATATTAAAGGGTCCAAAATAATACTGACTAACTTAACAATGCCTTTTCAAATAAATTAGAGATTTTTGAAGACTTAGCAGTAGTATCTGTGAATTGGAACCAAAGTTAAATGTCATTTTGAGAAACAGAGAAAAAATATTGGAAAGATGACATATTAATTATATTACTTAAAATTTTTTAGTTATTCCATTTTATGGCTGGAAATTGTTGCACCTATAATTTTTACAGAGCATCATGTATAACTTTTTAACTTCGGATTTCTCTTTCTGGTTTGTATGAACCTTAAAATAACTTGCTTTTTTTGTTCGTTTTGTAGAATATTTTTAATATCGGCCTTGAAAGCTTGCTCTGTCCACCGTTTAAAAAGTTTCATTACGAAAATTATGAGAATTACCTATTCAATTTCATTGGTTATTTCCATTAAGCTTGCTATTGTCACAACTGAGTTAAACAAATATTAAAGTTCATAAACATTTATCATTATACATTATACAATAGAAAAAAGTAATATCAGTATTAACTCACCTTTATTAAATTAAAATTAATTCCTGGCTAAACTGCCACCAACACTCCGCAAAAGGTTCCACCAACCCAACATTAATCTCACCTGCTACCGAATCTAATTCATTTCTCTAACATTAGCCACCGGTAATACTGGAATAAATATTTTTAAATAAAAACAAATTTCCCTATTGTACCTTTTTTAATAAATTTTCCTAATTTGTAATAAAACTGGCAAAGTATTAAAGGCTAATTACAAATTTAGTAATTGCTCCCGGTTCGTCCATTAAAAGCTTTAGAAGTTGAAGAATTGTAAATTAAGTTATAAATCTGTCAGAATACCTACAGTTTAGAAGTTTAATAAAAAGAAGGTTAATAAATGTATACATTTAATTTTTATTAACGGATAAATGAAACTACGTGATGTAGCATTATATCTATCTTATTTAAATTCTTAACCACGACATAGGTTTCGTTGTTTGACAACAACTTCATGTAGGTGATTTGAAGAGATTTCTACAAATTGACCACCTGAAATGGTTATTGAAACTATATAAAGTAGTATTAAAGTTTTACGGTGGCCAAATTAGATATTCGATATGTTTTTTAAATCGTCGTACAGTTTGGAATGTTGTTTGTCAGGATTAATAATAAAGACGTCAAATATATTTGTTTTCTAATTTTAAGCATCGTTTCTTAATGGTTTATTAGCACGTTAATGTGTACGGAATTCTCTTATCGGGCTTAGTAGCTTATTTTACTTCACGAAAAATATTTGCTAGTCTTACCAAAATAATTTTAAATATTATTCGCTCATGGCTTTACATGATATGCCGCGAAACAAATTTGTGAATTGATGAAGGACAAAGGAACTAGCATCTTGCTTATATTTGATACTAATTATCAAAGGTTTTGTGGATTTAACATATTAGATGGCCCCTGATGAAATCTTCCATCTATCACATATAGTAACAAAATTCGCATAAAATATTTTCCTAGGCAAATATTCAACTCTTTTTGAAAAATGACTAACGCTTTGACTGAGAATGTATAATATAGCCAAACAAAGGATAGGTGGTAAAACTTGTTTAGGATTAATTTAAACGACTTTCCAAGATTTATCATAACTTAATCTAATTATATTATTATATCATATGCTGGAAAATATTTTTCCTGTGAAAATGCTATTATATAATGACAAAAATTAATATACGTCCGCCTTCAAACAGAGCTTTTAACTTTCGGTAATACAAAGCCCTCACTCTCAGGCAACGGAAGACCGGAAGTACTGAAAGGGAGCACAATTCCCATCGGCATTGTAAAAAAATTGAACCTAAAATATCGCAGGTGTTGGGTTTTATGAATGGCCCTTTTTCAATTTAGATACCTAAAAATATAATACAATGCGATAAAAAAAATTATATTTTAGATCATGAATTAAAACTTTGACAACTAATAAAATAGTATTATGTATTTCAAGAATAGTGTATAGGATAATTGAAAAACCAAAATAATTAACATTAATATCAAACTTTTATTGCCCATAATTTCGCGGCGACACGTGAAAATGTTTTATTGCACATGTGTCTCATTATATTGTAAACACATTAACATCAAATAATATTATAATGAAAATCAAATATTCAGCTATAAAAACATGCCCAATTTATTTTGAAATTTATGGAATTACGTACAAAATGCACCACGTCACATGCAAAATCATCGAATGTAGCGAGTGGGTGTGACATCAGTAAATACTTAATAACAGTGTTTGAAATTATATCTTATTAATGTTAGAAATTATAATTTATGAAATTACTCATTGGCGAAAAAAGGGTTAAAAATTTTATTTTTATTTTAAATATATTGGTTAGAAACGTAAAATTTCTCATAATACCTTTAAATCTTATTTTTCTTTTCGAAGTTCAAAGTTTTTTCCCCGCATGTGAAACTTTAAAAACCTGAATGTGTGATATTCGTTAGAATAATGGTACATGGTAACTGGATTCCACCCGGACTTCAAAATATTCTACCGAGTCATCAAAAAAATGTAACGGTACGCAATAACATGGAGAATGTGGATATTTACTGGTATTGAAGGTTTTTCTTTTCAAAATTTGTCGACCAGTTTCTGGAAATGATCGGCGTAGTTAAAATTCAAGATGGTTGTATTTCATTATACACGTTGTAAAGCGAGTTTTGACATTAAAGCAAACGGAAAATAAAATGTTTTCGAACTCAGTTGTTCTGTTTTGACTGTGTTAGTAGTTTAACATTACAAAAAAGTTGGATTATGTGCCACATATCGTTGTTGTAAAAGATCGAGCTTTTATTGCTGTTCACCAGATTCTCAACTAACTACAACCAATTCAGCTGCCGTTTCAGATTCACCAATTTAGGAGCCATTTGGATATCTTTACTTTGATTTGACGATTAGTGTCAGTCAGTTCATATGGATTCCGTTGACCCTGATATTTGAAAGATACACCACAAGAGTGCGTTGATGTTAGTCAAATATGGCTGCCAATTCCACAAAGTTGCTTCTCGATTGGTGTTCAAGCAGCGGCATAATCCAGTGTTTTCCAGTATAATCGCCAAAGCAGATTATTTCCTTCAAATCCAAATCTTGCAAATGAAAACATTTGACACAAAGTGTTTTACTATACATCGGAATAAAGTGTTTCTCCTGAAAATGCCGTTGATGCTGGTGGTTGCTGCGTTCGCGCTGTACTTTCAATATTTGCTAATAAATATTACTGAAATTACAAATCGCTCCTGGAAAATGTTTATAAGTAGCTCCGATAATAAATTTAAAAAAATTCTACGTAGTATTTTTTTTAAATTCTAATAATTTTCTTATTTTTGGTGCCGAGTAATACACCACCATCCTTGTTTACGGATATTTTGTGTATTATGTGAAATTAAATAAATTAATCTATCATTATATAAATAGCGTTGTTATTTACCACTTTTTTATAATAAAAGTATAATATTACATAAAATCCTCTGAAGGCAGTCTTGTCATCTTTCTTTTAATTTGTTAGTTGTATAAGAGTATTATGAAGCTAGTTTTTAATTACATTATTAATATTTCTATATTGCATAATCAGTTTCACTTTATAACACATTCATATTAAATTTGCAATACATGTATTAATATTTAAATGTTTAATTTTCTCGTAACTGTATCATTCTTATAGCAGTTTAAATTATGTTCATTGATGAATTATTTTTTTTCAGTGATTTTCAAGCCGTTATTATAGTTTTATTTATTAACACGTTTTGAATGATAATTATTCCTATAAAAGCTTTTATGTTTTTGGACTCTATATATTGTATTTTAATATATTTACTTCAGTACGTACACGATATATGTACACCAGGTATACATATCTTGTAGGTGTTATGAGTATAAGTTTTGTCTGAGTAAATAAACATTCAGGTTAGATATATACTAAAAAGATTAAGCTGCAATTACCTCACATACCAAACGGCAACGGCTACATTTTGCGAAAGGGCACGATTATCTCGAACAAGACAATTCCACGTACCGAAACTAAATACAAATCCCTAATAATAAAAGTTGAGAACAAAGTCAGCACACGATAATAGATGCTGTAGTTCCGTGCATTGCAACGCTTCGGTTCAAGCGCGGCACGAGCGGTGGAGTCATCATTAAGTGCGGCGCGCGGAGAGCATTGCATACTTCAACGATCGGTGGCAAATAGAACGCGCACAATTGATGGCATATTTTTATTCACCCTGCGGTGCATAATACCTGTTTTAACATTTATATAGTTCTATTTTAAACGTAAAAACTTAGAAATTCTAAATGACTAAATATAGAAAATAAATAACTAAATATAGAATAACTAAAAAATAGAAAAATGGGAGGGTGAGGTAGAAAATTGATACGTTCATGGACTTTAATAACTTCATTATTTATTCTACATCAATGTTAATATACCATCATGTCATATACCATGACATCAGTATCGATCAATGGTCAAATTGAAAGCAAGTTCCTCCTCATGATTTGTCCTAAATTTAATTAAATTTCCGGTAAACCCCTCTTTCCATACCCCCGTGCTTCAACATATTACCTGCCCTACCTTTCGGAAATATTATTTACATTATTCATTCGTTTCATGTCATTAAATGATATCAAAAGAGCTTTCTAGACTTAAATTTTTGAAATAGATTTCTCTGTTGCTTTTGATGTCTTTTGACGTGAAAATGTTTTTAAAATTAATGCCAGGTGTGGACGGGCATTCGTTCCTAAATGAGCGAAGTTTTCTACTGAAATAATTACAGACTTGCATAATTTCGCTAAAATAGACAAACACACTGCTGTCATTTCAGATTCGTTTTGAAGAGGAAGGCCAAAGGTATACTCCAAAAGTAATCACTCCAAAATTCATTATGTTTGTAGATTGCGCAATGCACATGTAAAATTTGCATGATTGACCCACAACTTTCAACCGATAGATTCAACTTATGCCAGAGGTGTTCATATAATTTCAAAGCTCTACTTCTCAATCAAAGATCTACTTCTAATATCACTACCCTTATAAATGTAAGTTGCAAATTAATTAAGCGATTCATACAAAGAAATATGTTACAATTCAATGTACTATATACGATTGGCATTTTAACGATAATAATTGCTGCATTGTGCAACACTGCATTTACTTTTTTACTCAGTTAAATAAAACGTATAAAAGATTATTCATATTCGTCTATATGTCTACCTTTTTTCATTTTTGTGCAATACCCACGACCTGAAATAATACTTCAATCCTTCGAAATCCTCAAATAATTGTTTTATGCTCCACTTACTTCCAAACCAACTTCTCTTATGCTCCGCTTACTTTATCTCTAACGTTGTTCGTATGAAATTCTGTACCGACCTCAGTGGCAATTATAATTCTTGATCTCGTTACTTCGAGAAAACGTTCTACACACTACTTAAACTAGATTAAAACATCACATCATAGTTTTGTAAACCCAAAAAAAACTACGGATATGAACATTTCCCTTCTTCATCTCCCACTTATTACGCCCCATATTAAAAAAAAACACAACGCCTAAATATATCAGTGCGGGGTGAATAATAAATGACATAATCACCCCGGCGTGCGTCACCGAAAATTTCCGGATATTAAAAAAGCGCCTCTACCACCCTAGGTGTCTGCAGATGTGAAATTTTTAAATATTTTCCATAGCATTCCGCAGAATGCTATGGAAAATCTTAATATTTGTTTTCATTTCATCTCTGTGATATAATAATTTTAGCCGTATTTGCTTCCTGATTTTTACTTTTCCAAAACTAAAATAGCTTATGTTGGAAAAAGTAACTTAATAAAAACCGTATTTAAACCCATTCAATAAATTTTAAGGAAGTAAAATAAATATTTGCATCGTTTCGCGATTAAATTCAATTAATACTTGTTTCATTAGTTGGATGAATTTAACGGAATGAATTTATTTGACGCTTTATTCAAAGCAAAATCTATTTGATTACATAATCAACATATATTCAAATACACAATCTACTATTAAAATGATTATCAAATAAATAATATCTAGATATTTATTTTAGATTGTGTGAAGTCAGTAATTTCGCTTTTTCACGTTAAATAAATTCTTATGATTAGCTGCACGCCCCGAGTTTGCAAGTCATTTCGTTTCCATTTCGTTTTATGAAATAATTATTTTAAGTAAACACAAAGTTTTAATTAGGTAAAAAGTTTAAAAAAATAGAACACATAAACCATAAAGGTTTAATTTGTTTAAGTCAAAGATACATCTTTCATTCAATTTTGTATTGGACCATCCGTGTGGATTAGCAACATGAACCATTAAATGTTTGTAGCTTTCATGTCGTCGTCAATGCCTTCATACATTATTGGGCTATGGTCTCACTTTTGGCTTCGTAGCAATTATTAAGCATTTTTTTTAAAAATGTCATCAGCTGCATGCTTTGGTAAGTTTTAAAGGTCTAGAGATAATACAATATTATACTTAATAATATAATTACTTTTAGGGTTTATTTTAAAACATGAACTTAGAAACAATTGTTGCTGTTAATTATTTAACCTCAAGGAGTCCGAATTAAACTTTTCTGGTGGTCAGATAAGTTTGTATATTCAAATCGACTTTGTGGCATAGAAGAGAAATGCTAAGATCGATATTATCCATCGCCCTCTCTTTGGATGAAGTAACAGAAAAAAAGAACGGAGTGAAGCGGGTAAAAGGGACTTGGAAGGATGAATGAGACGTGATTTTGGGAGAGGTGGAAGAGGAGGCATCATGGGTACATGGTAAAATGGGAGTCAGGAGACAGGGTAAATACAGAAAGTAAGGATGAAGGAAATAGGGAGAGAAGGATAGGATTAAATGGTGAAGAGTGGAATAAAGGATAGAGATTTCAGGGGGAAAATGAGGGAAGTTTGGATAACGAAAAATGGGAGAAAATAGAGACGTTGTAGGGCGCAGAGAGAGAGAAAGAGAGAGAGAGAGGGACAGAGAAAAGGTATGGTAAAGATAGATAGAGAGGTAGGAGAATTTATAAAAATATAGATGAGGAAGGAATAAAAATAAAAGACAGATATATATTTTAAAAATATCCATGGAAAAAGGTATAAAATATACCGGTGTCACTTCTACGCACCCTTATTTTATTCATTCTATGTTCAGGGTTCAGACAAAATATATTCGTTTTCCCCTATTAGGGTTCATCCTTTAAAATAGTGTGATGGGGCAGGCAAAAATACTTATTATTCCAAAAAGTTAGAATTCGTGCAAGTTTTCAAAGCTTCACTTTAGGGCATTTAAATTAATTAGGGTAATTATGTTAAAGATGCTCCCTTGGTAAATCCTTCATATTTTTTATAATAAAAATTTCGAAAAGTGACGTGAATATAAATATAAATACAAGAAATGCCTTATCTTTTCACATTTGTTTATACTGATGTGTAGTTTTTGACTCTTTCTTTTTTATTTGTTCAGAAGCAAATAAAAAGTGCGTATAGTTCATACACGACAACCAAGTAACAATTTTTTGTATCTATTATTTATCGCTCTGAAAGAAGAAAGTGAATATTATGGTAATCATTAAAAAAACAAGAAATTATTTTACATGATTTCAAGATTTAACAGAAATAAGGATAATCGAATTAAGACATATCAGAGATTAATGTGTGTTGATAAGTATTTTAATTAACTCAATTCTTTATTTTATTATAAGCCGTTAAAATTATAGATGAAAAAACGAATATTATTACATCTGCCTCAATATGTAGAGAAAATTCAAATTAGACGAAAATCAAATAGCTATATTTTAACCAAATTCACATAACTTCTTGAAACAAAATCCTCTAGCGAACCTGCCGAATAGCACCGCTGAACATTAACGACAAAATAAGTCAAAATAATAACGAAATGGTCAATAAGTCATTAGCCAACAAAATTGGCATAAATTCCAAAGGAGGGAAGCGACCTGCCTTTATCTAGGCATAATTACCTTTTTACTACGCACTTATGCTCTCGGCTTAGATGCCGTGATACCGTCGATCTCTGAATCGTGTTTAGTACGGCAGAGGATGAATTTATCAGCTCGGTTTTCATTCCCTTCTTTATTTTATGTGGCAGTTCGAGCTACGTGATAAATTGCATTGTATCTAAGGGTTGGTTTTGTTAAATGTAACCACATTTTGTTACGTATTTAATGGAAACTTGTTGATTGAGGAAGATGGCGAAAAATACGGTGCGATCACAATGTAAATGACTTTTACTGAATTTCTTTTCATAGCACCTTCCTGTATTATCTCTAAAAGTGTATGATTTATTTACAGTTTTAGCTTTAAGAGAATAACCAATTTAGCTTCTGTATATTCGTTATTCAATAAATATTATAAAATTATCGCTTTATCTGCATATTTCAGTTGGGACAATTTTATGAAGAATATTACTGCAAAAATTACTACCACTATTCCTTTTTCATAAGTTTTAACTTATGTATAAGTTATAAGTTTTAACTTATGTGTAGGATAAACGCCATTTTTTAAAATTTTGAACTAAATATATTTTTTTAGTTTAAGTTTTAACATAATAAAGAAAAGATTCTATTGCTTTTCCCATATGTATATTTTTAAACCACAAGATTTTAGTTTGCATAAAAGATCTGTTTTCCTTTCCATAATAAAGTTACCTATACCAACACATTTCACTGTGTTATGAAATGAATTTTACACATTTTTATTTTTAAATAAACCTCAAGGTCTTTACGGTGAGTAAGCTTCTTCACATCTTATTTTTTTGACATCAAACAATTATGTCCAAAACAATTTTTTATTATGTCGTCTCATATAAAACTCCACTCGGTAATATTACTTACTTCTTTATGGACATATTAGATAATTCGTATACTAACAATTATGTTATATGATTAAGGTTTTTTGACAATATTAATCCCAACGAACATCATCAAAATGATAACTTCAAAAGTAAACTCTACCTACAGAAAAATCTAAAAACATTTTACATTTCTTTTGATAGAAATGAATTAAAATTTTGCATTACGTGTTTATTGACTTTTTGAAGTAAAACTTATTATATTTAAAATTGTTACTGTGGCTTATCCATAAATAAATATAAATATGCTTAAACTTTTCTTGAAACAAACTTTTTGACAACTGCGATTTGCCTAAAGGTGATGTTAATGAACGTGCAATAGTTTTTACCAGAGTTCGTCATGAAAGGGCTTAAATCAGTGATATTTTCGCCAATTGCATTTACATTATTAGGTATTTGTTAATGATTACAAAAAAAAAATATTATATAATCTATGGTAATTAATAATCTATGAGCTATCATATCGTAAAAATTCTGTGTCAATATATGTAATATTTTTTGCACGAACCTTTAAAAACAAACACACAAGTCTACCCAATTATACTTTTATTGAGATGTCAATAAAATGTTACCATTCTACTTTCTTACCATTGAGAAAGCCTCAGGATAATACTGATAGTACAAATTATAATATAATAAATACCTAATTTCATATCTCATTGACCGATACTATTGAGAAAAACTTGAAAGGGAGGTCGCATTATTCTTCAGGCCTTTGACTACAGTTGCAAGTTGGCGCATGTGATTCGATTTTGGCAATTTCCATAGTGTGTAAGAATGTTTAGGGTGGAGTTATTATCCGTCTTTCTTCAATTACGTTGCTTCATGCGCCTAATGAGTCGAAACAGTAAATCTAATTGTAACTCGGAGTATTGGCACTGATTTCCTTGAAAATATTTCTATGAGTATTAGCTCAGATTTTCTTGATCGTATTTCGTCATTGTTAGTTAATTGTTGTTTCTAACAGAGTGGTAAAAATAGGGTTGCAAATGTAAAGCAAATTCGTCTTTTGATTGTTCTTATAGTATATTTTTTGATGAAATCAACTTTACAATATAATTTCCGTGGGGCTCTTAACAGGAAAAACAGAAAATATGTTTGAATTCGGAAATTAAAAGTTTTAAATCTTCCAATCTATTTTCAGCCTTATCCAAAAACCCACTTTGTAACCAATTGCTTTTGTTTAATTATTTTAAAATGTTTGCTATATACCGAATATCTAATAATTTATATCCTTCGGGTAAGATATTATTACACCACGTGGATTTGACCGTTCGACCTTAAATGAATTTTCATATACCAAAAAGTGTTCCTCTATCCTACATCTTGAATCAACCAACGAAATTCAGTGTATTTGTTACAGGAAGGGTTGTAATTGGTTTGTAATTTCAAAGATGACGCATCTAATTTCAAACGTACCACGCTGTTTTGGTAATGTTTCCGACAAAAACAATAAAACCGCCGTTACCATGTTGCTAAGGTCAGCAATATAAATATTGCATTTTGTGTTTACATCTTGTTTATATTAGATTGTTATTTAATTTGTTTGAAAAAAAAATTTTGGTCTTGTTCATATTTCGCTATTTTAGAGTATTTATTACTATTACCCCCTTATTAAAACTAGTTAAGGTTTCGATTTAATGTCGAACGGTCAAATCCACATTGTATAAAAGTAAGAATGATTTCAAATCCTTTGCACAGTTAGAAGATCTCTAAAAAGATACGGGATGACGATAATTCAAAAGTAAGTAGTGTAACGTGACTGAAACTACCCCTTCAGTAATTACAACTACTATTTTAATATATATTTATATTGTACTTATTTGATATGGAGTAGTGAATAACATAACATTTTTGGATTGTTTTAAAAGTAAAATTTATTTTCTCACGGCGTTATAATTTATAACATTTTTAACGTTTAACTTATTACTTTTGCTGCAAATGTAAAAGATAATAAATGACTCAAGTTAATGATGTTAGTTGTAAGATTTTGTTCAAAATACCCTATCCCAAACGGCTTCAGGATTTTCTTCCATTTCACACTTAAGTACATATTTATCAAACTTTACTTCTGCTCATTCTTGATTACGAAGACGTGTATTATTCTAATCTAAATGAATATTTGCTCAATAAATCAGAACGATTTCAAAACCTATTAAATACATTTTTGGATTAAAAAATTTAACCATATATTCGAGCACTGATAAAGACTTAAATAGTCTTGATCAGTGCTCACTTTTAAGTTTAAAACACCTAAAAAGGGAAGAAAAATAATTCTTAGAGAATCATTCAAATTTCCCACGGTTTTCCATCTCATCTCTTCGTGTTCGTATTTTAATAACTGCTATTCTCAGAAACCGTTAGAGGTAGAATTAGAGGCAGAAACTGTTAGAGGTAGAGTTCCAAATTTTAGAAGGGTTTACGTAAAGATTGCGAAAATGTTTTTGTAGTCATTCAGGTAAAAGTTTCTTGTAGACATTTGTTAAAACGTTGACAACTTTCTCTTTCTCGCTGTTTGGTTCCTTAAATTTAAATTTAAAGAATAAATTATTAAGAAACAACGTTATCGAAACTTTGTGCAAAGTTTACTATAGAACATCGATATATTGGCGATAAATTACCCCTGCCGGAGAAATAAGAGCCAATAGTACTATCAAAATTTTGTGAATATTTTAATGGATAAACCCATAACTTTAAACATTTGTAGGAGTACTTAGTATTTCTATTAAAATATTTATAAACATAAGTAGATCATATAGCGATTACACAGTAATAATTCTCTCGTGCTCAACGTCTACCAATATACCATGCCTAATAGAAAATTACATAGCAAAATTATGTTTTAGTCTCAAGTATACGACATATTTCGATTGAACTTTTCAATCTTGTTATAATGGCTTTCCACTGAAATGGCGCAGATAAAACAGTTTTTACTCTGATTCTTTTTAAGTTTTTTTTATCCTTTAGCAAATGGATGCCGAATAAAAAGACATATGGAAGTATTATTTTATAAGATGGGAATTTAAGTCGAAATTCAATATTATGCCTCTTTTGTTACATGCTCTTAAAGTGCGATTTAAATATAATTATTTTTTTTCATCTAAGTTGTTGATCTTATTTTAAGTAACTCAATTATTTAAGATCATTTATTATTAATAATTCTTATTAACGGTAAATTTAAATAATTTTTTTTTTATTTTTGGTTCACACCACAAAAGATGAAAGAATAAAAAAAATATAAAATATAATCCTTAACCGTTAAACTGTATTAAAAAAGATTTAAAAATTTTATTGACATTTTTCTCAAATAGAAAACTTAACAACATTGAATAATATCTTTATTTATTTTACATACGATATTATATCTACAAGAATAGGTATAATTTCTAGTTTTTAAATTTTAAAACTAAATGACATTTTATGCTAAAAATATTGTGATATCTAATTGAACCCAGCCTAATACTTGTGACTACGACTATCAACGACTCCAAATTGAATCTTTATCGTAGTTGTATGACTAATGTTAATGTAATAAGTTTTTACTCAAACAGATTGGACCGAAAACGGGCTGTGAGCGAAATTACAATGAAAAATGCTCCCTATTTTAGCCGAAATATAGCTATTTAATCAATAGTGTTTAGGAATGTACAGCCCAAATTTACAAAATAAAACGCTGACAAAAAAAACATCATAATATTAGCCATAATTAAATAAACAGATATTTGTTTATTTTCTTTTTGGACACAAATTTTATTTTAATGTAATTACGTCGTTAAACAAGCTAAAGCTTGTTTAACACATAAATGTTTTCGCGGCCAATCTTATAAGAGCAAAAAGTTCATAATTTTTTTTTATGGTAGTAAGCAATATATATAGATTAACTTTAAATCTAATTTTCATGCCGTCTAACACGTCGCCATTTATTATTTTAATTTAGGTACATGTATATATATATATATATATATATATATGTATGTATATATATGTATATATGTATATATATGTATATATATATGTATGAATATATACATATATAATTTGAAAAATATTTTCCTATCATTATGGTTCAGAAGTAATTTGTTCAATGTAAAAACGATTACAATTCATAACATTTAAAGTAAATGGATTATTACGAGATTAAAACATTCCTTATGACAAAAAAATAAAAAATTGAACAAAAATTTTTCCTGAGGTTGGTTTTGATTTGGTCGCTAGAATATTTCATTCCAACAGAATATTTTTCATAGACGTTTTGTTATTTTGTTAAATAACTGAACTGGAATTTTATCATTGAAAAAGGTAGTTCTTTTGTGGAATTACTTTTTTAAATTTTCTAACGAAAAATTTCTTGAACATGATTACAAATAGGGCTAAGTTGTGTATTAACCATATATACCGAACTTACGTACATGTATAAAAAACGGTGTAAAACGTTATACAAGTTTCCTCAATAGAAACATACACATCAATTATTCTCAATCAAATCAATATACGCGAATTTCAACGTAAAACGGCATAAACATCGATCCTTCCACGATACCTTTCCAAACATATCACAAAACATTATTTACCTTCTTATTACTCCGTAACATTCCAATAAACCCGTTTCCGCCCACGTCACCCGAAAATTTCCCAGCGAAAACTTCGGGCGAGCTTCGGGTCAGCCGAAGCTTTCAGCCGCGGGTGTCAGCCGAGTGACGTATAACAAGCCAGCTTTATCGGGGACATGAATTTGCAAACGCGTCACAGTGTGCCGTGCGATATACCTACGTACGCAAGCTAATTGGATTTGCTCTATTGGTCGCAAGCAAGCCATATTACTATCTGGCTACTTTTCGTTATATTACAAAGATCCTAGCATTTGATGTAGGATAATATTTGACGGAAGATGCTGGATAATTACGAAAAATATGAGAGAAATATTTCCTTCATAAAATTTGCTTACAATATATAAATGTATAAATTTATATATATATGTAGCTTTTTTGTTTTGATAGATTAGCTGGAACAATGAATAATCATATTAACTCCTAATAATTAGGAAATGTCTTTATTTAATTTAAATGTCATTATATATTTAAACTATGTTCATTATGTTTAACACATGTTAATATTATTACCAAACAATTAAATTCATTAACTCTTCTCATTCAGATTTTTAAATCCACAATTTTTATTTATTTATAGAAATATGTAAAAATGATGACTTAGCAATAATTATATCGGCTAAGCAATAATTTAATGTTACAAGAATCGAAACAATAAAAACCTAAAAAAGAAGATGGAAATATTAAACATTTTCATAACGGTATTCTATCTGGATTTGTTTCGAAATTATAGACTTTTAGACACAAAATATTTCATGTTGCTGCTGAGTATTGGAAATGTATAACAAATAAACGAATTTGCGAGGTTTTGGGTCTTCACAGAGCTAAACATAATTTTCGCAAAACCATGTACATGTATCATTAATCGATCAGCGAAGTTTAAACGTTAATTCGTACTGAATTTATTCTTCAGTCAAAGTACTGAATTTATTCTTTATTAAAATTATTTGATATATTTTTCTAGATTTCAAATTATTAAAGTAAGTCTAGTATAAAATTTTTTATGATACCGATTTTTACACTTGGTCCAATGAACTGAAACGAAACGACAGTTACAATTTATGTCAAAAATAGATCAAGGCTCATAATATGAGATCGCGGAAAGAATTGTATGTAAAGGCGACTGACAAAATCATTTCTATATTCTGTCCCTAATGGAATAGAGGATACGATAAAAAAATAAAACACTATTCATTTCAATACATAGATCAAATTTTAGGATTGATTTTGAAAATAAAAAACCCCTTAGTATTCACCCAAAAGCCAAGTGAAAAAATTTCTCGATATGCTCTTATAGATATTGAGATATTCAGAGAATTAAATTATATATATATATATATATATATATATATATATATATATATATCTGCTTATGTGCTTGTGTATGTGTAAGTGTATAATACATGTATTAACAGATATATGTATTATATCAATATATTATCACATACAAATACATAAAATTTAAACTTCTCTCTGTTCTATCAGTAGAATTTGCAACTCTTCCTCTATGAAATTATATAATTAATTTTTGGTCATATTCTACGCATTGAAAATGAAAAACCTCCCTTTTCACTTCTTTTTTCGTTTACTTTAATAAACTTATTTACCTTTTTTAAGGAAATAATAGTTTGAATAATCTCACTATGCAGAACTCGAATACAAGGAACATTTGCCATAAAATCTTCGTCGGGCTAATTTTGCTGTAGATCTGTAAGCTGAGTGTTTACCGGGTTATTTTAAAGGACGCATTTAAGCAAGAAGTGTTGGAAAATCTTATTGATATTTGAAATTATTTAAATTTCAGATTTTCTAAATTAGAAATAGATACATTGGCTAATAGGACTATATAGAGTTGTAAACGATATGAACTTGTATGTCCATAAAATTCTATTGAATATTCAAAACTTTAGAAATAGAAAACATGAGAAAATGTCATTCATTATTATTCTCTTAATATGAAAAGAAATAAAACATTTTCTCTGCTAATATTCAAATTTCCTTCTTATTTTTTAAGCAGATATTAAATTAGCTAACAATCTTATAGCGTAGTCTAGTTTTATTTTTTCAGGTTGATAATGAATAATTCATCAAATTCTTCGCAAATAATATTGCTTTCAACGAAATTTAAAGAATATAATTTAAGAAGTCGCAATTAGTCCAAGGTTAATTATATGCAAATAATCGTCTTCTTGAATTATTTTTCTGTCTCCTTTTACGTGTCATAAAAATTAATTGATAGGTGTAAAAAATAAGAAGATAAACCTATAAGTATGATTTAACGGATAATAAATTAGAAAGCCCATGGTAGGAAGGGAATACTAGGACATATTAAAAATTTTCTGTGCTTTTGTTGTTGCTTGAGGCTCGTGTAAAAGAAAGATACTGGAAAAGTATTAACTGCCATTTTCATTTAGAAAAACTGGTAACAAGACAAAGCCATTCTAATTTCTATATAATATGTATTTTCCATTTGAAGTACATATTATATAGAAATTAGAAGTAGTCCCATACATAAAATACGATTAACGTTTGGATCGGATCGCGTCTGCACAGACTAGGTTAAATTTGGGAAACGATACCTTGAAACAATATTATTCTCATAATATTAGAAAATATCACATTTTTAGTAAACATGGTAAAGACTTAATTGAAAGTCAATTACGGCTATAGTCATAATGTGTCAAATAAAAAATAATATAAATAATGAAATCCAACAAATTAACTCGGCACTGAGTCCAAGAGTCATTGACCTAAGAGAGCCAGTGAACAAAAAAATATTCTACATATGAGGCAATGACGAAGGTAGACGCACATGCTACTCATAAGTTCTCAACTTTTGAACAGCGCCGAGTTCACAGCCCACCAGGGGAACAACGTTAGACTCACTCCGCTCTGGCCTTTGAATATTAAACAAGATAATTATTGTACTCGGCTGTGCTCCGTACTATATCTGGATAGTTTGGCAATTCAGATTTTGAACGGGTTAAACCAGGTAGATATGACAAAGGCCGTATGCTTGAGAATAGTTTGAATAATATATCAAAAAGTCAGTGAATTTTTAACTTGAATATAAACAAGAAAAATATAGGTTTGTGTAAAATGAACATATGAAGGTTTTGGACAGAAAATATATAACATTATTCTGAAGTACATACGTACTTCAAGTACTTCGGTATAATGTTACATATTTACCTTACGGTTGACATTAGAAAATTGTTTTTTTTCTGCTTTAAATAAATGAAAATAATTTACCAGGAAAAAACAGATAATATAGAAATTTAGAAAATTAATTCGGTTTAAATGTTTCAACTGCCATAATTCTATGATTTTTTCTGCCTTTTATAACGTGGGATTTTTAATTTTAATTTTACTTTAACTTTCATGGTTGATTTAAATAAATTATTTTATAATATTTTTGCTTTTTTCGAATATTTTATTAAAGTTATATTAATAATCGAAACGATCTTTCAAAGCCTTTTTATTTGTGAATGGCCGCATTGATGAACAATTATTTTATCGATTTTTCTAAAATTAATTAAGGAATACCAACAATTTAACTCATTTAGAACATTACCAAATAACCCAGAATCCAAGTTTTCAGCAATGTTCTTGGATTTTTATTTTGTTAAGTTTTTAAACATTTTTAAAATCTGCCTATTTAGATATTTAATTTGGTGTACATCTTGACAACCTATTCAATTATTTTTCCAAGTTGAATTAAATAAGCATTTTCAACACTCATGAAAATCTAAGCACACGATACCTAAAGATATGCGAAGGATTATAGTAACTCTAATCTTATTATGTATTTAGAGAACAGCATTTGGACATACCTACCTATACTCGTAAATAAATGCATGCACACAAAGTCTCATAAACACATTACCCTCATTGGTAAAAAGAGTATGTGTACCGTAATATGAACGATGGAAGTTTAATTTATTTATAATTTAATTAAAGTGTCCAAAATAATAACGACTAATTTAACAATGCCTTTTTAAATAAATTAGAGATTTTTGAAGACTTAGCAGTAGTATCTGTGAATTGGAAAAAAGTTAAATATCATTTTGAGAAACAGAGGAAAAATATTGAAAAGATGACATATGAATTATATTACTATTTACTTAAAATTTCTTAGTTATTCCATTACATAGATGGAATTTTTTGCACTTATAATTTTTGCAGAGCATCATGTATAACCTTTCCAACTTCGGATTTCCCTTCCTGGTTTGTATGAACCTTAAAATAACTTGCGTTCTTTGTTCGTTTTGCGCCATAATATTTTTAATATCGGCCTTGAAAATTTGCTCTGTCCACCGTTTAAAAAATTTCATTACAAAAATTATGAGAATTACCTATTTAGTTTCATTGGTTATTTCCATTGCGCTTGCTAATGTTAAAACTGAGATAAACAAATATTAAAGTTCATAAACATTTATCATTATACATTATACAGTAGAAAAAAGTAATATCAGTATTAACTCGCCTTTATTAAATTAAAATTAATTCCTGGCTAAACTGCCACCAACACTCCACAAAAGGTTCCGCCAACCCAACATTAATCTCACCTGCTACCGAATCTAATTCATTTCTCTAACATTAGCCACCGGTAATACTGGAATAAATATTTTTAAATAAAAACAAATTTCCCTTTTGTACCTTTTCTTATTAATTTTTTCCTAATTTTGTATTAAAACTGGCAAAGTATTAAACGCTAATTACAAATTTAGTAATTGCTCCCGGTTCGCCCATCAAAAGCTTTAGAAGTTGAAGAATTGTAAATTAAGTTATAAATCTGTCAGAATATCTACAGTTTAGAAGTTTAATAAAAATAAGGTTAATAAATGTACACATTTAATTTTTATTAACGGATAAATAAAACTACGTGATGTAGCATTATATCTACTTTATTTAAATTCTTAACCACGATATAGATTTCATTGTGTGACAACTTCATATAGGTGATTTGAAGAGATTCCTTTAAATTGCCCACCTGAAATGGTTATTGAAACTATATATGGTTGTATTAAAGTTTTACGGTGGCCAAATTAGATATTCGATATTTTTTTTAAATCGTCGTACAGTTTGGAATGTTGTTTGTCAGGATTAATAATAAAGGCGTCAAAAATATTTGTTTCCTAATTTTCATCGTTCCTTATGGGATATACTAAAAAATATAAAAAATATATTCCCTTATCTTATGAAGAAAATAAGGCTTTAGAAACTTACGAAAAGTTTGAGGGAAAATAGCAAAGACTGTCCTAGATTTTCTAATATTTGGAATATGCATCATATTTATGACTGTGAAAGATATAGTAGACAATATATTTTTGTTGAAAAAAATTAATATTTGTAACTAGTTTAATAAAAATATAATGTACCCTTTTAATGGTTTATTAGCATGTTTATTTGTACGGAATTCTCTTATCGGGCTTAGTAGCTTATTTTACTTCACGAAAAATATTTGCTAGTCTTACCAAAATAATTTTAAATTTGGTTCCCTCATGACTTTTCATGATATGCCGCGAAACAAATTTTTGAATTGGTGAAGGACAAAGGAACTAGTATTGTCTATTTCTATTTAATTTCATCATGCTTATATTTGATACTAATTACCAAAGGTTTTGTGGATTTAATATATTAGATGGCCCCTGATGAAATCTTCCATCTATCACATATGGTAACAAAATTCGCATAAAATATTTTCGTAGGCAAATATTCAACACTTTTATAAAAAGGACTAACGCTTTGACTGAGAATGTAAAATAAGGCCAAACAAAGGATAGGTGGTAAAACTTGTTTAGGATTAATTTAAACGACTTTCCAAGATTTGTCATAACTTAATCTAATTATATTATTATATCATATGCTGGAAAATATTTTTCCTGTAAAAATGCTATTATATAATGACAAAAATTAATATACGTCCGCCTTCAAACAGAGCTTTTAACGTTCGGTAATACAAAGCCCTCACTCTCAGGCACCGGAAGACCGGAAGTACTGAAAGGGAGCACAATTCCCATCGGCATTGTGAAAAAATTGAACCTGTTTTTAAATGTATTTTTTATTATTTTATGCTTAAAATATCGCAGGTGTTGGGTTTTATGAATGGTCCTTTTTAAATTAAGATACCTAAAATACATAAGATACATAAAACCAATTAAGATACCTAAAATATATAAAAAAAACGATATTTTAGATCATGAATTAAAACTTTGGCAACTAATAAAATAGGATAATTGAAAAACAAAAATAATGTACATTTATATCAAACTTTTATTGCCCATAATTTCGCGACGACACGTGAAAATGTTTTATTGCACATGTGTCTCATTATATTGTAAACACATTAACATCAAATAATATTATAATGAAAATGAAATATTCAGCTATAAAAATATGCCCAATTTATTTTGAAATTTATGGAATTACGTACAAAATGCACCACGTCAAATGCAAAATCATCGAATGTAGCGAGTGGGTGTGACATCAGTAAATACTTAATAACAGTGCTTGAAATTATATCTTATTAATGTTAGAAATTATAATTTATGAAATTACTCATTGGCGAAAACAGGGTTAAAAATTTTATTTTTATTTTAAATATATTGGTTAGAAACATAAAATTTCTCATAATGCCTTTAAATCTTATTTTTCTTTTCGAAGTTCAAAGTTTTTTCCCCGCATGTCAAACTTTAAAAACCTGAATGTGTGATATTCGTTAGAATAATGGTATATGGTAAATGGATTCCACCCTGACTTCAAAATATTCTAACGAGTCATCAAAACAATGTAACGGTACGCAATAACATGGATAATGTGAATATTTACTGATATTGAATGTTTTTCTCTTCAAAATTTGTTGACCAGTTTCTGGAAATTATCGGCGTAGTTAAAATGGTTGTATTTCATTATACACCTTATAAAGCGAGTCTTTGACATTAAACCAAACGGAAAAGAAAATGTTTTCAAACTCAGAGGTTCTGTTTTGACTGTGTTAGTAGTTTAACGTTACAAAAAAGTTAGACAATGTGCCATATATCGTTGTTGTAAAGCATCCAGCTCTTATTGCTGTTCACCAGATTCTCAACAAACTACTAGCAATTCAGCTGCAGTTTCAGATTCACCAATTTAGGAGCCATTTGGAGATCTTTACTTTGATTTGACGATGAGAGTTAGTCAGTTGATATGGATTCCGCTGACCCACCATTTTGTTATATTTAAAAGATACACCACAATAGTGCGTTGATGTTAGTCAAATATGGGTGCCAATTCCACAAAGTTGCTTCCCAATTGGTGTTCAAGCAGAGGCATAATTCAGTGTTTTCCAATATATTCGCCAAAGCAGATTATTTCCTTCGAATCCAAATGTCCCAAATCAAAACGTTTGACACAAAGTGATTACCATACATCAGAATAAGGTGTTTCTACTGAAAATACCCTTGATGCTGGTGTTTGCTGTGTTCGCGCTTTACTTTTATTATTTGCTAATAATTGTTACTAAAATTACAAATTGCTCCTGGAAAATTTTTATAAGTAACTCTGATAATAAATTTTAAAAAATTCTACGACATATTTTTTTTTAATTCTAGGAATTTTCTTATTTTTGGTGACAAATAATACCAGCATCTTTATTTACGGATATTTTGTGTATTATGTGAAATTAAATAAAATAATCTTTCATTACAGAAATATCCTTGTTATTTACCACTTTTTTATAATAAAAGTAGAATATTACATAAAATTCTCTGAAGGCAGTCTTGTAATCTTTCTTTTAATTTGTTAGTTGTGTACTTTCGAAAGTAGTACATGTAAATTTTTTGAGAAAAACTGTTTTCAAATTTTATTAATATAGTCATTTATTATATTAGTCAATTTCACTTTGTAACGCTCTCATATTAGATTTGCAGTACATTTAATTATATTTAAATTTTTAATTTTCTCTTGACTGTATTATTCTAATAGCACTTTAAATTATGCTTATTGGTGTATCATTTATTTTCAGTGACTTTTAAGCCGTTATTATAGTTTTATTAATTAACGTGTTTTGAATAATAATTAATCGTATAAAAGCTTTTACGTTTTTGGACCCTATATATTGAATTTTAATATATTTATCTTAATACATACACGATATATATACACCAGGTATACATATCTTGTAGATGTTATGAGTATGAGTTTTATATGTCTGAATAAATAAACATTAAGGTTAGAAATATACTAAGAGGATTAAGATGCAATTCTCTCACGTACCAAATGGCAATGTCTATATATTGCCAAAGCACAGGATTATCTCCAACAAGACAATTCCAAATACCAAAACTAAATACAAATCCCAAATAATAAAAGTTGAGAACAAAGTCAGCACACGATAATAGATGGCTGTAGCTCCGTGCATTGCAACGCTTCGGTTCGAGCGCGGTACGAGCGGTGGAGTCGTCATTAAATGCGGCGCGAGGAGAGCATTGCATACTTCAACGATCGGTGGCAAATAGAACGCGAGCAATTGATGGCATCTTTTTAATCACCCTGCGGTGCAGAGCGCGGAACTTCCGCGGCCTATGCTGTCTCGCTCGTTTTGTGGGTTTTGTGCGTATTGCTGTATCTAATTTTGGCCACAATTTTCTGTATAAAAGGGTATGCAATGGCATAACTAATTTATTTAGAATTCGCTACCTGGATTTATATTATTTCATACTATTCTATAGCTAATTTTTAGAAAAGTACTTGTATTAGTATTTGCCTCAAACAAAGAAAGTAACGTAAATACCTGTTTTAACATTTACATAGTTCTATTTTAAATGTAAAAAGTTTAGAAATACGGTTTAGAATACGAAAATTAGAAAAAAATTGCTGGTGAGGTAGACAATGAACAACTTTAATAACTTCATTTATTTTTCTATATTAATGTTAATATTCCATCGTAACATATATCATGACATCAGTATCGATCAATGGTCAAATTGAGAGCAAATTCTTTCCCTTGATTCGTCCCAAATTTAATTTAAATTTTCAGTACACCCCTCTTTTTATACCCCCGTGCTTCACTATATTACCTGCCCTACCTTTCGGAAATTTTATATCCATTATTAATTTTTTTTTTGTGATTAAATAATATCAAAAAAGCTATTTATATATATATAGATTTAAATTTTTGAAATAGATTTCTCTTTTGCTTTTGATTTCTGTTGACATGAAAATATTTTATACATTAATGCCATGTGTGGACGGGTATTCGCTCCTAAATAAGCGAACTTTTCTACTGAAGTAACTACACACTTGCATAATTTAGCTAAAATAAACACACTACTGTCATTTCAGTCTCGTTTTGAAGAGGGAGGCTAAAGGTATACTACAAAAGTAATAACTCTAAAATTCATGACGTTTGGAGGTTGGGCAATGCACATATAAAATATGGACAATTAACCCACAATTTTCAATCAATAGATTCAACTTTTGATAAAGGTGTTCATATAATTTCAAAGCTCTACTTCTCAATCAAAGATCTAGTTTTAATATCACTACCCTAATAAATATAAGTTGCAAATTATTTAAACGATTCAAACAAAAAAATGTATTACAATTTAATGTACTATATATGTGTAACACTGCATTTACTTTTTTTACTCAGTTCCATAAAACGTATGAAAGATAATTCATTACTCCTTATAGGTGTAACTGTTTTTCATTTTTGTGCAATAACCATGACCTAACATGATAAATAATTCAATCCTTCGAAATCCTCGAATATTTTTTTAATGCTCCACTTCTTCCAAACTAACTTCTCTAATACCCCACTTATCTTATCTCTAAAGTTGTTTATTAGAAATTCTCTACCAACCCCAGCGGCAATTATAATTCATGATCTCGTTACTTCTAGAAAACATTCTACCCTCTGATTAAACTAGATTAAAACATCACATCATAGTTTTGGAAACCAACAAAAAATATGGATATAAAACGTTTCCCTTGCATCTCCCACTTATTACGCCGCATATTTAAAAAAAACAGTGAGGGGTGTATAATAAATGACATAATTACCCCAGCGTGGGCCATCTAAAGTTTCCGGATATTAAAAAAATGCCTCTACCATTCTAGGCATCCGTAAATGTGCAATTAGGACCAACAGTTCGTAGTTAATAGGTATTTAAACGGTATATTATTTTTCTTAAATAAATATCAGCATTGAAGCCAGGGAAAATCTTAACATGTTTTTATTTAATCCTACTGATATAATAAGGAGAATAGTCGTGTTTCCTTCCTGATTTTGGCTTTTCCGAAATTGAAATAGCTTATATTGAATAAAACAACCTAATAAAAACCGTATAATAAACCCATTCAATAAATTTTATGGAAGTAAGATAAATACTCACATCGTTTCGCGGTAAAATCGGATTAATATTTGTTTCATTAATTGGATGAATTTAACGGAATTAATTTATTTGACGCTTTATTCAAAACAAAATCTATCTGATTACATAATCAATATGTGTTCAAATACACAATCAACTAAATAAAATTATTATCAAATAAATAATATCTCGACATTTATTTTAGATTTTCTGAAGTCAGTAATTTTGCTTTATCGCGCTAAGTAAATAAATTTATGCTTCATGTTATTAGCTGCAACCCCCGAGTGTATCTATGGAAAAAAATAACATGACTGCTTTTAGTTTTTATTTCGTTTTATGAAATAATTATTTTAAGTGAACACAAAGTTTTATTTAGATAAAAAATTAAAAAAATAGAACACATGAACATAAAGGTCATATTTGTTTAAGTCAAAAATACATCTTTGATTGAGCTTTGTATTGGACCATCCGCGTGGGTTACAAACATAAACCATTAAATTTTTGTAGCTTTCACCCTTATTTTATTCAACATATGTTCAGGGCACAGACAAAATATATTGGTTTTCCCCTATTAGCCTTTATCCTTCAAAATAGTATGATTGGGCAGGCAAAAATACATCATATTTCGAATATTGAATATATTTGGCATTAATTTTGTAAAAATACATTATTGAATATATTTGGCATTAATTTTGTAGAAATTCATTATTCACGATTAAATCAAACTACGTGATGTAGTATTATTTCTACTTTCTTTAATTTCTTTACCACGACCACGTTTCGTTGTATTACAACATCTTCAGGTGGGCTGAATAGAGACAGTTATCTTTGCTAATACCCCACCTGAAGATGTTATAATACAACGAAACATAGGTCGTGGTAAAGAAATTAAGAAAGTAGAAATAACACTACATCAGGTAGTTTCATTTAATTGTGTTAAATTTATTCATAGCTTGTGCCGCCCACTTCTGATGTTTTTCACTCTTCATTTTTATTTCATTTCTAAACCTATGAACTTATAATATACGATTAAAGAAATTCCATTCAAAAAATTTCTTTGATATGTTAACATGGCAATGATTTTTTTACTTCTGGAAAAGAAACATTCAGCGTATTTTTTTTTATTTCAATGTATTTTGAATTCTATTGCAGAAATTTTAACCAAATATGATTTCAACATTTAAAAGAAATAAGTAGGAAATCGAATTCAGCCGTATCAGATATTAATGTGTTAGTAATAATTTTGATTAACTCAATTCTTTTTTTATTATAAACGGTTAAAATTATAGGAGCTATATTTTAACCAATTTCACAAAACTTTTTGAAACAAAATCCTCTAGCGAACCTGCCGAATAGCACTGCTGAACACTAACGAGAAAATAAGTTGTAACGAAATGGTCAATAAGTCATTAGCCAACAAAATTGGCATAAATCCCAAAGGAGGGAAGCGACCTGCCTTGGTCTAGGCATAATTATCTTTTTACTACGCACTTGTGCTCTCTGGGCTTAGATGCCGGTGCACGGTCGATCTCTGAATCGTGTTCAGTACGGTAGGGGATGAATTTATCAGCTTACTTTTCATTCCATTCTTTGTTTTATGTGGCAGTTCGGGCTACTTGATAGATCGCATTGTATATAAGGGTGGGTTTTATTAAATGTAACTACATTTTATTAGGTACTTAGCGAAAACTTGTTGATTGAGGAAGATGGCGAAAGATACGGTTCGATCACAATTTAAATGATTTCCCTGAAATTTGTTTCATAAGATCTTCCTATATTGTTTTCAATAGTGCATGATTTGTTTGCAGTTTCAGTTTTAAAGGGATAAGTGAATTACTTGCTGCATATTCGTTTTTAAACAAATATTACAAAATTATCACTTCATTTGGATATTTCAGTTGGGACATTTTTTTGAAGTATATTATTGCACTATTCCTCTTCACGGGATTTCATTTTTTAACGTATGTTTAGGACAAATCCATTTTTTTAAATGTTGAGCTTGAGGCATTTTGTTTAGTTTATTTTCAACATGATAAATGATAACATTTTAAACAACAAGATTTCGGTTCGCGTAAAAGATCTGTTTTCCTTTCCTTATCATAATAAAGTTACCTATATCCACACATTTCACTGTATTGTGACAAGAATGTTGTATATTTTTTATTTTTAATAAGCCTAAAGGTATTTACAGTGACTATGTTCCTTCATATTTTACTTTTTTGACACAAACAATAATGTCGAAAACAATTTTTATTATGTTGGCTAATAATTTAATTAACCTTAATTTAATTAACTTGCTAATAGTACATACTTCTTTATGGACATATTAGCGGATTCATACGAGAAAAATTAAGTTATGTGATTAAAGTTTTTTGACAATATAATTCCATCGAACATCATCAAAATAATAATTTCAACTTTCATGTTTACTTAAACTACTGAGTCAAATTATAAAATGCGAAGTTTAATCTCTTCTTTTGATAGAAATGAATTAAAATTTTTCATGAAGTTTTTCTCGACATTTTAAAGCAAAACTTAATATAGTTAAAAATGATACTATGGATTATCCATAAATACATATAAATTCCTTTGAGATATTTTTCCAAACTTCTTGATATCTACAATTCGCCTATAGGTGATGTTAGTGTACGTGTTATAGTTTTTTTCCAGATTTCGTTATGAAAGGGCTTACATTAAAGATATTTTCGCACATGCATTATACAAAAAAAATGTTTATTATGACTATGGAAATCAATAATCTGTGAGTTATCATATCGCAAATTCTATGAATTCCATTCTGTGCTAAAATATGTAATATTTATTGCACAAATCTCTAAAAACAAACACACAAACAAAACACAAACTACCCAATTGTAATTTTACTGAGATAAAAAAAAAATATTTCCATTCTACTTTCATACCATTAAGTAAGCCTCAGGAAAATATTGGTGAAACAAGTTATAATATATTAAATACCTAATCTCATATCTTATTAACCAATATAATTGACAATTAAATGAAACTACGTGATGTAGTATTATTTCTATTTTCTTTAATTTCTTTACCACGACCTAGGTTTCGTTGTATTACAACATCTTCAGGTGGGATATTAGCAAAGATTTTTGAAATATAATTGAAATAAATTTAAAAGAGAGGCTGCGTTATTCTTCAGTCCTTTGACTACGATTAAAACTTGGTGCATGTAATTCCATTTTGGAATTTTCTGCATGGTAATAAGGTTGAAGTTATTATCACTCTTTAGTTTCATTACCTTTTTCCATACGTCCAACGAATCGACATAGTAAATATTATTGTATCTCGGCGTATTGGCACTGATTTCGTTGAATTTTCATGAATATTAGCTCAGATTGCCTTGATCGTATTTCGTTATTATTAGTTAATTGTTGAATCTAACAGAGTAGCAAAAACAGGCTTGCAATTGTAAAGTAAATCCATTTTTGATTGTTATTATAATATGTCTTTGCAATGAGATCAACTTAATAATATAATCTCTGTAGGGATCTAAATTGGAAAAATAGAAAGTATGTTCAGATTTTGAAATTAAAAGTCTTACTATACCAATGTATTTTCAGACTTATCCAACAACCCACTTTGAAACCAATAGCTTTTGTTTAATTATTTAAAAATATTTGCTATCTATCGAAAATCTAATAAATTATATTCTTCGAGTAAGATTTTATTATACCATGTGGATTTGACCGTTCAACATTAAATGAACTTTTATATACCAAAAAGTGTTCTTTGATCCTACACCTTGAATCAATGTACAAAATTCAGTAAATTGTCAAAGGAAGAGTTTTAATTAGTTTGTAATTTTAAAGATGATGTATGTAATTTCAAACACTGCGCGCTGCTTTGCTAATGTTTCCGACAAAATCATTTTACTACGGTCCATATTTCGCGCTCGTTATTTGAGTTAAATACTCGTGTGAAATCACGTTATTTATCATAATTATCAGTAGGTGGTAATCCTTTCTATAAACCATAGTTACCCCTCCCTCCCTCTGAAGTGGCGTTTTGATTTTGCTTTACTTAACCTTATTTCATTACCTTACATTTTTATTTACTTTTTATAGTAAGTATAGTTCATTGTGGCTGGCTGTAACAGATTACTCTTGTAGCAATAAATCGGCCACTATATTCTTAGTTTTCTAAGCTTACAGTAAAACAAATAAATGAAATATAATAACTTTACAAAAGAAGAGACATTTCTCTAAAATGACATCATTTTTAAATTGTTTTAAAATATTTATCATATTGGCATCTTTAAAGATAATATTATATTTTAAATTTTTCATATACTGAATAACATAATTCGTTTAATTCGAGAACATGGCATTAATTTAAAACACGAAAGCCTAGAATTAATAGAGTAAAACCAGGAAATCGTTACATTTCACCGACAAATATTGATAAAATTGTAGTTATCGGAAAAAATATGTACACAAAGAAACGCTAAATTCCGTGGACAGTGGAACTTACAATACCATTAGATGGTATTCCTCATGCCTTTCCGTTCGAGTGTAAAATTGAAATAAAATAATATTTATTTCATAAGTATTATGTCATTAAGTCAACTAAGATAATACAAAACTGCATTATGATCGAAAAGAAAAAAAAGACAAAAAATAACTCTAAAAACAGAACAGCTCCCTGAAGCAATTTAAATAAATTTTCATTCTACGATTTAAAGACTCAATTCAAAATTAGTGTCACAGAGCCCAAACCCTGGAAAAAGTGTTTGTAGTATTTGAATTTATCTAATTTTCGTCGGAATCCTTATTTTTTGTCTATATTTTAAAAATAAACTGTATTATATATTTTATAAAATGTGTTCGTTTTACATATACATATACAATCAAAACATATACAATCAAAATGTTTTGATCTTATATCACCTATAACTGTATATCATCTATATATTGTTTACTACAGAAAGAGTAAGTCGATATCAAATCTCTCATCTACAGGTGAGAAAGCCGATATCACCGTACTGACATAAGGTATGGTAACCGATTCTTGACCCATTTTAGTAGCTTTTTGTTGGTTAATTATAAGAATAGATACACATTCATTTTCACTGCGCCCCGATGTTTTTAAAATTTATACTTATTACGTTCTTCTGTTACACATATGAACAAGGGCGCGATGGATGAATAGTTTTCCATTTATGTTTGCTTTGTTATTAAATAATGTCAACTTTTTACATAACTATGTTCATATACATATCGTCGCTAAGAAAAACACGAGGTGTGTTAAACAAAAAATTTTAAATGTACACCTCGTGTTTAAGTAAAACTTTCTTGAATATATTTGGAGTTAATTTTGTGGAATTTCATTATTCACAATTAAATGAAATTACGTGATGTTGTATAATTTCTACTTTCTTTATGTTCTTTACCACGACCTAAGTTTCGTTGTATTACAACATCTTCAGGTGGGCCGTTAGCAAAGATCTTTGCTATTAACCCACCTGAAGATGTTGTAATACAACGAAACCTAGGTCGTGGTAAAGAACTTAAAGACAGTAGAAATATTACTACATCACATAGTTTCATTTAATTGTGAAAAACTTTCTTTAAACGATTTTTAATATTCTATTCATTCATAATATTGACGTAATCGGCGTAAAAGTTTTGATGTCGGCACATTTTTAGTTTTTTACTCAGAACAGTAATACAAGATGAAATTTCACTTCTAAAAGCCTCGAACCCATTCTAGTATACAACATACGTTTAACATTAAAACAGTTTAAAAAGGAAGAAAAATAATCCTTATAGAATCATTCAAATTTCCCACGGTTTCCATCTCATCTCTTCATCATCATATTTTAATTGCTGCTTTTCTCAGATACCGGTAGAGGTAGAATTATAGGCAGAAACTGTTAGAGGTAGCACTCAAAATTTGGCATATCGATACACCATTTCAACATTTCAATAGTATCACTTAAAAATATCAATATGAAAATATTGCATGAAGCAAATAACGTACGTGATTCTTTCCTTCATCATGTGGAAAATTAATCGAAAGAGGGAATCGTATGGATTCCTAAACTATTATTTTAGAAAATTTGTATAGATTTCCAGACATAAAAATTTTCTCAGAAACCCTTTGATGTGAAACTCGAAATTTAACTTAATTATAATATAAATCAACTTGCATATATTTACATGCGCAATACCCAAAAATAACAAAAAATTGAGGAGCAAATAAATTACTCGAAATTTGTTGTTTTTGTTTTTTTTTCATGAATCCTATGTGATATCATTTGAAGAGCCTGTTGTAAGTATTGCGAAATTTTTTGCAGATATTAACGTAAAAGAGTTATTCAAATATTGCATAAAATGTTCACAATATATATCGATCACTCTTTCTTATTTCTAAAATTTATAAAGCAAAATTAACGCAAAAAACAACGTTACCAAAAGTTTATGTAAAGTTTACGTAAAGATTGCGCAAATATTTTTGAAGACATCCAGGTAAAAGCATTTTGTAGACATTTTTTAAAAGGTCCACAACAAAACTCTTTCTTGCTATTTTACCTCTTACATTTATAAAGCAACAATTATTCAGAAAAAAACGTTATGGAAACTTTGTGTAAAGTTTACCATAAAACATGGACATATTAGCAATAAATTACGCCTGCGGGAGAAATAATAGGTAATAATAATATCAATATTTGTGAATATTTTAATGGATATACCATGTACCTTCAAACATTTATAAGAGTACTTAGTATTCCTATTAAACTGTTTATAAATATACGTAGATCAGATAGCGATCACAGAGTAGTACTTCTCTCGTGCTACCTACCTACCTACCTACTAAAGTCTACTCGTATTTCATGTCGTATAGAGGATCACGAACCAAATTTATGTTTTAGTTTCAAATTTACGACATATTACGATTACCAAAAAGCTTTCGATTGTGTGATAATAGCTTTCAACTGAAATGGTGCAGATAGGAGAGTTTTTATTCTGAATTTTTTTCGTATTCTTTACGTTAGCTAGTGGATGCCTACAAATAATGTATATAATTGACATATGGAAGTAATGTTTTATGTGATGGGAATTTATGTCTAAATCCAATATTAAGCCTCTTTTATTATATATCCTTAAATTGTGATAAAAATGTAATTATTTTCTGCATTTAAATTGTATTATTATATTATTATTTATATTAAAAATTAAGATCACTTACTAATAGTATGATTTTTTATTAAGATCACTTACTAATAGTATGATTATTTATATTAAAAATTAAGATCACTTACTAGTAGATAATGATTGTTATTAATGGTAATTTTATTATTATTTCATACTACAAAACATATTAAAATGATAAAATATTATCAATAATCGTTTAATTCTACTAAAAGTAATTTAAAAAATGTAATAAATTTTTTCTGAAATAATAAACTTAACGAAATTGGACAATATTTTTATTCATTAAAAAAAATTATGATATTCGAATCTAATGAGAATGTTACTTTATTTTTAAGATTAAAGGTCCATTAACTTACTGTAATAAAGTAAGTTAATGGACCTTTAATTTTTCCTTTTCGTCACTATTCTACTTTTCGTTGCGTGTTTTACCCTGTTTGTTTTTCATCTACAAGAATAGCTCTAATTTCCAATTTTTAAATGAGAAAACTAAATGAAATATTATGCCACAATTATCGTGATATATAATTGAATGAAGCAAGCCCAACATTTTTGACTACGACAATTTCAAATTGAACCATTATCGAAGTTGTATGACTAATGTCAACGGAGTAAGATTTTCCTCAAACAAGGTTGGACCGAAAATGGACTGTGAACGAAATTACAGTGAGAAATGAGCCTTTATTTAGACGAAATATGGCTGTTTAATAAATCGTGTTTAGGACTGTACAGCTAAAATTCATCATCTTTAAACAAACTAAAACTTATTTAACACATAAATATTTTTGCGGTCATTTTTTTCAACAGCAAAATATTCGTAATATTTTTTATAATAGTAAACAATATACATATATATATATATATATATATATATATATATATATATATATATATATATATATATATATATACCTGCCCACCTGAATATATTATAATACAACAAAACCTAGGTAGTGGTAAAAAAATTTAAAAAAGTAGAAATAATACTATATCCCGTAGTTTCATTCAATTGTGAACAATGCATTTCTACAATATTAACGCCAAATATATTTAATATAAAACGTTAAATGAGTTTCATCAACAGAAAACTACATATCAATTATTCTCAATCAAATCAAGTAAACGCGAAATTCGAAATAAAACGGCACAAACATCGATCCCGCCTCAATACCTTTCCAAACATATTACAAAACATTATTTACCTTCTTATTACTACGTAACATTCCAATAAACCAGTTTCCGCCCACGTCACCCGAAAGTTTCCCAGTGAAAACTTCGGGCGAGGTTTGGATCGGCCGAAGCTTTCAGCTGCGGGTGTCAGCCTAGTGACGTACAAGGCAGCTTTATCGGGGACATGAATTTGCAAACGCGTCACAGTATGCCCTGCGATATACCTATGCATGCATACTAATTGGATTTGCTTTACGGGTCGCAAGCAAGCCAATATTATTTGGCTACATTTCATTATATTACAGAGATCCTTATATTTGATGCAAGATAATATTTGACGGAAGATGCTGGATAATTACGAAAAATATGAAATACATATTTGTTTCATAAGCTTTGATTACAATATATAAAGTTATAAATTTATAAATATGTCGCTTTTGTATTTTTCCTATTAATCAGGAAATGTCTTTATTTAATTAAGTTGGTATTTTTATTAATTTAACCTATGTTGTTTTCGTTTAGCAGCGTTTAATATTAATACCAAGGAATAAATTTCATTGGATTTTTGTCATTCAGATTTTCTAGTCCTCAATTTTTACTTATTTATTTACTGACATAGGTACAAATTATGACTTAGTAATAATTATGTGGGCCGAGCAATAATTTAATGTTACAAGAAATTAAACAATAAAAAAAGAATAAGTTGTAAATTATTAAACATTTCAAAACGGTATTCTGTGTCGAATTATGTCAGTTCAGTCCTTTGGATCTTTGTCTATTCAAATTATTTGATATGTTTTTCTAGATTTGATATTATTTAAGAAAGCGTAGTATAGAATCTTTTGTGATACCAATTTTTACAGTTCAGTACAGAATCTGAAATACTTCCTGTATGGACTAATATAATTTATCTTTGATCACGTTCTAAGTATCGAAAATGAATAATCTCCCTTTTCATTTCTTTTTGTTATTTACCGTAATAAATCAATTTACCTTTTTTAAAGAAATAATAGTTTAAATAATCTCACTATGGAGAAATCGAAGTCAAGGAACATTATCCATCAAATCTTAGTTGAGCTAATTTTGGAGTACCTCTGTAAGCTGAGGGTTTACAAGATCATATTTTAAATTACTCATTTAAGCAAGAAGCGTTGGCAAATTTTACTAAATTTTAAAATATTATCTGCATTATATAAATTTGGCATTTTCACAATTATAATTATGTACACTGCCTAATAGTCTTTAATTTCTACATAGAGTTGTATACGACATGAACTTTGACGTCCATAAAATTCTATTGAATGTACAATAACTGTTGAAATAAAAAGTCGTCATTCAATTTGGTTAAAATATTGGTTAAAACGTTCGAAAGAAGTATAGAAAGTTAATAAAGTTTAGGTTGGATACTGTGTATAGAACATTTGAATGTTACCATTAGACTTTTCGATAAAATAAAGAACTTTAAACGTATTTAGTTTACAATATGGTTATGATTATATATTTTTATAAACAGTAAAACAAGAGAAAATGTCATTGCTTATTAGTTTCTTAATGCAACATATAATGAAAAATTTTCTGCCTTAATATTAAAACATTTTTGTTATTTTTTTTATTCAGATATTGAATTAGCTACTGCTATTATAGCTTAGTCTAATTTTATTTCTTCAAGATTATAAGGAATAATTCATCAAAACGTTTACAAATTTAGCGTTGTTTTTAACGAAATTCAATTAATATAATTTGAGAAGTTGCAATTAGTTCAAGGTAAATTTTAAGTAAATAAACGTCTTGAGTTAATCTTCTGTCTCCTTGTAGGTGTCTTAAAAATCCATCGAGAGGTTTAAAAAAACAAAAAGATTTTTTGTGTCCTTGCCACTTCTTAATTTAGAACTTTTAAGTATGATATAACTGACATTAAATCTGAAAGCCACAGGGTAGGAAGACAAAATTAGGACTTTTTAAATGATGCACCTTTGTAGTTGCTGGACGCCCGGGTAACGGTCGGTTGGTCTGACGGTAAGGACGGTCGAAAGATACAGGAAAAGTTTTAACCCCCATTTTCATTTAGAAAAATTGGTGATAAGATAGAGCCATTCTTATTTCTTTTCTTCCATTTGAAATCACGCGTTAGTATAATAAAAAAATCAGGCCTATACACAAAATACGATTAACCTTCTGATTGGATCGCGTCTACATATACTAGATTAAATTTGAGAAACGATAGCTTTAAAATAAATTATTCTAATAATATTATAAAATATCATGTTTGTAATAAACATGTAGTCTTAATTGAATATCAATTATGGTTTTGGTCAAAACGTGTCAAATGGAAGATAAGCTAAATAATTGAACCTAACAAATTAACTCGGTACTGTGTCGAAGAGTCAATGACCTAACAGAGTGAGTAAATGAAAAAATATTCAACATGCTACGGTGGACGCACATGCTACTCGTAAGTTCTCAACTTTTGAACAGCGCCAAGTTCACATCCCGCCAGGGGAACAACGTCAGCCTCACTCCGCTCAGGCCTTTGAATATTAAACGAGATAATTATTGTACTCAGCTGTGCTCCATACTTTATCTGGATAGTTTGGCAACTTGGATTTTGACCCGGTTAAACCAGGAAGACCTGACAAAGGCCGTATACTTAAGAATATTTTATGAGGAAAGTTTTTCGGTTGTGCGAATGGTTAAGAATTATTTGTCTTAATATATAGATTCTTAATGAAGTTAATACACATCTAGATATTGAATATATTTGGCGTTAATTTTGTAGAAATTCATTATTCACAATTAAATGAAACTACGTGATGTAGTATTATTTCTACTTTCGTTAAGTTCTTTACCACGACCTAGGTTTCGTTGTATTACAACATCTTCAAGTGGGTTAGGGCTCTTATCTTTGCTAATAACCTACCTGAAGATGTTGTAATACAATGAAACCTAGGTCGTGGTAAAGAAATTAAAGAAAGTAGAAATTTTTGAAACATAATTGAATGGCTTAAAAGTTAAGTTTAAAGTAATATTGCTTGGCAAATTTTTAGACATTTTTCAAATCTGCTTATCCAGATATTTAATATATTGTTTATCTTGATAACATATTTAGTTGTTTTTAAAAGTTAAACTAAATAACGAATTTCAACGCCCATATTTTAAAAATCTAAGCACTCGTTACCTAAAGATATGCGAAAGTTTACAGTGATTCTAATGACATCTCACTTGCCTAAATAGGATTTTCCTGTTCCGATCTAGAAAACTGCATCTGGACATACCCACATATACTCGTAAATAAATGCATACACATGAAGTCTAACAAGCACAATACCCTCGCAGACAGGTAAAAAGAGTATGTGTACCGTAATACGTACATTAGAAGTTAAATTTATTTATAATTTAATTAAAAGTGTGCAAAATAATAGCGACTAATTTAACGACGCCTTTTAACTAAATTAGCGATTTTAGAAGACTTACATAAATGGAATTGTGCGAACTTGTAATTTTTTCAGAGAATCATGTATAATCTTTCTAACTTTAGATTTTCTTTTCTGGTTTGTATGAAAATCAAAATATCTTGCTTTTGTTGTTCGTTTTGTGCCAGCATATTTGTAATATCGGCCTTGAAAGTTTGTTCTGTCCATCGTTTAAAAAGTTTCATTACGAAAATTGTCTATTTAATTTCATTGGTTACTTCTATTTCGCTTGCTATTATTACAACTGAGTTAAACAAATATTAAAGTTCATAAACATTTACTACGTCACATTATACAACAGAAAAAAGTAATATCTATATTGACTCATGGTTATTAAATTAAAGTTAATTCCTATCTAAACTATTACCAACCCTCTGCAAAAACGTTCCACCAACCCAACATTAATCTCATCTGCTTTCTTTAATATTAGCAACGGTAACACTGGAGTAAATATGTTTAAATCAAAACAAATTTCCTTTTGTACTTTTTTCATTAAATTTTTCCTAATTTTTAATAAAACTGGCAAAGTATTAAAACCCAAATTACAAATTTGGTAATGGCTCCCGGTTCGCCCGCCCATTAAAAGCTTGAAAAATTTTAAATTCAATTTTAAATCTATCAGAATACTTACAGTTTAAAAGTTAAAGTAAATGTAGACACTTAATTTTTATTAAGAAGTTTATGGAACTATATGATATATTATTAATTCAACTTTATTTAAATTCTTAACCATGTCCTAGGTTTCGTTGTACGACAACACCTTCAGGTAGGCAATTTGAAGAAATTCCCTCAAATTGCTCTCCTGAAAATGTTATTGAAATTATATACAGTAGTATTAAAGTTTTAGGGAAAAAAGGTAAATTAAATACTCGATATTTTTTTTTCAATTCTTATATAATTTGGATTGTTGCTTGGAAGGATTAATAATAGGGTCGTCAAAAATAATTCTTTCATATATATATTTTTTTTCAGAGATATACTAAAAATATACAATAATACGTTACTTTTTCTTAAATAGAAAATAATATTTTAGAAACCTATGAAAAGTTTGTGGGAAAATAATAAATATTTTCTTAGATTTTATAATTTTTTAAATATGCACCATGTTTATGACTGTGAAAGATATAGTAATCAATATATTTTTGTTGAGAAAAATTAATATTTACAACTAGTTTAATAGAAATATCACGCACCAAATTAACACTTAGGGCTATTTAAACACACAATATCGTAATAATGTTAGTTTGTTTTCGCTGGTAATTCCTTGCAATGTCAGAAAAGTTTTATTTCATAAAAATCATGTCAGGATCAAGTAAATTTATTGCCTGGAACTGTGAGGAAAAGATGAAATGGAATCCTAATGTGTGGACAAAAAGTTGAAAAGAAAAGAAAAAGTGTGCTTATGACCACACTGTAGGACAACACAGATGAGTGAAAACTTTGGGAACCAATAAAATGTTATTGTGTATCTTAGAAATAGTGTATAGGATAATTGAAAAACCAAAATGACACATTTGTCTCTTCATATTAAGTACACTTTAACATCAAATAATATTACATATTAAGCTATAAAAATAGGTCCAATTAATTTAAAAATGTTTGCATTTACGTTCAAAATGCACCACGTCAGGTGCAAAATCAATGAATGTAGCGAGTGGGTGTGACATTAGTAAATACTAAATAACAATGCTGGAAATTATATCTTATTAATGTCAGAAATTATAGATTATCAAATAAGTCATTGGCCAAAAAAGGGTTAAAAATTTAATTTATAATTGAAAAATATATTTGCTTAAAAAGTAAAATTTCTCTCAATAATCTTTAAACCCCATTTTTACTTTTGAGATTTCGTATTTTTCAGTCTTTTCCCCACATGTTAAATTTTAAAAACAGGAATGTGTGTTATTCGTTGGATATATGTTAGGTGGTAATTAGATTTCACCCGCACTCCAGGATATTCCACGAGTCACCAAAATAATGTAACTCACGCATTACCACGGAGAATATGAATACTTACAGGTATTGAGTGTTCTTATCGAAATTTCTTGACCATAGTTGGCGTAGTTAGAAGCCAAGATGGCCATATTTATTGAGAATAACGAGTTGTAAAACGAGCCTCTGACCTCAAACCAGACGAAAATAAAATTTTTTTGCTCTCAGAGGTTCTGTTTTGACTGGGTTAGTAGTTTAATGTTACAAAAAAAACTAGACTATATGCCACACATCGTTGTTGCAAAGGATTCAGCTTTTATTGCTGTTCACCAGATTCTCAAGAAACTACTAGCAGTGCGGCTACCATTTCAGATTCATCAATTTAGGAGCAATTCGGAGATTTTTATTTTGATTTGACGGTGGGTATTAGTTAGTTAATGAGGATTCCACCATCACTTTGTGAGATTTTTCATTTTGTGAGATTTAAAAGATACACCGCAATAGTGCATTCATGTTAGCCAAATATAGCTGCCAATTCCATTTTGCTTCCCGATTTGTCTTCAATCAGCGGCATAATCCAGTGTCTTCAACGATGTGTAAGCGCCTAAGCTGCTGAAAATGATATTGTAAATATTGTCGTATGTGAACTTCTCGACAAATATGTGAGTTAGTGTGCTTCATACAATGCCAAATATCAAGTATACGTGTCAAACAGTTTCTTATAAAAACCCAGACGGACAGACAGACGGACGCGCACGTAAGAATATTGGGCTTCCGTTTTTTTGCCTTTGAAGTACGGAACATAAAAGTGACTAAATTTAAGTTCCATCTCGTGCGAGGAAGTATCAAGTATGTGTGATGCTATCTGATACAAGTTAGCTAACAATTCTCATTATATATAATGATTTTTTTTGTACACATACTTTCTTATAAAATTATTTGCTAAAATATATATATTTAAAGCCATCTCTCGTAAACTTTCCATCGATAATCTATTCAATTAATTTACTAGAATGAAATATTTGAATCTTTGAATTAAATTTCAATACAACCCGACACTCTGATTTTCCGGGAAATTAATTTCTCTCTCCGTTGGATTATAAATTTTATTTTCCTGAATTAAATTGTTGAAAATTTACAACTGTTTTACTCGTATATACTTCAATCAAGAAATTGTAAGAGATATTTTTCCTATTTACGCATAGAAACCTAAATCTGCCTCCCAATTCTTGCAGGAAATTTAGTTTGACGTTAGCTAGATTGAATTTCCTCAAGTGTATTAATAATATGGTTAATTGACTGTCTATTGCTATGTCGTCTTTTAATTATTTCCATCTGAGATGATAAGTAATTTTTGTGAAGATTATGTTATATCATGATTCGAAAAGATTTGTTACAGAAGTATTAACGGAATACCTGGTATTTTGTGAGCTGTATTTTAAATGAAACTGGGAGAAGTAATTCCTTTAAGGGTAAGATTATGACTAATTTGTTAATAGAATGCCTATTGCTACCACCAATTTTGATTATTTCCATCTGAGTTGATTGGTACTTTTGTAAAGATTACATTGTATCGTGCTGTGGAAAGATGTCTGATAGGATTATTACAGGAATATTTTTTTACCTTCCGAATTTTATTTGAAGTGAAACCGGAAATAGTAATTCATTTAAGGGTAATGGCTCTACTTTATTCATAAATTATCAAAATTTGTTTGAACGAAGAAATTTATCTACTAAGGCAAATATATAGAGGTACCGGTGTGTACAAAAGAATATTATCAAGCTAGTTTTTAATTGCAGTATTTATATTTCACTATTGCGCAATCGGTTTTACTTTATAACTATGGTTTTCGCTTTGATATTATATATTTGCAATACGTATATTAATATTTAAATTTTTATATTTCTCTTAACTGTACCATTCTTATTGCACTTTCAATTATGTTTCGAATAATAATTAGGTATGAAAGCGTATACGTCTCTGAAAGTTCTGTATGAAAGAATTTAAACTCTTTGAAAGTATTTAAATAAAGTAGAAATAACACTGTATCACGTAATTTAATGGACATGTTAATGACAATAACCACAGTGTCGTGCGTTAACATTTAGTGCGTTAACTTTTTTGCTCGGTTACATAAAATATATAAAATATTCTTCTCTAACTTTCTCTATAACTTTTTTTCATTTTTATGTAACACCCCTGACCTGAAATAATAGTTCAATCCTTCGAAATCCCTAATAATTTAACCACCTTCTACATACAAATGTTCTACATACTGCCTAAACTAGATTAAAGCAACACATCATGGTTTTTTAAATCAAAAAAAAAATGCGGATATGAAAGGCTTTCCTTGCATCTCTCACTTATTACGCCCCATATTTAATAAACACAACGCCAACTGTGCGAGGTTAATAATAAATGATATAATTATCCCAACGTTGCTTATGTAATGTTTCCGGATATTAAAAAAAATGCCTCTACCGCCCTAGGCGTCCGTAGATGTGCAATTAGAATCAACAGTTCGTAGTTAACATGTATTTAAACGGTATAATATATTTCTTAAATCAATACCATCATTGAAATTCCGCAGAATAGTATGGAAAATATTAATGTTTTTTTTTAATTAATCCCTATGACATAATAAGTTTAACCGTGTTTGCTTCCTGATTTTTACTTTTCCGAAATTAAAATAGATTATATTGGACAAAGCAACTTAATAAAAACCGTACTAAAACCCATTCATTAAATTTTATAGAAGTAAGATAAATACTTGCATCGTTTCGCGGTAAAATCGAACTAATACTTGTTTTATTAGGTATATGAATTTAATTTACGCTTTATTTAAGGTATAATCTATCTGATTACATAATCAGCATTTGTTCAAAAACATAATCAACTATAAAATATAAAATTAATATCAAATAAATAATATTTCGATATATATTTTAAAATATATAAAATCTACAAATTCGCTTTATCGCGCTATATAAATTAATTTATGCTCCTTATTATTAACTGCAAGCCCCCAGTTTACCTAGACAAAAAAAACGTGACGGCATTACGTTTCAATTGCGTTTTATGTAATAAATATTTTATACAAAGTCTTAATTAGGTAAAAAATTGTAAAAAATTAAACTAAAAAAGATTTTATTTCTTTAACTAAAAATACACATCTGATTCGAATTTTCAAAAGAACAAAATAGATCACATGTGAGGGTTAGTAACATACACGATTACATTTTTGTAGTTTTCGTGTCGTTTTCAATGCCTTCATACATTATTGGGCTATAGTCTCACTTTTGGCTTTGTTGCAATTATTGAGTACTTTTTTAAAAATTTTGGCATCTGCATGCTTTGATAAGTTTTTAAAGGTCTTGAGATATTTTAAAATATGAATTTAGAAAAAGTTGTTGCTGTTAGCTGTTTAACATTAAGGAGTCCGAATTAAACTTTTCTGGTAGTCGGATAAGTTTGTATATTCAAATCGACTTTGTAACATAGAAGAGACATGCTTAGATCGATTATATCCATCGCTCGCTCTTTGGATCAAGAAACAGAGAAAAAGAACGAAGTGAAGCAGAAAAGAGGGACTTGGAAGGATAGGGGGATGGGATTTTGGGGGAAGTAGAAGGGGGATAATGGTAGGTAAAAGGGGGAGGCAGGAAATATAGAAAATAAGCAGCAGAAATATAGAGAGTAAGGACGATAGAAATAGGACGAGGAAAATAGGATTGTACGGTGGGAGAAAATATAGACGTTGAGAGGCGCAGAGATAAAGAGAGAGAGGGAGAGAGGAGAGAAGATGAAGATAGAGAGATAGGAGAAATTATAGAAATAAAGATGGGGAGGAACAAGAATAAAAGACAGATAGACGGATATTTTAAAAATGTCCATAGAGTAAAATATAAAATAAACAGGTGTCACTATGTCGTATTGTATTCAATGTATGTTTAAAAAGTTAGAATTACGTCCAAGTTTTCAAAGCTTCACTTTTTGGCATTTAAATTAATTAAAGTAATTTTACTAAAGATGCTCCTTTGTAAATTCTTAATCATTTTTATCTTGAAAATATTAGAAAGTGACGTGAATACAAATTTAAATAATTAGAATACATGTAATGCTTTATCTTCTTCACAGACTTTGTGCTGGTGTTTAGTTTTGACCGTTTCTTTTTTATTTGTGTAGAAGTAAATAAAAGGTGTACAGGGTTCGTATATGACAAACATCTAAAATTTTTTTTTTAGATATGTTATTTAATATTCTGAAAAAATTAAGTAAATATTATGGTAATCATTTAATAAAAAAAAGAAATTCTTTCGTAGAAAAGAAAATAAATATACTTCAAAAACGTTCATGTAACGCTTTGTTACTGATGAAAACCTTTTTTGTAAGCATCGCAATATTTTTTAAACAAAACAGTTAATATGTACTTAAACTGAGAGCATAATGAAATCTAATGGAAGTTACTTTCAATGGCAGTATTCTCTTCACTGATGGACTTTGGCGTTAAGATTATTCACAGCTTGTACCACTCACTTCTTATGTTTTTTACTTTTTATTTTTATTTTATTTCTAAACATACGAACTTACACTATACGAAGAAAGAAATTCCATTGAAAAAATTGTTTTTATTTATTTCCACTGCAACAAATTATTTATTTCTGGAAAAGAAACATTCAGCGTATTTTTCATTTCAAAGTGTCTTGAATTCGATTATAGAAATTATAACCAAATATGATTTCAAAACTTAACAATAATAAGTAGGAATATCAGAGATTAATATGTGTTAACACACATGTATTTTACACAACACAATTATTTCAACTAATTCAATTTTGTTTACTATAAATGGTTAAAATTATAAAAAGGTAAAAAGAAAAATGGTAAAAAGAAAAAACGAATGTTTCCACATCTCCCTCAATACGTAGAGAAAATTCAAATTAGATTAAAATCAAGAAGCTATATTTTAACGAAATTCACAAACCTTCTTGAAACAAAATCCTCTAGCGAACCTGTCGAATAGCACCACTGAACGCTAACGACAAAATAAGTTATAACGAAATGGTCAATAAGTCATTAGCCAACGAAATTGACATAAATCCCAAAGGAGGGAAGCGACCTGCCTTGGTCTAGGCATAATTACCTTTTACTACGTACGTATGCTCTCTAGGCTTAGATGCCGTGGTACCGTCGATCTCTGAATCGTGTTTAGTACGGTAGGGGATGAATTTATCAGCCCGCTTTTCATTCCCTTCTTTGTTTTATGTGGCAGTTCGGGCTACGTGATAAATCGCATTGTATCTAAGGATGGGTTTTGTTAAATGTACCCACATTTTGTTAGGTATTTAGCGGAAACTTGTTGATTGAGGAATATGGCGAAAGATACGGTTTGATCACAATGTAAATGACTTTCCCTGAAATTTGTTTCATAGGATCTTCCTATATGATCTTCAAAGGTGCATAATTTGTTTAAAGTTTCAGCATTAAAGGGATAAGCAAATTAGCTACTGTATATTCGTTTTTCAACAAATATTATAAAATTATTGCTTAATCTGGATATCAGACATATCCAGATTGGGATATTTTTTAAGTTATAATATTGCAAGCATTAATCAAATTTTATTTCTTACATGATATATAGAAAATGCTATAGCTTTTCCCATATGTACGTTTTTAAACCACATGATTTCAGTTTGAACAAAACATTTGTATTTCTTTCCTTTTCATAATAAAGTTACCTATAGCAAAACATTCCACTGTATTATGGCATGAAAATTATACATTTTTTTTTAAATAAACCTCAAGTTGTTTCCAAGTCAAGGTGTTTGTTGAGTATGTTTCTTTAAACTTTAATTTTTGTGTTATGAAACAGTAACGTTGAATACTATTTTTTAATATGTTGCCTCATATAATATTGCTACTTGTCAATAATTCTTACCTCTTAATAGACATATTGGCGAATTCGCACAGGAAAAATTAAGTTATATGATTAAGGTTTTATCCAATTTAATCACGTCGAACATCGTCAAAATAATAATCTCAACTTTCATATTTACTTAAAATACTGAGTCAAATTATAAAATGCGATGAGTAATCTCTATCAGAAAACGCTAAAAATATTTCACATTTCTTTTGGCAAAAATTAATTAAAATTTTGCATCAAGATTTTCTTGACTTTTTGAAGTAAAACGTATTATATTTAAAACTGTTACTGTGACTTATCTATAAATACATACAAAATCTTTTGAGATACTTTTGCAAACTTTTTGATATATACAATTTTCCTGTAGGTGGTGTTAGTGAACGTGTTATAGTTTTTACCAGAGTTCATCATAAAAGGGCTTAAACCAGTGATATTTTCGCCAATTGCATTTACATTATTAGGTGTTTGTTAAGGATTAAAAAAAAAAATATCATATCGCAAATTCTATTAATTCAATTCTGTGCCAAAATATGTAATATTTTTTTAAACTTTCGCGATTCGAACACATATTTTATTTGATTTGAATTGGGTTTTTTCGCGGTAATTATCTATTTAATGAGTAAACCTAGATATTATAAACTAAGTATTCACTATGTCCCGACATTTCAGACTGGTTGCCTGTGGTCACGAGAAGATATAGATAGAAGACAATATCTAGGTTTACTCATTAAATAAATAATTACCGCGAAAAAACCCGATTAAAATCAAATAAAATATGTAATATTTTGACATAGAAATTTTAAATTATTTTGTGAACGCCTAAAAACAAACGTGCAAGTCTACATAATTGGGACTTTATTGAAGTATCAATAAAATATTACCATTCTACTTTCATACCACTAAGTAAGCTTCAAGAAAATATTGATAAAATAAGTTATGATATATTAAATACTAAATTTCATGTCTCATTAACGAATACAATTAACATAAGTTCGAAAGGGATTAGAAAGGCTTATTCTTCAGCCCTTTGACTACAGTTGCAAGTTGGCGCATGTGATTCCGTTTTGGCATTTTCTGCATTGTGGTAAGAGTTTTAGGGTGGAGTTATTATCCCCTTTTCTTTCATTACCTTGTTTCATACGTCTAATGAGTAGACATAGTAAATATTATTGTATCTCGGAGTATTTGCACTTATTTCCTTGAACATATTTCCATGCGTATTAACTCAGATTTCCTTGACCTTATTTCGTTATTGTTAGTTAATTGTTGAATCTAACAGAGTAACAAAAATAGGGTTGCAATTTTAAGGCAAATCCATTTTTGATTTGTTGTTGTACATATTTGCTACGGGATCAACTTCATAATATAATTTCTGTGGGGATCTAAATAGGAATAATGGAAAGTATGTTCGAATTCTGAAATGAAACGTTTTAAGTCTTCCAATGTATTTTCAGCCATATCCAAAAACCCACTTTGAAACCAATTGGTTTTGTTTAATAATTTAAAAATGTTTGCTATCTATCGAAAATTTAATAACTTTTATACTTCAAGTAAGATTTTATTATACCATTTGGATTTGGCCATTCGACATTAAATGAATCTTCATATACTATGAAGTGTTCCTCAACCCTGTACTATTAATCATTAAACAAAATTCAGTAGTTTTGTGACAGGAATAATTTTAATTGGTTTGTAATTCCAAATGTGATGTATGTAATTTCAAACACGCTGCTTTGCTAATATTTCCGATAAAAACAATAACCGCGAGCCATTGCCGTTTTGCTAAGGTCAGTAACATAAACATTGCATATGGTGTTTACACCTTTTATTTATATTATAATGCTATTTAATTTAAAAAAAATTCCTGGCATAATTGACTATTTTGCTATTTTAATGTATTTATTACAACTAGTACTGACTAGGTTTTCATTTAATATCGGATGACAATTGAAATTGTTTAAATTCGCTTCCCGGCCGCCCGCCGGGCAAGGTTAGAGTGTTGTTTGAAATAGCATAGTTAAAATGCTACACACTAGTGATGGACAGAAGAAACACTGCACTGCTGATTCAAGAAGCTACTCACTGCAATCACCAAGCTTGCCCAGCATGCCAAATATGGTATTACATCCAATCATACCTATGTCCAGCAGTGGACGCAAACAAGCTGTCGATGATGACTATTAAGAAATTTCATATTCGGCCAAGTCAATAAAAAACACTTGTATAATTGGTTCATGAGTCGTCAATGCATGTAGCCGATCAAATATAATATTACTTTCCCTGCATGCTAGTTAACAAGTCAGTACTTATGTATGTAATAACTTTTCGATTAAGATTTAGATCTGTAAAATCTTGTACTCTTTCACAACTTTCAGGTGGTATCACATATATTATTATTGGGGGAGTAATAGAGATAAACTGAAGTAATTTTTTTGCAAACTAACCACACAACCATCCAATTAAATTGAGATTGTTTAAATACACATTGTTTAAAACTATGACCGATTTCAAATCCCTTTCCATAAATAGATCTTTGAAAAGATACGAGATGAGGATAATTCATGGTAAGTAGTGTAACATGACTGAAACTAATCCTTTAGTGATTATATCTACTATTTTAATATATATTTCTGTTGTACTTATTTAAGATGGAGTAGTGAATGAAATAACATTTTTGGATTGTGGTAAAAGTAAAATTTATTTTCTTACGGTGGTATTTACATTTTGAGAAATGATTTTGATCTAGATAGAGTTTCCTTCTCCACTACCAGTTGTTCAGGGTATAACTAAATAGCAGAACGTCAACAGAGAAAGCATAGCGTACTTTTGTTGTATATCTTACAGGTGTGAGTTTTAGTGAAAATTAGTGTTCCAGCTTTGAGTTTTGTCATTGGAGGTAAAAATAACTCGGGTAATCGATGTTATTGTAGTACCGGTGTATTTTCTTCATACATTATTAAATAAATGCTACATTTGATCAGTCAATAGGTTATTAGCCTGCGTCTTCTGATCAACCTAAGTTATCATTATTGGTAGTCAGAGACCACCTATTATTACTAAACTATTGATTAACGTTTATTCGTTCTTTTACTTCAACTGCAAGAGGTAAAAACTGACTCAAGCAAATAATGTAACTTGTAAGATTTTCTGCAAAATACTCTCTCCCAAACGGCTTCAAAATTTTTTTTCATTTCACGCTAACGTACATATTTACCAAATTTAACTTCTATTTATTCTTTACTATGAAGACGTGATGATGCTATTCTATTCAGAATGAATATTTATTAAATAAATTAAAACGACTTCAAAACCTTTGTAAAATACATACTTGGACTAAAAATTTAACCGTATAACACATCGATCACTACTTAAATGGTTAAAAATAACTGAACTAAGTTTGCTATTGAAAAATTACCTGCATCTCCATCCACTAGCCCGTACGTATATACGTATAACATACGGTACGGTTATCAATTCTTGACAGATTCTAATAGCTTTATGTTGGTTAATTATCAAAATAGGAGCATATTTACATTCACTGAGTCCTACCGTTTTTAAAATTTAAACTGTTTACATAACTATATATGCATATGTACATATATATATATATATTTATATATATATATATATATATTTATATATATATATATATGTATATATATATATATTTATATATATATATATATATATGAGAAAAAAATATTCGGTATTCTTAAGAAAAAACACGATGTGTACATTTTTGGTTAAATGAAAGATTTTTGATATCCTATTCATTCTTCATATTGAAACAACCAGGGTAAAAGTTATAATGATAATTGCATATAATAATATATATTTTCCAACAAAAATATTTTAATGTTTCATTAACATTTTAGTTTTTTCTTCAGAAAAGTATTGTAAGAAAAAAACTCACTTCTAAAAGCCTCGAACCCATTTTAATATTCAATACACTTTAACGTTAAAACACCTTAAAAGGGAAGAAAATTAATCCTTATAGAATCATTCCAATTTCATATGGTTTTCCTTCACATCTTTTCATCTTCGTATTTTAATTGCTGCTTTTCACAGAAACTGTTAGAGATATAATTAGATAAAGAAATTGTTAGAGGTAGAACTCGAAATTTAGAATATCGACAAACCATATTTACATCTAAATATTATTACTTACAAATATTCGTATGAAAATATTATAGGGGGCAAAAGAAGTACCTGTTTTTTTTTACACTTTCCTTCATCGTGTGGAAAATAAATCAAAAGAGGGAATCGTAAGGATTCCTAAGCTACTTATTTTAGAAAATCTGTAAAGTTTTCTAATTATTCTATTAAACCTTTTGATGTGAATCTCGAAATTTAACATATTGATAATATATAGATATACATATATCAACTTGCACATAATTACATATTCAACCACCAAAAATAAGGAAAATTTGAGGAGCAAATAAATTACTTGAAATTTATTGTTTTTTTTTCTTTCTCTCATTTATCGTGGTATCATTTGATGAGCCTGATGTAAGGATTGCGAAACTTTTTTGCAGATATTTACATAAAAGAATTTTAAAATATTGCATAAAATGATCAGGATAAAAATCGGTCCACTTTCTTGTTTCTAAAATTTCTAAAGCAAAATTTACGCAAAAACACTTTACAAAAAGTTTATGTTACGTTTACATAAAGATGGCGAAAATACTTTTGTAGACATTCAGGTAAAAGTATTTTGTAGACATTTTTAAAAATGTCCACAACAAAACTCTTGCCATTTTATTTCTTAAATTTATAAAGAAAAAATTATTTAGAAACAACTTCATCAAAATTATGTGTAAAGTTTATCACAAAACATCGATATATTAGCAATAAATTACGACTGCCATAGAAATGACACCCCATAATGTTATCAATATTTGTGAATATTTTAATAGAAATACCATATAATTTTAAACACTTATAGGAGTACTTAGTATTTACATTAAACTATTTACGAATATACGTAGATCAGAGGGATTACACAGTAGTACTTCTCTCATGCTCAACGTCTGCCAATATCTCATGTCTAATAGAGGATCACGTCGCAAAGTTATAGAAGGTATAGCTATAGAAAACTACACATCAATTATTCTCAATCAAATCAAATATACGCGAATTTCTACATAAAACGGCATAAACATCGATCCTTCCACAATACCTTTCCAAACATATCACAAAACATTATTTACCTTCTTAATACTCCATAACATTCCAATAAACCCGTTTCCGCCCGCGTCACCCGAAAGTTCCCAGAGAAAACTTCGGGCGAGGTTCGGATCGGCCGAAGATTTCAGCTGCGGGTGTCAGCCGAGTGACGTACAACAAGGCAGCTTTATCGGGGACATGAATTTGCAAATGCGTCACTGTATGCCTGCGACATACCTACGCATGCATACTAATTGGATTTGTTTTACGGGTCGCAAGCGAGCCATTATTATATGGCTACATTTCATTATATTACAGGGGTCCTTGTATTTGATGCAGGATAATGTTTGACGGAAGATGCTGGATAGTTACGAAAAATATGAAAGACATATTTGCTTCGTAAGCTTTGTTTATAATATAAAAATATGTAAATATATATATATATATATGTCGCTTTTTCATTTTTATGGATTAGATTGAAAAATTAATTACGATATTGTCTCTTAATAATTAGGAAATATCTTTATTTAATTTAAATGACATTCTTATAAATTTAACCTGTATCTTTTTTCGATTAACATAATTTAATATTAATACCAAAGAATTAATTTCGTTAGATTTTTCTCATTCAGATTTCCATATCCACAATTTTTATTTCTTTACTTATAGACAGAGGTAAAAATGATGACTTAGCAATAATTATGTCGGTTACGCAATAATTTAATGTTATAAGAAATGAAAGAGTAAAAACCTAAAAAATAAGTTGTAAATTATTAAAAATTTTCAAAACGGTATTCTGAGTCTAATTGTGTCGGAGTTACAGACTTTTAGATATAAACTAATTTATGTCGCTGCTGAGTATTGGATAGGATGACTTAGCAATAATTATGTCGGCTACGCAATAATTAAACAAATTAACTTGCAAAGTTTAGAGTCGTGAATTCACAACGCTGAACATCATATCCACAAAGTGACATATATGCACGTATATTAATCATAAATCCATCATCTAAGTAAAAACGTTAATTCAAACTTAATTTCTTCTCTAGTAATTTCTTCGTTACTTTTTTTCGTAAATTTAATTTCTTCGTTAATTCAGACTTATTTTTTCCTAATTTCTTCTTCAGTCCTTTGGATATTTGTCTAAACAATTTATTTGATATATTTTGATAGATTTCAAATTATTAAATTAAGTCTAATATAGATTTTTTGTGATACAGATTTTTACAGTTGAACCAATGAAACAAAACGACAGTTATAATTTAGGTCAAAAACAGTCAAGGGTCATAATATCAGATCGTGGAAAGAATTGTATATGAAGGCGACTGGCAAAATTTCTATACTCTTTCCCTGATAGAGTAGAGGAGTACGAGGTAAAATTTTAAGATGGCCTTTAAAATTAAAAACACCTTAGTATTCACCCGTAACACAAATGAAAAAAATTTCGATGCCTCCCCCCCCGATAAGTATTGAGATAATATGAGAATTAAAATTTATATATATATATATATATATATATTTATATATATACATATATATATATATATATATATATATATATATATATCTGTGTATGTGTGTGTGCATGTATGTAACACATACACGTAATTGTGTGACACATGTGTTAACATATATGTTTATTTTATCAATATATTATACATAAACATACACTTAAATAAAATTTAAACCTATCTCTGGTCTATTAGTGGAATTTAAAACTCTTACTATATGTAATTATATAATTCTTCTCTAATCGTGTTCTTCGTATTGAAAATGAAAAACCTCCCTTTTCACTTCTTTTTATTGTTTACAGTAATATTTATCTTTTTTAAAGAAATAATAGTTAGAATAATATCACTGTGCCGAAATCGAAGACAAGAAATACTTTCCGTCAAATATTAATTGGGCTAATTTAACAGTAGCTCTATAAGCTGAGTGGTTTACAAGATCATATTTTGAATGACCCATTTAAGCAAGAAGTGTTGGCAACACTTACTGAAATTTGAAAGTATTATCTGCAAAACATAAATTTCTCATTTTTTTAAATTACAAATATATACACTGGCTAATAGTCTTAAACTGCATAGACTTGTAAACGATATGAACTTGTACTTCCATACAATTCTATTGAATATACAATAACTTTTGAAATAGAGAAACGTCATTTAGTATTCGAAAGAAATATGGAAAATTAATAGAGTTGAGTTTAGAATATGTGAACTGTGTTGCCTACTATGTATAGTTCATTTGAACTTGTTACCATTAGAACTTTTGGTAAAATTAAGAATTTAAAAAGTATTTGGTTTAATAATATGGTTATAGTTATATATTTATATTAAAAGCAAAACAAGAGAAAATGTCATTTCTTATAAGTTTCCTAATATGAAAGATATACTAAATTAGCTAATAATATTATAGCTTACTCTAGTTTTATTTCTTCAAAGTTTGTAATGAATAATTCATCAAAACGTTTACAAATGCTACCGATTTTAACGAAATTTAACGAATATAATTTAGGAAGTCGCAATTAGTCCAAGGTTAATTGTATACAAATAATCGTCTCCTTGAGTTAATCTTCTGTGTACTTGTATGTGTCTTAAAAATCCATGGAGAGGTATAAAAAACAAGAAGATTTTTTGTGTCCTTGCCACTTATTAATTTCGAACCTTTAAGTATGATATAACCGATAAGAAATTAGAAAGACACAGGGTAGATAGGGAAAATTAGAGCTTTTCAAATGTTTTCTACACCTTTGTTTTTCCTGGACGCTCGGGTAAAAGAAAGAAACTGGAAAAGAGTTAACCGCCATTTTCATTCAAAAAAATTGCTGACAATGCAAAGCCATTCTTATTTCCACCTAAAATATATCTTCCATTTGAAATCACGCGTTAGTATAATTAACAATTCAGTTCTACACACAAAATACGATTTAGATCCGGATAAGTTCGGTCTACATAGACTAGATTAAATTTGAGAAACGATAATTTGAAACTGTATTATTCTGATAATATCACGTTTGTATTAATTGAATGTCAATTGCGGTTTTAGGCAAAATGTACCAAATGAAAAATCAATTAAACCTAACAAATTAACTAGGTACTGAGTCAAAGAGTCATTCATCTAACAGAGCGAGTGAAAGAAAAAATATTCCATATGCGAGGTGGGGATGAAGGTAGATACACATGCTTCTCATAAGTTCTCAACTTTTGAACAGCGCCGATTTTGCAGCCCGCCAGGGGAACAACGCTAACCTCACTCCACTCTGGCCTTTGAATATTAAACGAGATAATTATGGTACTCAGCTGCGTTCCGTACTTTGTCTGGATAGTTTGACCACTCGGATTTGGACCCGGTTAAACCAGGTAGACGTGACAAAGGTCGTATGTTTAACAATATTTTATGAGGAAACTTTTTCGGTAGAGCAAATGGTTAAGAGTTAGGTATGTCAGTAGGTAGATTCTTAATATAATTATTACATTAGATGTTTAACTGATTTAGTAAACTAGATTTGTATACAGATCAATGTGTTCAGAATATATGTTTAATGAAATTCGTTGCATCTGTAAGTTTTTGATACTTAAAACTAACTTTGGTGTTCGGTTTCACCCATGTGGCTATAGAAAAATGACTTTAAAAAAGTAAGTATACATTTCAGTCGTGCTATATAGGTTTGTAGATAAGAATTATTTTGAACATTATAATTTGACATACCTAAATTTTAACAATTGTTTGTGGAGAATTGCGGCTCGCCGCATGAGTTATGCGACCGTGGTATGGACTAAGATGCTGTGTAATAGTGAACTCAAGAATTTGGCGTGTTATATAGAATATGTTCCATTAGATCTTAAAATTAAATTAACAGCAACTTACTCAGTTTTTCGTGCGTAGCAATTTTTTAGCACTTATATTCTCTGCTTTTCTTTTTTAAATGTTAGCGTAATTATAAACAGTTTATTTTCTAATATGCAAAATATATTGTCTACATGCGTCACAAATAAACTGACCACTTAAGTCCTTTTTAGTGACAATGAAGTATATTTTTCAGACATATAATGATAGTAGTAGTTTAAGAGATATAATGATGTTTTTACACAAAACGTGTGCTTGTATAATGCGGTTTCTGTATTTTAATACAACTTCTGAAGTTTTAGAGTGTGGACGAAATATAAATGGTACATGATCGCCACGCAGTGAAACTTTTTTTTGGCAGTTTTTAAGTAAAATGAAGTATTTTTTGAGTTTTTCAGTGTCGGTCTTGAAAAGTTGCTCTTTCTACCGTTTAAAAAGGTTCCATTACGAAAATTGTCTATTCATTTAATTGCTTCCATTTAGCTTGCTATTCTTAGAAGTGACTTATATAAATATTGAAATTCATAAATATTCATTATTTCACATTATACAATAAATAAAAAGTAATATGAATAGAGGGAGTCGTTATCAAAATTAACTCACGTAATTAAATTAAGTTAATTCCGACCTAAACTGTCATCAAGACTGCAAGAGGGTTCCACCAACCCAACCTTAATTTCACCTGCTACCGAATCTAATTCATTCCTCTAATATTAGCAACGGTAATATACTAGTAAATATTTTTAAATAAAAATAAATTCATTTTTGTATTTTTTTTTATTAAATTTTTCCTAATTTGTAATAAAACTGGCTAAGTTTTAAATGCTAATTACAAATTTGGTAATTGCTCCCGGTTCGCCCATTAAAAGCTTTAGAAGTTGAAAAAAATTTAATTAAGTTTTAAATCTGTTTCAATACTTACGGTTTAGAAGTTTAAGTAAATGTATACACTTAATTTTTATTAACGAATAAATGAAACTACGTGATGTAGTATTATTTCCACTTTAATTAATTTCTTGACCACGACCTAAGTTTCGTTGTATGACAAAATCTTCTGATGGGCAATTTGAAGATATTTCTTCAAATTGCCCGCCCAGAAATGTTATTGAAATTATATACAGTAATATTAAAATTTAAGGGCAGCCAAATTAAATACTCGATTTTTTTAAATCCTTATATAACTTGAAATGTTGTTTGGAAAAATGAATAATGAGGGCATCAAAAATATTTCTTTCACAATTTTAAGCCTAATTCCTTCAGGGATATACTAAAAATATATAAAAATATGTTCCATTATATTATAAAGAAAACAAGGTTTAAAAATTCACAAGAAGTTTGTGACAAAGTGATAAAGATTTTCCTAGATCTTATAATTTTTTTAAATATGCACCATACTTTGTGTTATGACAGATATAACAGGCAGTATATTTTTGTCGAATAATATTTATATACATATTTTACAATAATAATATTTAAAACTAGTTTAATAGAAATATCATGTACCCTTTTAATAGTTTATTAGTCTGTAAATATATGCGGAATTCTCTTATCGGGCTTGATAGCATATTTTACTTCACGATTAATCTTGGCTAGTCTTACCAAAATATCAAATATGATTGACCCATGACATGTCGCAAAAAAATATATGAAATGATGAAGGACAAAGGAACGCGTACTGTCTGTTTCTCTTTAATTTCATCATGCTTATATTTGATAGTAATTATCAAAGATTCTGTGGATTTAATATATTAGATGGCCCCTGATAAAATCTCTAATTTATCACATATAATAACAAAATTTAGAAAAAATATTTTCGTCTTCAAATGTTCAATAGTTTAATAAAAGAACTGTTACTGCGAATGTAAAACAAGGCCAAAGGATTGGTGGTAAAACTTCTTTAGTATTAGTTTAAACGACGTTCCAAGATTGATCATAACTGAACCTAACTATATATTTATATAATAAGCTGGAAAATATTTTTCTTGTGAAAATGCTATAATGTAACGACAAAAATGAATATACTTTCGCCTTCAAACATAGCTTTTAACTTTTGGTAACACAAAGCCCTCATTCTTAAGCACCGGAAGACCGGAAGTACTGAAAAGGAGCACAATTCCCATCGCCATTGTGAAAAATTTGGACAAATTTTTAAGAGTTTTTTTTATTATTTTATGTTCAAAAGATGGCAGGTGTCGGGTTTTATGATTGGCCCTTTCTCAATTTAGACACCTATAAACCGGATGCAATAAAATAACGATGTTAATGTTTTTTGTAAACATGAAATTAGTAAGTAATTTGTACCGAATATGTTACCTATATTAAACCTTTTGCAAATAATTACATTCCACGGAATGCATTAATATTGTGTTTTATCATTAAAATTCATATTCAATCATAACGCCTAGTCGAAACCTACGGAAATATTTATGAGCGCATCTTTTAAGCCCATATTTGCACCAAACAACATTTATGGTTATTTACATACACACAATTGTAATAATGTTAACTGGTTTTCACTGGTAAATCCTTACAATGTAAGAAAATTTTATTTCATAAAAATCATGTCAGGATCAAGTAAATTTATTGTCTGCAACTATGAGGAAAAATTAAATGAAATCCTAATGTGTGGAAAAAAAAGTTGAAAAGAAAAAAATTAGTGTGCTCATGAACATACTGTAGGATTATACTCTCGGATGATGGGTAAAAACTTTGGCAACCAATAAAATAGTTTTATGCATGTTAGAAATAGTGAATAGGATAATTGAAAAATCAAAATAACTGACATTAATATCAAAGCTTTACTGCCCGTAAATTCGAGGTGACACGTGAAAAAAAATTATTGCACATTTGTTATATTATATTGTATACACTTTAACAACAAAATAATATTATAATAAATATAGTATAGCTAAGAGCTTAATGGATTTAAAAATACGCGCAATTAATTTTTAAATTTTTGCAAGTGCATACAAAATGCAGCACGTCAGGTTGAAAGTCATTGAACGTAGCGAGTGGGTGTGACATTAGTAAATACTTAAATAGCAACGCTGGAATTTATATCTTATAAATTATTTAATTAGTCATCGGCAAAAAAGTATTAAAATTTAATTTTTAATTCTAAAAATGCATAGGTTAGGAATATACAATTTCTCTTAACGCTCTTTAAACCTCATTTATTTTTCCAAGTTTCGCATTTTTCAAAGTAGTTTCAAAAAAGTTTTCCCTGCAGATCAAACTTTAAAAATCATTAAAAAATCAAAGTATTTTACCATACATCGGAATAAAGTTATTCGACTGAAAATGCCATTGATGCTGGTGGTTGCTACATTCGCGCTGTACTTTTGACGTTTGCTAATAGTTGTTGCTAAAATTAAGAATCGCTCCCTGCAAGTTTTTATAAATCACTCCTATAATAAATTTTAAAAATTCCACGACATATTTTTTCTAAATTCTAGGAATTTCTTTATTATTGGTGCCGAATAATACCGCCATCTCATTTTACAGATATTTCGTGTATTGTTTCGAATTAAACAAAACAATCTTTGATTATTTTGTTTAATTGATATGCAACACAGTATGTGAATTTGAAAATAGAAGCAATTATTTTTTTTCGAATAAAAACTTCTCGATAAATATGTAAGTGAGTATGCTTCACGCAATGCCATATATCAAGTATAGGTGTCAAACGGTTTCTTATAAAAACCGCTGTGACTGACAAACGGACGGGCACGTTAAAATATTGGGCTCCCACCTTTTTTTTGCTCCCACCTTTCTATATATATATAGCCATCTCGCGTAAAGTGTCCATCGATAATCTATTCAATTAATATGCTGGAATTAAACATTCAAATCTTTTAATTAAAATTAATTTCCTTCTTCGTTAGGCTATCAACAAATTTACAACAGTTTTACTGGCATATACTTCAATCAAGAAATTTTAAGTTATATATGCTGTAGTTGTGTTTCCTATTTACGCATCGTAAACCTAAATCTGCCTCCCTTTCTTAGGAAATTTAGTTTGATGTTAGTTCGATTGAATTTCTTAAGTGTATTAATAATTCGTTAATAGACTGTCTATTGCTATGACGTCTTTTAATTAATTCCATCTGGGATGATAAGTAATTTTGTAAAGATTATGTTATATCATGATTCAGAAAGATTTGTTACAGAAGTATTAAAGGAATATCTGGTATTTTGTGAGCTGTATTTTAAATGAAACTGGGAGAAGTAATTCCTTTAAGGGTAAGATTATGATTAATTCGTCAATAGAATGCCTATTGCTACTTCCAATTTTAATTTTTTCCATGTGTTGATTGTTACTTTTGTGAATATTACATTTTATCGTGGTGTATAAAGATTTTTTATAGAATTATAAAAGGAACATTTTTTTTACCTTCTGAATTTTATTTGAAGTAAAACCGGAAATAGTAACTCATATCAGGATAATGGCTCTACTTTATTCTTACATTTTCTAAATTTCGTTAGAATAAAAAAACTTATCCGCCAAGGCAAATGTCGTTTTCAAAGCAGTATACCCGAATTTCTCGAGAAAAACTCTTTTAAAATTTTATTATTATAGAGTTACCGGTATGTATAAAAGAGTATTATCAAGCTAGTTTTTAATTAAAATATTTATGTTTCACTATTCCGCAATCGGTTTAATTTCATAACGCTTTGATATTATGTATTTGCAATAAGCATATTAATATTTAAATTTTATATTTCTCTTAACTGTACCATTCTCATTGCACTTTAAATTATGTTTATTGATGTAGTATTTATTTTCAATGACTTTCAAGCTGCTATTATATATCTATTAATTAACATGTTTCGAATAATAATTAATCGTATGAAAGCATTTACGTTTTTGAAATCTTTGAAAGTCCTGTTTGAAAAAATTTAAATGAAGTAGAAATAATACTACATATATCACGTAATTTTATTTAATTGTGAAAAAATAATGTGCTATACACGATTGCTATATTAATGACAATAACTGCTGTGTTGTGCGGTAATGCCTTTACTTTCTTGCTCGGTTACATAAAATATATAAAAAATTCTTCATAATTCTAAAACTTTCTCTCTGACTTTTTCAAATTTTTACGCAATATCCATGACGTGAAATAATAGTTCAATCCTTCGAAACCCTCGAACAATTTAACCACCTTTTTTAAAATTTCGTTTATTTTATCTCTAATGTTGTTTATATGAAATTATGTGCCAACCCCACCTATAATCATGTTTCTTCATCTCGTTTCATCTAGAAAACCTTGTATCTACTGCTTACACTAGATTAAAATATCACATCATAGTTTTCTAAACCAAACAAAAATACGGATATGAAAGGCTTCACTTACCTTTCCCACTTTTTATGCCCCATATTAAAAAGATACAACGCCAAAAGATAACGGTGCGGGGTTAATAATAAATGATATAATTAACCCAGCGGGGGCTATATAAGTTTCCGGATAATAAAAAAATGCTTCTATGACCCTAGGCTAGATATGCCATTAGGATCAACAGTTCGTAGTTAACAGGTATTTAAACGGTATAACATTTTTCTTAAATCAATACCAGTAATGAAATTCCGCAGAATACTATGGAAAATTTTATAAGTTTAGCCTTGTTTACTTCCTGATTTTTGCTTTTCCTATATTAAAATAGCTTATATTGAATAAAGTAACTTAATAAAAACCGTATTAAAATTCATTCAATAAATTTTATGGAAGTAACATGAATATATGCATCGTTTCGCAGTTAAATCAGATTAATACTTGTTTTGTTAGGTAGATGAATTTAATGGAACGAATTTAATTGAAGCTTTATTCAAAGCATAATCTATCTGATTACATCATCAACAAGTGTTCAAAAACATAATCAACTGTATAAAATTATTACCATATAAATAATATCCTGATATGTACTATACATTGTACTATACATATGTACTATACATTGTATGAAATCAATAATTTCGCTTTATCGGCTACGTAGATTAATTTATACTTCTTATTATTAGCTACACACGCCGAGTTTACCTAAACAAAAGGAACATGACTGCATTTCCTTTTAATTGCGTTTTATGTAATAATTATTTTATACAAACACAAAGTTTTAAAAATAAAAATTGAAATACTTAAACCATATAGATTAATTTCTTTAACTCAAAAACAGAACAAAATAGATCACCTGTGAGGGTTAGTAACAGAAACGATTAAATTTTTGTAGTTTTCATGTCGTCTTCAATGCCTTCATTCACTATTGGGCTATGGCCTCCCTTTTGTCTTTGTTTCAATTATTAAGCACATTTTAAATAAATTCTGGTTTGGTAAGTTTTTAAAATCGCAATAATATAATTACTTTTAAGGTTTATTATAAAATATGAATTTAGAAACAAGTGTTGCTGTTAATTATTTAACTTTAAGGAGTCCGAATTAAACTTTTCTGGTGGTCGGATAAGTTTGTATATTCAAATCGACTTTGTAACATAGAAGATAAATGCTTAGATCGATTACATTCATCGCTTGCTCTTTGGATGAAGTAACTGAGAAAAAGAACGATGTGAATCGGAAAGGAGGAACTTGGAAGCATAAGGGGATGGAATTTTGGGAGAGGTTGAAGAGGGATAATGGGTATATGATAAAAGGGGGAGTAAGGAAATATAGAAATTAAGCAGAGGAAATATAGATAGTAATGGTGACAGAAATAGGGAGGGGAAGATAGGATTGAACACTGAAGAGTGGGACAAAGAATAGAGAATTCAGCGGGAAAATGGGTAAAATAGGGGTAGCAAGCGATGGGAGAAAATAGAAACATTGAGGGTGAAAGAGAGTAGGGAAGAGAGAGATGTAGAAATATAGGAGAAATTATAGAATTAAAGATGAGGGAGGAACAAAAATAACAGACAAATAGGCAGATATTTTGACAATTTCCATAGAGAAAAATATAAAATAAACCGGTGTCACTTCTATTCACCTTTATTTTATTCAATTATTATTGCAAGACAAAATATATTCGTTTTTTCCTATCAGAATTTATATTTCAGAATCGTGTGATTGAACAGACAGAAATACATCAATTAATATTTCAATATTGTATTCTAAAAAGTTTAAATTTCGTGAAAGTTTTCAAAGCTTCACTTTTTGCCATTTCAATTAATTAGAGTAAATTTACTAAAGATGATACCTTATTAAATTCTTAATCGTTTTTGTCATGAAAATTTTAGGAGATGACGCGAATATAAATTGAAATATTTACAAAAAATATAATGCTATACCTTCTTCACAGGTTTTGTGCTGGTGTGTAGCTTTTGACCGTTACCTTTTTATTTGTGTAGAAGCAAATAAAAGTGTGCATGGTTCACACACGACAACCAAGTAACAGTTTTTCATATATAGTATTTATTATTCTAAAAAGGAAAGTAAATATTAGGGTAATCACTTAATAAAAACAAGAAATTTTTTACAGAAAATATGTGTACTTCAAAAATGTTCATGTAACGCTTTGTTACTAATGAAAACCTTTTTTGTAAGGATAGCAATATTTTTAAAACAAAACAATGAATATATACTGAAACTGAGAGTATAATGAAATCTAATGGAAATTATTTTAAATGGCAGTATTCTCTTCACTGATGGACTTTGGCGTTAAAATTATTCACAGCTTGTACCACTCACTTCTTATGCTTTTCACTCTTCATTTTTATTTCATTTCTAAAGATACGAATTTATACTATACGAAAAATTGTTTCGATTTATTTCCATGGCAACAATTTATTTCTGGAACAGAAACATTTATCGTATTTTTTTATTTCAACGTATTTTGAATTCGATTGCAGAAATTGTAACTAAATATGACTTCAAAACTTAATATAAATAAATAGGAAATCGAATTAAGCCATATCAGAGATTAATGTGTAGTGTAGTGTGCAAGTATTTTAATAAACCCAATTTTTTTTACTATAAATGGGTAAAATTATAGAAAAAAAAACGAATATTTCCAAATCTGCCTCAATACGTGGAGAAAATTCAAATTAGACGAAAATCAAGGAGCTATATTTTAACCAAATTCACAAAACTTCTTGAAACAAAATCCTCTAGCAAACTTGCCGAATAACACCGCTGAACACTAACGACAAAATAAGTTATAACGGAATGGGCAATAAGTCATTAGCCAACAAAATTGGCATAAATCCTAAAGAAGGGAAGCGACCTGCCTTGGTCTAGGCATAATTACCTTTTTACTACGCACGTATGCTCACTAGGCTTAGATGCCGTGATTCCGTCGATCTCTGAATCGTGTTTAGTACGGAAGAGGATTAATTTATCAGCCCGCTTTTCATTTCCTTCTTTGTTTTATGTGGCAGTTCGGGCTACGTGATAAATCGCGTAGCCCGAAGCGTGGGGTCGTCGTCGTCGCGTATCTAAGGGTGGGTTTTGTTAAATGAAACCACATTTCGTTAGGTATTTAACGGAAATTTGTTCATTGAGGAAGATGGCCAAAGGACGGTTCGATCATAATATAAATTTCTTTTCCTGAAATTTGTTTCATAGGATCTTGAAGATAATATATCTTCAAAAGTGCATAATTTGTTTACTATTTTAGTTTTAAAAGGATAAGCAAATTAGCTGCTCTATATTCGTTTTTCAATAAATGTTATAAAATTATCGCTTCATCTGAATATTTTAGTTGGGATATTTTTTAAAAATATATTAATGCAAGCAACTACTACCACCTTTCCTTTTTCCGCGACATCAGTTCTTATCTTATGTCTAGGACAAATCCAATTTTTTTATTTTTTGAGCTAGAAGTATTTTGTTTAGTTTTATTTTTAACATGATATATAAAAAATGCCACAGCTTTTCCCATATGTACGTTTTTAAACCACAAGTTTTCAGTTTGCATAAAAGATCTGTTTTACTTTTCTTTTCATAACGAAGTTACCGATATCAACCTATTTCACTGTTTTATGACATGAATATTATACATTTTTATTTTTAAATAAACTTCAACGTGTCTACAAGTCAAGGTATTTGGTGAGTATGAATCTTCATACTTTAGTTTTTGATATCAAAGAATAATGTCGAATACTGTTTTTTTATTATATTGCCTTATATAAAAATTTTACTTCCTTATAATATTGACCTCTTAATGGACATATTAGAGAATTCGTATAAGAAAAATTAAGTTATATGATTAAGGTTTTTTGAAAATATTAATCCTATCGAACATCATCAAAATAATAATCTCAACTTTCATATTTACTTAAACTACTGAGTCAAATTATAAAGAAGGAAAAGTAATATTTACTACAGATCACGCTAAAAGTATTTTATATTTCTGTTGGACAAATTAATTAAAATTTTGCTGAAGTTTTTATTGACTTTTTGAAGTAAAATTTATTATATTTAAAACTATTACTGTAGCTTATACTTAAATACATATAAAATCCTTTGAAATACTTTTGCAAACTTTTTGATATCTACAATTTGCCTGTAGGTGGTGTTAGTTAACTTGTTATAGTTTTTACCAGAGTTCGTTATGAAAGGATTTAAATTAGTGATATTTTCGCCAACTGCATTTACATTATTGGGTTAAACAAAATTATTATATGGACTATGACAATCAATAAGCTATTAGCTATCGTATTGCAAATTTAATTAATTCAATTCTATGCAAAAATATGTTATATTTTGGCATACAATAATTTAAATTATTTTGTGTATCTTAAAAATGTTAATATTTTGGCCCAACCTCCTAAAAACAAACCCACAAGTCTACACAATTGTAATTTTGTTGAGATATTAATAAAATATTACCATTCTACTTTCATACCACTAATTAAGTCTCAGGAAAATATTGGTAAAACAAGTTATAATATTAAACACTTAATTTCATATCTCATTAACAAACACAATTGACATAAACTCGAAAAAGAGGCTGCTTATTTTTCAGTTCTTTGACTACAATTTCAAATTGGTGCATGTGATCCTATTTTGGCATTTTCTGCATTATGGTAAGTGTTTTAGGGTAGAGTTATTATCCCTTTTTCGTTTCATTACTTTGTTTCATACGTCTAATGAATCGACACAGTAAATCTTATTGTACCCGGGAGTATTGGCACTGATTAGTATTAGACTCATGGAAATATGTTGTCCATTAGTATTAGACTCATGGAAATATGTTCAAGGAAGATTCATTTTAGACTGCCTTGATCGTATTTCGTTCTTGTTAATTAATTGTTGAATCTAACAGAGTAGCAAAAATACGGTCGCAATTGTAAAGCAAATTCATTCTTCATTTGTTGTTATAGTATATTTTTCTGTGGGATCAACTTTATAATATAATTTCTGTGAGAATCTACATAGGACAAATAGAAATCATATTTGAATTCTGAAATTAAAAGTCTTACTATACCAATATATTTTAAGTCTTATCTAACAACCCACCGAAACCAACTGTTTTTGTTTAATAATTTAAAAATGTTTGCTATCTATATGTTCTTCGATCCTACACCATGAATCAATCTACAAAATTCAGCATATTTGTCACAGGGAGAGTTTTAATTGGTATGTAATTTAAAGATAATGTATGTAATTTTAAACACGCCACGTTACTTTGCTAATATTTGTGACAAAAACAATAACAGGGCAATTACCATTTTGCTAAGATCAGCTACATAAATATTGCATATGGTGTTTAGGTCTTGTTTATATTAGAATGTTATTTAATTTTATTGAAAAAAACATTCTTAACCTAATTGATTATTTTGCTATTTTGAAATTTTTACTACAAAACTAAGTAAGTTTTCATTTAATGTCGAATAATAAAATCCACATTGTATAAAATTATGACTGATTTCAAATCCCTTTGCATAGATGGAAGATCTCTGAAAAGATACGAGAAGACGATAATTCGAAGTAAGCAGTGTAATATAACTGAAAGTACTCCTTTAGTAATTATACCTACTACTTTAATATATATTTCTATTGTACTCGTACTTATTTAAGATGGAGTAGTGAATGTAATAACATTTTTGGATTGTGTTAAAAGTAAAATTTATTTTCTCAAGGTGGTATTTATACCTTGAGAAATGATTTTGGTCTCATTGTCGTGAGTGACCTACATCGACAATATTGGAAGGCGAACAATGAATATAGTTTTCTTCTCCAATACTAGTTGTTTAGGGTATAACTAAACAGCAGAACGTCAAAAAATAAAACATAGCGTACTTTTGTTTCATACCTCACCGGTGTGAGTTTTAGTAAAAATTAGTTCTTCAACTCTGAGCTTTGTCGTTGGAAGTAAAAATAACACGGATTATCAAGGGTATTATGGTATCTATGAATTTTCTTCATGCATTATACATTAAATATCAATCAATGGGCGAGTAGGTAGAATGTCTTCTGATCAATCCAAATAAATCGCAGGCTATCATTGTCAGCAGTCAGAAACTTCTGTCGAAAATATCTGTTTTTAATTTACCGCAACTATTGACTAACGTTTAAGTTCTTTCTTTTACTTCCACTGTAAAAGTAAAAACTGACTCAGATAAATGATGTAAATAGTTAGATTTTCTTCAAAATACACTCTACCGAACGGCTTCAGAATTTTCTTCTACTTCACACAAAAACACGCATTTATCAAACTTTACTTCTGCTTGTTCTTGAATATGTACATGTGTGTTATACTAATCTAAATTAATATTTTCTGTGTTAAAAAAGAGTTTGAAATTCCGTTATTTATCACAATTATCAGCAGATGGTAATCCTTTCTATAACCCACAGTTATCCAATCCCTCCCCTCAAAGTGTTGTTTTGCTTTTGTTTTTACTTATACCTATTTTATAACCATAGGTTTTTATTTATTTTATATAGTAAGTATAATTAATTAACTTTAAAAATCACTTGTAGTATATCATATCACTTATTGTTCTTTAATTTATTGGTTGTGTAATGAATTGTGGCTAGATGTAACAGATTGCTCTTGTCGCAATAAGTCCGCCACTATATACTTAGTTTTGTAAGCTTGCAGTATAATTTAATAAATAAATTTAAAATAAATAATTTTACGTGCAAAACAACTTTTAATATGGCTTAATGAAAGAACCTTTAAAATTTTATTTTTTTTAAATATCTGTTATGACCTAAATTTACTATTGTAAAATGACATGCATCTCCGTCCACTAGTCCCTTCATGTGTACGTATGACATACGGTAGTTACCAATTCTTGATCTATTTTAGTAACTTTTTGTTGCTTAATTATTAGAATAGAAGCACAATAATTTTCACTGTGACCGACTGTTTTTTAAATTTAAACCTATTAACTATTAATTATGGATAATTCTTCATTTATTTTTGCTTTATTAGTTATTATTAAATAATGTAAATAAATTGCATCACTATGCATATATATACATAAGATCGATATTATAAAAAAAAGGCGATAGATTTTCGTAACATTCTAATGTTAACGCGCCATGGATAATTGCAAATAATAATATTTATTTTCCGACAACAATATTTTAATATTTCTATCACACGATTATCTTAACATTTTAGTTTTTTCTTCAGAAGTAATCATATCATCTTTTCATCTTCGTATTCTAATTGCTACTTTTTTCAGAATCGGTTAGAGATAGAATTAGAAGCTGAAAATGTTAGAGGTAGAACTCGAAATTTGGCATATCGACAAACGATATCAACATCTCAAAGTGCCGCATAAAAATATACGTATCAAAATATTACACAGGGCAAATAGAGTGCGTGAATTTTTTTTCACTGTATTCCATCGTCTGGAAATTCAATTGAAAGAGGGAATCATAAGGATTCCCAAACTATTTATTTTAGAAAATTTTTATAGATTTCTAAAGACATAAAAATTTTCTTCAAAACACTTTGACGTAAAACTTGACATTTAACATAATGATAACATATATCGACTCGCATATATTTACAGACACAACTTCCAGAAATAACAAACATTTGAGGAGCAAATAAATTAGTCGAAATTTTTGTAAGCATTGCGAATTTTTTTTGCAAATATTTACGTAAAAGAATTTTCAAAATATTGCATAAAATGTTCCCAATAAAAATCGGTCCCTCTTTCTTATTTCTAAAGCAAAATTTACGCAAAAACAACGTTACAAAAATTTATGTAGGGTTTACATAAAGATTGCGAAGCTACTTTTATAGATATTCAGGTAAAAGTGTTTTGTAGACATTTTTAAAATGTCCACAACAAAACTCTTTCTTGCTGTTTTATATCTTCAATTTATAAATATATTAGAAGAAAGATAAGAAAATTATTTAGAAACAACTTTATCGAAATTATGTGTAAAGTTTACCACAAAACATCGATATATTAGCTACAAATCACGCCTGCCGGAGAAATGATAGGCAATAACAATATTAATATTTGTGAATATTTTATTGGATATACCATATAACTTTAAACATTTGTAAGACTACTTAATATTTATTTTAAACCATTTATAAATATACGTAAATCAGATAGGGATTACACAGTAGTACTTCTCTCATACTCAACGTCTGCCAATATCTTATATCTAAAATAGGATCACGTAGCAAAGTTATGTTTTAGTCTCAAATATACGACGTATTTCGATTGCCAAAAAGCTTTCTATCTTGTGATAATGGCTTGCAACTGAAATGGTGGAGATAGAATAGTTTTTATTCTGAATCTTCTTTCGTCCTCTTTACTTAAGCGAGTGGATGCCGATATACAATGAATAAAAAATACATATGGAAGTAATATTTTATATGATTATTTGATGATTAAATTTAAATCCAAATTCGATATTAAGCCTCTTTTATTATATGCTCTTAAAGTGTGATTAAAATGTAATTATTTTTTTGCATTTAAATTGTTAGCCTTGTATTAAATTACCTTATTATTTTAAACCTTTTGCTAATAATATATTAGTCATTAACGGTTAAACTGTATTAAATATGATTTGATTTTAATTTAAAAGTGATTTTATTTTTCTTAAATAGAAAACTTAACAATATAGAATAATATCTTTATTCATTAAACAAGTTTATGATATTCGTATCTAATGAAATTATTATTTTATTTCTTAAATAGTAAGACTAAATTATATTTTATGCCAAAAGTATTGTGATATGTAATTGAATGTAGCAAGTCTAATACTTGTGATTACGACCATCGAGGAAGTTCTATGACTGACGTCAAAGTAATAGGATTTTACTCAAAAGAAGTTGGACCGGAAACGGACTTTGAACAAAATTAAACTGAGAAATGAGCCCTAATTTAGCCAAAATATAGCGTGTAGGACTGTACAGCCCAGATCCTATTATAAGTTTTTTTATAATAGTAAGCAATATTGGTAGATTGACTTTTACATAATTTGCACGTTGTCTAGCACGTCCTCGCATATTATTTAAATGTAGTTATATTAGTCAAAAAGCTGGGACCAAAAGTACATCCAGTACGCTTTAACTACTCCATATATGTTCTATAAATATATAATGTGCACTTATTCTCTTTAATGACTAAATTATATGATGGCGAATAATTAATGAAAATTAGGTAAAAAACTTATTTGTGACATATTCTAGAATAAAAATAATAATTAATGATTATGAATAAGGCTTACGTTGTTCAACGAAATAAATATTAAAATCATGTTTAGATGCACATGTACATATGCATGTACGTGTATACACACATATATATATATATATATATATATATATATATATATATATTTTGAAAAAAAATTCCTATCAGTATGATAAAGTTGTAATTTGTTCAATGTAAAAACAATTACAATCATAATTGATTGTAGGATAAACCATTTAAAATAAATGTCTTATTACGAAATCAATACATTCCTTATAACGAAAACAGAAAAATTTAAATAAAAATATTTCCGAAGGTGGTTTAGGTTTTATTGCCATAATATTTCTTTGCAATAGAAAATTATTTTGCTTAATAACTGAACTGGAATTTTACCATCGAAAAAGAAGTTCTTTTGTGGAATCGTTTTTTAAATTTACCAATAGGAAATTTCGTGAACATTATTACAAGCAAGTCTACGGTGGGTATTAACGTTATATAACAAACTTCCGTACACAACTTCCGTTTCCAAACATATCACAAAACTTTATTCACCTTCTTATAACTGCGTAACATTCCAATAAACTCGTTTCCGCCCATGTCACCCGAAAGTTTCCCAGCGAAAACTTCTGGTGAGCTTCGGGTCAGCCGAAGCTTTCAGCTGCGAGTGTCAGCCGAGTGACGTACAACAAGGCAGCTTTATCGGAGACATGAATTCGCAAACGCGTTACAGTGTTCCGTGTGATATATCTACTCGCGCATGCTAATTGGATTTGCTCTACGGGTCACAAGTGTACCATTATTATCTGGCTACATTTTATTATATTTTAGAGATCCTTGTATTTGATGCAGGATAATGCTGGATAATTACGATAGATATTTTTGCTTCGTAAGTTTTGTTTACAATATAATAATATATAAATTTATATATATGTCGCGTTTTTATTTTGATAGATTAGATTGAAAAATTAATTACGATATTATCTTTTCATAATTACAAAAAGTCGTTATTTAATTTAATCAATTTGCTTATAAATTTAACATATGTTTCTTTAGCTTTATAAAATTTAATATTAATTTCAAAGAATTAATTTCATTAGATTTTTTTCATTCTGATTTTCAAATCCCCAATTTTTATTTCTTTATTTATAGACAGAGGTAAAATTGATGACTTAGCAATAATTATGTCGGCTAAGCAATAATTTAATGTTACAAAAAATTTAACAGTAAAAACCTAAAAAATAAGTTGTTAATTATTAACCATTTTCAAAACGGTGTTCCCAGTCGAATTGTGTCGGAACTAGAGGCTTTCAGATATAAACTACTTTTTGTTTCTGCTGAGTATTGTATAGGTGTAACAAACAAATTAGTTTGCGAAGTTTGGAGTCGTGAATCCACAAATATAAACATCATGTCCACAAAATGACATGTATACACAAGTTTAAACGTTAATTCAAGTTTAATTTCTTCTTTATTTTTCATAATTTCTTTTTCAGTCCTTTGGATCTTTGTGTAAAGAATTTATTTGATATATTTTGAAAGATTTCAAATTATTAAAGTAAGTCTAGTATAGATTTTTTTGAGATACCGATTTTTACATTTGGTCCAATGAACTGAAACGAAACGACAATTACAATTTATGTCAAAAATAGATCAATGCTCTTAATATCAGATCGTGGAAAGAATTGTATGTGAAGGTGACTGACAAAATAATTTCTATACTCTTTCCCTACTAGAGTAGAGATGTACGAGGTTAAGTTTTGAGATCGCTTTTAAAATTACAAATCACCTTAGAATTCACCCGTAACCCAAGTGAAAACATTTTTCGATACGCCTCTTATATATATTGAGATATTATGAGAATTAAATGTTCTATATATATATATATATATATATATATATATATATATATATCTGTGTGTTTATATTATTGTATAACACATGTATTAACATATGCATATATTTTATCAATATATTATCACATACAAAATATAAAATTGAAACCTCTATCCAGTCTATCAGTGTTATCTAAAACTTTTCCTCTATGGAATTATATAATTAATCTTTAATCACGTATTGAAAATGAACAACTTCCGTTTTAACTTCTTTTTGTTGTTTACTGTAATACATCGATTTCCGTTTTTAAAGAAATGTGAGCTTGTATAATCTCACTATGCAGAAATCGAAGACAAGTAACACTTTCCACCAAATCTTAATTCGGATAATTTTGCAGTGGTTCTGTAAGCTGAGTGTCTACAAGATCGTATTTCAAATGTCACATTTAAACAAGAAATTTTGGGCAACTCTTATTGAAATTTGAAAATATTATCTGTATTTTATAAATTTTTAATTTTTTGTATTAGAAATAGATACACTGGCTGATAGTTTTCAACTACATAGAGTTTTAAACGACATAAACTTATAGGTCCATAAAATTCTATTGAATATAAAATAACTGTTGAAATAAAAAGTCGTCATTCGGTAAGAAGTTTGTTATGGAAAATTAATAGAGTTGAGATTAGAGTATGTGAACTGTGTTGCCTAATATGTATAAATCAGTTGAAAAATTTAAAAAGTATTAGGGTTATAATATGGTTATAGTTATATATTTATATTAAAAGTAAAATAAGAGAAACAGTCATTCCTTATTAGTCTCTTAATAAGAAACGAAATTAAATTTTTCTCTCCAAATATAACTTCCTTCTTATTATTTTAAAGAGACATTAAATTAGCTAATAATATAATAGCTTAGTCTAGTTTTATTTTTTCAAAGTGATATTAAATAATTCATCAAAACCTTCATAAATAATTTAACGAAATTTAATTAATATAATTCAAGAAGTCGCAATTAGTCCAAGGTTAATTATATGCACATAATCGTCTTCTTGAGTTAATTTTCTGCCTCCTTGTAGGTGTTTTAAAAATACATGGAGAGGTATAAAAAAAACAAGAAGATTTTTTGTATCCTTGGTACTTCTTAATTTCGAAACTTTAAGTATGATTTACCTAATAAAAATTAGAGAGCCACAGGGTAGATAGGACAAATTAGGATTTTTAAATGTTTTTATGCACGTTTGTTGTTGCTGGACGCTCGGGTAAAGGAAATTTTCATATAGAAAAATTGGTGACAGGAGAAGGCAATTCTTATTTCTATATAAGGATGTATATTTCATTTGAAATCACGCGTTAGTGTAATTAAAAATTCAGTTCTATACACAAACTACGATTAACGTTCGGATCAGATCGCGCTTACGTAGACTAGATTAAATTTGAGAAATGATACTTTGAAACTATATTAATCTAATAATATGAAATATCACGTTTATAGTAACCACGTAAAGTCTTACTTGAATGTCAATTGCAGTTTTAGTCAGAATGTGCCAAATGAAAAATAATCTAAATATTTAAACCAAACAAATTAACTCAGTACTGAGTTCATTGACCTAACAGAACAAGTGAACGAAAAAATATTCAACATGCGAGGCGGTGGGGTAGAGATAGACGCACATGCTACTCATAAGTTCTCAACTTTTGAACAGCGCCGAGTTCACAGCCCGCCAGGGGAACAACGTCAGCGTCACTCCGCTCTGGCCTTTGAATATTAAATGAGATAATTATTGTACTCAGCTGTGCTCCGTACTTTGTCTGGATGGTTTGGCAACTCGGATTTTGACCCGGTTAAACCAGGTAGACGTGACAAAGGCCGTATGCTTAAGAATGTTTTATGAGGAAACTTTTTCGGTAGCGCAAATGGTTAAGAGTTAAGTGTCTCAGTAGACAGATTCTTAATGTAATTATTATACATCTAGATGTTTAACTGTAAACTAAATTTGTATGCAGATCAATGTGCTCAGAATACATTTTTAATGAAATTCGTTGCATTTGTAAGTTTTTGATACTTAAAACTAACTTTGGTATTCGGTTTTACTCATGTGGTTTTATAAATGACTTTAAAAAAAATAAATGCACATTTTAGTCGAGCTATTTCGTATGTAGAGAAGCATTATTTTGAACATTATAATTTGACAAACCTGAATTTTAAAAATTTATTGGGGAGAATTGCGGCGCGCCATATAAGTTATGCGACCGTGGTCTGGACTAAATTCGTGTAATAATGAAGCAGGAATTTGGCACGTTAAATAGAATATGTTCCACTACTTCTTAAAATTAAATTATCAGCAGCTTGCTCAGTTTTGTGTGCGCAGCAATTTTTTTAGCGCTTATATTCTCTGCTTTATTTTTTTTAAACGTTAGTGTAATTATAGTTTGTTTTGTGATATACGAAATGTATTGTCTACAAGTGTCACAAATAAACTGACGACGTTCGACTTTAGTAATTTTAGTCGGGATGAAGGATATTTTCCAGGTTTATAATATATTTTTGGTAATGATTTAGAAATGTATGTCATACTGTTGTCAGCAGAAATTATGGTTATGTATGTGGCTGAATATGACAAAATTTAGAAATTCGTGTATGGTATTCGTGTCGTGTGATAGTGAGATTCAAAAAATATTAAAAACTTTTTTATTGAATTTTTTTATTGTTTATCAAACTGGTAATACATCGTAATTTTTACAGTTTTTAAGTAAAATGAAGTAATTTTTGCGTTTTTTAAGTTATTGCATAATTTTGAGATATATTTAAAAAAAAAAATTCTTTTCAATATTTTGAAACAACATCATGTTATATTGACGTAGTTTTTTAGATGAATCTCTCGACGCGTTGTAAAAAACAATAGAGTGTGGTAAAATTACTACTTTTCCTGTAATGTCAATTGTATAGTTTTTTAGAGCGTTTTCTATCAAAATTAAACAGTAAGTAATATTTATTTTTTCCAAATGTTAAAATAATATAATTTTTCATTGAATGGATTTTTTCGACAAATCGCTAGACGGGCTTTTAATAAAGTTAAAAATATGGTAAAATAATTGCTTCTTATGTAATTTTATTTGCATAATTTTTAAGATCGATTTTTATCAAAACTAAACGGTACATAATTTTTAAATCCTAAAATAAGTTAGATAGCTTGAATTATATATAAAAAAAATCAGTGAATTTCGTCGACAACGCATTTAACACTAGAACTACCATATATCTAGAAAGCAAAAAGAGAAAAAATATAGGTTTTCATAAAATGAAAATATGAAGATTTTGAGCAGAAAATATATAATATTATTCAGAATTACATAAGTACTTCAAATACTTCAGAATAACATTATATATTTTATTTACGATTGATATTAGTTTATTGTTTTTCCTAATTGAAATGAATGAAAATTATTTAACAGGAAAAATACCCCGGAAAAAACCGATGACATAGAAATTTGGAAAGTCAATTCGGTTTAAATTTGTCAACTGTCATAATTCTATACGGTTTAAATTTGTCAACTGTCATAATTTATAATTCTATAGATTATTTTGTAGATTTTTTTGTTGCCTTGCATGGTAGACTCAAACAAATTATTTTATATATATTTGCTTTTTTCTAATTGTTTTACTTTAAACATATTTATTATTGAAACCATTTTTAAAACCATTGATAAATAATTCTTTTATCAATTTTCACCGAATTTATTGCGGAATACTAAAAATTTAACTCATTTGGAACATTATTCAATAGCCCAAAATTCAAGTTTTTAAGCTATATTGCTAGACAAGTTTTTAGACACTTTTAAGATCTGCCTATCCAGATATCTAATTCGGTGTACATCTGGACAACCTATTCAATTATTTTTACAAGTTGAACTAAATGACGACTCCCAGCACCCATATTATAAAAATCTAAGCACACGATACCTAAAGATATGCGGAAGATTAAAGTTATTCTAATTATATCTCATTAGCCTAAATAAGATTATCTGTTTCGGATCTAGAGGGCAGCTGGACACACCCACATATAATCGTAAATAAATGCATACACACAAAGTCTAATAAACACAACACCCTCATTGGTGTGTCGCAGACAGGCAAAAAGAGTATGTATGCCGTAATATGCACGTTAGAATTTAATGTTATTTATAATTTAATTAAAGCGTCTAAAATAAGAGTAACCAATATAACGATGCCTAATATATTATCGACTTTGGAAGACTTACCACTAGTGTTTGTGAATTGGTACAATAGTTAAATATCATTTAGATGAATACAGAAAAAATATTGAAATAATGATATATTAATTGACTAATTAATTGTATTACTATTAACTTATTTTTTCTTAATTTTTCCTCGTGGGTACTCAATGTATATAAAATGTATTATATACATTGAGTACCCATTATATAGTAGTGCCATTACATAGATGGAATTGTGTACATCTATCATTTTTTCAGAATTTTTTCAGTATGATCTTACCAACTTCAGATTTCCTTTTCTGGTTTGTATGAGCCTTGAAATATCTTTCTTCCGTTGCTCGTTTAGCGGCATCATACGTTTAGTATGGGCCTTGACAATTTGCTCTTTCCACCGTCTAAAATGATTCTATTACAAAAATTGTCTATTTATTTAATTTTATTTGTTACTTCCATTTAGCTTGTTATTCTTACGACAGACAAATAAATATTGAAATTCCTAAATATTCTTTATTTCACATTACACAATGGAAAAAAGGAATATGAATAGAGGGATTCGTCATCAATATTAACTCACAGTTATTAAATTAAGTTAATTCCTGGCTAAACTGCCACCAACACTCCGCAAAAGGTTCCACCAAGCCTAAATTAATCTCACCTGCTAGCGAATCGAATTCATTCCTCTAACATTAACGACGGCAATACTGGCGTAAATATTTTTAAATAAAAACAAATTTCCCTTTTATACTTTTTTATATTAAATTTTTTATAATTTGTAATAAAACTGGCAAAGTATTAAAGGTAAATTACAAATTGGGTAATTGCTCCCGGTTCGCCCATTAAAAGCTTTAGAAGTTAAAAAAATGTTAATTAAGTTGTAAATCTGTTAGAATATTTACAGTTTAGAAGTTTAAATAAATGCATACATTTAATTTTTATTAACGAATAAATGAAACTTTTATTAAAAATTCTTAACCACGACTTCATTGTATAACAACAAATTCATGTAGGCACTTTGAACAGATCTATTCAAATTACTGACCCGAAAATGGTTATTGAAATTATATAAATTAGTATTAAAATTTTACAGGGGCAAATTAAATATTCGATATCTTTTTTAAACCGTCGTACAGTTTGGAATGTTGTTTGTCAGGATTTTAAACGTCATTCCTTACAAGAAATACTAAAAAAATTACAAAAATGTGTTCCCTTGTCTTATGAAGAAAATAAGGATTTAAATTCTTAACCACGACATAGGTTTCATTGTATAACAACAAATTCATGTAGGCAATTTGAAGAGATCTCTTCAAATTGCTCACCCTAAAATGGTTATTGAAATTATATAAATTAGTATTAAAATTTTACTGGGGCCAAATTAAATATTCGATATCTTTTTTAAACCGTCGTACAGTTTGGAATGTTGTTTGTCAGGATTTATAATAAAAGCGAAAATATTTGTTTCGTAATTTTAAACGTCATTCTTTAGGAGAAATACTAAACAAATTACAAAAATGTGTTCCCTTATCTTATGAAGAAAATGAGGATTTAGGAACCTACGAAAATTTTGATTGAAAATAGTAAAAATTGTCCTAGATCTTATAATTTTTAAAATATTCACCATATTTATGACCGTGAAAGACATAGTAGGCAATATATTTTTGTTGAGAAAAATTAATATTAATAACTAGTTTAATAGAAATAGCATGTACTCTTTTAATAGTTTATTAGTCTGTAAATGTATACGTAATTCTCTTATCGGGCTTGGTAGAAAATTTAATTCACGAAAAATCTTCGCTAATCTCACCAAAATACATTTAAATATAGTTGACACATGACTACTTGACATGTCGCAAAACAAATGTGTGAAATGAGAATAGACAAAGGAACGAGTACTGTCTATTTCTCTTTATTTTCATCATGCTTATATTTGATATTAATTATCAAAGCTTTTTTGGATTTATTATATTAGATGGCCCCTGACGCAATCTTTCATCTATCACATATAGTAACAAAATTGACATAAAATATTTTCGTAGGCACATATTCAATATTTTTATAAAAAGACTAACGCTTTGACTGGGAATGTAAAATAAGGCCAAACAAAGGAAAGGTGGTAAAACTTGTTAAGGATTAATTTAAACGACGTTCCAAGATTGGTCATAACTGAACCTAACTATGTTATATAATATGCTCGAAAATATTTATCCTGTGAAAATATTTTTCCTATAATATAACGACAAAAATGAATATACGCCCGCCTTCAAACATAGATTTTAACGTTCGGTAATACAAAGCCCTTACTCTTAGGCACCGGAAGACCGGAAGTACTGAAAGGAGGCACAATTCCCATCGCCATTGTGAAAAATTTGGACATGTTTTTAAGCGTTTTTTATTATTTTATGCTCAAAAGATTGCAGGTGTCGGGTTTTATTATTGGCCCTTTCTCAATTTAGCCCCCTGTAAACCGGATGCAATAAAAAAGCGGTGTTGATATTTTTTATAAGCACAAAATTTGTAAGTAATTTTTATAGAATATGTAATATAGGTATATATTAAAGCTTTTGCAAATAATTATATTCCACGGAATGCATTAAAATATTGCGTTCTATCATTAAAATTCATATTCAATCGAAACGCCTAGTCAAAACCTACGGAAATATTTATGAGCGCATCTTGTTAGGCCATGTTGCACCAAACAACATTTAGGGCTATTTACATAAACACAATTGCAATAATGTTAACTTGTTTTCGCCGGTAATTCCTTATAATGTCAGAAAAGTTTTATTTCATAAAATATCATGCCAGGGTCAAGTAAATTTACTGCCTGGAAAAGATGAAATGGAATCCTAATATGTTAAAATAAAAGTCAGAAAGAGCTAGTTTTCTCATTACCATACTCTAGGACCACACTGTTAGATGATGAGTGAAAACTTTGGCAACCAATAAAATGGCATTGTGTTTGTTAGGAATAGTGAATAGGATCATAGAAAAACCAAAATAATTAACATTAATATCATACTTTTACTGCCCGTAAATTTGAGATGACACGTGAATAAAATTTATCACACATTTGTTTTATTATTTTATATATACTTTAGAGATAATTTTAAAATTTTTACAATTGCATGCAAAATGCACCACGTCAGCTGCAAAATCATTAAACGTACTGAGTGGGTTTGACATTAGTAAATACTTAAATAACAGCGCTGGTAATTATCATATATATTAATACGCTAAGGTTAAGATGTTACACTCCCTTTTTAGAAAAAACCTCACAGCTAATCCACATAAATTATATATCATTTTATAGATAATTGCTTGCTCTACCGGCATCCACAACTAAAAAATTTATTATTGCTATTGTTTTTGCAAATTAATTAATTATTAAAATTATATACACAAAACAGCAATGCTGCCATCTAACGGCTCAACGTCAATATGATTGACGGTCGGTAAAATTGTTGTTTAATTTAAAATTCACTCACGTATAAATAAAGTGGCGCTTTAGCTCAATGCTTTTGATACTTGCGCCTCTATATGTCAATTTTAGTAAAATATTTGTTTGATCTGTCATATGAGCTTCATAATGGAATAAATAATGCGAAGACTTCGCACGGGTCACGCTAGTACCTTATAAATGCTAGAAATTATAATTTATTAATTTTTACGGGTATTGGATGTTTTTCTTTTCGAAATTTGTGGACCAGTTTCTGGAAATTATCGGTGTAATTAGAAGTCAAGATGGTCATATTTGCTGGGAACAACGCATTGTAAAACGAGCCGTTGACATTAATATAGAAGGAAAGAAAATATTTTCGCTCTTAGAGGTTGTGTTTTGACTGTGTAAGCAGTTTAATTTTACAAAAAAGCTAGACTTTGTGCCACAAATCGTTGTTGCAAAGAATCCAGATCTTATTGCCATTCACCAGATTCTCAAGGAACTACTGGTAACGCGACTGCCATTTTATATTTATGAATTTAGGAGCAATTCAGAGATCTTTCTTATGATTTGAAGATGAGTGTCAGTCAATTGAGGTTGATTCCATGGACCCATCATTTCGTGAGATTTAAAAGATAGAACACATTAGTGCGTTGATGTTAATCAAATATGGCTGCAAATTGCACATAGTTGCCTCCCGAATGGCCTTCAATCAGCGGCATAACCCAGTATCTTCAACGATGTATAATCGCCTAAGCAGTTTGTTTTCTTCAGATCCAAATTTTTCAAAGCAAAACGTCTGACCCGAAGTATTTTACTATACATAGGAATAAATACTTTCGACTGAAAATGCCGATGATGCTGGTGGTTGTTGCGTTCGCACTGTACTTTTAATATTGCTAATAATGATTGTTGAATTTATAAATTGCTTCTGGCAAGTTTTTATATAACACTCCTATAATAAATTTAAAAAATTCCACGACGTATTTATTCTAAATTCTGCAAATTTTCTTTATATTTGATGCAGAATAATACCGCCGCCTTAGTTTGCAGATACATTGTGTATTGTTTGTAATTAATTAAAATAATCTTTGATTGAATAAACAGTGTTGTTATCTATCTCTTTTTAATAATAAAAATAAAATATTACATAAAATTCCCTGAAAATAGTCTTACAATCTTTCTTTCAATTGATGTCCAACACACTAGGTGAAATTGTAAAAAGAAGCGATTAATTTTTTTCCCTGATTAAAATATTATAAATATTGTCAGACGTGAACTTCTCGACAAGAATGTGGGTTAGTATATTTCACACAATGCCAAATATCAAGTATACGTGTCAAACGGTTTCTTATAAAAACCGCTGTGGCTGACGGACAGACGGACGGGCACGTAAGAATATTAGGCTTCCGTTTTTTTGCCTTTGAGATACAGAATCTTAAAAAGTGATCGAATTCAAGTTCGTGCAAGAAAGTGGCAAGCATATGTGATGCTATCTGATACAAGTTAGCTAACAGCTCTGATTACATACAATTATTTTTTTTGTTGCATTAGATAAAATGAAAAAGAAAATTATTCAAATATATTTAAAGCCAAGTCTCGTAAATTTTCCATCGATATAATCTATTCAAGTAATTTACGAGAGTACAACATTTGAATCTTTTAAATTAGTTTGAATAAAACGCGATACTCCGATTTTCCACGAAATTAATTTCTTTCTGTGTTGGTTTTTAAATTTTAGTTTCCTGAATTATATTGTTAAAAATCTGTAACTCGTATACCCTTCAATTAAGAAATTGTACGAGATATTTTCCCCATTTAAGCATCGTAAACCTAAATCTGCCTCAAGATTCTTTTAGGAAATTTAGTTTGGCGTCAGTGCGATTGAATTTCCTCAAGTTTATTAATAATTTAGAACAAAGACAGTCTCTATTTCTATGACGTCTTTTAATTATTTCCATCTGAGATAATTAATAATTTTGTAAATCTTATGTTGTATCACGATTCAGAAAGATTTATTATAAAAGTATTAAAGGAATATCTGGTATTTTGGGAATTGTATTTTAAATAGAGTTGGAGAAGTAATTCCTTTAAGGCTAAGATTATTACTAATTCGGTAATAGACTGCCCGTTGCTACAGCATATTTTAATTACTTCCATCTGAGTTGATTGGTACTTTTGTGAAGATCACATTGTATCGTGATGTACAAAGATTACTTATAGAATTATTAAAGAAACATTTTTTTACCTTCTGAATTGTATTTTCAGTAAAACTGAAAATAGTAATTCACTTAAGGACAATGACTACTTTATTCATATATTTTCTAAATTTTGTTAGGACGAAAAAACTTATCTACTAACGCAAATATTGTTTTCACAGTAGTATAGGTAAATTTTTCAAAAAAACTATATTAAAATTTTGGTATTATAGAGTTACTGGTGTAAATAAAAAAAATATTGAATATATTTGGCGTTAATTTTGTAGAAATTCATTATTCGCAATTAAATGAAACTACGTGATGTAGTATTATTTCTACTATCTTTAATTTCTTTACCACGACCTAGGTTTCGTTGTATTACAACATCTTCAGGTGGGATATTAGCAAAGATTAACTCTTAAGAACAACCAACAGCATTTATATGTTTCAAACACAATAGCGGAAGATTACTTTGTGCGGATTTTTCCATTGTTTATGTTAGTGAGTTTATTGCAGGGGCGCAGACTAGGTTTTATTATATTACAGAGAGTTATACAATATACCAGTATTCTAGTTGGGGTAATAAATTCAATTGTTGTTATTATGTGAAATTATACAATGCAAACTTTAGGGTGTATGTAATAAAATTAAATGGATGTTATTGTCGGTAATATATTGCAAAGGCAAGAGTATTTGAAAGTAAGGCCAAGGTAATATACTAATTCTACATATCTTATTATCGGTAATATATTTATACAAAAGCAAGGGTATTTGAAAGTAAGGACAAGGTAATACACTAATTCTACATATCTCCGGTTTTGTGTATTCATATATTTATTTATTTATTTCTTTTAATTTTTTTTTTTTGTTTTTATTATATATACGTATATTTATATGTGTATTAATGCTGAAACAATTTCCAGGGTACTGTAGTGTCAATGTTTTATATTTATATTATATCTAGAAGATATTAAGAATGGGTGATGATATTATATTTAGTTGTTCATTTAATATATTGACCTTGATATCTTTTTTATGTCTGTTTATTTCTAATGTTTCTAGGATATTCAGTTTATTGCCTTTTGTATTTATTTGTAATATATATGGGGCATTATCAGTATGGGGGTGATGGTTATTTTCAATGAGATGTTTAGCAAAGTGAGATGTCTCTGGTTTATTATTACGCCAGCTGGCAATGTGTTCTTTATATCTTGTATTAAAATCTCTTCCTGTTTGACCTATGTATACACTATTACAATCGTTACATTTAAGTTTATAGATACCACTCTTTTTAAGTTTATCTATTTTTTCTTTATTATTAATAAGGGTTTTACCCAAGTTATTTAAGGTACTATACGTACATGTTATATTATTTATATTTTTATTATTAGTTAAGAGTTTTCCTAATTTGAGTGATACATTACCTATGTATGGGATAGATTTATAGTAAATATTATTCTTATTTGGTGCGACCGGGTATATTTCTTGTATTAGTATTTTTCTTAATTTATTATGGTACAGTTTTGTGACAATTGATGGGTCATAATTATTATTTGTTGCGATTAGTTTCATAGTTTTTATTTCTTTACGTAGGTTAGGTTTTTCAAGAGGGATGGTTAAAGCTCTGTGAATCATGGAATGAAATGCTGCAGCATTTCAGCATTTCATTCCATGATTCACAGAGCTTTAACCATCCCTCTTGAAAAACCTAACCTACGTAAAGAAATAAAAACTATGAAACTAATCGCAACAAATAATAATTATGACCCATCAATTGTCACAAAACTGTACCATAATAAATTAAGAAAAATACTAATACAAGAAATATACCCGGTCGCACCAAATAAGAATAATATTTACTATAAATCTATCCCATACATAGGTAATGTATCACTCAAATTAGGAAAACTCTTAACTAATAATAAAAATATAAATAATATAACATGTACGTATAGTACCTTAAATAACTTGGGTAAAACCCTTATTAATAATAAAGAAAAAATAGATAAACTTAAAAAGAGTGGTATCTATAAACTTAAATGTAACGATTGTAATAGTGTATACATAGGTCAAACAGGAAGAGATTTTAATACAAGATATAAAGAACACATTGCCAGCTGGCGTAATAATAAACCAGAGACATCTCACTTTGCTAAACATCTCATTGAAAATAACCATCACCCCCATACTGATAATGCCCCATATATATTACAAATAAATACAAAAGGCAATAAACTGAATATCCTAGAAACATTAGAAATAAACAGACATAAAAAAGATATCAAGGTCAATATATTAAATGAACAACTAAATATAATATCATCACCCATTCTTAATATCTTCTAGATATAATATAAATATAAAACATTGACACTACAGTACCCTGGAAATTGTTTCAGCATTAATACACATATAAATATACGTATATATAATAAAAACAAAAAAAAAAAATTAAAAGAAATAAATAAATAAATATATGAATACACAAAACCGGAGATATGTAGAATTAGTGTATTACCTTGTCCTTACTTTCAAATACCCTTGCTTTTGTATAAATATATTACCGATAATAAGATATGTAGAATTAGTATATTACCTTGGCCTTACTTTCAAATACTCTTGCCTTTGCAATATATTACCGACAATAACATCCATTTAATTTTATTACATACACCCTAAAGTTTGCATTGTATAATTTCACATAATAACAACAATTGAATTTATTACCCCAACTAGAATACTGGTATATTGTATAACTCTCTGTAATATAATAAAACCTAGTCTGCGCCCCTGCAATAAACTCACTAACATAAACAATGGAAAAATCCGCACAAAGTAATCTTCCGCTATTGTGTTTGAAACATATAAATGCTGTTGGTTGTTCCTAAGAGTTAATCTTTGCTAATATCCCACCTGAAGATGTTGTAATACAACGAAACCTAGGTCGTGGTAAAGAAATTAAAGATAGTAGAAATAATACTACATCACGTAGTTTCATTTAATTGCGAAAAAAAATATTATCAAGCTAGTTTTTAACATTATTTATACTTCTCTATTGCCCAATCGGTATATTTTATAACGCTTTGATATTAGATTTGCAATATGAATATTAACATTCTCATGGTACTTTAAATATATCTCATGAAAATAATATAATATATATCATGTACATATATATATATCGTGTATTATATCATGTACATAATAAGAGTACGCGTTTTATCTTAGTCAATAAATATTAAGATTAAAACTATACTAAAAGCACAAAGCTGCAATTACCTCACGTACCAAACGGCAATGCTACATGTTACCAAAGCGCAGAATTATCTCGAAAAAGATAATGGCAAATAACGAAACTAAATAGCAATTCCGAATAATAGAAGTTTAGAACAAAGTCAGCACACGATAATAGATCGCTAATACGGCGTATGCTATCTCGCTCGGTGATCGTGTGTCTCTATCGCGGCAAGCTGCACTCACGGCACGTCTGCACTTTTCGCTATAAAAGGGCATGCAATGGCATAACAAATTTATTCAGTATTCGCTACCTGGATATATATTATCTTATTCGTATTCTACACCTAACTTTTAGAAAAGTACTCTAGTACTTATTACAAGCAAAAAAGTAATTCAAATACCAGTTTTGACACTTATATAAAGCTTTTTAAAGGTAAAAAGCTTAAATATATTATTAGAATATGGAAAAGAGAAAAATTGACAGGTGATGAAGAAAATTTATTACTTTAAATTGATATCTTCATTATTTTTTCTACATTACTGTTAATATACCGTTGTGCCATATATCATGCCACCAATGTCGATCAATGGTCAAACTGAGAACATCTAATAAGTTCCTCCCCTTGATTCGACAAAAATTTAATTTAAATTTTCGGTACTCATGGGGTATGAAAAGAGGGGTGTTCCTCGAAGGCTTCACTATATTATCTACCCTATCTTGCGGAGGTATTATTTTCATTATTCATTCGATTCATTTCATTAAATGATATTAAAAAAGCTTTCTAGATTTAAATTTTTAACATAAATTTCTCTTTTGCTTTAATTTCTTTTGACGTGAAAATATTTTTTAAATCAATGCCAGGTGTGGATAGGCATTCGCTCCTAAATAAGCAAACTTTTCTATTGAAGTAATTACAGACTTGGATAATTTGGCTAAAATAGACACACTGCTGTCATTTCAAGAGGGAGACTAAAGGTATACTACAAAAGTAATAACTCCAAACTTCGTGATGTGTGGAGTTTGCGCAATGCACATGCAAAATTTGTACGATAAACCAACAATTTTCAACGGGCTTTTGCTAGAGGTGTTCATATAATTTCAACTTTACATAATCTACTTCTAATATCACTACCCCAATAAATGTAAGTTGCAAATTAATTAAGCGATTCAAAAAAATCTATTTCAATTCAATTCAATATATGATTGGCATGTTAACGACAATAACTGCTGCGTTGTGCGACATAGCATTTACTTGTTTTACTCAGTTATATAAAATATGTAACAGGTTTTTTATAATTCTCTATAGGTATAAGTATTTTTCATGTTTATGCCATGACTTGAATACCCATATGACTTGAAATGATAGTTCAATCCTTCGAAATCCTCGAATAACATGAAAAAAACTTACATTAACCCATGACTTGAAATGATAGTTCAATCCTTCAAAATCCTTGAATAATTAAACCACCTTCTTTAATGTTCCATTTATTTTATCTCTAATGTTGTTCGTTTGAAATTATCTACCAACCCCAGCAATAATCATGATTCCTGATTTCGTTACTTCTGGAAAACGTTCTACCTACTGCTTAAACTAGATTAAAACATCACATCATAGTTTTGTAAACCAAAACAAAATACGGATACGAAACGCTTCCTTTACATCTCTCACTTATTACAAAAACTCCACTTTTGAAAAAACACGACACCAAAAGATAATGGTGCGGGGTGAATAATAAATGACATAATTACCCCAGCGTGAGCCACCTAAAGTTTCCGGATATTAAAAAAATGCCTCTACCACCCTAGGCGTCCGTAGATGTACAATTAAGATCAACAGTTTGTAGTTAATAGGTATTTAGACAGTATAATATTTTTCTTAAATCAATATCAGCATTGAATTTCCGTAAAATGCTATGGAAAATCTTAATATTTTTTATTTAATCCAATTGATATAATTAAGAAGTTAGCCGTGTTTGTTTCCTAATTTTTGTTTTTCCGAATTTAAAATAGCTTATATTGTGTAAAGCAATTTAATAAAAACCGTATTAAAACCCATTCAATAAATTTTATGAAAGTAAGATAGGTACTTGCATTGTATCGCGATAAAATCGGATTAATACTTGTTTTGTTAGTCCGATGAATTTAATGGTATAAATTTAATTGATATTTTATTCAAAGCATAATCGATATAATTACATAATCAACATGTGTTCAAAAACATAATCAACTATATAAAATTATTATCATATAAATAATATTTCGATATATATTTTAGATTTTATGAAATAAATAATTTCGCTTTATCACGCTATGGAGATTAATTTATGCTCCTTATTATTAACTGTACTCCCCGAGTTTACCTAGGGAAAAAATCATGACTGCGTTTCGTTTTAATTGCATTTTATATAATAATATTTTAGGTAAATATAAAGTTTTAATTGGGTAAAAAATTAAAAAAATAGAACCAATAAACCATAAAGCTTTATTTGTTTAACTCAAAAATTAATCTATGATACGATTTTGGAACAAAATAAAATACCACCTGTGCGGGTTAGCAACATATACTATTGTTTTGAAAAAGTCAGTTTTATATATCAGACGAAAATTCTAATGCTGAGTCTGTAGTTTCAAAATTAATTTATTTTGAACATATTGTTCCTTTACTGTTTTGTTAATTTTTTACTTCGAAAACTTGTTTATATTTTAAACATAATAAAATGAAAAGTTTTTAGACATAAAAAAAAAGATTAAAGATTTTTTTAGACATGTGAATGAGAGATGCAGCACGCGATATTGTATGGGTCAATGCCAAACTGCTTTAGGCAAAATTGGATTTGCTTTTAATTTCAAAACCATTATGTATGTTGAAAAAGGGTATATAAAAATGTTAAGATATTCTGAATTTATGAAAATGCAACGAACATATATTCTTTCGCTTCAAAATTATTTACACATGTATGATTTTATCTATTCCATTGTGAGCAAATATTCCGCAGATATATCAGTAAAATAACAAACGTACAATGTTGAAATGAGCAAAACTAGCTACTTTATACAATATGACTCATCGACCTGGAAAATAAGTCGAGAACAGATAATGCTCTCACAACAAAAGTTCACGCATGAGAAAGTACAAATTCCATACAGGAACAAACTACAAAGCGTGGGCATTTTAAGGGGCTTACTATAATAAAGAGCTTTGAGGTATGAGTAACTTTGTTGTACCGATCTCTCGAGTTGAGAAGCAGAAGTGGAATTGTTCATATTTATTGTTACGTAGTGAATGTTCGGCAACAGTCAATTTTTTTTAAATATTGTTAGTTATATAAAAAAAAACTAAAATGAACTATCTGTGAGTCTGTCAAAATTGATACATGTCGCAAAAATGTATGTCAATAATTGCCATAATTTAACTTCTTCGCTTGTATAGAAGATATCGCATTTTGTGGAACACAATACCAGGAAGAAAAGCGTCTCCTTATCTACATTATTCGTACTTTTTAACATTTTATTGGGATGAAAATTTAAATTTGTAAATTAATTTCAACTTTTCTATTATATTTACTTAAATTTCCAAAATACTACAATAATGAGTCCTCATCTCAGATAATAAAAAAAAAGATTTAATTGAAATATAGTGTTAATAAAAATAAACTTAAAAAAATGGGTTAAGGGATAAAAATGAGTTAGGGTTAGTTAAATTTTTTATATAAATTCATTATGATATTCAAAAAATAAAATTATGACTTCTAGTATTCTTGCTATGTATTAAAGGCTTTTGGCTTTTTTTGACAGTCATTTTTTTAGTTCTAGATGTTGTACATAGTTTATCTTTTTAACGCCAGGATATAAAACCTTTTGTGTGTCCCCTAAGCTTCTCTAGATTTCAATTTCAAATGGCATGTGAATTACAAATTTTAGTCCAAATTTAATATTTTAGTACGAAATTTGGACTAAAATGACGGCCTGTTACTTTGTCTTCGTAAAATTCTTATTAAGACATTTTTAGGAATAATAAACGTATTTCTTTGTTTTCTTTTCGTTGGTTTTTACAATATCTATGAGTATAAAGTATATAAAAAATGCTAACAAATGGCGCGAGCAGTACCAATATCTTGATAAACAGTCACGATTTATTTTAATGTACAATATCAAGATAATAAAGTATGCTGAGTTTTGCATCTGGGTACAACCCATTATTATACCAAGTTTCATCAAAATCCATTCAATAGATTTTCGTGATTGAAGAATAAATGAGCAAATAGACAGAAAGATAAGGAAAATTCTAGGAAAGGTTTTCTAGTTTCTGTTATTATTATATATGCTAAACCATTCACTATATTAAAAATATTCTTAATTTGCAGAATTCATTCTTCTCTTGCCACCCTCGGAATTTTAATTCGAAAAAACCCTCTCTTTGTTAGTGTGTCAGTTATATAAAAACATTCTCAGTAAATTCATATTTCCTGAATTAATATTTTAAGTAAGTTTTTGATGCATTTATCAGTCTATCCATACAAAATTATCTTTCTCTTTGTAGAAAAATATGTGAATTATTATTTAAAGAGGCAATCGAACGAATTCTTCATACAATTTACCTAAGGATAGTATCCTTTCATTATTAAAATGCTCTACACCAATCGCTTTTAAATAAGTAATAGGCAGATAGCGCTTTATTACAGACAGACAGAGATTTAAAAGCCAACTCATGGATTTGATGTAACTTAAAATTTAAAAGCCAAATGAAAATAAAAAACTTAAAGCATTTTGTAATTTGTTTTTGTTTCAGGTTTTTGTTATTAGGTCGTGGAGATTTGGACGGTTTTTTTTTAAATTGAACATTTATTTTAAGATTTCACGATATATTTATTTTCACTAATTTCATTTAAATTAGTTGAAAATTAAAATATTGTTTTAGACATATTTTAAGGGAATTAGAGAAAATAATTCGGGAATTTTTTAAATTATATATATATAGTAAATAAGTGCTTAAAAATAAAATACAATATACGCAAACGCTCTGCAATCGATTAAAAAAGTAATTAATCACGGGATGGTTTGATTAATAAAATAAATAATTAACTCAGTTACGAAGAGGAAATAAAAACGTAATATACTTACAAAATGTCTGGCAAAAAATTTAATTGTGAACATACAAAAAAAACTTGTCAGCCAAATAAGCCCACGATCTTGCCTTCTCGTTATCCTTTTTCTTCTCACCATACTTACATTTATATCCATACATTTCCCTAGTCTCAAGCGTTACACAATTTTAACGTGACAGAATGACTCAGGCGTCGTTGAAAAAAATTAACTTCGACAAATATATCGAAAATAATAAACACAAAAAGTAACTAGCATTGTTTTTGAATATGGTCAAATAAACAACTAAGGTTTTCCTATAATACAGCATCACATATATGTGTATAATATATGAGAAAGAATATACACTTGTGCGATCTTTTTGAGTGCGATAATTGGGGACTATAACGACTTGGTATGAATACGTTGAAAATTACATGAATCGCCATAACTTCATGAAGCACAAATACATATCATATTAGGTAGTTTCGTTACATTTGACTGCATTGTGATCGTTCCACGATCGTGTAAGTGCGTTACTTACACCGCGCCGGGATCATTTTGTTTCCGCTTTCTTTCTCTTAGGGTAGGGGTAGGTGTGGGTAAAGCTTTAAATGATACAGTTAGTCAAATAATATTAATGCACAAAAATTTGATAAGAATTTAAACACGGATTTATAGTCTATTTTTGAACGAAAATTTTTGTCTCATTTTAATTTTAGACAAATATATAAAATGGTTTTAACTAATTCAGCAAAAGGCTACTTTCATTGTATTTATATTCGACAATAAATCTTTTTAATAAGTTTTGGAGTATAACAAGTTGCTACTTGCAGCTTATTGGATATAAGCTAAACTAATCGATGAATAAAAACTGGCCAAGTGTGAGCCTCGCTCGCGCATCGAGGATTTCATAGTTGTTTTGATGTAAAATTTAATGATAAATCATAGCTAATATCCTGGCGTGATAAATATTTCATAATACCTAATTTAATTAAGTGTGTATAACACATACGCTTTGGTGAATATTACGATATCTAGAATTATTTACAGTTTTATTATAGCGATGGTTATAAGTTTAAAAATTGGTTTCAAGTAAATTTTTAAGTTTTTAGTAAGTTTCTAAAATGTCCTTTTTTCCCAATTTTAATTTCAGTTATTTTGGTAGTAATGGCCGTGAACTTAATTTTTTCATATCTATCGTTATATCTCTGAATATGTTTCTCAAGAAAAATAGATTTTTAAGATACTTATAACAAGTCTTGTCAAGTCTCGTCCAAATGAAATTCAGCACTATAGATGTATGATAAAAAAACTGTTCAGCACAAGTAGAATATACACTACAAGAGTTTCATACCTGTTTAGGTATTTATAAACATTTAATGGTGCATAATATTCCTATTATACTAATTACAAAAATTTCATTTTCAAATATATTGCCTACTATATCTTTTACAGGCGCATATTTAAAAAATATTTTCTATGTGATACGACTATAAATAAACAATTTTCGAATTTTTCTTTTGTGCTGTAAGACCGTGCTTCTTGTCAAATTTAATTGTACTAAGTCAGCGAGAAGTACCCCATAGGTTTTGATTTTCTTGCGGGTGTTAAAATATCCGACATAAATAGCCGTATATTTGGGTTTTTTTGTTGCGTTGACATAGAAGCTTGTTTTTTTACAGTTCCAAGAGACTGTAGATCTAAATATTTGGTATTGATTTCAACTTGATACCACGCGTTCCAGAAAAAAAGGATCTAGACTGACTGAAAGACGGACAACGAAGTGATCCCATATGAGTTCCTTTTTCCTTTTGAGGAAACTTTTAACGCTAAAATTACGGTAAATTTAAGTTATAGCTAATAAAACATATATGTAAGACAACACTCTATTACTTTGCCCAATATGTTCTGATAAAAAAGGACAAACGGGCCCTGAAATTTAACTGAGTCTAATATAATATCAATGCACCAATATGTATGTATATATGTAATAAATCAAAACTGTCAAGTGCCAAAGTTGATGTGTCATATTATATGACTGTGTTGCAAAGTCACCCCATTCTTTTAGGAAGCGCTCGATTTTAGCAGTATACGAGGGACAAAAAATAATCATATAATTATAAAAATAAATGAAATATAAATTAGTATATAAACCAAGTTTCCACTTTTCTTATGCTACCAGAAAATAGCTGAAAGAAACAACTTAAATAATTCTTAAAATATCGTTTCCACGAAAAAAAATGTATTGTTCGAAAAAGTTAATTTGACTATCTTATGTACTGTAGGAAAAACCGCTTAATGCTTCGGCTAGGCGGGAAACCGGAAACACTAAAAAAGCTTGTATTTTTCGCCGCCATTTGAGTAAAGGTTTGACCCGTGCCTGGGCCTGTTTTTATTAGTTTACGCCGCGGACGGGAGGAACGCCGGAGTCGTCGCGGTTTACGATTTAACCTCCACAAAGTCAAGAGGGTCTCGGATCAAATAAATAAGAGTAAGCGTTGCCGGGAAATATGTCCGGAATGGTTTTATGATGTTACGGAGAGCGAAGGCGAGGTAAGCCGGTGATATTTTTCCTTTCATGTGCGAAGTAGATCGTTTTGGGGTTTCGTATGGGGAAAAGGAAGTAAATATTTAAGTATTATTGATATATTACAGGACGATTTCATTAGTGACTTTCTAATTCAATTTTGCGTATTTGTAATGCAATAAAATGCATGTGATATGCAATGGATGGTCAGTAATAACTGAATATGTTTGCATATTTAATTTAGATTTATATTGAAACATAACTTAGAACTAAATTAAACTACGTGATATAGTATTATTTCTACTTTCAACATCTTCAGATATGTGCAGATATTGCCCACCTGAAGATGTTATCATACATCGAAACTTATATCGTGGAAAAGAATTTAAATAAAATAGAAATAATACTACAACAAGCAGTTTCATTTTGTTGTGAATAATGAATTTCTACAAAATTACCGACAAACATATTCAATAATTGAAACATAAATTGAATCATTTTCAAAAATATGACTCTTATCGGATTTAGGAAGAGATGTTGATTTGTTTTACTAATGTACATATTTTGGGAAAATATCATATTTAAACTATTTAACTTTTATCTCACTTATACATGAAAAATTAAACAACATGCCAGCGTTCATTTCCTTAAAAAGTACTTTACACGTCCCTGCAAGTTGATTTTAGGGTTTCAGAGCTAAATATAAATAACCGGTAACCCCTATAATTTCGTCACACTTGCCCCGTTCACCCAGGTGTGGCTAAAGAAGTTTCACTTCAAAGAATTAATACATATCGCAATACGAAACTGGGGAAGAGGTGGAAAGGGAAAGAAGAAAGAAACTGTAAGAAGATCTTAATAGAAAAGTTCTTCAAAATAATATTAAGATTCCGTTCATGATTTTTGAAGTTTTTATCCCATTTAATTTATTTTTGAATTTTATTTTATATTTACATATAATTTTTATTTTAAAGTAACATGCAATATTAACCCCTCCTTCTATGTAATTTTCCGACGATGAATTTGCTAATTACGATTTGCAGGCGAATGAAGTGGAGACGTGAGGCGACCGTGCGGAACCAAAGCATTATTGACATAATTTTTGCAATACGACCGGATTAATCTAAAATTGTAATGAAGCGGGGAAAATTATTCAGACCTTTAAATAAACTAAGCGAAAATTAATCTACATATACCATCCAAATTGACATTTTTTAATTAATGGATCGTCAAGACATTTTTTCGAAAACTCATAATACCACTTTTCGCTAAAGCTTTTATTATTTCCCATAGCTACTTACTAATAATTATTGCAACTGGACGAAAAAACATTAAAAGGATAACAAAAAATTTGTAATTAATGGTTTTTCGTAAAAACATCTCGTGAAGATGATAAGGGTATATAGGTCGAGTAATTAGCGTTAATAACCATAATTACTCTCGCAATCCATAATTATTACCAAAATTTAATATAATAAAAAACTGTTAATGCTAAAATTTCGCCTAAAGCAGAAAAAGGTGGTCGATGTGGCGATTAAGGGAGTAGCATTACAGGCATTAAAGAAAATATTGGATTAGCCGAAAGTTCCCTCTCTGTCAACGTTCGTTTAAAGGTCAACAGATTAATACTTATTTCAAAGTTATTTGAAGTCGAATGGTTCTTATTAAAAATTCTAAGGTTATAAATGTATAATCGTTTAATTTCTTAGTTTCATTTGAACCTTAATACAACTTTTGAACTTCTGTTTTCATCGCGATGTCTACAAAATAGATTCAGTGGATTAATTTACAGTTTTTAAAATAAAATACAATGTATATAATTTATTACGGACTAGGATAAAGATTAAACTGTGAGATGAGATGTTTATACGGTTAGGGAGTAATTCACGTTTTTTATTATATTATGTTTTAACTGACAGACGAATATAGTCCAATCGCCTAAATATATTAAGCATTTTATTAAAAGTGCTACGAACTTATGACGACGAAAGTTATGACGAAACTACAATGTAGGAAGCAAATTAAAAGCGCATAGATTAAAAGTGCATAGATTAAAAGTATGGTTTGTCAAGGTATATTTACGTACTACTGATCTCTTCATTACATAAATAGCCTTATTGAAATATAAATTTACATATTTAAGAAAGAAAAACATTTGTCAAAAAAAACATAGTGCGGCCTAAGCCGCGGCTAAAATCTCATGCACACACACGCGTGCGCGCGCACGCATACACTCAATATATATACAAATACATACATACACACATGCACGCGCACACACATATGCATGCACGCGCACACACACACCCACGCGTACACTCGAGCATGCAATGTCATACACGCACACGCACACACGCGCACTCATGCACGCGCTTTCACGCCACGCACACACGCACACGCACACGCACGTGCACATACACACATATACACACACAAACACACACACATACGCTCGTAAACACGCGCACGCATAAACACACGCATACACACATACAAATTCACGCACGCATACGTACGCGCACACACGTACATACAAACGCACGCCTTCACGTCAAATCCTGACTCAGAAATGGTTTTTTATGCAATATCAATTCCTTTAAAATTTACGGCTATACGTATGCTTTGGCTTGTAAGCAACTTTTAAATGGACTAATTTTTAATACGTATATACTACAAAATAAATAGCAAGTTGTACATGTTTAAGGATTTAGATATTACGTAATAACAAAATATTTAACAACCCTTAAATTGAAGTATTGAATGCCTTACAAATGAGTTCACTGCCTTTGAACTAAAATGTTAATTTGAGTAGAGAAAGAGTAAAACAAATTTGTATTCGTAATGGCTGTCGAACCGTCCGAACGTTCCAAAATCGAGTCTGAATTTTAAAATCTATTATATTCTCTAAGTTTAGTTTATTTATGTCTAAAGAATCATTGCTAAACTAATTAATAACACTAAAGAAACATCAAAGAGTTATCTGATCTTTGTGTCAATTACTTTGACAGCGAATTATATTCAGTTTTACAGGAGCTTCATAATTTAAAAAATACGCAAAGCAAGACTGAAATTGCCCGTTTATATTTGAATTATAATTCAGTTTGCAGCTACAAAATTCAGGTTTTTTATTATAGAGATGTCGTAAAAAAATTATATTGCATATACCATTTTACTTTAAGTATTTTGAATATCTGTACATATTGGTAATTTTATAGTTATACGGTTTTTATGGTACGTATTCAAATTATTTTTACTTAATTTTCTCTTAGTACTATGACGGTTCAATAGGATTAGGAAAAATGTTATTCTTAATTAAAAAAAAAATATGTATCGAGAGTGTTAGCTGCAGGCAGACGGTGGGCTACCTGGTGGCAGAAATAATTTCTATGTCGTTGTATACACCATTACAGATCGTTCCGTGTTCCATGGACTTTAGTATCCAATTGCAATATTTTGATTCCGTACAATATATAGTAGAAATAGTATTTACAAATAATGTTTCAACATTTATTCATGTCATGACGTTATTTCCTTTTTTCACTGCCATCTAATTTTTCTCATACAGTTTCCATAGAAATGCTTTCTTACTTTTAAAGGAAGCAATGCAGTGTTCCATTTATTAAAAATATTATCATTTTTTCCTTTGGAAAGCTCTTTTAATTTTTACATTGGCCAATGGTTTTTATTGCAATTTTATATTCCAATAAATAAATAATTTCATCAAATGGATTTTTTATTTTTTGTGGTACCACATTTTCCACTATTTGTAATGTCTGCACCGGAGATCATAACTTGAATGGAGCTTTAATATAAAATTTCCTTATTCTCTAAATATTGAATATATTTGGCGTTAATTTTGTAGAAATTCATTATTTACAATTAAATGAAACTACGTGATGTAGTATCATTTCTACTATCTTTAATTTCTTTACCACGACCTAGGTTTCGTTGTATTACAACATCTTCAGGTGGGATATTAGCAAAGGTTAGTCTATTTAATCTTTGCTAATATCCCACCTGAAGATGTCGTAATACAACGAAACCTAGGTCGTGGTAAAGATATTAAAGATAGTAGAAATAATGCTACATCACGTAGATTCATTTAATTGTGTATTCTCTAAATGTTAAATAAGTAAATAACTTGAGTGACAAATGCAAGTGTAATTTAAATTTTAAGAACAATTTAAATCAATTAAGTACCGTTAAATAAGTTTTTAAAAAGTATTGAGAATATGTCCTAAACATTTTTTGATGCAAGGACCCATCTAGGAATATTAAACTTTTCAGTGGTAACTTTTTTAGAGTAAGTTGTCCTCACCTCCACCACTTCAATCGCTTAATATTTGAAATTTATATTTAAGAAAACTAATACCTAAAACGTATTCACGATAGTATTATAAATAACAAAATTGAAAGGAAATTATCACAGCAACAAGTAAGGTCTACTAGTTTATGAATAATGATCAACCAACTTATGGCATGTAAAATACGAAAGCCCGAGTAAAAGTTCATAGAAACTCCAATCAATGACTTAAAAATAATTTCGTATTTTAAAACTGCAAATATAATTTCGTATTTTAAAACATGTTTTTATTATACCTGTGAAAGATGTAATAGGCAATATATTTATTTATTTATATTTTGAGAATTAATATTTATATTTGCAAATCGTTTTATAGAGACAGGGTATATTATTATATGTACACTGTACGGGATCCTCCTAGAACAACACACTCGCCCTTAACAAGTTTCATTTAAATTGTTTTACAATTTTTTTCGTAATCTATTGTATATATAACTTCACTCCACATAGTACATTTTAAAATGTAATGCTTCAAAATAAATCCAACTTTTATATTTGCACTGCAAAGTCAGTGCATGAATAACTGACATTCATCGTTTCATTATTGTAAGAAAAAAAAAGCAAAGACAAATTTCTTAACTTTGTAAGAGATTCTGTCCATCAAAATTAAAAGAAAATCCAGAACAATTACCGAAAAAATTACGATGAATATTACGTACGTGCACGTGTTTGCTGGGCATATTGGGTTTTCCGTACTTAGTTGAACGACTTTCTCTCTGTTAAGTTCCTGTGTAAATGAGGTCCTCTTTTCCACATCTACTTATTTATTTCTTTAATTACAAATGAAATTACTCTTACTCAAATATCTGAAAATATGAAGCTCTTATTGTGGCTGCAAAAATATAAATTTCCGTCCAATCGATATAAAAATTAATTTTACTTTTCATGTTTAGTTTTTAGTATTCAATACCAGACTATCACTTACTGAATGTAGTACGTTGTAGTGTTTTTGTTGTGAAAAGTTAATAACTCGGCCTAATCTAAATTTACAACGATTATTTTCTAAAATTTTAAGTATATTTATTTAAAGTACTATCTAAATTTCAATTTTAATATGGGTAAAATAACATTTGTGGAAAATATATTTTCATTCCACATATTAAGGAATTATTTTAAAAATATGGACTGGATGACAAGGAAAATTATATATTCATGATTAAGAACACAATTTAAGAAATAAACTGCCCGACTATCTGACAGATGGCCAAGAGAAATTTATTGTAAGAAGCCAGGAAAATAGAAGGACCCATATATACTGTCCATTTTCTTTACTATGTAATTGGAGTAAACATACAGCTGTAAAAATATGGCATTTTATGTATGTGTTGTGTTATGACCGCGTATGGCTTTCAAAAATTTTAATAGATTTTGCTCAACGGATACATTACAAGTTTTACCGAATCACTTGTCGGTTCATTTTGCAATCGTAAAACGCGCGAGTAACTTTGCGTTGGCCTGAGGCGAGGATTTTTATACAAGTGCGTTGTGCTTTGAGTTCTTTACAGACGACCCTCTTTTGTTGTAGACCCATTTTTTGGAGATTGTGTGTATATATAAGTAGATCAGATTGACTCACAAGTCTACTTTTCCCTCATGTTTTGCCATACAACACCAAGTACAAGTCAAATACAGGTCTCAATTCCCAGTTAAGCATGGTAATTTTTACGATAGGCTATATCGTTTAGGACTCAGAAACGACTTAGAATATTTTTGCGGATTCGAAGCGTAGAAGATAGGCAATATTTTTTTCCACTACGATCAGTATAGAAATATGAGTAGCGTTTATTATACAATATACGTCAACACAGTGAATCAGGATAATTGGAACCTGAAGTAAATATTTTTTTGTCACCATAACGTTAAGTTATATGTGTAGCTTGAGTGGAGTAGTTGCAGGTCTCATAATCACTTAAGAGCTACTCTGAGATGACCCGAGTAGTGATGAATGTTTCTATATCCTCTCTGAGGAACTTTCAGATAACTCAATTGATGGTCACCATAGTTTTTGTGTATTACTATATTATAACCCAATCCGATTAACACAAGAAGTGCAATTGTCCAAGAGCTATCATATTGATTGTGCTTTACGCTCAGAGCGGCATTAACGGCAATGTTTATTTGTTATATTATGGGCACAAACTACACGGTTCCTGAATTAGGGTAAAATAAATAATCATTTTTGTCTCTTAAAGGGCATTTACGTACGTAAATAATTATAGCTGCCCGGAAGAACCATACTACCTACATTTTTTAATAAATCAATTTCCTCATTTATTGTTACATTCGTATTTTGAATAATTTCTCACCTTAAACCATAAAAAACAAACGATATAGCACTCAATTTTAATACTGACATATTTGATGGCTAGGCAATCAATAAACCAATAAAAAATGTTTGTATAAAAATATGGATCACCACAAAAGCGATCTAGAAATTATCGATAAATATATCGATATCGTCTTGTTGGATAGAAGATTGCAGATACTAAAAAAGGTCATATTTTTTGTTAATATTGAGGGAAGGATCAGCCCCAACTAGTGGATATATTTATTATTTTATATCGTGAGAGAGGAAACCTTCGAAGTCATAGCGGTTTACGATTTGACCTTCTACAAAGTCGAGCAAGCCGCGTTTGAAATAAATAGGAATGGAAGTGTTTCCGAATATCGGCAATGGTTTTATGACGTTTCGAGTGAACACAGACAAATTTCCGTTCATAATATTGTTAGTTATTTTTCTGGATGGACCTCAACGAACTTTTACGTTGACGTTTTGGGCATAAAATAAAACTGATAAAGGCATTTAATTAGGTTCACATATAAAAAGCACACAAATTAAACCCTAATTGATTCATTTATTGTAATAAAACTATTTAGTTCTGTTAGCATTATTGCATTTGACATGTGTTAAAAAATAATTGAGAATGCAAAAAAACGAGTTTGATTTTTTGGACAATTATAACACTTCCTTTACTAGTTACGTCCTTCGAATAGAAAAATGGGTTCGGGGAGAAATGGAAAAACAAAACGTTTGTCAAATTATTTTCCAATGTAATATATCTTATATTTTGACAGTCTTCTTATACCTTATATTTTGACAGTCTTATATTTTGACATCTTACCACGGAATCGTTAATTTAAACTTTATTGCCAGTTTCTGCAAAACTTGTGAGTATCAATGACGTGGCGAAAGTCGAAAGAATTTTCGTTTTCTTTTTTCCTACCATAGAAAACCAAAATAAAGCGAATATGATTCTTATATTTGAATTAGTCCAAAATATAAACATGGATCAATCAAAGAGTCTGATTATATAGTTTGTTGATTCTTTTCATATAAAACAAAATTCTTTATAAATAATCAACTGGAATATATTTCGTTTATATACGATTTTAAAATAAAATTTTGGCTTTTCGCTGAAAAAAAAAATTCAATTGAAATGTTTTCGAAATATCTTTCTTATATGAAAGTTGTTGAAATTGTTTTTAATTTTTGTTCGTGTTTGATATAAAAACTTAATTTCCTGTGTCGCTTTTAGATTTTGTTTAACCAAAAATACCTATGTAAGTGGGGAGAGAAGATGATGTTGTAGTGAAAAAGAAATTTAAATAGAAATAACCGATTTATAAAAATATTAGCAGATATAAAGTTTCGTTTCTTGGCAAAAAATTTTTGTAATGTAAGGGTAGGAGTACCCTAGATAAAAATGATTGTCAGCTGAACGTTGTGTAATATTGTGCAGTAGAAATATTAACCATCTATTTCAAGTGGAAGCGAAACTCGAAATGTAATAAAATTATCCAAAGCCAAACATTACCGAATAAAGTAGATACATAAATTATCTAGTTGTCTAACAAGAAGTTTCAAATGAAGTTTGATTCAATATCGAAATAATTTTAGAAAATTACATCCATGTATTTGTATGAATATATATATATATATATATATATATATATATATATATATATATATATATATATATATATATATATATATATATATATACACACATATATGTAACATATCCGTAGATGTAAATGTTAAGAAATGTTCTATATTTTTTTTTCATTTGTATTTTCGTAGGTTTAGTTCTTATCTAAAATGTAAAAAAAAATAGAATGGGTATTTACAATTCAGGACATCATCCTTACTCATCTTCAAAGAAGCTGGCCCAAATTATAATGAAAGAGGGAAACTTACTAAGACATATATATATAAGTTTAGCGAAAACTGATCGATACGAACGAACCAAATTATATTTTTCGAATTAATGGTTCGCATCAGGAAATTTTTCTAAAACCATCTGAATCCAGAATTGTATTTGTTGTTAAACCTGTCATTATTTCCCACGGTTGTTTATTTGCAATTATAATAACCTGAAGAAAAACATTAAACGGGTAAAAGGAATTATAAATTTTGATTGTTCTAAAAACGTTTCTGGAAGATGATGAGGGTCCCAGGATGAGTAATTAACGTTAATAATCACGCCAACTTTATATTAGAGAGAAAAGGTAGTATTGATTTATTTTGCTATTTTCCTGTGTTTTCGTAATATATTTCTATTTTTCATCTGTCATATATTCGCCAGTTTATTTCTTGCATTGTATACTCTGTTATCAAAATATAATTTTTTTCCACTTAAAGAATTCTTTAATTTGTAGAAAAAAAATATACTGTCACAATGATTATTTTACCCTTATCAATATTGAAATTTGGACATTGCTTTAAGAAAATGTACTTGTAATATTTGAAAAAATTCGTTGTAATTTTAGATTAGGTCCAGTTATTACGATTTCATCACAACGATAATAGAGTGTATCGCATTCCGTCATTTTTCCACTTTCAACTGTCTGTTACTGAATGGAAAAAATAAGTATAAAATCAAAATTTATTTTTAATGATGAATGGACAAAAATATATATTTTTACAGTGAACATAAGGAACTTCATATTTCCGGATGTTAGCGCAAGAGTACTGTCATTTTTAATTAAAGAAAAAAGTGACTAGATGTAGAAAAATGATCCACATTTACGAGAAAAATATATTAGGAAGAAGTCGTTAAAAAAGTATGGAAAAGTCAACCGTATTCCGAGCAATTACATGTTCGAACGTAATATTCATCGACCCAGAAAACATAGTCAATAAGAGATAGCATCTTTTCAACGGCGCCAAGTAATAAAAATCTACGCATGGAGAAGTATAAATTTTATTCAACGTCAGTTCACGAGACACAGCACGTCATGCAATTTCACTTTGTGGAACAAAACTCTTGGCTTTGAAACAAGATAGTGTGTGGTTTATCTATGTTTTCAGAACGTAATTTTTGAAAGCAACACGTTAATTACGTTGTTTTCAGACTTTGCTTTAAAGCCGTTTATGCTCGCTGCTCGTACACATCTTAAAGCGTTAGACATTTTTTACAGTAATATTTACAACTCAAAAATAACCTGAACAGAGATAACAGTAATTTATATATTTATAATATATAGATAGAAGCATTTTATACAACAAAAACTTATCTACAGGTATATCTGTTAAACATACAGGGTACATTAAAGGTGTGTTTAGGTAAAAAAGGTAATATTTTAGTTAGACTTGCAAAATTCGATAGTGATTTTTCAGAAAACTTTCAGGATTATTATATAACTCCTTAACATTATCTCCTAATGTTGATACACAGAATCGCTTACATATTTAATCGACTGAATTTTGTTGCATTTGTATCATATAACAATCTGCTACTTATTTATGTATTGATTTTGATCTGCAAATACATAATGCAGACTTATTGCTAGAGGAGAAATCTCTTCCACACAACTAAACACCAAGTTAAAATATACATGTGTTGTGAATATAAGCATTTGAGCGTATATTCTGTTTAAGATTAACCATTTAGCTAAATTTACGTTAATTCCTTTAAAGTAAATTTATAACATACTGCTTTTCACGTCTTTCACAGATATAATAAAATTATATTTTAAAACACAGAATTTTATATTTTTAAACACACAAACAGAAATATACTGCAGTTGATTTAAGTTACTGGTTGCAGTTGCCATGTGATTTTGATCACACAATTACAAATACATGCCTTAAGTTGGTCGACCTTTACTCACAAACCTGTAGAGCTTACTCACTTTTGACAATTTTTCTTTTAATTTCGTTATTGATAATACAATTATGAACACTTTCCAGATATTAAGTGGTCCAGATATTAAGCTATTTAAATGGTAGGAGATAGAAATACCTTACTCTAACAAAAATGACCACTTTAAACCTTTATACTCGTGAACGGATACCTAAATCAAAAATATTCAGGACATATCCCAAATGTTTTTCAAATATTGGTTCAACAATATTCAATGCAAGGGACAAACGAAAAAAAAATCAGTCGCATTTTACATGTAAGGAAGATACCGTGGAGAAAATTATAAGGTTTAGTTTTACGATATTTCAGGTGTTCTAAATATGTAACACTCTACCAGATTTCAGCTTTATACTACTAATATTCTGTCAGTGAAATGGCTGTAACATACTGATGTATAGAGAGACGAATATGGCGAAACTAATGGTTCCACGTATGGCAATGAAGTCCTGCAGGAAATTAATACTCTTTAATTATAAAATATAATGTTACCACTAAAATTTTAAAAACATCAATTATAATGGCATTGACATAAAAATAAACTCATATGAATATAAATACAAACGTATAAATGTGTGTGTGTATTAAAGTATGTATTTTATATTTACATGAAAAAAGTAGGAGAATAGGATTTAAGAAGATTTTTGTTCAGACGGCTGAATTTATGACTCACTCTGACTCATGATGCCTGTATTACGACTCATTCTGGATATCAGAATTAAGGATTCTTTTTTAATCGAGAGTTTGATGGCATGGGTAGTGAAGGAATATTCGTCAAAGGAAATTATTCGCATGGGTGATTCCGTGCATCAAACTGTGAATAAATTTCTAGCAAGTTCATTTAACATAATTGTAGTTTTATATCGCTGAGAACAAGTAGGTATTCAAAATATTTAAAGCGTAATGAAATATGCAATGTAATTCTTAAGAGAATCTCTATAATTAAGAACTTGAATTTGGTAGCAGCAAACTTAATTACAATTTTTAAAAAATGGCAATTTCAGCCTTGCTTTTTCCATTTTTAAATTATGAATTTCATGTGTAAAACTAAATAGAATTAGCTGTCAAAGTGATTGATATAAAGATAAGTTAATTATATGATGTTCGTACAGAATTATAATTTATTTTAGTTATAATTCTTTACCCTTAACCTATAAATATACTAAAGTGAGATATGATAAGTTTTTAACTTCAGACTCGATTTCTGAACTTTCAGACGATTTGACGGTCATAACGAATACAAATTTGTTTTACTCTTTGTTCAAATTATCGTTATAATTCAAAAGGTAGTAATTCGTAGAAAAAATTGTAAGACATTAAATTCTTTGACAATCCATTTAGTAACCCTAAGTGGATTGTTATTCCGTAATATTTAAATAAAGAAACGTGTATGACATGCTACTTAAGTTCTCCCATGTGCATCAAAACATATCCATATGACAATTTTTGTAAGTCAAATCATATGCAACGATGACTTTATGACTTTAATTTTAATATTTGTACTTTAAGAGAAAAAGTTAGTAACCGAATTTTAAAAGAAGTATGGATCATCTCAAAATGCGTTATAAAAATTATCCTTAAAACTAGTATGTCTTGTTCGGTAAGATATGATAATATAATAAAAGAGACTATGTTTTCCGTCAAAATTGAGGAGTTTTGGCCCCAACTAAAGATGTTTTTATTAGTTTATGCCGCAAGAGGGGAAAGCTCCGAAGTTATAGTGATTTACGATTTGACCTTCCAGAAATTTCAGCAAGCCCCGGATGCAATGAAAAAGAGTAAAAGCGTTACCGGATTAATTCCGGCAATGGTGTCATGATAAAAACAAATTTCAAGTCATAATATAGTTAGTTCTTTTTCTGGGTAGATAAATAATCGTTGAGGTTATATATACATAAAACTGATGAGAAATATTTATTTAGGTTCACATCTATTTAAACAAATCTATTAAAACCTAATAAATCTATAAATATATATAAAATAGTTAGTTCTTTTTCTGGGTAGACAAATAATGGTTGAGGTTTTACATATATAAAACGGATGAGAAATATTTATTTAGGTTCACATCTATTTAAACAAATCTATTAAAACCTAATAAATCTATAAAAATCTATATAATAAATATAAAAATATATTTAAACAAATTAAGTACAAATTAGTTTGTTAGATATATTACAAACTATTTACTTCTGTTAACGTTATTTCAAAAATATTCGTAAATGAGAGGATAGTCTAAAATGTCGAATAGATAACACAAATCAACAAAATACCAGACGCGAATGCGTGCGTGCGCGTGCACACATGCTCTCACTCGTACAAACAAAAAAAAACACATAGGTACCAACAAGTAATATTTTTCAATTCCATATTGTGTTATATTCTATTAACATAATATAATTAACTTTCATAAAAAAGCGAGTTTAAATTTTTGGATAGTTATAACACTTCCTTTACTGTTTATGTCATCCACTACAAAAATGTATTCCTAAAAAAATCAAACGTTTCTCGCAGTATTTTTTGCGTTAAGTCCAAAAACTTGTCAGTTTCAATAATATTTCAAAATTTTCTATAGAATCTTCTTTCTCTTATCTCCCCAGAATTTAATTTATAAATTATCGGACCGGTATGTTATAAAAATAAAGGAAATTTGATTCTTCTCATATCCAAATTTAAAGAGTAAATATCCCGGCGACTGACGTTGTAGACGAACGAAATGGAAGTATTTAGTGACCGCGGGGAAGAAAAACACAATTAAAACAACGTTAGTCATACACGGTTAAATTTATCTACAATTTTTGAAAAACGAGACAGGGAAATTTATTAAGACCTAAAAATAAATTTAGCAAAAATTAATTTACATAAACAATACAAAATATATTTCACGAATTAACGGATCGCATCAGGATATTTTTCTACAACCATCGGTACCGAGAATTCTACCTGTCGATAAAGCAGTGATTATTTCCCATAGTTACTTATTTGTAATTATAATTGGATGGTGGAAAACATTAAACGGATGACAAACAAATTGTAAACAATGGTGTTTCGTAAAACCATTTCGTGAAGATGGTAAGAGTCCAAAGTTGAGTAATTATCGTTAATAACGGTACTTACTCCTGTCATCCATAACTATTATCAAAATTTTAAGACGATAAAAAATGTGTAAAAATTTTGCTTAGAGTAGAGAAGAGTACTCGATATGGTAATTACTTGCTCAGTGTTATAATTATTAAAGGAAATATTTCAATCAGCTTAAATTTTCCTTCCTCAACGTTAGTTTATTAATCAACAAATTAGTATGTTGAATATATTTGGCGTTAATTTTGTAGAAATTCATTATTCACAATTAAATGAAACTACGTGATGTAGTATTATTTCTACTTTCTTTAAGTTCTGTACCACGACCTAGGTTTCATTGTATTACAATATCTTAAAATGGGCTACTAGTAAAGATCTATCTTTGCTAATAGCCCACCTGAAAATGTTGTAATACAATGAAACCTAGGTCGTGGTGAAGAACTTAAAGAAAGTAGAAATAATACTACATTACGTAGTTTCATTTAATTGTGAAATTAGTATGTATTTAAAAGTAATTTGAATTTGAGTGATTTGTGTCAAGGATTGTAAGCTAAGAAACCCATAATCATAAAATATTTAAGCTTTAAAATTTTATTTTAAAGTAAGTAGAACTTATTCAGCTTGCTATTAACTAATTCGATTTTGATTCAGTGGACTAATTTAGAGTTTATTTAAAATAAAGTATAATGAATGTTATTTGTTATGAATTAACCGTAAAAGTTATACTGTGAAATAAAAACATTTGATCGGTTAATGAGAAATGTATGATTTTACTGTTTTAACTAAAAACGGTTTTGATTAAATATATTACATTTTTTACTGAAAGCACTGTGAGCTACTGACTGCGATAAAACTATAATATAACAGTAAATTGTATATAATTATCTTTTCCTTTAGAAAACAGAGCCTTGAAGATCAACGCTAATAAAATGATGATCGCCTATAGTTTTTTTTTAAACTAAATGCACTGTGTGTATTTTTTAAACATTTGAATGCTAAATTCAAGGTTTAAATTTTGCACTGTATCTTTGTTCAGACAACTATTATATAACTCATGCGATGCGCCGCACTGCAGCACAAAAAATGTTAAAACTACTGTCTAATAAATTTTATCGAAGATACTACTGACCTCGTTATTACATAAGTGGATTGATTGTATTCTAGATATATTTCTTTGAAAAGAAAATTATATTTAACTTACATCAGATGGGCTAAGCTAGGGATCAAATCTAATACACATGCACACTTACAATTTGTTTTTTCTATTAAAAAAAAGTGGTACTTGGTATGATCCGTTCAGCCAGCCATAATTATTTACATTCCCAAATGCTCTTCAAGAGTCTCAAATGAAAATTTATTTTACGTCAATTCAAGAACCATATAACTAGTGCCCGCGAGTTAATAAATAATCATTACTGTTAATGCCGTTCTGAGGGTAAAGTATATTCAATATGAAGGCTCTTCGACAATTTAAATTTTTAATAGCAGATTGGGTTACAATGTAGAAAAATTATGACCATCACAATCCGAGTCATCTCGAAGTTCCTCAAAGAGGTCATAAAGACGTCCACCACTACTCAGAGTAGTTTGTTGTAATTCTGAAACCTGCAATGCTCCAACCCAAGCCACACATACTTGTGCGTACCTTCTTACCATATATGGTTTTATTCACGTGAGATAAAGACTATTTCTATGCAATGAGCACTCAATTTTTTTTAAAGCGTGCTTTGTGAATGTTTTAAATAGCTCGAGGATCGGTTCACTCCAATCTAAGTAATGGTGACTAAAAACCCCTATCTACTATGTTGATATATGTCTTCTAACAAACTACTCACATTTCTATGCTTATTGCAGTAGAACAAAATATTATTCATCTCTTACATATTGAAACTGCAACGACATTCTTAACTGACCTTAAATCCAAAAGGACACAAACTCTTGCCGAAATTGCCATGCTTAACAAGGGATTAAGAAGTAAATGCGGTAATGGCTATTGAACCAGATCTTCTCAACTGCTCCAAAACATGGCGGAATAACTAGTCTAACTAATGTATCTGATCTGCTAGTGAGTACGTACTATTTCCAAAAAATGCATCTACAATAAAGAGGGTTATCTGTAAAGAACTCAAAGCACAAGGCACTTACATTAACATCCTCGCCCCAGGCCAGTGCAAAGTTAGTCACGCGTTTTAGGATTGAGAAATGGACCCACAAGCGATTTGTTACAACCAGTAACGTATATGTTGAACAAATCCTATAAGCTTTCATGGACACCATAAACGATATATACAAAATATATACATAAAATACCATGTTTAGTTATGTTTATATTTAATGCCAACTTAATATTCTGGACAGAATATTTTGTAAAAATATATTATCTTCGTTTCTCATAATATAGTTCTAATTGTTATCTACCAGACACTTGCCAATTCATTTCTTAGATTTTATTTTGAATCACCGTTGTGCCATTTTTCTCCTCATCTATTCAATATTTTTAAAAAACTTCGTTAACCTGCGGAATGAAAATATATTTTCAACAAATGTAATTCTTATCAAGATTAAAACTAAGATGTTGCATTAAATAAATGTCTTTAAAATATTTGACAACAGTGGTTCTGAATTTATATTGTGCGTAGTTATTAAGTTTTCAACACAACAAGACAGAAGTATACTGCATTGCGTAAATATTTCACGTTTAACCGTCTGATGCAAAAAAATAAATACAAAAACGAAATTGAATTTTAATGGTAGATAGACAGAAAAATACGTTTTCACGGCGGAAATTACGAATTTTATATTTTTAAACATTTGCCTGAGAGCACATTCATTCGTAATTAAAGGAAGAAATAAGTAGATGTGGAAAAAAGAACCTCATTTACACGAGGAATGTAAGAGAGAGCAAACCGTTAAACAAAGTGCGGAAAAGCCAGTATGCCGAGCAAATACGTGCGTGAACGTAATATTCATCGACCCAAAAACGTAGTCAAGAGAAGATAGCGTTCTTCCGATAGCGTCATGTAATTAAAATCTACCAATAAAGACGTAAAAAATGTATTTAACGTCAGTTTTTGAGCTACAACACGTCATGAAATTTCGCTTCATGGAATAAAACATTTGGCTGTGAAGCAAGGTAGTACGTGCTGGTTATCTATATTATCATAACGTTACTTTTGAAAGCAACACCTTTATAACACTGTTTGTAGACTTTATTTTAAACTCGTTTTGCTCGCTGTTTAAAAAGGTTTTTGATTATTACGTTCCAAAATAAGTACAGTAACTTTGAATCCCAAAAATATCCTTGGCAAAGATAACAGTAATTTATATATTAGCTTAGATACAAGAAGTTTATATAGGAACGAAATACATGTTTATTATTCTATTTTTATTATTATCTCTGATTTTAAAAATTATCTGTAAAAATATAGTGCAATTAATTGAAAGGAAGGGTGTTGTTTGTATAACGATTATGCAGAACAAATTGAAACTGTAATCTCACAAAATTTCTTTGGTAATTGAAATTTTTCAAGAATTTGATATATAAACTTATTGAACAGGAAAATGCATTACTCCATATCTTATCCATCTAATATATGTAATATTGTAATCCAAATTGCAAATAATATGGATCACCTCCAAATGCAATTTAAAAATTATCCCTTAAAGCTAGTAGGCATTGCCAGATAGAAACCTGCAGACACTAAAAAAAGGCCATATGTTTCGTTACTATTGAAGGAAGGCTTGACCCCAACTAAGAGAACGTTTTTATTAGCTTATGTCGTAAGAGAAAAAGCTCCGTAGCAATAGCGATTTACGATTGGACCTTCTACGAAGACGAGTAAACCAACGGTGCAATAAATAAGAGTGGCTGTGTTAGAGGTTAAATTCCGGCAATGGTTTCGTTATATTTCCAGTGAACGTAGACAAATTTCAGGTCATATTGTTATTAGTTCTTTTTTCTGGGCAGACAAATGTACTTTGAGGTTTTTTCACGAGACAACACTAGAGAATGACTCGAAAATTCAAGTATCTGAGAAAGTGAGACTCGAAAATGTAATTAAATGAGACCACCCACACACTGAATAAAGGAGCTTTGTATATTTTCTAGTTCTCTAAAAGCTTCATGTTAGTAGCATTTACGTCTTTGTAATCAAGACATATTATATTTAACAAAAGAGGAGTTTTCATTGTAGCGTGATTAAATATTGAAGTAATTTTAAGAAAGATATTTCACATTTTCCGATCTTATAATAAATACATTTTATAAGGCCTATCAAGTCATCATTTAAATGTTTAAGTTATATGGAAATTTCAACACCGTAAATAGTTTACAACGTAGACGTGAAACAGTCAATTTAATTAAAATTGATTCTCTGAGTTTGTGTGCAATAGATGAACACTGAACTTAAACTTAGTGCTATTTTCATGTTATATTGTGGATAAAAAACACAAATTAGAAAATTTAAACAAATCTACATGTAGTCATAAAAATAGGGTTATTATGTGTGTTTAATTTTTATAGATTATGTAGAACAAATTGAAACTGTAATCTCACAAAATTTCTTTGGTAATTGAATTTTTTCAAGAATTTGATATATAACCTTATTGAACAGGAAAATGCATTACTCTATATCTTGTCAGTCTAATATATGTATTATTGTAATCTAAATTTAGTACTACGCTGCCATTCAGAAACCGAGTACAGCATGATCGTTGTAAAATTGCGAATAGCGCTAAAATATGATTGAATTTTACTAACTGCAATGCTACCAAAACCAATGACGTTCCTAGAACTACTTTGGTATTCCAGCAAGTAGTATCCGGGAGTTCACGGAGCTTCCCTGCGTCTTTCGTGCATTCAAATATGTTTTTTGAAAATTTCAAATTCTGCCTTTATTATTGCTTCCATACTCGAATAATTTCCCACCGAAAATTACGAGAAATAAGCGCTTTAACATAAAATTTGAATATTGATATATTTAATAAATAATTATTAGGTAAAAAGTATACGAATACAAAAAGTGTTTGCAAATAATATGGATCACCTCCAAATGCAATTAAAAAATTATCCCTTAAAGCTAGTACGCGTTTCCAGATAGAAACCTGCAGACACTAAAAAAAGGCCATATGTTTCGTTACTATTGAAGGAAGGCATGACCCCAACTAAGGGAACGTTTTTATTAGCTTATATCGTAAGAGAAAAAGCTCCGTAGCAATAGCGATTTACGATTGGACCTTCTACGAAGACGAGTAAACCAAGGATGCAATAAATAAGAGTGGCTGTGTTAGCGGTTAAATTCCGGCAATGGTTTCGTGATGTTTCCAGTGAACGTAGACAAATTTCAGGTCATATTGTTATTAGTTCTTTTTCTGGGCAGACAAATGTACGTTGAGATTTTTTCACGAGACGACACTAGAGAATGACTCAAAAATTCAAGTATCTGAGAAAGTGAGACTCGAAAATGTAATTAAATGAGACCACCCATACACTGAATAAAGGAGCTTTGTATATTTTCTAGTTCTCTAAAAGCTTCATTTACGTCTTTGTAATCAAGACGGATTATATTTAACAAAAGAGGAGTTTTCATTGTAGCGTGATTAAATATTGAAGTAATTTTAGAAAAAATATTTCACATTTTCCGATCTTATAATAAATACATTTTATAAGGAAATTTCAACAGCGTAAATAGTTTACACCGTAGACGTGAAACAATCAATTTCACGTCTACGGTGTAAATAACAAAATTGATATTTTTTGCGATACCTCCCTTATATGTAAAATAGAAGTTATTTTTTTATTCGCTTTAGTTATTTTGCATAGAATATGGTTGAATAGGTTTTCCTTATATGTTCTTAATATTTCTTGATTCAGAGATCCACGTTATTGAGCTTTAAATTTGCCATTTGTGTTAGAGTTAAGTGTCTCCACCCTACCACTTAAATCGCTTAACCCTTACCAATTAATATCTGAAAATTATTCAACATAGTATAATTTATAACAAGATTGAAAGAAAATTTCGACCATTTCGAAATGGTCGACCAACTTATGGCATATATATATAATGGGATATATATATGGCCGAGTAAAATTTCATGGAAAATGAAGTCAGTATTTTTATTAGGTCTGTGAAAAATTAAAAACGCAATATGTTTATATATTCACGTTGTGGGAATTAATATTAATATTTGGAAATAATTTAACGGAAACAGGATATAGCTATGTTTAAATGCTTATATGTGCCTAATTGTACACGGGAGCCTCATAGTGTGAGTTACTCGACAAGTTTTATTTAAATTCGTTTACAATTTTGTTCGGAACCTATTTTATTCCTTTACTACACAAGGCATGCTTTAAAACTTGATGCTTTATTTAACTGAAAGATATTGCCTCCTCTGTCAACAAGTCTCTCTTATATATTTGCATACTAAATTCAACACATAATACGTTAATTTTTTCAAACTGTAATAAAAATATATCCATTAATTATGTAAGTGAAATTATGCATCAAAATAAGGAGAAAATTATAAACCGTTTCTCAAGAAATCATCATCATATTTAAAGTTTCAATCAAGAAAATTACCTTTTTTTACAGATTCATGCTTTATATGTGCTGATTGAGTAATATACATGTTCTTTGTCACAGTATAAACTGCTTTTATCCAAAGTAAAATATTAATTATTTTTTATTTCTATTAAGGCTATTTTTTAGGTGCAAATAGTACTGTACACTATATTCCAACGCATTAATGATTTTAATATAAAGTCTACATAATTATCATAAGCTTATTGTATTCAGAAGTTACATAATGGCAACATAGATAAACTACATACCATCTTGTTTCACAGCCAAGTGTTTTGTTCCATAAAGTGAAATTGCATGACGTGCCGTGTCCCATAAACTTATGATGAATAAATTTTCTACTTCCTCAAGCATGAATTCTTATTATTTGATGCCGTTGGAAAGACGCTACGAGTTTTTGACTACATTCGCTGGGTCGATGAATATTACGTTTCTACATGCATTTACCCGGAATACTGTTGACTTTTCCTTACTTTTATTTGGGCGCTAACTACACCATTTCTCATGGAAATGGGGTAATTTTTTCTACATCTACTTATTTTTTTTAATTAAAAATAAAAGCACCATTACGCAAAAATCTCCGAAAATATAAAGTTCCTTATTCTCGATGTAAAAATGTATACTTTCGTCCATCCAACATACAAATTTATTATATAATATTTAATATCAGACGGTTAAAAATTGAACACTTACGGAATGCGTTAAACTCCAGTATTATTTTGGAAAAAAGTTAGAAACTTGGCATAAATTAAATTTTTAACGATAATTGTCAAATATTTTAAATAGGTATACTTAATGCAACATCTAAGTCTTAACCTTATCAAAAAGGTTAAAGTAACGTTTGTGAACAATATAATTTCAACCCACATATTAAAGAATTCTTGTAAGAATACTGACTTGAGGCAGAAGAAAATGATGTTATGATGATTGAGAACACAATCTAAGAAATAAATCGGCAAACGTTTGATAGATGACAAGTGTAATCTAATTATAAGAAGACAGAAGACATTTCTATGCTCATTGCAGGTGTAAAAATATTAGCCATCTCATACGTATTGAATACGCAGAAACATACTGAGCATTCTCTAACTTCAAAAGGGTACAGTCTCTCGCGGAAATCACCACGCTTAACTAGGAAATAAGAAGTATATGTGATGATTGCTATTGAACCAGATCTTTCCCTACTCTGAAACATGCAGACACTAAGTAGTCTAATAAATCAATCTGATCTGCTATTGAGGTATATACTCTCAAAAAGTACGTCTAAAATAAAAGAGTTCATATGTAAAGAACTTAAAGAAATCCTCGCGTACGGACAAGGAAAAGTTAGTCGCACGTTTTACGATTGCGAAATAGAACGACAAGGAATTCGTCAAAATCAGTAACGTATTAGTAGAGAATATCTTATAAGCTTTGATGAAAGCCATAAGCGGGAAAATAAATGATACATACATAAAAATTAATATTCTGTTATATCTATACTTTCAAGCCGAATTCATGTTAGAGAGGACATGCAGGATTGATTCTTTTATTTTCCTGTATCCTCATAATAAATTTCTATTTTTCATCTACCAGACATTCATTAATTTATTTCTTAAATTGTATTCTCCTAATGTACATATTATTTTTCTCCTATTGCAGTCAAAATTATAACAAGAATTCTTTAATATGTGAGTTGAAAATACATTGTCCACAAACATTAAATTATCCTTATCAACATTAAGACTTAGACATTTTTTAAAATAAATGCACTTAAAATATTTGGCAGTAGTCGTTGTAAATTCAATTTATGAAGAATTATTCAATTTTCATCAAAATAATACTACAGTATACAGCAATCAGTAAGTAGTCCAATTTTAATCGTCTGGGTCTATACAACTAAAAATAAATATATAAAGCAGATTTAATTTTTTATTTGAGAATGGACAAAAATATACAGTTTTACAGCAAGGCACTTCTTATATTCTGATATTTGCGTGAGAAAATTTTCATTTATAATTAAAAAAAGAAATAAGTAGATATACGAAAAAGAACCTCATTTACACGAGGAATATAAAAGTGAGCCAGTCGTTAGACGAAGTATGAAAAGGTCAACAGTTTCCGGGCAAATACATGCACGAACGTAATATACATCGATCCAGAAATCGTAGTAAAGACCAGATAACGTCCTCTCAACGGCGTCAAGTAATGAGAATCTACGCACGGAGATGTATAAAATTTGTTCAACATCAGTTTATGGGACACAGCACGCCATAAAATTTCACTCTATGGAACAAAACACTTGGCTGTGAAACAAGGTAATATGTGGTTTATCCATGTTGTCATAACGTTACTTTGGAACGCTACAAGTTTATGAAATTTATGCAGATTTTACTTTAAACTCGCTTTTGCTCTCCGCTCGAATAGATTTTGATAAATGCGTTAGCAGTTTTTTACAGTTATGTATGCAACTCAAAGATAGCCTTTACAGAGATAACTGTAATTTATATACTAATTTGGACAGAAACGTGATACTGTGAATGATACCAAGTATTTTTAAAGAACGTTTTTTAAAAAAAAATTGTTTGTAAGGTTGGAACAATGAACTTATCTATCATTTCATTTATTTAAATTGACTCAGATGTGCAAACACATAAGGCGAACTTATTACTGGAAGAGAAATCTCTTCCAGTCAACTAGGGCGTCGATTTGTGTAATGTGCTTTGTGTTGTGAAAGAATACTAAATATTGCGAGCAAAATCATAAATAAATTTCAATAAATCTAGTTAAGTACGAGCATAACTCGCATTACGAGGATCCCAGACACACTTAAACCCCTACAACCCTTTAACATCCCACAACCTAAATACATAAATATATTGTATATTACATCTTCATACGTGTAATGAAAATATATTTTAAATTACAGAGTTATTTTTTCAGTTTTGATTGGAATTTTTATGAACTTTTACTCTGCTAATTACGTACATGCCATAAATTGGTCGATCATTTCTCATAAACTAATAGAGCTAATTAAGCCGCGATAATTTTATTTTTAATTCCGTTATATATAATACTACGGTGATACTTTTCAGATACTGAATAGAAGGGGTTAAGTAATTTAGGTGATAGGGATCAGGATACCTAACCCTAACAGAAGTGACAAATTTAAAGATTAATATTCGTGAACGGATCCCTGAATAACAAAATTGTTTAAGGACGTATATCGAATGTTTTTGAAAAACCAATTCAACAATACTCTACCTAAGAGGGTAAGCAAAAAAATACTTCTATTTTCCATATATAGGAGGTACCTTAACAAAAATGTAAAATTTATTTACATAACTTTTGCACATGTCATAAATACGTGTAGCTGCCAGATTTCAGTGTTTTGCGATAATATTCTCTGAGTAAAATGGCTATGATAAACCGACTGACAGATATGGCTAAACTAAGGATTTCTAATTTGGTAACAAAATCCTGCAGACAATTAACATACTGGCATACTAACAAAAATAAAAAATAGGGAGTAGCATGTAATTAATAGAAAATATCTAATACAATATACATAACTAAAAAAAATTCGGGTACGTATTTAATTTTCTCCCTGTAAAATAACCTTTTAAATATTTTAAATTGTTATCTACTCCTAAATGAAAATCAAAAATTTTGACTTCAGACACACAATCATTGAAAAGATGTTTTTATTTCTATACGATCTCAGATGCATTTGTGAATAAAAATTTTTCAGAAATTTTCATTTTCACTTGTCACCTATGTTTTACGTTTATTTACTTAACAATGCAACTAAATGAAACTACGTGATGTAGTATTATTTCTACTTTATTAGAATTCTTTTCTACGTCTTTGGTTTCGTTGTATAACAATATCTTCAGGTGGGCAATTAGCAAAGAGAGCAAATATTAGCAATATTTACTAATTGTTTTTCATTTAAATCATGTCTAAACTAATAGATAAGAAGAAAAATATTAGTCTATTTGTTTCCTATCGCTTATCTCTGGAAACACAGGTTTGTTTTCAGAATTTTTTTTGTAAATAAACATCAAAAAGATGTCGGGAAATACTGCTTAAACGGTGCAAGGCAGAGAGAGAATGGCTTTCTTATTGACTAATCATTCTTAGTATTCCCGGTGTTTTAACCCTAATCCCGAAAATCGATATCGTGGGCGAACTAAGCGGAGGCGTTTAGTAACCGCGCAGAAGAAAAGCGTAATTAATATAATTTCACAATGGTGTCAAAGTCAAATCTATCAGAAATGTTTATAAAAAAGGGAAACTTTTTCAGACCATTAAATAAATTTGTCGACCATTAATATATATAAATATAAACAATCCAAAATCATTTTCGGTTTAAAGGATCATTTCAGGACATTTTTCTGAAAACATCCTAACTTTGAATTATACCTATTGCTAAATGTGTTATTATTTTCACGTCATTACCCTGGCGTATTGGGTTGATTCCAAGGCATTATGATCTATGATTATGCGGCGCAACGCGGAGACCCGTGTTCGATTCTCTGGTGTATTGATGTCGTTACATACATTAAAGTAGATAAATAAATAAATAAATAAATAGATAAATATTTTCGATAGCTATGTACTTATTTGAAGTTATAATAGACTGGTTAAGAACATTTAACCCATAACAAAAAAATTGTAATTCACGGATTTCCCTAAATTACCTCGTAAAAATAATAAGGGTTCAAGGTAGAGTAACTACCGGCAATAACGATAAATATTCTTGCTACCCATAATTAAAATAGCAAAAGTTTATGATAATAAAAAACTTTACCAAAATTTGGCTTAAAGTGGAAAAGGGTGCTCGATATGACGATTAAGCGAGAAGCGTTATAATTATTAAAGGAAATATTCTAATTGGCTGAGAGTTCCCTGTTTGTCAACATTAGTCTAAAGGTAAACAGATTAATACGTGTTTCAAAGTCATTTGAAATTCAATGGGTTTTATCGACAATTATAAGGTTGGTAACATAAAAAATTTCCAAAAGTTTCACTGAAACTTGTTAGAACTTTTTGCACTTATTCATTTTTATGTCCACAAAACAGACTTGGATGCAGAGAATTAATTTAGAGTTTCTTTAAAATGAAGTATAATGTAGATTATTTGTTATGAAGCAAGATAAAGATTAAACTGTAATCTAAAAGGTTTGGACGGTTAAGGAGTTTTTATTTTAACTAACAGATGGATTCAGTTAATTAAATACATTAATGCATTAAACTTAAATACATTAAATACATAAGTCCTTTACTAAAAGTACTGTAAATTACCAGTTACGACGAAACTGCAATAAAAAAGGCCAATTAAACTTAATAAACTTTTTATTTAGAGAAGTGAAAGAGGGCAATTTGCAATGGGTTAATTTTTATATGGTATTTATGGTATTTTAACTCACAGGTTGTGCCGCAATATACCACGACACTGGGTGAGAGTATAGTTTGACAAATAATACCTAAAATATTACTGTCCTCATTATTACGTAAATAGTCTTATTTTACCTGTTTATAAAATTGCTGTACGTATGTTTGGTGAAGGAGCATGTAAAAACTACTCAACCAATTTAAACGAAACTTTTAGGAAAATGATTATAGCGGTTAAAATTAAATTGTCAGCTACCTTTTTTTTGGGCAGATCTTAAATAAAGGAATCTTTTAATTCTCTGTTTGGCCCGTTAACTCTTTTTCGTTATGAGATAATGCAAGAACCATTAAATTGGTATGACTGAATTTACACTGGAATAACAAATACCGTTAAAATTTTGTGGGCTATCTCTTGTTTTGATTTAATTATTTGCACCCGCATTGTGAAAGTCACAAAGAACATCTCTCTTATTCAGACAGGTAATTTTGTGTTTAAAAACCAATAAGAAATATTAAAGAACGGTATAAAATTTCTCAACTGTGTTTGGAAAACAATTATAACAATTGATATGAGAACAATTTTGAAAGTTTTGATCTCAACGATAACAAATTTACAATTTTTTATAGAAACATGTCTTAAATATATTCTCAGTTTGACGCATAGAATTACCTATATCAATAATTTTTTTCCACGAACATTCATTCACTGTCTGTGCTACCAAGACCAAACCATCAAATAAGTTGGGCCGTCGCTTTAGCCATTTGAAAGTATTCTGGTAAAAAATCCTCACCTACATAATTCTTTATCTTCCAACAAATACACGTCTAAACCACATAGTATAACATAAGAATGTAATTATTTAAAATTATCACATTTAAGGATTTTCTACTGGTTTGCTAGTAAATGTCGACCAAATTATGATATGTATATAATTGGCCAAGTAAAATTTCACGGAAACTGAAGTCAGTATTTTCATTAGGTCTGCGAAAAACGTAATAGGCAATATGTTTATGTATTTACGTTGTAGGAATTAATATTAATATTTGCAAACAAATTATTAGAAACAGGATGGAGGTATGTTTAAATATTTATAAGTGCTTAAGTATGCACGGGAGCCCCGCAGTGTGAGTTACTCAACAAGTTTTTTTTAAATTGTTTTACAATTTTGTTTGCATTTTATTGTATTCTTTCATCACACATGTCCTGAAACTTGATGCTTTATTTAATCGAAAGAGATGGCCTCCTCTGGTAATAAGTCTCCCTTATGTATTTGCATGGTAAATTAAATACATAATACGTTCATTATTTAATTTTTCAGACTGTAACAAAATATATCTATTAACTATGTAAGTCGATTTATGCATCAAAATTAGGAGAAAATTCTGAACCATTCCTTAAGAAATCACCATCTAATTTAAAATTCCAACCAATGAATACCTTTTTTTACAGAGTCATGCTGTATATATGCTGATTTTAATACACAATATCGCCTGTGTAAAAAATAGATATATATATTTTTGTCCCTGTATAAACTGGTTTTATCCAATGTAAAACAATACTGTACAAAATTGTCCAACACATTGATCAAAAATCTATTCAAGCAGCAAATATAGCCGAGTTTAATATGAAGTCTACATAACCTTTATAAGCGTGTTTCTTTCAATAGTGATGTTATGCCAACATAAATAAAACATTTGAAAGTATTCTGGTAAAAAAACCCTTACCTATATAATTCTTTATCTTCCAACAAACACATGTTTAAACCACATAGTATAACATATAAGAATGTAATTATGGAAAATTATCACATTTAAGGATTTTCTACTGGTTTGCTAGTAATGGTCGACCAAATTATGGCATGTATATAATTGGCCGAGTAAAATTTCATGGAAACTCAAGTCAGTATTTTCATTAGGTCTGTGAAAAACGTAATAGGCAATATGTTTATGTATTTACGTTGTAGGAATTAATATTAATATTTGCAAAAAAAATTATTAGAAACAGGATGGAGGTATGTTTAAATATTTATAAGCGCGTAAATATGCACGGGAGCCCCGCAGTGTGAGTTACTCAACAAGTATTTTTAAATTGTTTTACAATTTTGTTTGCATAATATTGTATTCTTTCATCACACACAGTATGTTCTAAAACTTGATGTTTTATTTAATTGAAAGAGATGGCCTCCTCTGGTAATAAGTCTCCCTTATGTATTTGCATGGTAAATTTAATACATAATACGTTCATTATTCAATTTTTCAGACTGTAACAAAATATATCAATTAACTATGTAAGTGGATTTATGCATCAAAATTAGGAGAAAATTCTGAACCATTCCTTAAGAAATCACCATCTAATTTAAAATTCCAACCAAAAAATACTTTTTTTACAGAGTCATGCTGTATATATGCTGGTTTTAATGCATGTATATTTTTGTCACTGTATAAGCTGGTTTTATCCAATGTAAAACAATACTGTACAAAATTTTCCAACACATTGATTAAAAATCTATTCAAACAGCAAACATAGCCGAGTTTAATGTGAAGTCTACATAACCTTCATAAGCGTGTTTCTTTCAATAGTGATGTAATGCCAACATAAATAAAGTACATACTACCTTGTTTCACAGCAATGTGTTTTGTTCCATAAAGTGGAATTGCATGACGTGCCGTGTCCCATAAACTGACGATGAATAAATTTTCTACTTCCTCGTGCGTGAATTCTTATTATTTGATGGCGTTGTGAAGATGCTATAAGTTCTTGACTACATTTTCTAGGTCGATGAATATTACGGTCCTGCATGTATTTGCCTCTCCGTACTTTCGTTTAACACCTAGCCTCCCTATTTCATTTCTCATATTAATGCGTTTTTTTTCCAAATCTGCTTGTTTTTTTTTATTAAAAATTGAAGTACCATTACACAAATATCCGAAAACGTAAAGTTCTTATTTTCGCTTTAAAAATATATACTTTCGTCCATTCAATATAAAAAAATTAACTTGGTTTTTTATATTAATTATTTAGCATTTAATATAAAACGGCTAAAAGTTGAATACTTACGGAATGCGGTACACTCCAATATTATTTTGGCGAAAAGTTATAAGTAAATTTTCAACGACTATTGTCAAATATTTGATGTGCATTCTATTAATACAATATCTAAGTTTTAATATTGATAAGTTTAAAATAACATTTGTGGAAAATATAATTTCAGCCCACATATCAAAGAATTCTTGTAAGAATACTGCCTTAAGGAGGAAGAATGATGTCATGAATTATGATGATTGAGAACACGATCTAAAAAATAAATTTAGTAAATGACAAAGAGAAACTTATTAAAAGAGGACCGGAAAACAGAAGGATCAAGAAATACAACCTATTCTATCTAATATGAAGTTGGCGTGAAAGTACAAATACACAAAACTCTATTAACATTCCTATTTTCATTTCAGGCAAAAAATATATTATACATTTTATATCTATCGAAACCGCAAAAATATGCTGAGTTTTCTTTAAATACAAAGCAGTATGGGCTTTCGCGGAAATTACCACGCTTAATAAGAAGCATGAGATGTGAAGTGATGGTCATTAAATCAGATCTTTCCCAACTGCTCGAAAATATGAAAAGGGTAGTCTGGTAAATCAGTCTGATCTGCTACTGAGTACATACGATCTAAAAAAAATAAAGAGGGTCGTTTGTAAAGAACTTAAAGCACAACGCACCGGTATCAAAATCCTCACCCCGGGCCAGGGCAAAGTTAGTCGCGCGTTTTACGATTGCAAAATGAACCAACAGGGAATTCGTCAAAACTAGTTACGTATCAGTTGATAAAATCCTATAAACTTTAATGAAAACCATAAACGGGCACTTACATAATACATATGTAAAATGTCATATTTAGTTATAACATGTGGTATTGACTGATTTTTCTATTTTCCTCTATTCTTATAATAAATTTCTATTTGTTATCTATCACACATTCATTAATTTATTTTCTAGATTGTATTCTCAACCATGTACATATTATTTTCCTCCTCTTCCAGTCAGTATTTCTACAAGAATTCTTTAATATGTGAGCTGAAAATTTATTATCCAGAAACGTTACTTTACCCTTATATTCATTAAAACTTAGATATTGCTTTAAATAAATGCCCTTAAAATATTTAGAAATAGTCGTTGTAAATTTAATTTATGACGAGATATTAAATTTTCACCAAAATAATACTAGAGTGTACTGCATTCAGTAAGTGTTCCACTTTTAATCGTTTGGTTCTGTATATACAATTTTACAGCGAGGAACTTCATATATCCTGATATTTCCGTAGGAATAATTTCATTTATAATTAAAGAAATAAGTAAGAAGATATGGAAAAAAGAACCTCATTACACTCCTTATGTTCACATTCCTTTATTTACATTCCTAATGTAATAGTGAGCAAGTCGTTAAACGAAGTACGGAAAGGTCAACAGTTGCGAGCAAATAACGAACATAATATGCATCGACCCAGAAATCGTAGCCAAGACCAAATAGCGTCCTCCCGATGGCGTCAAGTAATGAGAATCTACGCACGGAGATGTGTAAAATATATTCAACGTCAGTTTATGGGACACAGCACGCCGTGCAATTTAACTATATGGAACAAAACACTTGGCTGTGAAACAAGGTAATATGTGGTTTATCTATGTTGTCATATCGTTACTTTTGAACGCTGCACGCTTATCACATTTATGTAGATTTTACTTTAAACTTTTGCTCCCCGCTCGAAAAGATTTTGATTAATGCGTTAGCAGTTTTGTACAGTTACCGTTTAAACAGTAATAAAAAACATGTGATACTGTGCATAATATTGAGTATTTTTAAAACATGTTTTTGCAAAAAAAAATATTTTTTTGATCGGAGTAATGAACTTATCTATTATTTTAGTTATTTATGTTAACTTAGATGTGCAAGAGCATAAGGCGGACTTATTTCTAGAGGAACAATCTCTTCCAGTCATCTAAAGCATCGAGTTGTGAAATGTACTATATGTGTTATGGAAAAATACAATATATTGCGAACAAAATCATAAAACAATATAAAATTTTACCTAGTAGAGCTAAAGCTAGTGGAGCTTACTAAGCCGAATATAAATTTATTTTCAATTTTGATATATATAATAGTCCGGTAATTAGTCTTCAGATATTGAATGGAAGGGGTTGAGCTATTTAAGTGATAGGGACGAGGACACGAACGGATCGCTGAATAAAAAAAATTCAGAAATTTTTCCAAATGTTTTTGAAAAACCTGTGCAACTATATTCTAAGCAAAGACGTAAGCGAATAAAGAAAATAAAAAAAGAAAATACTTTGAAAGAAAATACTTCTATTTTCAATACATTGGAAGTACCTTAAAATTTCAATTTAATTTTAACCAAAGGAATCATTTTCGTAAACGTTCCATTTAAATTAGTTCAGTAGTTTTTGCGTGCTACTTCAATAAACAGAGAGACAACGATTAGATAAACCTCTCAAACAAGACTACGAGAAGAACTCTCACCTTTAGAACCTTCGTAGGTTTCTATAAAAACTTAATAATTTTTTTTTAATATTTAAGGAATCGAAGTGTTTTATTAGTGTACATATAAATTACATTATTAATTTTAAACGTATATATTGTCTAGTAAACCTCAAATAAGCGTAAAAGTAAAAAGATGAGGTCTAGTATGATGGCTTTAATATTGCAATAATCTTCTAATAAAATTTGAAAGACAAAGCTTTCTTTTCATGTTTTTTGATTCAGTGTTTTCAAAATTAGGTGGACCTGCATTTTTTACACATTTTGTTGCATATCTAGGAAGGCATGTACTTAATACTGTGAAAACTTATCTTTAATTTCTTTGTAACTTGAATAATGTTCCACACTATATATATATATATATATATAGACAAATATATATAACTAAAAAAAATCGGGTACATACTTAAACAAAAGTTAGAAAAATAATTTTTTTTTCTAAAAATCTATTCGAGTAACGGCTTTCTGTATAGGCGTAAAATCAATTTGATGGAATGATGTATAAATTAGAATATAATTAAAACTATTGTATGAATGTAAAAATGAAATTACGTTTCTAAGAAATAGAATTGGAATCTTTTTTAATGAACGGAAAATTGTTAAAATTACGAAAATAAATTTTATCGGAAACTCTATGAGAAAAAGTCGATTGACAGAGGAAAGAAGCAATAATGTCGTAGCATAAATAAATGTTGAAACATTATTTGTATGTACTACTACTACATATTGCAATATGGAGTTCAGATATTGCAACTGGACTCTAATGTCGCACAGTACTCGGAACGATTCGTAATCTTGTGCATAGCGTAAAAATTATTTATAATACCAGGTAAGACCCTCAGAATGTTGTTTTTTTTTAAATTCAGTAATAATCTTTTCATAGTCCTATTGATTCGACATAGTACTAAGAAAGTCTTTTGAATCCATTCCGAAAAAAACATATAACTATAAAATAATTAATACATGCAGGTATTAAAACACTTAAAGTAAAATGGTATATGCAATGTAATTTTTTACAGCATCTCTATAATAGAAAACCTAGGTTTGGTAGCTGCAAATACAGTTACATTTCAAATAAAAAAGGGTAGTTCAGCCATGCTTTGTATGTCTTTAAGTTAGAAAGCTCTCTTGTAAAACTAAATAAAATTAGCTGTCAAAGTGATTGACATAAATATCAGTTAACTATATAATGTTTCGTACGTAGTTGTTAATTAGTTTCATTAAGATTCTATGCTTCAACACATTAATAAACTAAACTTAGAGAATATAGACTTTTAAATTCAGAATCGATTTTGGAACGTTCGGACAGTTCGATGGCCATTAAGAATACAAATTTGTTTTAATCATTGTTTTCCCTATTCAAATTAACATTTTAGTTCAAGTAGTAAATTCATTTGTAGAAATATTGGTAAGGCATTCAATGCTTTAAATTAAGGGTTGTTAAGTGGTTTCTTATTACATAATATTTAAATCCTGAAACATGTACAACTTGCTACTTATTTTGTCGTATATATATCTTCAAAAGAAGTCCATATTAAATTTGGTTATAAGCCAAATTCGTTTGGATCCTCGTAAATTTTAAAGAAATGGATATGGCGTAAAATGCCATTTGTTCGTCAAGAAGGTATGTTTGTCTTAAAATTGTTAATATTATAGACATATAAAGTAAATTTCAGTCAAGCATTCTTACCAGTGTGATTCTGATTTGTATGATGAGGAGCGTTACGTATTTTCGTTTTTGGCGAGAATCTCAGCTTTTACGATATTTATATATTTCTATGAGATTGAAGTCATCTCGTTTGTATTAAGCCATAATGGCTCCTGGAATCGCCTTAATTGAATCTTTTCAAGGTTTTGAAGCTTGGCCTCGGCCTGTTTTGCCTTCCACTCAATATTGAACTAGAAACCGTTCTAAGGGATCTTTGTTTAGGAATGTGTCCGTAGCTGGAAAGTTAATGAGAGCTTTTTTCGAATTTCAGCTCGTTTGTGGTCACATTTGTGGTAAAGACAGAGGATTTGTAAAAGACATCTTCAAAGCCATATTTTCAGTGCTTGAAACTTTAGGCGTTCTTGCCGTCTCAGGCGCCAAATTTTTGATCCTTAAATGAAGATTAGCGAGTAGAAACATATGAAATGAAGCTCGTTTTTATTAATTAAGATTATCTTGGACCATTACAGCAAGTATTATTCGGGAGTTCACGGAGTTTTCATGCGTCTTTCGCAAATTTGAAAACTTTTCGATTTGCAGTTACGATAGTACGGCGTACTAGATAGAACACTTTGACACTAAAAGACGCCATATTTTACAATACTATTGAGAAATGGCATGATCTCCAACTAAGAGATGTTTTTATTAGTTTATGTCGGGAGAAAGAAAGCTCCGGAGCCATAGCGGTTTACGATTTGACCTTCCAAAATGTCGAGCAAGCTCCGGATGGAATAAATAAGAGTGGAAGTGTTACCAAATAAATTTTGCGAATGGTTTTATGATGTTTCTAGTGAACGCAGACAAATTCCAGGCCATAATGATGTTAGTTTTTTTTCTGTACGGAGAAATGTACGTTGAGGTTTTTGCGGATAAAATAAAGATTTAAGTGATAATAAATATTATTTATTATAAAATGTGTAACACAAAGGAACTAAAATATTTAGACACTATTACGTGCGCGTACACACGTACACTCATTTGTACACAAACATACACATTAACGCATGTGCACACACTCGTAGACAAACACATGCAGGTACATAACACCAAGTATATTGAATATATTTGGCGTTAATTTTGGAGAAATGTATTATACACAATTAAATAAAACTACATGATGTCATATTAGTTCTATTTTCTTTAAGTTCTTTACCACTACCAAAAGTTGAAATATAATATATCACGTAGTTTCAGTTAATTTTGGACCATGTATATTTCAAATTCCATGTTCTATTAAATTCCGTTAATGCAATATAATCTCCCATAAAAGAACGAGAATTTTTGGATAGTTACAAGTTATAATACTTCTTTTATTGCTTATGTCGTCCAAATAGAAAAATGAGTTGCAAAAAGTACAGAAAAAAACAAAACGTTTATCAAAATATATTTCAATCTAATATCCATTTTGCACTTCGGCAAATAATTGATATGCCAATAACTTAGCTCCGTGTCATCAATATAATCATTGCTTTTCCCAGTTTCTGTTCTAACTTGAAGAACTTGTCAACTTCGATGATGAAGTTTTTGAAAGAATCTGGTTACCCCTTTCTCTTTCATAATTTAATTTCTAAATTATTTGAACTGCAGGAAACAAAAATAAAATAAATGAGATTCATGTATCGGAGATATTCGAAATGGTCTAGTCATATAATTTTTTTATTTTTCTCATACAAAATAAAAATCTATGCAATTAATCATCAACATCTCTCATATATCACGATCATCAGTATCTCGCATACGCACGATTTTGCAATAAAATCTTAGGTTTTCGTTTGAAAAAAATTAAATTTTGAAAATGCTTTCTCTTCCAGAATTGTTTCATTTGTTAATTACAGCTACATATATTTGAGAGCACTTTTATACAATACATGGTTTTTTAACGAGAATAAAAGTCAATTTCTATGAAATGGGCATTTCAATTTCTTCCACAATATACTTTGCGAAGGCTCTAAACAGCTTGAAGGTCGGTCCACCCTCAACAAAGTAACTATGACTGAAAACCATTGTCTGGAAGTTTCAATAAGTCTGCTCTCTTGTTGACGCAATTAATCATCAACATCTCTCATATATCACGATCATCAGTATCTCGCATACGCACGATTTTTCAATAAAATGTTAGCTTTTCGGTTGAAAAAAATTTAATTTTGAAAATGCTTTCTTTTCCAGAATTGTTTTATTTGTTAATTACAGCTACACATATTTGCGAGCACTTTTATACAATACATGGTTTTTTCCCGAGAACAAAAGTCAATTTCTATGAAATGGGCATTTCAATTTCTTCCACAATATACTTTGCGAAGGCTCTAAATATCTTGAAGGTCGGTCCACTGTCAACAAAGTAACGATGACTAAAAACCATTGCCTGGAAGTTTCAATAAGTCTGCTCTACCGTATTGACATATGTCTTCTAATAAAACTCTACTCATATTTCTATGCGTATAGCAGTCGAACAAAATATTTTATATTCCCAATCAGAACTTTCCAATGTCTTCCATTGAGTTTTCTCTAAGTCCGAAGCGATACAGAGTCTTACTATGCCTAAATAGGAATTAAGATGTGTATAGTAATTGCTATTGGACCATATCTTTTTCAACTGCTTTGTAACATGGAAGAAGGGTAGTCTATTAGATTCATCTGATCTACTAGTGAGCTCATACGATTTCCAATAAACGGGTCTACAATAAAAGAGGTAAAGAACTCAAGATACAACACATTCGACAAGAGATTCAGTAATATATAAATAAGATTCAGTAACATATTCGTTGAGCAAATTCTAAAAGCTTTGTTAAAATCATAAGCGATCACATACACAATACATGTATAAAATTCCATATTTTTTATATTTACACTTTAGTAGAGAGAAGGAAAGAGAGAAAGAGAATCTTATTTAGACAAAGAATATAATAGTGAGCAAGTCGTTAAAGGAAGTACGGTAAGGCCAACAGTTTCTGGGTAAATACTTGTACGAACGTAATATTCATCGACCTATAAAACGTAGTCAAGAGCAGATAGTATCCTCCAAGCGGTTTCATGTAATAAGAATTTACGCATAGAGATGTAGAAAATTTATTCAATGTCAGCTTACGGGACACAGCATGTAATGCAATTTAATTTTATGGAACAAAACACTTGGCTGTGAAACAAGGTAGAATGTGGTTTATCTATGTTGTCACAATGTAATTTTTAAAGACAACGCTTGTAACACTGTTTGTAGCATTTGTTATAAAATCGCTTATGCTTGCTGCTCGAACAGATTTTTAATTAATGCGTTGGACGTTTTTACAGTAATTGTTGCAGCTAAAAAATAGCCTTAACAGAGATAACAGTTATTTATATATTAACATGGATACAAGCAGTTTATGCCTATATTATTATTAGTTTATGTATTTTTATTAGTTCCTTCTCAATAAACAGGGAGACACCAATTTGAGAAACCTGTTAAGTAACCTTATAACTTCCACAAGTTTTTCGTACATAGTAAGTATTTTTTTTAATATTTAAGGATACAAAGTATTTTTATTACAACATTTATAAATGATAATATTATTTTGAATAATATATATTGCCTAGTAAATCTTCAACAGGCCGAAAAATAAAACAATAAGATATAGGGTAATCGCTGTTGTATTTCTATAATCTCCTAATAAAATTCTGCCAACATTGTTTTTCCATTCAATATATTATAAATTATGTAAGGTTGCACTGGTTTTCATATTTTGTTACATATCTTGAATTGACATGCTATTTAAAATTCTGGAAAATATATTTTTTTTGTTTTTATAACTTAAATTATACCCACACGATATTGAAATTAAAAAAAATTGATGACTTTATTGGCTCCTTCTAAAATTACGCTAAATATATTTTAAAATATTATCTACTCCTAAGTATGAATTAAACTCTTTCCTTTAATGTAAACATACAAAATACCTCTTCAGTCAAGCTGTTTTACCAATGCTTTTGTTATTTTTATAGACGGTGATGAGGTGCATGGTGAGTTTTTGGCGAGTACCGTAACGTTTCCAATATTTTCCACTTCTGGTAGTTGTTGGTATTCTGTTTGTGCCAGGTTAATGTGAATCCCGTTCTTGCCTTGAATAGATCTATCCAACGTGTTGATGCTCGATCTCAGGCCTTTTTGCATTCCACTTACTCTTGAACTGCAAGTCGTTCTAAGAGATCTGTGTTTATGAGTGCCTGTTTTTCATTTTCAATTCTTTTGAAGTAGGCACATTTGTGTGGAAGACAGAGGATTTGTAAAAAACGTCTCCAGTTCCATACCATCAGTGCTTGAACCTTTAGGCAGTCTTTTAATCCCAGGAGCCATATTTTTGCTCGGTAAATAAATATTATTGAGGCTATGACCTTTATCAAATGAATCTTTTTTTTTATTCTACGTTTCCAGACTATCTCGACCTTTCTACCCCAGTTGTAGTGACATAAAAAAGGAATATTTTTAAAAAGTTAAAAGATATGGGTGTATATGATTTATTTCTGCTTACACCTTTACAAATTATAAATAAAAGTGTAGTGTAATAAATATAAATAACGATTATACAATTAAATACAAATTAATACTGAATATATTTGGCGTTAATTTTGTAGAAATTCATTATTCACAATTAAATGAAACTACGTGATGTAGTATTATTTCTACTTTCTTTAATTTCTTTACCACGACCTAGGTTTCGTTGTATTACATCACGTAGTTTCATTTATTTGTGACAAATTAATACCTCAAAACATTACTTTCATTTTAGTATGTACACTTCAAGACCAAAAGCTAATAACTGAATTTGTCAGGTAAATTTTTTTAATACAAAACTTATCAGTCAATAATATATCCATCCAATGTATGTAATGTTGTCATTTAAATTCAATACTACGGTTTAACGATTCAATACTACTGTTATGAATTTTAGCATTGTACCGGAAATAGTCGAAAGTATAAACGTAAATAAATCAAAAAATCTGTTATACAATTATTGGTTCTTCTTACACATAATAAAAATCCATAAAATTGTTCATCAACTTAAATACATCTCATAATTATACGATTTTTAAATAAAACTTAGCTTTTGACTCGAATATTAATTGAAACCTAAATAATTCGAATATATATTATCATTTAGAAATTGTTCCAATGTTATGTTTTTACATTTATGATAATATATTTAATATACTTACTTAATTTTCTCTTCACCTATAGATTTCTTTATATAAAAAGTACCTTTAAATCCGGAGAAGTTTCGAGAATAATGTAGCAGAAAATTAAATTTAAGTCGTAGTTGATTTTAGAAAATATTTGACATAGAATTTCGTTTCTTGCCACAAAATTCTTTCAATATATTCCTTCTATAAGTTTACTTGATTATCCCCTAAACGCTATATAATATTGTGCAGTATATATATTTACCATTTCTTTCAAGTGGAAGCGAAACTCGAAAATGGAAATATGTGAGGCTATAAATATACCAAATTCGAAAATTTCATAAATTTTCTAAACGTCTCAGAATAGCTTCATTTAAGTAGCATACACATGGTCAATTATACTCAGCAAAAGTGACGTTTAAATTAAAAGTTAATAGTATTAGACGTTAATAAGTTTAACCCTGATTTCCGAAACTTCTTTGCCCCTTTTGTTATTTTACACACGTTAACACAGCACCCATACACACACACACACACAGCACCATGCGCACACGCACGTACATGCACGCAAGTACTTTTTTGATCTTAACTTGTCAGTTCGTTTGTTACTGTTATAACTGTTTTGTTTAAATTCATTCTGTAATTGTCTTCACAATCTGGAGCAATGTTCCAGAACTTTGAACATATTTTATTACAACAATAAATTTGCTTTATATATAACATTATATTATGTATTGTACATGTAACGCATGCATTGTATATACACAGATACAGCCCATTAAATTTAATTAAAATACGTTCTCTAAATTTATGTGTAATGCATACGAATTGAAAATAAACCCAGTGAGCTCTACGCTTTATATTAGTGATGTAAACCATAAATAAGAAAATTTAACCTAATTTACGTAATTTAATAGTACTGCTCAATACTTATATTTGTCTCTTACATTTTGTAACTAACAAATATAAAATATTTTATGAGTGTTGCTAGGACACATTTACTGTTTTCATTTAAATTTTCATCGACTTTTTATTATTTAAAAGGTAATAAAAATTGAATCAGACGGTACATTTACAATCACACATCGTCAATGTTATTTATTTTCAGGAAAATCGCCCTAAAAATAATGTTGTATAATTTAAAATTATTATAAATTTGTTTTGTCATAATTACGCAATATTTTTCGTATTAATTGTTAACCTTACTGCGGCATACTCCCTGAAGTACGGCTCGACTTGTTTATAAAATTCTATCCAAGATGATACTCTGATAAAGTATTTTCTGAATTTTCATAACAAATTCAAGAGGGAAAGCAATTCTAACTAAGATATCATAGTGCTTATAAACCTGCTGGTTACGGTATTTATTAAATCTAATTTAGTCGCTATTTTAATTAAACTCAATCAATGGAACATTAACCTGTAGATTCAGTTTAATTAAAATTACGAGTAAATAGTTGGAAAACTCTCCATATTTGATACTTTCACGACTTTTCCTTTTTATGTCAGATCGCCAGCGATTAAAACACATTGAATCGTTAAACGTTTCTCAAAATGTTTTTTATTCCTTTATTAATGGAATATTTTTAATACAGAAAAACATTTGGTAACAGTTTTACAATACGAACAATATAACCGTAGTTGCACATAGTGCGATGAGAACGACGTTACCCTCAGGCGATGGTCGTAAAATGTATGTCCATGCTCCAGAGAACAGCCTGAAGATTAATTTTTGGGACTGAATGGAAGAGAGTCAATGGATTATGTAAATACTAAAAACAAAAGTGCACGTGTAAACTTGGAATTCAAAAATAGATTCATAAAAATAACATGTTTGTGAGGTCTATAGTCTAAATTGGGTTATGGAAATAAATATGTTCCAAATATTCAGTGCTTCGTAAATTGATATCTCATACTATTCATTCTGTTGCAAATATAAACCTATTTGCGAAATAGATGCGCCTTATTTCTGTAACACAAATAAAATTTTAATATTAGCAATGACGCTTAAAACACTGTAATTGATTGAATAATTGCAACCCTTACAGCGAGTCGCAAAGCAGTTAAGCCTTACTTCTGTAAAACAAATATAATTATAATATTAGCAATGACGCTTAAAACACTATATCTAATTGAATGATTGTAACCCTTACAGCGAGTCGCGAAGCAGTTACGCCTTATTTCTGTAACTTAAATATAATTGTAATATTAGCAATGATGCTTAAAACACTGTAATTGATTGAATAATCGCAACCCTCACAGTGAGTCGTGAAGCTGTTACGCCTTATTTTTGTAACACAAATATGATTGTAATATTAGAATAGTACTTAAAATACTGTAATTGATTGAATAATTTTAACCCTTACAGCGAGTCTCGCAGCAGTTACGCTTTATTTCTGTAACACAAATATAATTGTAATATTATCAAAGGCACTTACAACACTGTAATTGATTGAATAATTGTAATTCTTGCAACGAGTCGCAAAGCGATTACACCATATGTCTGTAAAACTCCTCTACATACATTTCGTGCCAATGCGTGACGGATTATTGGTACGAAACATTTCTAAACATGGTGTTTAAGACACTGTTATATATCTGTCACTTGTGTTTATATTATAAACTAACGAAAAATTTTATATGTCGACAAGGATGTAAGAAAGGAGCAGTCTTAAGAAGGAAAACTATGTAAAAGAGTTATAAGTGGAAAATTAATTCATTTTATACGTGTGTTAATGACAAGATTCATTTGCCAGCATTTAAGGAAATATGCTCTTTGATAAATACAAAAAAAATTGTGAGACATTAAAACTTTTATGTAATTTTCTTTTGATCGAATCGATATAACATCCAACTCAACTCCAACTTTAAGAAATATATGCGATAATATAATAATTTTTAACTTTAAAAAATATGTGAATATGATGAGGAATGAAAATCAGAGCTGTTAAGTATTGGCATCACGCTCAAAAGTGTTAAAAAAATATCAAGAAACGTTAATAAAATCATAGAATGCTGATGAGAATTTAAATATTTTCATGCACTTTATTTCATGGACAGACATTTATTAAAATAAGTGAAGTGTTGCGATTTCAGTTATTTTTTTAATATTTAAGAATATGGATAAGTTCAAAAATATTGCGAATTTTAGTAATTCAGAAAACTGGAGCCTTTAGTAATTCAGATAATTGTAAATTCATTTTGAGGAACCTCAGTACTGTAAATCGATTCTAATTTTATGGTAAACAATATTATACAGCAAAAAGGTTTTAGTGCAGAGCATATTAAATAACGGCCCCAATTTTTGTGTAAGTGTTCCTGATTAACGTTTTGAAATATTATTAGTACGTTCAGCCATTTTAGAGTATAGTATACTTATTTTTCATTTTTACACGGAAAATATTTATTTCTACCTCTCTGTTATGTTTAATTTTGAAAAAAAACCAAAACCTTTGTAGGCACACACAGACACACATGCACACATTTACTGATAGGCGAAATAAGATGATTTGATTTATATAACTGAGTCATATTCATACTCATATTAAACTTTTCTACTACTAGCGCGATATTGGCTCACAGCCAAAATTCTGTATCGTAGACAAATTCCAAATTTTCCGGCTAAAAACAGTTCATTTGAAATGAGCTATTTTATTTTATCTGCCATAAACTCTTTTCTTTTTTATTAAACCGTGAATAGAATTTTTAAATGATAGCTATATTTGTATAAAGATCGATTTAATGAAATTGCAATTTTGTATCATATTTAAAAAGTAATACGATTTATATTCTGACAGGGATTAGATTTAAATTACATTTGACATAATAAATTATTTTATCTGTAATGTGATTAAACGTTCATCTGATAATATATTTATCAGGAAGAAATTTTAGGTATGCGGATATAATTTACGCAATAATTTTGTGCCAAATACACTAAACGAGAATTCATCGAATTTCGTTGCATTTAGTTACTTGAAACGTAGACTAGGTTGATGAAGGGCAGGGATACTAAAATGAAAATGAAGCGAGTTATTTAGATTAAGTAAATATTGTTGATGATGAAAAAGAGCAGATATTCATTTATCGTTGTTTAAGATCCTCCACCCGCTTTAGTCACAAGCTCAAATGTACCGTTATATTTACTGAGACCAAAAATAAATGGTTTAAAATTGTTTTCGAAAGTTGATTAAAAAAGTTTAATTTATTTTAAGTCACTGAGTACTATGACGACACTCGCCACCTCAGGACTGAGTTACAGGGAGGCCGTAGCGTTGCCGACGACTTCACCTATGTATGTGAGACCGGAGAAAAAACCTGTCAAGAACGAATAAAATTCACACTACCAGGGTTCCGTACATATTTAGGCACTTACTACCATTTAAGGGTACATAGTACTACTAATATTAATTTTTAAATATTTTAATTTTTCACGGTGTAAATATATTGCCTATTATTTCTTTGACTTGTAATACAACGAAACCTAGGTCGTAGTAAAGAATTGAAATAAAGTAGAAATAATACTACATCACGTAGTTTCATTTAGTTGTGAAAAATTAAATTAAAATAAATTTTTACAAAATTAACACAAAATATATTAACTTTCAACATTGTAAGTCGATAAGAAGTCTTATGAACAAAAATACGCTTTAAAAGGCCATATCTTTTTGTTATGTGAACCAAAATATTTAAACGGAAAGGAAATTTATACAGCAATGTAAGATTATGGGCCTCGGTATACTATAGTATTTTTATCTTGATATTTCTAGTTTTTTTCGAGAAAAGGGGCTTTGCTAGATAAACGAACGGGCGGAAGGACGGATGACCAAGTGATCCTATAAGGGTTTCGTATTTTTTTATTTTAAAGCAGGAAAATCTAAAAACTTGAGTGTCTTTGGTATTCGATTTGTTAAATGTGTTATATTGACAATAAATCGAAATTTTTTAAAGAATATTTAAAATATATTAAATTTTATAGATTCAATTTTATGATTTCCTAGCAATCATTTATTTGCCCAGCTTTTACAAAATATCTACATTAAATGTCTATCATATAATGAAAAAAATTTATAAGGCATAGTTGAAAATGTAATAAAATTTAAATTAATTTTTACACTTTGATGTAGTGTCTTTTAAGTTAGTGATAAAGATTTTTGTATTTCACTGATGATCAGAAATCAAATATCTTACCATCCATTATCTCTGAAACCACCAAAGTAGTCTATCTTATTAAAAATAAAGTAGTTTTGCTTAATTTTTGTTCAAAAAAGTGTAAAATAACTTACCTTTTTAGGGTTACGCAGACAAAATAGGAACCAATATAGTTTCGTCATGTACATGTGTCGATCTATTTGTTCATCTATGTGTCACAGCCGTTTACTTGCAGACTATTAGTGCTATAAAACTGAGTAATACATATTTATTAAACCTGCAAAGCTAAAATCTCTGATAAAATTTAAAAATAAAATATTGGCCTGACTTACCCCATCGTGGAAGGTATCACTGAATCAATGACAAAATATATTATGTATATTTAAAAAGCAGGTAACTATTCAAAAGAAGACAACAAACTGACAGCGAATACGTTACAACAACAAAATGATTCTATATTTATAGGCAAATGTTATAATTATGGCCTTGTTTCAGTCTGAACACAGGCGATAATCAAATAAGCTTCTGCGTGCCTTGAGAATATAAACTGACGTTCTGAAGTTAAGTAATAAATTTTAAATTTTGTATATTCAAAAATTTCAAAGTACTTAAATACATAATGCAAATTTTTGGCACAGGGATCCGTTCACGAATAATTAAGTTTCGTTCACGGATCCGTTCACGAATAAACCGCTATTTTTAAATATCTCAAAAGTATTAAAATTCACAATTAAATGAAAATACGTGATGTAGTATTATTTCTACTTTCTTTAATTTCTTTAGCACGACCTAGGTTTCGTAGTATTAGAACATCTTCAGGTAGGATATTAGCAAAGATCTTTGATTAATCTTTGCTAATATCCCACCTAAAGATGTTGTAACACAACGAAACCTAGGTCGTGGTAAAGAAATTAAAGAAAGTAGAAATAATACTACATCACGTAGTTTCATTTAATTGTGAATAATGAATTTCTACAAAATTAACGCCAAATATATTCAATAATAGTATTCATATTAATAGCATATGTAAATAAATTAAAAGAAAAATTAACAAGTAGGCTCTACTGAGTTGTGATAACTTTTCATCGATCAACTTGTGACGTATAGTTGGGTATATAGCAATATATAGGTATATATAAGCTGAAGCAAACGCCATATCAGTCATTTAAATCAACTGCAAAAATAACTTTTTGTATTAATATATACAGTTATATATATATATATATATATATATATATATATATATATTCTGGCTGTAAAAAATATACTAGGTAAAGAACTTATATATTTACAAAGTGAGATATAATATTATTTAAATAAGCACCTTGTTGAATATATTTGGCGTTAATTTTGTAGAAATTCATTATTTTCACTTAAATGAAACTACGTGATGTAGTATTATTTCTACTTCCTTTCCGTTTCGTTTACAACATCTTCAGGTGGGCTATTAACAAGAATCTTTACTAGTAGCCCACCTGAAAGAAAGTACAAATAATACTACATCACGTAGTTTCATTTAATTATGACGCATCTTGTTCATATTACGCCTGTGAAAAGCATAATAGGTAATATATTCATAAAGGTAAAAATGATTATACGTAAATTCCGGTTAAATGTTCAAAGAACCTGTGCACTGAACCCTCATAATGTGAGTTCTGCTCGCATTTGGCATGCTTTTTTAGTAGTAAATTTCATCACCGTTAATAAATTTCTTCAATTCGTAACTTGGAATTTTATTATTTTAAAATTTAATCCAAAATGTAATTGGAGTATCTTCATCGTTAGTAACAAAAACACAAATTTTTTTGGTTTTTATTAGTAAGCGTTTTTTCTGATGTAGCCGGTTTCCCGATAGATAATATTTTAAGTTAGAGACTGACCATATTTTGTGATATTTCAAGGATCGAGAAAATAAATAAAATTTATTTTGTCATGAGTCACAACTAAATGAAAGTACGTGATATAGTATTATTTCTACTTCATTTCTTTACCACGACCTAGGTTTCATTGTATGACAATATCTTCCGGTGAGCAATTAGCAAAGATTTTTGCTGATTGTCCACCTGACGATGTTGTCATGCAACGAAACCTAGATAGTAGAATAATGTCTGTATAATGAATTTCTACAAAATTGGCACCCAAAATGTATTCATATTTGTCGTTAATCTTAGGCCTTTTTTAATAATATTCATGGTTATAATTAGTTCTATCTGGTTAATGTACAAAATACATCAGTCTTTTTACATTAGTAGCTCTAGTCAACAAATAAAAAATGAAACTTAATATTTCTTTTCTTCTCATATATTAAACGTATTTCTTTAAATAATTAGACATTTTTTTTCCTAAATTCTTTACAATACCTATGTAAACAGTTCCAAAAATTTATAGTTTTTGTGATTCTTTTACAAAATACTGCCAAGAAAATCAGTTATTAAATGGTCTTGGTCTTTGTTTCGTCTAGAAATATTAACTTTATTATTCTAACGTTTCAAGACAGCCCATCTTCGAATAAAACTATACATTTCGGGTCACTGCATTAATTCACTTTAATAATAAATCAAACATTCAGCTTTTGTGTTCTGAAAATTACTTAATTTTAACTTAATTTTTATTGCATTTAATATGATGAGTAAATCATTACGCATTTTTCCTATATTGGTACAATTTTTGAAACAACCATTAAATGTTTGTACAATTGCGAAATCCCCTAAAATTGGTCTTTTTTGACAAGCAAAAATACATGTAGCAAAAACATTATAAGTAATCATCGAATTAGTCGCGATTGGAACACCATGTATTTAGCTGTTATATTCGTCATGCGTTCTTGCTCACTGTTCTTGAAAAATTTGCTTTGCGTAGCTTCGATAAAATATTCTATTAGTGCCTTGTATCGAATTATATTTAGAGACGCTAAACTTAATGAACTTCTAGAATTACTACATATATTAACGTCGTCATTTAAATAAAAATATATCTTCAATATTGCTAAATATTTAAATTTACTTATTGAGAAATATTATTCAAAACAGTAAAGTAAGTCAAATAAATTTTCACATAGTTTTTATTACATCAATGCTTTATAAAAATATGTAAATTTCTGGTTTTATCCAATGATGGAGATGTTCACCATATTTACTTATGCATTTACGACGGGTAGGATTACCTGAAGTGAGCGACGCTCGTTTGCCCTAGGGAGAAGCGCAATTATATTACGGAAAGTCGTTCGGGTTTTAGCGAACCCGAAGATACGATATCGATGATCGATCCCTACGGACATTTTAAATATATTTTCAGAAAACCGCTCAGGGAATATTTTGCAGTAAAGCTGTGTTTAAAGTGATAGGTAAATTGCAATTCTGGCATAAATTTCGTGAGTTGAAACAGAGGACGTATTTCCGCTTTAAGCTTTTTGTGTTTTATTCTAGTGTTTAAGGGAATTCTGGTTGTGGTTATATTTGAATTTACTGGTAGTTATATATATATTTGAATTTACGGGTGGTCGTAAAAAGACGTTATGTTACATATAAGTATTCTATTTTTTTTTTGATAAATGAGTCGAAAGTTATTCACCAAACTGTGAATGTAACTTTGAAAAATTTTCTTTCTCTGTTATGGCGAAGAGAAATACAAGGAAAAAGATGATATTTCGTGGTTTCTGTTTTATATGTGAGAAAATAAATTTTCAGGTGTAAATAAAAGAAACTTGTTGGAAAATTTTCAAGATATTGGGAAATGCGTTGCTATCGAATAAATAATCTTAATACAGTAATAATAAGATATCACGTTATTGACTTATTTAGTTTTTTTTGTCAAATCAACATAAATCGACTTTCGAATGTTTTTGAATACCATTTTTCATTTTGTATGAGCTTAAAAAATATAAATGGGTAGTTCTACAAAGTAAGGACGAAACTGAGTCTTTTTTTGGCCTGATATTTTTTATACATTTTAGTGGCGGAATTCAGTTTAATAACAAGATAACAACGTCCTTTAGTATATCCTAAGCGAAACAATCAAAATATTTGATAGTTTTAGATTTTTGGACGTTTAAAGGAAATCAAAGCACAGGAAACTGAGTATGTTACCAGAAAACTGAGTAAATCCACAAAAATGTATTGAAATCAACATTTATTTATCATAGTATCTTCTTAATATTAATTTTTAAGATATTCAACTTTAAACTTGGCTTAGATACTTACACCTAAACAGTCTTGAATAGAAACTTAATCATCAAATTTTAATGATCATTGAGCATTAGGTATATTTATTAACGTTTTTTCTAAATCACAGTATATAAAGTCTCTTTTAACGATAAATCAACAACTTAAATGTACGAAGTCTGAGACCCGACATTTCAGTCTTCAAATTAAGCTTAAATCTAGTAACAGTAATAATAAATTTGGCAGTATCGTTACGATAATTCTTTGAAAGTCATATTTTGTAATCACAGTCCGCTAAACAATGAGAGCATTTAAATAATGCAGATTCGCCGCTAATACATCCTTCTTGTGCCCAATTATGACATATAAGACATTGAACCCAATCATTTCCTGTAGTATCTTCACTGTAGAAAACGCCACAAATAAGGCACTCGCAATCACTACACTCATATTTTTTGATTCACTTCCTTTCTTTAAATGACTATTCTCTTTTGAGTTTCCTATTTTATAGTTAGTTGCCTTTTTCACTTTACCTTTTCTTGATATCAATTTCTTTTTGTTTTTTGGTTGTGCTTTAACAGTATCTTTAACTTTTCTTTCTTGTTTTTCTATATTTCTTTCATCTTTTTTTTGTTTTAATGTCTCTTTTGATAGATCTGGGAGAAGAATAGTTGGGTCAATTTGCAAATCAGGCATGGTCGCTAAAACCTCTGGATTTTCCAAATTTAATGTAACATCGCTGTAACATCACATGTGCAATGTAACTCAGACTAATCAGTTGAGTTCTTTATGATTGCGTTGATGATATCCGGACTTGTACAGTTAATCTGCTCTGAAACTTCCTTGTCGTATACGTCGTCAAAAATTTGGTTTCGTTCTGCAGGATACTCTAGTTGGGTCTACTAGAGTATCCTGCAGAACGGTAATGTGAACACATAATACCTTCGTCGCAAAAACAGCTAAGGGATTTCATTTGTAGCTTTCGTGGCATGAAGGCACTGCACTGAAAATTTTCGTGAACAGTACACAAGCAAGAATCTCTATCAGTGATTTTCGGGGCGACTATACAGGGAGGTGTTAGCTTCGCAAACGTACTGTAGCTCATAATCACATTTCCTGACTTTAAATATTCTTTGTGGAGATTTTTTAATGTATTTAACCTATAGCGCCTTTGTACTTTTTCTTTGGTTATTTTATTTCTCATGAATTCTTCCTTGCCTGCACACAGTCTACTGTACTTATCATTTTCTAAGCAAGTTTGTACTATAGTTTTAAGGCATCTTGTTTTCTTCTTATCAGCCTTCTTTTGTTTGCCCTGACTCCACACTTTTTTATATGTTATTATTTTGTTCTTTAACTTCCAAACCTTTCTATTTTTTACAGTTTCACCCAAAAGTAATTTATTTGTCACTTTCTTCTCTTGACGAGTCTTCAGATTAGTCATATTATCTGATATTTGCTTTTCAAGCGCATCACCGAATAAAGCCTTTTTCACTACATCTGGTCGCGTCGTTGGATCTGCAGCAAGTTTAGTCATTGCAGAGTTAGGTGTAAGCTCAAGTTGTTTCTTTTGTTTTTTTTCAATCTTTGGTATCGCTTTTTATATTTGTTTAGCTTTTGTTTCAGGCTCACAATTAATACATTTTTCCGTTTTAACTCCTGGTTTCTATTAATACGCTGAAGCCGAGATCGTTTGCGTGCTGATTGTAATCTTAGATTTGGCGTTGGTGCTTGGGAAACATCTATGTTGAGAATTTCTAGCTGAGCTTCTTCATGATTACGACACCGAGGACTCACAGGTTCATCGTTCAAACTAGACGGGGTATTTTCTCGAATGAATTCGTTTATCATATTAGTCTTTAACTTTTTCTTTTTGTAAGATTTGTCTGAGTATTCTCTCCACTTTTTGCGACATACTCATTGACATTTCAGATACTAGTTTCTTTTTGCCACATTCTCTCATTTGTTTGTACTTTAGTTTTCTTTTTCCTTTTTCAGCCGCTAATCTCTGAGGATCGTTCTTAATTTTTTCATACCTTAATTTTTCAGCTATCCTTTTTTCTTCTAATATTTCTTCTTTAGTCAGTTTTTTCTTCGGTTTTGCCATTTTATCTGTGCAACAAAGTATAATATTTAAAACTCAAAAACGAAAAAAATAATGCAATTTAACTGATGATGATGATCATGATTTTAGTTGAAACTGATGGTAAAATTATTTAGATTAACTCTGAATAAATTTATCAGGAGCTAGTCAAACGATACTTATATTATTTATTCATGTATTTATATTATTTTTGTGAATTATTGTGCACTAAAACAATATTTTAATATGAACTTCTCAGGATCCTGGATATTTCTCAGTATCCTGGATCTCAATAGGACAGGATTCTGAGACCAGGTTCCTGAGATTTTTGTTTAATATAAAAAAGAAACAAATGAACTATAACATTGTACAAAAAATAAGCCTTGCTAAGGCTTCGTGTCATCAACTTACGCACAAAAATGCTATAATTACGCATAATATTTATTTATTTCGTAAAAAGATGACTTACCAGGATACTGTAAGCTTCACTGATTTCGACACCACATCTCATGCCGACTGACGCCGACTGACTAAAGAATGCGCTAGGTGCGAACAGATAGATGATATACTTTGTCTCTTTTGTAGGTACTATTTTGTCGGCCGAACGGCAACAGCGTACGACAAATAAATTATCGAATACTTGCTAATTTCACCTCGAACAGGATCCTGATATGAAATGGTGGGGACGAAATGTAAACAAGATTTTGTAAATCAGTTTTGTCATATTATTTTACTATCTTACTCTCCCGAGCGAGATACAATTATGAAAATATCATTTTGGGTTTCAATTATGACATTCGTGTAAAAGTAAGTAAATCACGACACACTTTGAACTAAAAATGGTTCGAGGGACACTCCAGGACACTGAGAATTTTGCACTTTGAACAGTAATTTCGTTCAGAAAAAAATTGTAAATATTTATAATTTTCAGTGACCAACTAAAACAGTTCTTAGTAATAGTATTCAATGCAAATAAATTAGTTTATAATTATATGTTATATTATATTTAGGCCGAGCCGCACAAAATTCCTTAATTTTTAGAACTACCCAAATGACGCTTTTGCTTATTAAACCATGTTTAATGATCAATATATACTTTATTTAAATTTATGATAGAAAAAAGAAAATAAATTTTTGTGTCACTAAAATTTTTTTATATACTAAGTTTTCTTCATTGAAAACAAATTTCACCACTATTTATTGGGATATAATACTGCTGAATATTTGTTGCCTGAATGCTTAATATTTATAAATATACATATACATATATACAAATATATATATATATATATATATATATATATATATATATCCGTACATATGAAACACTACACCATCACACATCTTTGCTATCGGGTGACATGTACAGATAAATGTCAAGTATTATTGATTCCTGATAAAATATTTTCTAACTTGTCCAAAATACGCTTCTCATTATTATGATCTTATTAATTCTTATGCCTTTTACACATATAACCTTACAAATATTTATGTTTTAAATTGAAAAAACTATTTCATTAATTTTCCTCTTTTGCTCTACCTACTTAAGCTTGAAATTAACTCAACGTATTTCAGTGCATTTCCAGTGCAAAAACTTTTTAAATTCCAATTGCGTGTTAAATATTAAATTTCATTTCCATTATTCATTCATTTTCAAAACAACATTTAATATCCTTCATCCTGAATAGGCTGAATTGACTTACCCAAACAAACAAGCGACGTCCAGCCTACGAGCGGCAAGACCTTTTGTTAATATTGACAATCTCGTTTTGAAATGATCATGAACTCTGTTATAGATTTAATAACGATTAAACTAAGGTTTAAATATAACTTTTCATATTTTATCAGGAGTAACGTGTATCAGAAAATATTTTTGAATACACATGAAGAAGGAATTAGTATTTGTAACATATTCATAAATAACAAGGGCTTTAATTTGGTTGGCACCGATCAAGTAGATTTACGTGTTTCTTTCTTTTATTTTAATAAAAATGTTTTCCTTAATTTCAGAAACTTGACCAAATTTTGCAACTAACTTTTCTCTTGATTTTATCATTGCCATAGTATTCCATCACAGGAAGTAAAAAAGCTGTATAAATTTAATTATTCAACTACTTCTTTTGTACAGCCGCCAACATTCCAGTGATTCACTTTACCAACAAATTTATGTTTTTTACCTGGGAATTTTTGAAAACCTTTTCCAATTATTTTAGTGGTAGCCTCAAAATCTTGGCACACTATCATCTCTTTACATTTCTCGGTCTTTTTCAAAGTCTGTTATCCCTAAAAAGAGGCCTTTAAAAGTTGCAGGCTAGTGCGGGGGGGCAGATTATTCATTATAACGTCATTGGTATTTTGTAACGAAATTGCAAAAGTGATATTACATGTAATCATAAATTACATGTAATCTTATTGAAAAATAAAATATTTAAATTTCGGGTGCGACTTGAGGAACAAACTCTTTTAATTATTTTATCAGGTCATTGTGTGAATGTGAATAAAAAATAAAATGTTCAACAAAAAGGTGTTTAAAATTTTTTAAACGAAAGTTTTATTTTCGTACCCAATTTTTTTAAAAGGTTGGTATAAAAATATGAATATCTAGTGTCTGTATCCTGTAATTAAATTCATATTTAAAACCAATGATTAATTACTTATAAATACGTGTATCAAATTTGTATATATCGTTTGTAGTAGGAACTATTCGACATGTCAACTCGACTAGATTCACAACTTCTTTTTGCTTATTGCAAATGTTGTTGTTGTTGTTGTCGTGTCCACATGAGATGAAGAATAAATCATATGGGAAAATGGCCAAAGCCGATGATCGGCCGGGAATAGAACCCGGGTCTTTGCGGTGCGCGGTCATGCGCTCAACCCAACACACCACGGTGACGGCTTATTGCAAATAAATCATGTAATATTTAAATTCTAGACAAGATTTATCCGCACGTAATATTTTCTGCATTCCGGTACTCTTTTCTGTATCCAATTTATACACATAGATATTTTGTCACAAGTACAAATATTTGGACACATACAGTTCTTGAGTGGAATATGTATGAAATTATATAGTTTCTTTTTTACTCTCAATGTATATGAGAGCATATTTTTTATACGTATAAGTGTATATATGTATGACAAACGTATTACTAACACGGGGCATTTTTGATTCAGTCTCTTATTGAAAAATTTAACTGAACAGTCTAATATATCTGATGTGATGATTAAAAATAATAAAAAAACAAAGCAAATTTAATTTATATATATAATATATATACGAAATTTAAAAAAAACAGGGTATTAGTATTAATCATATTGAGATTAGTAAAGAATGAAAATTAATTAGATTAATGTCATGAAAATAAATGAGGTGGTTTAAAATCAAATTGGATAAATTATCAAAGTAGGAAATATTACCTTATGAGTCAGGTGTTTCTCAACCTGACTCAAAAGGTACAGTTTCCTTAAATTTATTTATTTCACCATCGAACTTTTCACTCTTTATAAGGTATAGGATAGGACAGGATATATTATAACAATCATCGCATATATTTAACAATTGACTGAGGTTAATTATTTTTATTCTCCTTATACTTTGATAGATCTTTGTAATCAAAAGAGCAATCATTATAACTTCCTTGTGTCCATTGGTATGTCTAACACGCCCTCATAATTCTTGCAGTTATATACTTCTATTAGAGATTTCAATGTTATCTAAATAAATTTAATATATATATATAAAAAAGTCATCACCAATTTTATGTAGCATATATGTAAAATAACAATATCTAATTACTGTTAGACTATTATTTTCTGTAAAGGGGAAAAAAAACAAACACAAACTATTTGAAATTTTCTGTGAACACTAAATACGAAATAGGTTTGTGTTCTAACATTTCCACAAAGAACAAAGAAAAATAAATACATTTGAAATATATCCTAATAAATACAACAATACATAAACGTGACAGTGTTAATTGAAGCAAGTGAAAAAATATTTTTTTTTGAAAATAAGATATAAAACTAATATGGAAAACATTTAGTTTTATATCTTATAAATTTAATAATGCTGCAACTATGGATTACAAATTATTTATGGAAGGCACTATATTTATCTAAGTTGGACAAACTATGAATAAAATAAAATGATAATAACATTACTGATCCAACTGCTGTGCATAAATTTGACGGAGCCTGTCCTTTACGTCTGATTACCTTGACAGATGTTGAACAAAATCATTAACTCTAATTATGAACTTCTGTGATAGAGGGTATCACATTTATAATTATTAAGTAATTCTTTATACGATAATTTACTGCTACCTATACGATGCTGAAGAGCTTTAAAAATTTTTTTTTGTATGTTCTCGATACTATCAGAATAAGTGGCATATAGTGGATTCCAGACAACAACAGCGTATTCAAGTTGTGATCTTACAAGAGCATTGTACAAGGTTAAGTATGTTTCAGCATTTTTAAATACTTTGGCCGTTCTTAATACGAAGCCAAGCATTCTATAGGCCTTAGATACAATCTGCTCAACATGCAAACTAAAATGCAGTTTACTGTCGAAAACGACACCAAGGTCGCGCATGCTGTCAACTTTTTCGAGCGAATTCCCTCCTATCACGTATTTAAAGTTTATTTGTTTTTTTTTTGTGAAAGAGATTTGTTTGCACTTCGAGTAACTTAAATGCAGTTTGTTCTCTTCACAGTAAACATGAAGTCTATCGAGATCAGTTTGCATATTAGAACACTCATGTATATCTTTTACAAGAGTAAATAGCTTTAGATCATTTGCATACATTAGGAAATTACTGTATCTATAACAAGTACTTACATTGATAATAAATAAGAAAGGGCCTAATGTAGATCCCTGTGGCACACCAGAACTCACTTGGATATATGGTGATAAGAACCCATTTACTTTAATTGCTTGCTGCCTATTAGTTAAATATGAAATAAACTATCTAAGTAAGTTGCCACTGATTCCGTTTTTGCATCAATATTAAGTGATCAACCTTGTCAAATTATTTTTTTAAATATGTATATATCACGTCAACTTGCTGTCCGGAATCCAATGACTCGAACAAGTGCTGGGAATGAAGTAGTAGTTTAGTGGTGCTAGATCTACCACGAACAAAGCCGTGTTGTTCGGTAATAATGTAATTCTGGAGTATTGGATATACTCGTCCATGTACTAATATTTCTAAAACTTTGGGAATTACTGATAAGATTAATATGGATCTATAGTTGACTATGTTTTGTTTAGATCCATTTTTATGCACAGGTGTTATGTGGGCTTATGTGGGTGTTATGTGGGTTATTTTTTCAACATGTAAGAAAAGGCCCATGTTTTACACATTTATTGAACATTTACTATTACTATTACAACACTAGCGACTTATTTTATTAGGACGCTTTCAAAATAACTTTATTATTTGACACAGATTTAAAATACGTGAAGTTTATTTAATTGGTGTCAACTGTTTGACTGCCAAGATCGAAGTATCGTTTACAAATTTTGTTAAATTTACAAAAACCATCGTTGGTTGAAGTATAATTATCTTATTGTTGCTTGAAGTATAATTATATTATTCTAAAATCTCTTAAACTATCGTGTTGGGGCGGCTACATCGTGATGCTCAGCCTTTTGTAACTCTTTTTATTGCACCTAATAAACAGCTAAACTAGCGAAGGTGAATTTAGCAAACATGTATTTTCTTACATTATATATTATAATGTAAGACAATACATGTTTGGTTTTTCCACTACAAATACAGTTTACCGAGAGAGTTTTACAATATGTGGCCAGTCCATGTTGGAAATTTTAAATACTTTAAAGAATACAATTCTTAACAACTAAGTTGATTTAATAGAATAGCAATAACAGGACTGGTTAAGTTACATTATCAAATGCTGTTTAATAAAGCAATAAAATAAATATATCAAGAATGTTTGCAAAGGTTGCATTCCCTACATTATTACGGTACTACGATTGCGAGCAATTAAACAAGATTAACATCACTACATGAAGATGATTGCTGTACAACTTATGTAATAATAATAATTATATATTAGTAAAAATTTCAGGCTTCGAATGAATTCATACGACGGAAAAGTTTATCTATGAGGGATTGAACAGCAAGCATTGTATTAATATTTTTATTATTTAGTATATGACGCAGTGATACGCTTCGCTCCTATTCGTTTTACCCGCGCAGCGTTGCCCGTTCAGTGTGGCGCGGCGGAAATTCAAGTTCGTGTTTAAGCGAGCGGCCACCGCGCGTCATTAGTTCGAGCGCTTCAAAGCTGCGCGGTTGTCTAATGCATTTTATATAAATCATAAAAAAATTACAATATGTTTGATGTTATTATAAATAATAGTTCAATTTAAATATATTTCCTTGTTTGTGGTCATTCTGCTGTAGTTCTATTTCTTAAATATTTCTCGGGTCTCTAGTTAATGTTAGATTTAATTTTTTTTTCCGAGCTGGTTTGAATAACTACTAATATACAATTGGCACGATTTATTTTGTAGGACTGTATGTTTAGTGGGACATTATCCTTGTATATATTATATTAAAAGATATAAATAATTTGCGCTAACGTATAAAAGCTGAATATTTCGATAAAAATTTTCTTCGTAATGAATAAATCAATATATATTTTGTTAGAAAGTTACGCCTATAATTTGTTACCCAAAGAATGTATGGGATATATGATTAACCAATTTGAAAATATCTTTAGAAACGTATTAAATTATAAGTATTATGTAGACCATTTTTCGATCGAATACACGAATTCCATCGAATACACGTTGCATTAAGTCACAATATAACGTCAGTCGAACTGAGATAAAATGTTTCCACATTGTGAATTATATTTATTTTTATTAGAAAATGGTTAGATGTGCCAACAAAAAGCACAAAAACTATCGTAGAATCACGTTGTCAATCATTTTAAAATAAAAAATATAAATAATTTTATTGACTTATACAATCATATCGAAATTATGAAAATTAATATTGTAGTTTATTCAACGAGCTGAAAATTTTTATTTCTTAATAGTATTAATTAGATTGCAGAAAATTACTCAGTTCAATTTTGATGTTAGATGTAATTTTAATCGTTATATACAAGTGAATAAAATTTCCAATGGAATTATATCTGAATGACAATATTTCTTATTTAATGACGAAATTCATTACAAGCCAAATATTAATTTGAAAATTTATACTAAGCCAAATATTCATTTGAAAAATACCATGCTATAAATTCTTTTATTTTTTTTATAATCCTGAATTCTTAGCTTTGGTTTTCACCGCATTAAAGTATTTTTCTTCTAACATAACATTTACATTGATTTTTCGATATTCTGTAAGTTACTTCGTAGTGTGACATTTTCTTAAGCCCTTTATTTGCATGATTTTTACAATTCTTATATTCATATAATTTATTATTTTTTATTTAATCGTTCTCAAAAACAAGGTGTTTAGACAAAATTTCACACTAATTTTTAACCTAATAGTAATAAATCGTTTGCACGCAGCATTACGTAACTACTTGTGCTATGTGTGTGTGTGTGTATAGTGTGACATATATATATATATATATATATATATATATATATATATATATATATATATACACTTTTACGTGAAATTTTAGACATATTTTTCACTGAACAAAATATCAATATTTAGGAAAAATCGTAATAATTTTAGGTCACAAACTTCTCATCTCACTCCTACGTAAGTTTTTCGAACTCAGAAAGAGCACGATCACCTTTGTTCACATCTTACAGACAAGAAATATTTCATTTATGTAATGTATTTGATTTATTTTACAACTTGACGGGATAAACTATTAAAGTAACATGGAGTTAAGATAACAAAAGAGAAAATAGGCCAAGAGGCACCAATTATTGTTTGACATTTATCTTCCTCAATGGATACTGCATTGTCAAATTACTGATATTATAAATTTTATATTTCCTTCATAATATTTGGAGGCGAGTTAAGTTTTCACATAAAATGTATTTGACATTCTCTTCAAATATTCTCACTTTCATGATAAATGCAAATATTAATAAAAAAGTTTATTGATATTAAGTCGAGATTTCAATTTTATATTAATTACGGAACCTTATTTTGTAAGTATTCCAATACACACCCAGCTAGTTTTTCTGTAATTATAATGATACACTATTTATCTAGAAACTGCCACTACTCTTCAATCAAGTTTTTTTCTTATAAATCAATCTTTCATTCACTGAACTGTTTCATTTTTCAATATTTTTTATAGACATAAAATCTAGATTTCAATTTTGTATTAATTACGGATCCTTACTTTATAAGTATTCCAATACACACTCAGTTAATTTTTCGGTAATTATAATAATACAATATTTATCTAGAAACTGTCATTATCCTTCAATCTCGATTTTTCTCCATTAAATCAATCTTTCATTCATTAAACTGTTTCATTTGCACATTACTTTCAAAATTTTTCTCCATTTTAAGGCATTTGAAAAAATAGTTTTTCCTTATAAGTATTTGCCCCATTTCTTTTTTATTCTGTTGTTTTATTATTTAGATAATTGTTTTTAAAACACTGAAATATAATAAAATAATTCACTTATGTTTGACAACAAATCGTGGTAGTATTTTTTCAATATTTCAGAAATAAACGCGTTTTTAATATAGTTCATTTCTAATACGATATTATCGACTAAACTTCACTTCATAAGTGGTGGATCAAAATTCCTTTGCTCTCATAATTTTCTAATTTATCTAGAGAAATGGGAAAGACTTAGTAATTCTCCTTAAGAAAATACTTTACGGACTTTCTAGTAATATATTTAAATTTCATCGAGCGAGTTTAATCTTCATCACGCTGATTGAATTCAATCAAGATTGGATGTAATAAGTTACCAAAGTGACCCAGTTTTCATATCTTTTAATAATCGTCAACTTTATTACTTAAAAGGTTATTTGAAGAATTTTCAGAAAGTTACACCAGTTAAGTTTAATTAGAATAAAGGCAATTCGAGTATTAGTCTATTTCATCATGAAAGTGATTTTCATTGTCTTTTTTACATTAAGAATCTACTTCTGAGAAATTAATATATTGTCCACCAATTTTTATTTTTCCTGCATGTATATTCCGTTCCACGCTCATAGGGTATTGTTAGAGTTATAAGTAATTATTTTACTGCTGTTAGTGATTTTATTACTGCATTGTGTTCACGTGTATCCTGATACACACTCTTAGTGTATAGGTTGAGATATTATTAATAATTTTACTATCGTTAATGATTTTGCTCATGTGTTTATACGTATATGTGTGTAATTATTATTAAAAATATTATTATCGTTAGTGATTTTATTCCCAAATTTTATTCTCATAAATCCCGATACATACTCACAGTGTATCAGAATTGCTATTGTTAATAATTTTGCTACCGTTAATGATTTTATTCCTGTATGTTATTCATGTGAATTGCGATACACACTCACAGTGTATCGGTATTATTATTATTAATCATTTTACTACTGTTTGTGATTTTATTCCTGCATTCTATTCTCGTAAATCCCGATACATACTCACAGTGTATCAGAATTGCTATTGTTAGTAATTTTGCTACCGTTAGTGATTTTATTCCTGTATGTTAGTCACATGAATTGTTATTATTATTATTATTAATAATTTTACTTCTGTTTGTGATTTTATTCCTGCATTTTATTCTCGTAAATCCCGATACATACTCACAGTGTATCAGAAATGCTATTGTTAATAATTTTGCTACTGTTAGTGATTTTATTCCTGTATTTTATTCACATGAATTGCGATACATACTCACAGTGTATCGGTATTATTATTATTAATAATTTTACTACTGTTTGTGATTTTATTCCCGCATTTTATTCACGTATACTCTGATACACACTCATATTGTATCAAAATACGCGCGTAATTTATCGATATTACAGGGAGCATCATGGTTACCCTACCTATGTATATCTTCTACATCATTACGATGACATTTTTAAAATTGTATGAGTTTCTGTATGCACACACACACACACAGATGCATATAATTTACAGATACAGACAATTGTAAGTGTTCCTCTACTAGCACCAACTATTATACACGTTCAACATATTTTAAATAAAATAAATAATAAATCTTGTTTGATATATTAAGAAAAAAAGCGAAAAAAAAAATTATTAATGTATTTTTATGTATTTTTACTATGATAATTTTGATTAGTGTATTTGAAAAACATAGTTTACTTTATGATTTAAGATATTTTTAGTAAATATTTGATTACATATGTGGATCGATGAAATTTAATGCATTCACAATTATAAGCAGGAAATTGTATGATAATATTTCTGCGTAATTTATTAATTTCCTTACAGGTTCTGAACTAACATATCTTAATTCAAATCCTAAATATAAGCTGAAACATAAAATCCTCAAGCCCGCTCCTGCACCCTTCAAACCAACTTGCCGAACAAACAAGCGGCGCAAAGCCTGGGGCAGTGAGACCTTTTTGTTAATATTCTCAGCTTCCTTTTGAAATTATTATGAACAGTGATTTAGACTTAGTTACGCGAGGATCGAAGTATAAATCGTTTCGCCTACTGCTTTATCGGTTTGTGTAGTTGCTGAGGATTTGAAAGGCCGAGATGCCTTATATTATTATAAAAAATGTGAAGAAATGAACTGTATTAAGTCAGTGAGGAAAGATTAGAGCGAAAAAGGTAAAATGAGACTTCCGATTAATTAAATATTTACTTAAGGATTTTAGTAGTATCATGTTAAAAGGGAGAAAGTATGCCTGACGTATATAAGTTAAAAGGGCTTTTTTTCTTTGATAAAAATGAAAGCATTCTCTCAAGATATTTTTAAAAGTTAATAAACATAAATAAATGAAAATGGAGCAGAAGTAAAAAAAACATTATCGAAGAACTGACACTTTAAATATGTGTAAATGGTTTATTACACATATTTAGAGTGTCAGTTCTTTGATAATGTTTTTTTTTCATTTCTTACAAACAAGTAATGAAAACTTTCAAAGTAGAATTGAAAAAAAGATATTTATGTTTCATAAAATAATTTTTTTTTCTCTATTCGTCTGTCTCTGAGAAAACTCTCCAAAATTAAAATAAAAAATTTAAAAACTTGATGTATTATAAATGATACTGGTTAAAAAAGAATTTAATATAATATAAGTGATTTTAACAGTAATCTTTTCTGAAACCTTTTCTTTTGTTTCTCCACATCAAAGTAATGTTGTAGACATATATGTGGAGGTTGCAGTAAGAAATATAATAATCAAATATTTAAAATTATGTTTTCTTGTTATAAAGATTTCTATTTCAATTAAAGTTTTATTTGAAAATCTAATATTATTAGCATAAATTTATTTTTTTTCTAATTTAATTTTTTTTATTAGAACCAAGGCAAGCATATTTGTTAAATTCGGTGTAGTAGTTCGGAATACATTCATGACAATCTTGCCTATCTAAATCTTATTAAATCTCATTAAGTTCTCATTAGCTAGACATCTGAAAAAAGTTCGGCAACGGAAAAAAATGGAAAGACACGGAATACTACGAATCAAGATATAAAGGTGCATAGAGAATAAATCAGGGAGCATATTTATTAAAATTTTCAAAAATAATAAAAAAGCTGCCTTCTATCATCTAAATGAGTAATGTGCCCTTCGTTGCCAAAACTTGCTTTAGAAGAAAATGTGTAAAATCATATATTAAATCGGGTATCATAATAATCGAAATATATACCAATCTGCTGTCAAAAGAAGTAGTGTGATTCTGCTGAGCTACAACAAATTAAATTTCAGTTTTTCCGGGAAATGAAAATGATAACGAAATTACGTACAAAATGTAGGAGTAGGTAATATGTAGATGCATATCTTTGGCAGGAGAACGCCGAGATTATGGTCTTAATATTTTACTGTTCACCTGATTTTTAAATACCATATTTTTTCTGAATCTCTCATACACTCTTACTACATTATTGCTACAAAAACTTTTCTTATTATTCAATTCTATTTTAAGATAATTTAAATCTTTCCATTTAATATTTACGAACACATTTCGCCCCTAATTCAATTTATATCCATTATATTTTCCTATCGAGTTTGAATAAACTCCCCTTTAATCTTTTTGAACCACTCTTTCTTGCTTATGTCTCAAAATCCAAGAACCGACAGACCAATTGATGAAAGATATTAACCAATGCTGGTTAATATTTTTTATCAATTGGTCTGTCGGGTCTTGGATTTTGAGAGATAATAAAATTTATGCAAATTATATAATAAAACTTATGTTAATAAAATTTATTATGATAATAAAATTTATGCAAAAAACAATATTTTTTTATGATAATAAAATTTATGCCAAAAACAATTTATGCAAATTGCTCTCAAAAACATATTTTGTTGTCGACCATGATATTTAAATATGAATTATCCAATGTATGCAAAAGAAATGATTAAAATTTCTTAGTTATTTTAAACGGACTATGCACTAACATGTAAAGTTAGGCGTATATTTAAAACCTGTATTTGAATGTACTTTAGCTTGTGTGCGAGTGTACTTCTTTACTTTCTTGTCTTAAAAGATTGTCCAAATTTTGGCTGTGTATTTATAATCGAAGAGATTAAAGTGATTTCTTTGTGGCAACTCTTTCGTCGATGACATACGTTTCGGACGGCCGCGCAGAGATTTAAGATATATAGAGAATATCGGGTTGCTTCGAGCGGCCGTTCAGAGATTGACTTTGCATAGAATATAACAAAGTGTGCCAGTGCTGAAACAGAAAAAATGTAAGAGATAATTTAATAGCAGTTCGTTGATAATATTATCCATTTTAATAATTATTTCTGTAATGCCATATACGATATTCGCTGAAATCCAATTTGAATTGCAAAGTATATACTGGGCTATTCTTAAAAACTTTTTGTATTCTTATTATAAATGACGTTAATCTTTCCAATAAAAAAAGAAATTGGATGACTGGCTAATATCTGATGGCACAGCCCAAACCGCTGATTTTAGACATTTCAAAATTTTGCGCAGAGATCTCTTTAGAAAGTTTATAGAAATTGAGCCCTAAAAGGGTGAAATAAGTTTTCAGTTTGTCAAAAAAGTTCGATTTTCCTATTAACTCATAATGGGAACTCATCATGGAAGCACCCTAAAAATAAATGATTGAATATATGTTTTACTTTCTTGTTCGAAATCAATCTTTAGGGGATTAATCGGTAATACTATACACTGAGTGCTATACCCGATGTTTTTCAGAATTCAACCCCGAGGGGTTGTAAGTAGTATGGTACTTATTTACTAGACGGTTAGTTATGTAGTGATTTCGCAATTCGGGTCACATCAATATTTCTTAATGTGGATACTGTAATTAAATTCAGTTTCTCGGTTCCCATATAAGTAATTCGTTCTACTCGGAGGTAAATTTAAACATTTTCTTTATATCAGTCCTTTCTAACTTAACTCAAATAATGCAACAAATGCGAAAACGACTTCCTAGCCAGTCACTAATTGGTCCAATGTTGTAAAAAACGTAAGCTAATTAAACCCTTGGATGTTGATGAAATAAAAAAAATAATATATTAAGTTAAATATTCTTTTTCTAATTTTAAATAGCACATTTTAAATAACACAAACAAAACTTCAAAAAAATACATAAGATATTCTCCAAAAAATATCGAAATAAAATAATTATACTTGACCGTCAATTAATTTCCTTATACCATTAATTCATTACAACACATTGAAAACAATTCCATCTATATACATACATAAACACATTATATACTAATTCAGATATTTTTATTACATAAAATTACGCTCGACATAAATAGAGACTTATTTCATCAATTACTGTAAAGCTTATCCTAGGGAATAAAGCTTACACCTTACGGAGCAACAAATATTTTTAAACACTTTATCAATATTAAAAATTTCAATTTGTTTAATCCTAAAACAATATTTAAAAGAAATAACCCGTTTAAATAGATATAATAGCCGCTCACGAAAATTTAAAAAAATCTTTAAAAAGTGCTTTCTCCATTTTCACTATTTTACTTTTTTTGATAATATATTTTTTCCAAATTTTATAATAAACGAATGGCAAATGAATCGAAATAATTATTATAATAATTCATTTTTATTACGTAATCTGTATCTGTGGAAAATATTTTATTACATGACATTTTTAAAAAAATAAACAGTGAGTGACTACCAAAAACAATATCTAAAATCATAGAATACTAGTAATTTAAATGAAGCTTAATTTCCCTCTTTACGACAGGTCCATATTTATTAATTAGGTATAATTTTGAACTCGCAATTTTAAACATGTTAAATTCACATTTGTTTCTTGTCTTAGTACTTTTTTAATTCTCTATATCATGCATAATAATTTGTTTAAAGGTTTATTTTGTTTCATAACGAAGGTAATTATTTGACACAAGTTTGATTTTTGTTTCCCTTTTTATTTGCAGTAATTTTGGTTACACTCCGCACTCGGCGAACACGGAATAGAAACTCATTGAAATTTTTAACCAATTATTTAACGAAACCCAATACCAGGATACCAATGAAAATACTTGAAGGCATTTTAAATCGAAAGTGAAAATGTTCATGTAATCTGTATACAATTATTGGACAAAAAATAAAACTTGTAAAAAGGAACGAAATAGTTATAAAAAACAAATAATATTGTCAATTATTGCTGAGAGTGAATATTAATAAATCATTTTTAATGTGAATTGATGTCTGTAAAATTAATTGTCAGAAATTTTAAGACTCTGATAAACTTTGCAGTATGAGATGCTAGAAGGACTGAATATCTAACTATTCTGCGGAAAATGTGATGCCATTCATTTCTATCAGTTCTAAACTACGTTATGTATATTTATTAATTTTCATACATTGACATTTGAATTCTTTACGAGCTGTGTTTCCTCAAATCAATTTCGTAGCACATTAAAGTTTATTTATTTTCTTGTCTTATTACGATATTGAGACCATGAGAAGACATGTGTAGAAAAAGCGTTATTCCAGTTTTCTCCCCAATAGGTAATCGACAATTATTAACTCCAAAAAGATTATTTACATTTTATAAATTGAATGCTATTTAAAAATGTTTTTAAAATAATTAAAAAATGATATATGCTGTTAAAAAAGCGGTATTATATCAAATGCTAAGTATTAAGTTTTTTGATTGAGATGATAAAGAAAACTCGTCACAATACTAATATTCTTGAAATTATCTTGTAAGTGTAAAAACACATTAACACAAAATCGGTACTTTAAAGAAAAATTATTGTTAAATTGTTGGAAAAAGATTGAATTACTCTATTTCAATTTAACCCACATCGCTATCTATGAAATTATTTTTTTTTATTAAATAAGATGAAACTAGTGAAAACCATATTTCTAAATATATTATCTTCATGTCCATAGAAAAAAGCCATAAATAAATATCGCATAGATAGCTAACACCTTAACAATTTTAATTATTTACGCATTTTACCTTGTCAATAGCCTGCTGAGTGTCATATAACAATACAAAAAATTACGGCTAACTTTCAACTTTTCGGATGTGTGTGATTAATATTAGTAAATATTTAACAGAATTATTTAACATCAGAAAAAATCTAATTATCATTATCTAATCATTAGCATATACTCCATGTAAAAATACAAAACAAATTCTATCGAACTTTAAAAGCGTAGTTAAACTTATATGAATTGTCTGTCTGAGCACTAACTAATTCAAGCTCACCAACGAGGTACATCCATTCGTAGGCGTTCGTTTCTAAGTGCCGTTGACACTTAATCCCCTTGGTTTATTTAATATTCTCATTCCAAGAGGAAGATAAGGTTAAATGTCGTGAGGTGTGATGGCTGTCATTAAGGTTGGGAGTTTATGCGCAATAAATATATTTGTGAGTTAGATGGAATAGATGCGGAGGGTTGATTGATTGACTTGAATATTATAGTGGTTATTAATGCACTGCAGTCGCTGTGAAAAAAATTAGGGAGGACCTCCAAAGGAACTTAGGATTCTAACAAACTTCCTGAGTGGGCAATTAAATATTTTATTCTACCGCTATCTTTATACAGTTTTTATTACTATTGTGACTATCGTTAAAATCCTTACGAATTTATTTAATGGATTGATGCTTACTAGCAGTTATTCCTCGTTATGATTAAATCTTGCATTTATTCCCAGTAGTCGTAAATTTCATACGAAAATATTTGGTTTTGGTGCCATTTGCAGGCTAAATATAACACGAGAGTTTTATACGGTACAATGTTCAATTTGTTAAAATACAATTAAAACTGTCTCTGATGCGTTATTAACCATGTTCAGCTAATTCTAAAGCAAATCACAGTTCATAAGCAAAGAAATACTTAAAAAGGATGAGATATCGGTAAATAAATTTCCAAGAAGTTAATTTCCAGAACCGAGACGACTCGAGGTCATTCACTTTGTAATGACCATTAACAAAATTTTAATTGTTAACTTTAAAAAAAGGCAAAGTATCCGCATTAGAAAGATATACTTTTGAAAGCACCCAGTCGTAAATTACCATAGTTTATGAACGTTGGGTAAATTCATTTTCGGGGAAAACTTTTACATTACGACAGACATAAAAAATATTTTCTTTCTTCATACAAATCCTTGGAATCTGATTTATTGATGCAGGCTCGTGTATTCTCGAAAAACCTCGCCGTTCGAAACGCCTCATGAGTATTTCGATATAAAAAGGGGGAATGCGAACGATGTGTGTCATGTTATAGGGTAAATCGTGTGTAATGAAAAAATAAACCTTTTTCTACTAATTGCTTTTGTTTAAATTCGTCTTGTATTTTTCACATAAACACACATTTTATACTTGAATATAGTAATTAAGAAAGAAATAAAATATGAAACGGAAAAAAGGGTTATTCAATTAAATATGATAGCTTCACGAAATCGAATAGAATACTTTGGTGAATTTAGGACTTATTTATCTTGCATAAGATTCCACATAACCAGCAATGGACGTTTGCCCTTTATTAAATATACCCCTTATAGGAATAGGTTATGGAACCCAGGGAGAGCTCCGGGCTTGCTTCTTTTCCAGCACACTCAATTCCACTAATACGAATCAGACTTTAGTTTTCAGAATTGAGAATAGTTAATTTTACCAATATGACTAAAAAATCTGTCTTTTTAACTAGTGAACCACAGTGTTTTGAAAAGCATCACCCGATAAGTAGAAACATTAACTGGAAATCCACCCCTGAATGCGACAGCCTATCATAAGACATAATACGTCACAATTCTAAAGCTTGCATTTATCATTTAGTTAGGTTAGCGTATTTCATAATATTAATTGTTAGAAATTATAATGATACGCTATCGGGTATTTCTACAATGTTAAAAAGTAGTGATCGAGCGTCAAGGACGTTGCTCACTTTCAATGATCAACGTTTAGTTTTCTCCAAGATTTACATTAATAATGCTTTTTTTTGTATTGAACGTAGTATAATAAATTAACTTTCATTGAAAAGAAACTACTTTTAATTCAATACTGCATTCTATTGTGGCGTGGACTTTCTATTTTAAGACATACCTGTCTATTCCGTCCAGTTGTCTCAGAGCCCCTCCAGGGACCCGTTACCCCGTACCCAATACAAAAAGGGGACCATCGAAAGTACCCTAATAATGTCATTACATTGCATTACGCTAGCAGTTTAAACCCATAGCTAAGATATATCAGTTTTCGCTCCTCGTGGGGTTTATAAAATACAGCTTGATACCAATCGTCAGTTCGCCCGTGTGTCTAATATAATTCAAGTTTCTTCAATTATTGTTTAACAGTTTTATCTAAAACAGTAACGCAAACTCCTTCATGGTGTATCATAATAGCATAACTAATTCATGGTCGGTAACATATATCCATTCGTTCATTTCTTAACGCTGTCGACATTTTATACTCTTGGCTTATTTAATATTCTCTTTTCAATTGGGAGGTAACCTTAAAATCTTTAATGCTGAGTGATTTGTGTGCGATAGATGTACTTACATAACAACTGACGGAAATAGATGGAGACGATATATAGACTGATGTTAGCAATGTTTGATTAAAAAATAGTCTAGTGGATTTTATAAAAAATCCACTGTATTTAATAATAATTTGTACAGGGCAATTAATTCAACTCTAAAATATGGCAGAAAAGGAAAACCAGATTTAGAAATGTAAATGTCTTATCAAGTTATTACGATAAATTTTAAAATGGATATATAAATAAATACATGAGATTAAAACACAAGAAAAACATATTTTCTTGTTATAAATCTTCTTCTACTTTAACTATGTAGGTATTAATGATAATCTGTAAGGAAAATTAATTTGCTACATTTATGGCCTTGAGGATCTATGTTAAATCTTTAGTCAATAACTAAGTCCATTCTTCACACGTTTAGTAACAATATATTAAAATATTAAACTTTAAATATATTTGGCGTTAATTTTGTTGAAATTAATTATTCACAATTAAATGAAACTACGTGATATAGTATAATTTCTACTTTCTTTAAGTTCTTTACCACGACCTAGGTTTCGTTGTATTACAATATCCTCAGGTGGGATAATCTTTCCTAACAGCCCATCTGAAGATGTTGTAATACACGCACAGTATCAACGAAACCTAGGTCGTGGTAAAGAACTTAAAGAAAGTAGAAATTATACTACATCACGTAGTTTCATTTCATTGTCAAACTTTAACATGAACCCTGAATGTTATTTTCAACTCTGTATTACAAAAGTTATTTCGCGTTTATGACTTAACGAGATTAATAATAATTGTATATGACAACACATACGAGTCTATTTCACATTACAATTTAAGCCGTATAACGGATATCTCTTAATCTCTATATACAATAAAATTAATAAATATATCATATCCCTTGTCACTCTAATAGTACGGCAATATACCTTTGTTTAGCGACTACATTAATTATTTTTTTGTTGACGCGGATAAGTGTGTCTGCAAGTTTTTTATTGTTTTCATAATTAATTGTGATTCAAATCGTTTCTAGAATTCAATATCTTAAAAAAAAAGGAAACCCTCTAAAATCACTAAGGTGACCGTGAATTTTCAGACAATTGTCAGCCAGTAAAATTAAAGTCTGTCCCTCTTTCGCTCAGAAACAGCTTCATTTTTAGGTTGGTATGCGAGAAAATTAGCGCTAATTTGCTGGAACTAACGCCAAGTAATATACTCCTAGATGGAAGCTATTCTTTTGGGTTGCTATTTTTAGAAAAAGGGAATAAATTTATTAAGAAAAAGAATAATACTAATATATTAAATAATTCCAACGTATCCAGTTCTGCAATATATTCGACTGTTTATAATAACTAACATAATAATGATAGATCATTAAATAAAAAGTTGCATAATAATGGAAGGGGTCTGGTCAAAACTTTGAACACGTGGTATATGTTTTATTTATTTACACTTAACTTTTATTAAATAGAACATAACATAGTATTCTAGCGAAAAAAGTCCGTGTCTGCGGTGGTGGATATCAGTAATTCAAGAGGGAACGTTAACTTATAAGATGTATGGAGACATGCCTAATTAAACAAATATTAATTTCATAAAGATGCTACCTAACTGCCATCTTGTATTATCCCTGGCAGCTTTGAGTAAATCATAAAACTGTGTAACTATAATGAAGATGATATTTTGTACGGGCAGAGTGAAACATCTAAAAACGATTGCTTACATTGTAAACAATTATAATGTTATGTTACAAAACAAAAGATTTTCTGCTTATTTTCACCAATTCAATTCTGTCAGTATTTTAATGTATTTTTACTTTTCTGATCTGTTTCCAAGACTGTGAAAAATTTTTGCTCATGCAAAATCTGAAATATATTTCTTTATTGCAATTTAAGGAAACGATCCTAATAAATATGATAAAAATCCCCATTAATTCAAAATTTGCTCAGTAGCTAATAAATTATGCGAATATAAACAGAAATTATTCTTCAGCATAACTGCAATACTTTTATAAACCATACTTTTGATTGTTGACTTTTACTAATTTTATTTTCACCTTACACGCAAAACCAATTTAAATTTAAGGCTTAGTTTAGTTTTATCTAAAACTGTGAAGAAATGTGTTACTTATCTAAATGAGTATATTCAGAGAAAACAACAAATTTCCGGACACTTAAACATTTATTTATGAAAATATGTAGAAATTATTAAAAAGTCAAATTTTCTATTCTTATTTTAGTTGCCTTTTTCAAATCGTACATTTGAAATTTGATAATTTTATTTTCATCTTGAATGCAAAAGCGTTATAAATTTAAAACTTACTTCAGTTTTATTCAAATCTATGCAAGAATTTGTTACTCATTTAATACAGATTACTGTTTTAAATAAAACACTAATTATACAGGCACGTAAAACATTTACTTTTGAATATTATTAAAAGATCAAATTTTATATTCCTATTTTCATTCAGTGTTCCTGCCAAAAATTCTCGCCTAAAGCGAACCTAATTTGTTGATTCAGAAATTAATTCAATATTTCAAAATATTGCGCACAATAATATGATATATAATAATATAAGACTGCAAAACAATTTAAACCTGTCGAATATTTTTTTGATCACCTCAGTGCGATCTTGCAAACAAAATTCCTAACTTTGATGATAACGTGGCATCTCACAACGTTAATGTTATCTCCGCATTAGAACGAGAATATTAAACCAGCCGAGAGGATTAAATGTCAACGAAGTTAAGAAACAAAGGCCCGCAAATGAAAATGCCTCTTCAGCCTAAATTAGTAAGAACATTTAAGCGTATAAGTTACTTTGTATGATTAGTAACATATTTGACATATTTTCATGGATCTAATTGGTTATAATTAGCATTGAGGATTTTATTAGATTCCAACGTAAATTATATGTCAGTTAGTAATATACCAAATTAGTTAAATTGTTTAGTTAATTATTTCATATTAACAAAATTCCAAAATTATGTAATGTATACGTAACTTCAATGTTCAACGTAGAATAACACCACTGTTATATGCCTCTTAATCAAGTTCATCAAAGAAACAGGTGGAGTTAAATTTGTTCGAATGTTATCTTTTCTAATGGACGGAAAAGCATTGAAGTTATAACAGTTTGAAGAAAGTTAAATAGATGGTGTGATGTTGGTTATGGGTAAAATTCTTACACTTATGAAATCGTCTCCATATCTGTCTGTAATTTTTCACGAAGACCTTTTGTCATAGAGAATAGAAATTTGGCGTAGTTGTGGGAAATACTCGTAGTGACCCAATTGTTGATGCTAGGTACAACAAATTTGTTTTTCATTTTGAGCGGTAGTTTTGAGGAGAGACTAAAATATTTTTTTAGGCCATTGTGTTAATAATCAAATGCTTATTATTTAAACTAAAAGTTAAAATATGTTTTCACATAACTTTTTCTCAGAAAAATTTAAAAATAATTTCGATTATAAAACTTGAATAATGTCGTAAATATAAATTTTTATTATTACGATATTATTTAGGTCTTATATTTTTATTTTAAAATAATTACACTTTGGTTCGTGTTATACTTTATTCTTAACACAAAGATATTAATTTTTCTTAATATAGTTAACTAAAATTATTAAACATGACGTTAAAGTAATTATGAATATAAATTCCTCATTTTATAATGAACAAAACATGTTAGATTGTTTTTTTAGATGTTTTCGTTATTTATCTGACTATAAAGAAATAATTAAAACACGGATAATACGAAGAAAGCAGGCCGAAGGTTATATACCTCGATATCTGTATATATCTAAAGTATAGTAGGGAAAATTAATCGTCCATGCTTGAATTTCCACTGGCCATTAAATTCTTATTTCATTAATAAATATTTGTGGATGTCTCAACTTCCACAATCCACAAAACGACAAATTTTTTCGATAAAATTATTTTGAATAATTGGAAGAAATTACTCCTCTATCAACATGTCTTATTTATTTACGCCATTTTCGTGTACGGATGTATATGTATATACATATATTATATATATATATATATATATATATATATATATATATATATATATATATATATATATATATATATATATATATATATATATATATATATATATATATATTTTAAGAAATTACTTTGTCATTCAATTTAGCCCATTTTGAACCTTATTTCTGATCAATTTTAATATTAGCCTATGTGACACATATGAAGCCGTAAAGCACATGCTCGCGTACGGCGCATGGTGTTCGTAATTTAATAAATGATGAAAATTACGTGCAAAACTTCGAAGAAAAGAAATGTCGAATCACGGAAGTGATCTTCGCCGTAATAAACGGGGCCTCCTGCCAGCACGGGGAAAGTAATTTGGTGTCGTCCCTTTCCCAACAAATTAAATTCATGCGGACCTCATCCAGGGACCGTCTTGCTCGCGTGATCTTTATTACTTAACGAGCATGGCTCGTTAACAACGAAGAACAAATGTTCAGGGGTTCAGGTCGCTTTGTTTCGGTGTGATAACGATTGTGTGTTTCGTGACTAAAGCATTTTATATTGGAAAAGGAATATAGTCTATTCGAATCGTTGTTGGTGTTTTGGTTTCGAACCGGACATGATAAAATTACAGCAATTACATTTAGTATTCCAGTATTACAGCAATTTCCATTTAGTAATTTCCAGTTAGATCGATATTATTGATCATTTTACTCACTTTTGTGTATTTCAAAACATTTTTGTATTAGGTAAATTAAAATTAATTCTTAGGCAAAAAAATTCTAAAATTTATCTATATTAACAAACATTTATGGAATTAATGATATTTGCATGGCATTGTAAATTTAGTTTGTCGTTCAATTGTGTTTCAATTTTAAACAGACGTAATATAAATTATTACAATTTTCTTTTGTTTACGAAATTAATACTAATTAATAGTGACAATTAAAGGAAACTACGTGATGTAGTATTATTTCTACTTTCTTTAAGTTCTTTACCAGGATCTAGGTTTTGTTGTATTACAACATCTTCAAGTAGGCTATTAGCAAAGAATCTTTGCTAGGTCGCGGTAAAGAACTTAAAGAAAGTAGAAATAATACTACATCACGTAGATTCATTTAATTGTAAATTAAGAATTTCTACAAAATTAACGCTAATTATAATGTTACATACTGTGTAGATATGCTAATAATTTTTTATTACGTAACTTACAATTAATAAATTTTCATTAACGTAAGAACAAAAAACTTAATAATGTAAAACACATGTGGAATTGAAAATTTAATGTAAGCTGCTTAAATTGTTATTAGTGTTCCAGATTTAATGAGGATATCATATAAATTGTAGCAATTTTCTTTTGCTTACAAAATTAATACTATTTATAATGTTATGCATTGTATGAATATGTAAACATTTTTTTATTTCGCAATTAATCAACTTTAAATTAATTGAATCAAAGCACAGATTTTGAAAATGTAATATAAGCTGCTTGAATTGTTATTAGTGTTTCAGTTTTAAAGAGGTTAACATATAAATTGTTGTAATTTCTTTTTCTTTACGAAATTAATATTAATTACATTGTTACACACATTGCGGACATGCCAACATTTTTTATTACGTAACTGACAATTAATCAATTTTACATCAAAGTAATGAAAAAAACATTATAATTTAAAGTCAATATGTCATTGAAAATGTAGTATCAGCTTTTTGAATTATTTTTAGTATTTCAGTTTTAAAGAAAATATAATAAAACTAATACTAATTATGATGTTATACATTTTGTGCATACGCTAACATTTTTGTATTAAGTAATCAACTTTAAATCAATGTATTAAAGAAAAACCTATTAATTTAAAAGACACAAGGTATTGAAAACCTAATAAAAGCGATTTGAATTATGCTTATCGTTTTATTTTTAAAGAGAACATGACGAAAATTGTAACAATTTCCTTTGGTTGAGAATCTAATACTAATTATAATGTTAGACACTTTGTGTTGTTACACAATTAAAATTTGTTAGAGTGATACGGTCGAATATTTTATATTCATTTAAATAATTCATTTCCCGCTTACAAATTTCCTTATATTAAAATGTTTCTATGTGTAAGATATCAGATCTCTCCGCATTCAATTAAATTAATTCTTATTATGCTTGTACGCATTATGTGATCAACAGTTTACAAATGGTAACAATGCTTATTACAACTTAACCACTCTAAACACTTTACCAACATTTTCACTTAGTTCAAGCAATGAAGCCAACTTTACACAGTCAAATATTCTTCTTCGTTGGCCTTCGCACTTCCGTCCATTGCCATTTGTTTCAAAGTGCCGTTAACACTTAACCCTTCAGCTTGTTTAATATTCCCCTTGCGACGACGCAGACGGAAGTCAGACACCGCGGGGCAAAATGCCTGTCATTATGAGTTTTACGTTTGACAAATATATTTGTGAGCCAGGGGACTATACAGCAACAGCTGATAAATGATGCCAAGTTATTTCGTGTTTATAAATGCACTTTGCAACCAAGGAAAATATGTACGGTTATAAATTAACACAAAGTTTTATTTTTAAGTTTCGTACTTCAAATTGAAAAACGGAACCCCTGAAGATCATTTAAATGCCTCTCAGTCCATCAATCATATTTGATTTTCTCAAAAATAATGCTACGTAGAAACATGAAATTATTTTTTTAAATGTTTTTCAACATTTTCTTCAGAATTAATTAAGTATTAAGTATTGAATTACTTTTTTATTAAATGTATCATTTGAAAGAAATTCTTATGAGGAATACAAAAACATTTTTGTATATTTTTAACTTGCAAGTTTAAAAATACATTCCAAATTCCTCTCTTCCCTTATTTTTGAAGGTTATGAAATAACAATATTGGTGAAATCTGGTTAAGAGAGTATAGGAAAAGTACAGCGGTTATCGTAAATCTTATACATTTGAAATATGCAGCATTATATGTATTATATATAGTGTGCAATATATTTATGTTGAGAAAAATTAGTATTTGTAAATAGTTTAAAAGAATTAATAGTCACCCTTAAATATTTATATATGCATAAACCCGTATCGAACCTTCGTTGTGAAAGTTCTATCATCACCGTCCAGGTTTATTTATTTAAACCGGGGTTTATTATATCGATATTTACTTTACATCATGTTGAATAAAAAGATATGTTTGATATTTAAATTCATGTTCACCCTTATCTGATCAACGAATTTGGGCAAAAAGTGGCACAAAATTTATTAATAAGTAAAACAATATTAGAATTATTTCAATTATTATTTTATACCAATAATAACTATCACAATTTACTATATTCAAGAGAAATATTTGTAAATTTAAAAATATTTTTAATTTTATTATTAATAGATGTAAATAACATTTCAAAATTACTAATAACTTCTTATCACAGTGAGCGTATTTTAAGTAAAACAATTTTTCGTTCCGTTTTATTTCTAGAAAAAACGTTTTTAATTTAAAAACTTAATTATTTTATTTATCATATGGAATAGTGGATTCCTTTTGGTTTATAATATGAGAAATATCTGCATTTACACATAAAAATTATGAATGATTTGAAAAAGAAATAGGCATAATCTAGCACAAAAATCTTACGAGTAAATCCTCAAGAATTTTCTTCATAAAATACGTGACATATTAAAGAATATTTTATTAATTTAGGGCGATTGACTGTGAAATAAAGTGTTAAATGTAGATACTCACATATGAAATTCTTTAAAAGGCATAATGAACATTAAGTGTACATAGTGATAGTATACTTCGAAAGATGAAACAGTTAAATAGAAATTCTCAAGTGCGTAATCTTGTTATTTTATTGAGATACATCCTTCGAAAGGACCCAACCATTATTAAACGATCTAAAGTGCTATCGAAATGACCATAAACGCAATAGTTGAATATTTTATTGATACGGGTACGTTTTAACAAAGATCCCAGCTATTAAGTTAGAACTTAATATGTAAACCAACATGGCCATAAAGTCGTCTCTAAATGTCATCACATACCAGCGGTGTTAAGTCTAATAGACAGAGTTGAGACATATTTACAATAAAAAAATTCTCTTTTTTCTGAACTTTTCTTTTCCGACTCTTGTCTACATTAGTTATTTTTATAAACACGTAATATTTTTGAAATTATTGTCCCATTCATTACCATAATATCGAACTTATTTGCATATAAATCGAAGATTTAATCCTTTAGCTAATAGCCATCCTTTCCGTTTGAAACCAAAAATAGTTGAAATATACTTCAGTAAAATTAGCGAAAAGAAAATAAAATAAATGTTTCAAAACAAAACCCTTAGTTAATTTATAAGATGTTTTTGTTTATGGAATGAATTTCTAAAATTACTTGAGAACAATGAAATTTAATACCTTAATTACTTAAATATAGGTTCAGAAATATATAATTCGAATCATGTCTTGAACCGCAATATAAAATATCCATCCATGATGGTACGTCGTTTCAAATGGCTAAAATGAAATAAAAGCTGATAAAGGCACACCGACGATACTCTCACTGCGGCAGTATACAATATAAAAGTAAAGGCCCTTGAAATAAAATGTTATTGCCTTTTAGGTCTCTATAGAATTCTTTCTGCTTTCGTTCACGTGTACGTCCATCTATCCTTACGTCATCGTGCAAGAGCTCATAATATATAAAAACTGTAAACCTATTTCTTGCACAAGTTTTTTAATAATAAAACCAGAGCTAATACAAAGACGAGGATATACAAAATGATATTGACTGTATAATGTTTTTGTATACATTAATTCAATATCCTTTAATGACATGTGACAGGAAAAATTGGAAAAAGTAATGGACTCAGTTCCATATTTGTCTACTACTGTGCTGCGAGCATTTTTCTCCAAGACTATTTTATAAGGATAGTTAAAATTTGCAGTTGTCCTAGGAAGTAGTGCCATCATCACAGATATTAGAAACAAAAAAAAAATGGAATTTGTCAAGGATAGTTTTAAGGATGAGACAAAAAGGGGAAAGAAATTGTTAAGGTGGTTTTGTAGGGTATCAAATATAAGAGTATTTAAATAATAGTGCAAATCTCTATTTAAGCAATGATTTCATATTTTTTTAAATTTAATACCCTGTGAGCAGATTTAAAAATTATGTAATGTATTTTACGAATAAAAATTTTAATTACAAATTTGTAATATATTATGTAATATTATGTATTATGTAATATATTTTACGAATAAAAATTTAAATTAAAAATTTGCTTTAATTTTAAATTGTTAGCTATCATTCCACAACAATTCCCGAGAGAGTCCAGAAAAAATAATTTATTCCCCCAATAAACAAATGAAAGAATTTTGGATTACCACTTTCAAAATATAAATGTTTTAAATGAAAATATTGAATTACGGAAAAAAACTTATTTAATATTTAAATAATTTATTGAATTTGCTTCCAATTTATTTCTTAGTTTCCATGTTGTCGAATTTTTTCCTGTTAATGGACATAACTTGTTGTCATCACGGATTTATAGTTAACCCGAGAATAATCGCACATTGATCGTTTAAAAGCCAAATCTCTGTCTTTTAGATAATAATTTTTTTAATTATTTGGCTTACGCAAATTCTACCCACATTTCCTTTAAGCAACTATGTGAACCATATACGCACACTCCGCTTCAGTCAATTTGCGCGGTGCGTTTGAACGAGTCGAATCTGTAAAGTAAGAGTCTAATTAAGTAAAAAGTAAGGCCATTTGCAATTGTTTACATAGGTTAATTTTTTAATAATTACAATTCTAAAAATCTACATTTTTTTTACGGCAATGTCACGAAACGTTATCAGATCCAAAAACTAAAGAATTCTCAGCCAACGATGAAATTGAAACATAATTTTTCCCTTAGGTAGAATATAACTTTGAATACCATGAATACGAAATGTATTTAGACGATAGTGGAGACAATAATTTTCATGGTGCCTTATCTTTTCTGGCAATGCTTGTTTTTTCTAATATGTTAATAAATAATAGAAAATAATATTAAAAAATCAGATCTAAATGGCGTTTCAATAAAAACGAAATGTTGGGGCATTGTACAGGAAAATGTAATGTGACATTTTGAGAGTTACTGAGCGGCCGTGATATATATGTATACAGATTTAATAAATCAATCGTGAGGATCAGTGACTTCTTTGTTCATTCGTTTCCTAATAGCTACAAGAAAGTTGTAAGATACAGCAACCTTTATACAATTAAACTAAGGAAGAATTAGCAAAAAGAAATATAAAGAAAGAGTAGAGAAAGAAAAACTGCATATCAACAACTGTAGTAGAAACAAAATCTCTACTCAGGCTGCTTTTCTCACCATGTAAACTCCGTTTAGTTTATTTGAATAGAAAGGTTTTATACGTCACTCGGTTGTATGGTAGATATATTTATTGCTATGATTCAAGGCAAATTGATGTAATGTAATTTTATTCAGTTCCATGTCGTCGAACAGATTTTGGTTTTGCTTAAAATATTTTTCTTTCGTGCTGTCTGCTGGACCTGGTAAGGATTTGTCCTCCAAAAGATGTTCTTGTAGTCACCGTAACTTCAGATTTGAATCGTAAAATTGGATAAATCTTTTGTAATAAAACTAAGAAATATCGCAAAAGATCGAAATGAAATATTGACAAAAACCTTATTCATTTCATATCAATTCTTTCACTCTCTTTAATAAACAATATTAATAGGAAAATGTTAATTTGTTCCGACGCAATTTCTTTCTTTCGTATTTCATTATAAATTGGGTGTATCCTGTTTGATAGCATGTTTTTATTGTATTTTATTGCATTAGGTTTTCAAATTTAAAAGCTAATTTTAATGCATTACTATTGCATAGTATTCTGTATTTGAAACCAGTCTAAAGCCGTTCAGTGTTATCTGACGTAGTTCTATGTTAAGAGATTCTATTTGTGAATAGAAAAATATCAGTTTCACAATTTCTTAAATAATGTTTAAATACAAATTGCAAAAGCTATTGTAAATTTGTTAAGTGCAAGGTGGTTTTATAGCAATTAATATTCTTTGCCACTTGACCCTAAATAAATTTACAAAAATGTGTGTTTAGGTTCAAATTACGAAGATTATAAATTGATGTAAAATCATCTTGCGATGACAACATTCGATGGATATTATACTGACATGTGGTAAATGGAATAACAACAAAATTGTTTGTCTCATATCTTTTTTCTTAAATTTACTTTCATAATGTGTATATACTAGTATATTAATATGTAGATATTTTAGCCGATTTTTCTGAATTTAAAATTAAAAAAACATTAGAGTTCCTTCTTGAAGGAAAACTTCTTTAGCAAAGTTTAAGGCATCGCGTCACGTCAAAATTACGTAAAGTTTGAGAAAACGAATTCCGGATGTACCCGACGGGTAGTGAAACCGGCGTAGTGCTAACAATATGGCCGTTGATCATGTCGAAAATTTTATTCAATCGTTAATTGGTCAAAAAACATCAATAATTTAGATTCGTGTACGACATAAGACAAAAATTTATTGAAATATTACCGTTTATTCAAAAGCTTCGTATGAAAATTTATTAAGTATATTAATATAAACTAGCGTGATCCGTGCCAAGTCTTCACATTATTTATTCCATTATGAAGCTCAGATGACAGATCAAACAAATATTTTACTAAAATTGACATATAGAGGCGCAAGTATCAAAAGCATTGAGCTAAAGCGCCACTTTATTTATACATGAGTGGATTTGAAATTAAACAAAAATTTTACCGACCGTCAATCATATTGACGTTGAGCCGTTAGATGGCAGCATTGCAGTTTTGTGTATATAATTTTAATAATTAATTAATTTGCAAAAACAATAGCAATAATAAATTTTTTAGTTGTCGATGCCGGTAGAGCAAGCAATTATCTATGAAATGATATATAATTTATGTGGATTAGTTGTGAGGTTTTTTCTAAAAAGGGAGTGTAACATCTTAACCTTAGCGTATTAATATATATGATGATGATTGTTGAAGATTCGTTTTTAATTAGAATAATAAGAAAAATGTAACCTATTTCTAAGTAATTAATTAGTGCTCTAAAATATAGACTAACATAAACCGGTACAGAAATTTCTCTTCATCCATGAGCTTACGTGGATAAGGTTCACGCCTCTTTTAATTTCAAGATATTGACATCATTTTTGTATTCGAGTATACGTTTCGTTAATGGTTTGATAAAAAATCGAATCAACTTCGATTATATGAACTAGACGGCCTCTGTGGAAGAATGTCATTTCAATAATCAAATCTTTGTTAAGGATAGTCTGGACGAGCATTTCGTCCATTTCTATATCGAAATAATTCTCCATATGCATGTATTTTTAAAGAATTTTAAAGGAATATAAATATACACTTGAACTAAAAATACTATTATTTAATAATATCATTTTGTTTCAGGTGAGACATGAACCCGCATTTTCTGTTTTCCATGTTGAATTTACACCACTAAATGCCAGAGACGATAAGCTGACATATTGAAGCTGACACCGAGAAATGTTTAGATATTCCAAGGTATGCAGATATTTACATATGTTTTGCACATACTTTAAATCAATTCCGATCGTTCTAAGGTCTGATTTCCTCTCTTAAATCAACTACTGAATTGACTGAAGATAATTTCAGGTTAAGCTTACTATGGCGCAAAATCCAGAATCCTTTATATAATACAGATATTTTTCGTAACATTATTTTGCAACATTAATAACATTATTTTTAAAACGATATTACATGTAGTCCAAATTAAATTACAGGTTATTACTAGTTCACAAGTTAAGGAATTTTTATGATTTACTTTATAGTTTTTGGATTAACATAGAACTCACAAATTTTTCTTATTTCTTTTATAATCACAAATAACGGAACGGATTTATTACCTTCAAATTGCTGGAGCTTATATTATTAAGAGTACAGCTGGACCATTCAATGGGAATAAGAAACTTAATGATGTAATTATCAATCAGCGTATATAGATTTATTTCTGTTAGATCTTAATATAATATTGATCTTAAACATTTGCACACACAGATCATAAACAAATTTTACTGGCAAACTGACACAGTTAAATCAAACACATAGTATGTTTAATTCCTATGCGAAATAAAGAAACTCATCGAAGCATTCGTAAATGAATATAAAAGAAAGAGTAAAGAACGAATGATAAATTGACGATGTAAAAATTGGTCTTAGTTAAATATATAAGGAAAAACTATTCTATAATCATGTAATTTTCGATCAAATCTTTCTATATTCATGTGATATCCGGAATGGAACAGGATAGAAGAAATAAGTGAGATATTATCAATTTCCAAGAAATTTTATCTATTAATTTTGCTATACATGGAACAGATAATTTTTTCGTATAACACAAAATAAAATTATGCGAAATAAAAGTCCAACTAGATGAATTACGTAGGTTTGAATGTTAGAAGTGGTTAAAATTACATCATTTGTTTTTTTTTGTTATGTAAGTCAGAATTGAAAACCTTCTTAATCACGTCCTGTTTAATATCGTTAAGCAAATAAATTATATATGTGTATACACAATCATACATACACACATACACACGCGCACACACGCAGACACAAGAAGAAGTAGCCATATTTGTAATAAATATTTAAGTTGCTTTTTATCCATTCAGTAAATTTTAAATAATCTATTGTAAAATATGCAGACTATAGCGTATTTAAAAATATAATTTATTACATTTAATCTCTGTTAAAATAAATAAAATTCGATAAATATTTTATTAAATTTTCGTTCATTGTGATCTGGTGTAACACTTTTAATATTTAATAATTAAATTCACGAAAACTTGTTAGTTCATCTGCATCCATTTTTCAGTTTAATTTTGGACTCTTTGTCTTATATATTTTGTAGAATCATCAAAATAAAATTATAAAATAAATGTTGATTAGAAAATAAAACAACAATTATTCTTATATGTTTGTTTTTCCACTTTTTAAAAAGCTTTGATTAAAATATCCGAGGTTAAGATTGAATAAAAGAAATTATGTAAATATACCTGAGGCACTAAAGTTTTAATCTTAGGATATATATCTATATATATATATATGATATTTATCTAATATCATATATATATAGATATTTATCTAATTCGTGACTAAAATCTAAATTGAGAAGTCGGACGAGTTAGCTATAAGTCATAATTATGGACCATTATCATAACAAGAATCAATCATTTGACTACTATTTGATTATAGTTATAGTGCAATTGCAAAAATAAATATATCTAAACTCGAATATACTCTGTAAAGGTATATCTCTATAAAGCAAAAAATTTGTATATTTTAATATTACTAGTCAGGTATGGAATCAAAACTTAGGTCCTCGCCAAAGAATCCATCTTCTGAACTGCGAGCGGCTCAAAAAGCAAGCCATAGGAAACTTGAAAAAGTAATTGTGCGACAGAAAGGCAAAAATAAGTCTTAGGAGCAAAAGTGCAATGAATGAAAACCATGGGAAGAAAAATACCCTGCAAGAAGACAACAAATGCGTTAGCGTGGTGACCTTAAAAGAGCATCTGATCTTATGGGTATAGTGGTACAATACGGGGAAGAATGGTATTTAGCAAAGGATGCTTATATAAAAATGGTAAAAAAATCTAGGAAAGAGAAGAGAAAAAGGAGAGAAGAAGATATTCCAATGGATTTTAAGCACAAAAACAGAAACTTCAAAGTGTGACAGAGGAAAATTGGGAAATACTGATTCGTAGTTGAGGATTATAAGTTGCTAGAGGCCTTCTGATCCAAAAATTAGGTAAAATGTATAAGGAAGCCAAACCCAACAGTGGTAGTCGAAATAAGTCTAAAGCAATTTTGCGAAGTACTCATTCATGGGCGAAATTCAGTTACACGAAAGTTGTAGTTGATCATGACATCTACACATTCTTCAATACTGCTTATATATAGCATAATATAAGCTACTTATATAATGCAACAGGTTTGATACTATTTACATATCAGTCCGACTTGCCGATTAATTCAACTGACGAGTTGTTCAAGAACATCTTACAGAATTTGTCACCTTAATCAATGAAATCTATTCTTACTTCCAGATGCCTTACATACAAAATCCTTGTTTTACCAAATCACTCTAGACACAATAACGTAACACAAATCATAATACAAGGTTCCCTTTCAATGACGCAAAGATCTCAACCGCATGAACAGCAATGTGTTTGTAATTTGATAAATGACGTAAATTACGAGAGAAGAAACGTTGAATCACGGACCTGATCTTCGTCGAAATAGATGGCACTTGGCTTTATTGTCGCGGGTAATGTAATCCGTGGTGACGTCCCTTCTTTGACAAATTAAATTCACAAGAACCTTGTCTGGTGTATATCTTGGCCGCGTGCTTCTTGTACCAAATGAGTTACACGTAGTGGCGTATGTTCGTGGTTTCAGGTCACATTTCTTCGGTATAACATAGACGATCGCTTGTTTCGCAACGTAGAAGATCGCTTTGTTGTATCTTTCTTTCTAGGTATTTTATTATAAAAAAACAATTAAAATTATAAAAGAAACTTCTAATAATATAACAATAATAAATTAAATATCATATTTACCCTTTGAATATGTTTAACACTTTGTTTATTTTCACGTCATGTTTGAGAGCTGATTCATTTGAAAACTATCTTCAAAGCATTTTTTTGAATTACTGGATCGTTTCGATGTTCAGCACTGTCTTAGAAAGTCGGCGCACCTTTTGCTGGTATTGTTTCGTAATTAGCTTATTGTTTGAACGTCGCTATACAGTAAACCGTTAGTAAACGGTTCGAGACGGTGCCGGATATTGTAAGTTTGGCATATCTTAGCAAATATCACTTGGTATATCTTATATCTCATAAGTTTATTTAAGTGAGGATTGTAATCTTATCTTGGTTATTAATTTTATGCAAAATAATTTCAGTTTCATAAAAAAAATGCCAGTGATTTAGGAACAAAATAAATATATGAAATGAAAGATTTCTTAACCGTATTTAACACAAACACTAAATTTAATATTTGTTTCACGATCTTGAATTTTATTTAAATAAATATTTTATATATTTTGACTTATCAATAACTTAAATGTCATATTTATCGATTCAAAATAGCTTATTTCTAAAACTCCTCAAATCTACCTACGATACCTAATTTATGTGTGTGTATATATATATATATATATATATATATATATATATATATATATATATATATGTATATATATATAACATAAAATTGTAAAATTATGACACATTTACAAAACTACACCGATTGTAGTATCAAACATATCTCTCTCCGCCAATTCCTTGAAATTATTCATGTTTTAAACGAAACTCGCAAAAATTTTACTCGTAATAAATTTCCTTTATAAGAGGAAATGATAATAAAATACCATACGAAATTTCCGATTTTTCGTACTTAACTTAACTCTTGTTCCTTTATTTCTTTGTAATATTTTTTCATTGTAGTAAAAAACTAAAAGCTTATGAAAACAAATTGTGGAAAAGTTCTCAGTGATGTTATTAAATATAACGTGTAAGTACTAATGAGTTACAAGCTTTGCTCACGTAATTAGTTCACGTATTCGTATAAACTCTCTCTTCTTTCCATTCTATTCCTATCTAACGGTTATCAATAAGAAATGCTCATTAACATTTTTGTATTAAATTTTCATTTCACTAAACGGTCAACGGGATTTAAAAAGAATATAATACTGAAATTACACAACTACCAGTATGTATTTACGAATATAATGATTGTGAGACCAAATAATATACAATTTGAAATGACATGTATTCTAGCCATAAGAAAGAGGCAGCGATGATTCCGAAACAATATAGAATACTCTTCATAGTCTAATCAAAAATATGGATTTAATGTCTTACCTGCGCAACGGTTTCACTCGCGTGAAATCGGGAATGACAATTTTTTCTCTCATATGTTGCTCTCAGTTATAAACTAATATCATACACAATTTCTAGTGTATTTTGCGTGATTGATGCACAAAATAATATCCAGACAGAGAGACAACGTTCTAAAATTAATAAAATAATTGAAATTTTCAAAAAGTGTAAAAAGTTTTTATAATTTTCTTTAAATGAGTAAAATATTCACAAAACTTTAATGCTAAATAATTTCAATAATTAAAACTTTGTCAGCGTAACGCCCAGATATGACGCAAAACAAATGTTTTGAAATTATGGAATTGACATGGTTTAAGATTTTTTCTTTAAAAATGAAGACAAGAAGCATAATGTCTCCCAAAAATTAGTTAATTTGGTGTGCGATTAATTCAGATTACGTTACAATTACATAAGTATGAACGATTAATCTCGAAAGTAGGCCATTCTCATATGTAGCAAAGAGCATTAAGTTTAACGACAGCGTTTGCTCCGCCTCATAAAATTACAGCACACGTATAAGGATACCTCTCAAACGACTAGAATAAAATAAAAATTGATAACGCCACCCATTCAGAGCTCACGTGCTCTCGCCGCAACATCACGTACACGCGAGGTGACTGCACGCTCGTGCTATGATAAAATGTTATCTGATTTTTAGAGGTGTGCTTTACATCAATAAATCGGATCTTCGGGATTCGTGATACGAGTGAAAGTATTTTTATGACTGGCGTTATACAAAACTTCTCTTCGTTTAAATTTATTACTTTTCTCTATGGTGGTTATACGAAAGTGCTGGCCGGAATAGTAAAGTTCCAGTAATATAGGGACATGATTCATATAAATGCTTATTGCCGTTTTAGAATGTAAAAACCATTTTTCAGCCAGTAAGGGTTGATAGAATAAATAATAAAATAACGAAAGAACTGATCAAGCCTGTCTCGCTTAGGCGTCAAGGTGTTTGTACTCTCTTTGAAGTAAAATTACTTCATTTGTTGTAAGTTTTCATTGGTACGGTCTTATTAGTGCAGTAAATATTTATTAATACTTAAAATGACTATTTCCCAGAGTCGTTTTTGAAGATTTTTCAGAATATTAGGAAATTTTTCGGAAAATGGTACCTCTTAAAATGACGAAAAATATTTCTGAGACCCTTGTAACTACTTTCAAACGATGTCTCATAATTTCCACATAAATATTTTACCCTGTTTATTGTTGATATATATGCCGGTTAACATGTCTATTAGCTCATAACATTTCAAGTTTCACGTGAAGCGGACATATGAGGAATCTTGCAAAGATTTGTTTATCCTTTGAAGTGCGGAATTTGAATTTAATAAAAATTTTATGCGATATTATTTAATTTAAACTCACTATAGAATAATAAATATAAATTATTTCGAAATTATATGAACGATTTGGAAAATACAGAGAAAATTAAAAAACATTAAAAAGAAGTTAATTTTTTTACGGTACTATGATAAAACTTCCCTTTTAATATTTTGTTATCAATTGTTTTATGTTTATATCAATTGTTTTTTATTTAGGATGTTTAGCATCCTAAATAAATATTAAAATAATGACAAAAAATGTTATTGTTGTTATTAAAGTTTAAATACTGCTACCAATTGGTTATAATTTGTAATAACGATACTACCAGTTAACTCCTGATATTGAAATCGCCAAATGAAAGTGCCATAATGGCCCACGCGCTTTTCCTAAAATATAAAGATAATTTATTGAGTTTTTCTCTAATGTCTTCAGTATTATTCATGTTTTCAACAAAACTAAAATTTGGTTTATTTGTTATTTCTTCTGTGTTTCTAACACAAAAACTTGCAATGTTGTTTAATTTAAACTCACTATAGAACATGGTATTCTTTTATTTTTATTTCTTTCATTAAAATAGCTCTGCATATTTCAGATTATTCACAAACCATAATGTAAAAAGCGTTGTGCGTATCAGCTCCACTGGAGTTTACTCCTTAATTACGATTATCTTGGACTCTATAAAATAGGTACCAGTGTACATAAATATCAATATAATTTATCAATATATCTCTTACCGTTAAAGCCGCATTCATAACAAACACATTCTCTCGACTGTTTTTTCGTTGACTTACGTTGCAAAACTGGATTCTGGATAATATACAACCGAATGGACATACCATTCTGAAGGTCCTTTCCAAATATTGGTTAAAGCCTTCTACATCCAAACTTACGAAATTTATATTTTTTATTGTACTAGCTGTTGCCACGATTTCGTCCCCTTTGTGGCGCTAAATTTTCACGACGTTTTAAGAATAAATATTAATCTATTAAAAACCATTTGAGAAAATCTTTCATGTTCAGGTTTGGCCATGTTATTTTTGCGAGATAGCCTTACTTTAGGTTCTGTACTACTTTGAAGTGAGCGTGAGGTAACATTTTGGATACGTTGAGAGCTTAATCGAGATTCACACTGTCTTACATTTTCCGAAGCTCAAGACTCAGTGTTGTGTTTTCGAGTCATACATAACAGATTTTGATGCTCCTCAATAGTTTCGACAGAACGAAAAAACCGCGTCCTTTTAACCGCTCTTGAGTTTTGAGCTGAATTACTTTTCTTCTTTTTAGGCATTTTGTTCTAAAACCAAGTTCAATTTCTTATGATGAAATTATCAAAAGCTTACACATAAACATAACCTCTTTTCGTCAAAAAAACACTTAAGTGTCCGTTGAAGAAATAAGTTTGGTCATGGACAACTTATTTAGCTCCGTATAATGTATATTATTTGCTCTTAATCTTTTAGGTATTAATGTCATATAAGGCTCAATCAATCTTAATGTTAGTTAGTGTTTAGTCTGCCTTTCCAATGGTACCTCAGCTTGTTAAAGTACTATATTTAGATCACTTCACCTATTTGAATCTACGCAAATAGAATAGTTAGTTTGGAAAGTATTTCACGTGCTTCGTAACTAGATAATAGTACCTCTGTTTATTTTAATACTTCAAGTCTAAAATTAACTATCAGAAATAGATTCAATCTAATCTTAACTATTTTTCAATGAAATTAAATTATTTTTACAGATTATTTTGCTCATTAAATTATCGAGAGGCACATCTGAAAGCTGGAACTTCCCCCCGCATTCTGAATCCGTGCGACTAGGAAATCACTTTAAGAATAACCAATTTCAAATAAATTATCAAAATATAATCATTTCAATAATAAGTGAATATGTGAAATTAAATCAATTCCGTAAAAAAAAATTCAAACTCACCAAACTATTTCTAATTACCATTTAATCACAATAACATTTTCAATGAGTGAAGATTTATGCAGCAAATAAAACTTAATTATGTCATTTAAAAAACAAAACGATACCGTGTTTTGTTTACTGCTATATATAGCCGTTGCCTGCTCGTTTTGCGGAATATAGTACAACATGGTATAACTATATGTTTAGTTTTAAATTTATTTACGTCCTGTCTGATTATTCAATTTAATATAACCAAAAATACTAAAGAATATTGCATATTTTACGCGCCTGACATATATATGTGTGTATATATATGTGTATATATATATATATATATGTATATATATATATATATATATATATATATATATATATATATATACAAATTTTTTACAACTGTAGGGACCGGTTTTACAATTGAAATTGCCATTTGGAATTGTCGCCTATTTAACTTCTATTGATTTCAAATTTAAACTATTTAAGTTTTACTTTCTGAAAACACGAAATATTTTTTTCGACACCCCCGTTGCTATTTTTTTTAGAAAACATTTATCAATAATTTTTGTTTATTCTCACTTATGTTTATCATATTCATTCGGAATTTAACGTCAGTAGGTGTTATTTCCAATAAACGCAAAATGTTTATTTTCTACGCCTTCCCAAACTCGAATAGAGGTCTATGTTCAAAAGTTTTTTTATTTTATTTTTTTTTAAATTACAAAGAAAGATACTTTTAAATTATGATAGAAATTTTTGTCACTATTCTTAAAGTTATAGTTTTCGTGTAATGCTTGCTCAAACAAGGTTTTCTTTTCTTTTTGTGAGAATAAAAGACCTTTCCGCTATAAAACGTGTTTTTGGTTACGACCCTGATGATAAATTTCTACCATACCAAATTTCATTGGAATCGGTTAGTTAGTTTTTGCGTGATTGGCGAACATACAATCAAGAAAGCAGTCAAACATTTCAAAAACGATAATTTTGGAACTTTTGTCGCAATTACTTTTTCAAAAAAAAATTTCATGTAGAGATGTTTTTCGCCTTACTGTTATATTATGTGTATAGATAATTAAATTAAATTAACAAAATTTAAAACAAAATAATTTAAATAAAAAAATAAATTTTTATTTTTAAAACAATTTCATTTAATTTTGAAATTTATTTTCAAATATCATTTAAAACGAACTTAAAATATTATTATAAAAATTTTTATTCTTTCAATTTATTTCATTAATTAAAATTTAAAAAATAATTATGTTAATTCTAAAAGTAATTCTAAATTTAATATTTAATTGATTAAAATAAAAATGATGATAATACGTTCTATGTTTACGCTGAAGGTCAATCCTAAATATTGGTGAAAAGATTTTTGAAATCGGGTGAGTAGTTTCGGAGATTACCTCCTACATCCAAACTTACAAACTGTTACACTTTCTTTAACGCTCTGAACTTCTGATTTTACTCCTTATAACACTTCATACCGGGAGCTATATACAAAAATCAATTCTTAAGGAGTAAACTCTAATATATAAAATTTGAATTGTGAAAAATTGGTATACTGTCGTTAGGTAATTCATGCAATTATTTAGGAATGCTCGTTTAAACAAAATTAATTTGATCACAAAACCTACGATTAAAAATTATTCTTTGCCCAAGATTACATATTGAAAATACTTTAGAAAATTCGATGTCATCTGGCTGCTAATGACATTTTTCCTTACTTCCCATATCTACCCTTAATGGAAACTCCCATTCACTAAGAATACCCGTGTTACAACATATAATACTAATGTCAAACTCACATGCGACACCGCAAAATTCGCGCACGTAGAAATTACACACGTACGAGTAACGTCGGAGAAAAGGAATGTCGAATCACGGTACTGATCTTCGTCGAGATAAATGGCACTTCCCGTTATTGTCGCTGGTGATGTAATCGAGCCGCGTCCCTGATAAATTAAATTTATACCGACCCAGACGAGGTCTGTGTGAGTAGCCGTTTAGGTTGCGGGATCTTCGTTACTTAACGAGCTGTGCGATGTAACATATGTTTGGGATTCAGGTCGTTTTAGAATGAAAGCGTTTTGTGATTAACATTATCTTTAATATTAAAATTGTCAAAATTTATGTGTAATGTGTCACAGTTAGAGTATTCGGTAATAATTACTTATGCAGAAAATAAATTATAAAATTTGAATTCAACGGATCACCTGTCAGTGAGTAATCACGAAACTAAAATTCTTTATTTTAATTAATTTTTTAATTAGACATCTAGATTCCATTCAAAACAATAAAAATGTAACACTAAAATGATAATTCTATTCAAAATTATGCTATAGTCGCTATACAAATAAACTTGGATATAAATGAATTTTAAATATTTTTTGGGCGAAGAACGGACTAAATGCTGTCCATAACTTGTCAACAATGCTAAATTCAAGGTTATCCTGACGTTTTTCTAATATACTCGTGTTAATTATTGACAATTAAATGAAACTACGTGATGTAGTATTATTTCTACTTTCTTTGAGTTCTTTACCACGACCTAGGTTTCGTTGTATGTTGGTGGTGTTGTACACCTTCAGGTGGGCGGTTAGCAAAGATCTTTGGTAATAGCCCACCTGAATATGGTAAAGAAATTGAAGAAAGTAGAAATAATACTATATCACGTAGTTTCATTTAGTTGTGAATAATGAATTTCTACAATACCAAATAACGAAATCTAAGACAATCATCAAATAATAGAAATCGCGGAAAAAGTCGGCACACTGGATAATGGCTGCATCGCAACGCTTTAGTTCGAGTGTGGTACGAGCGGTGCAACCATTATCCAGTGTGCCGTGCAGAAAACTGCATACATCGGCGGTCCGCGGCGAAAAGCAAAGCGCGGCGGCGGTGGGTCCTATTTGTTCAGGTCGCGGTGCGGGCGTGAGGCTTCTGTAGTGTTCGCTATCTCACTCAGTGATCACCCGTCTCTGTAGTAGTGCTCTGCCCCAATTTGATGTGTTACAATCTATATTTAACGAGTGTTTAAAATAGCATGTCATGATTCAAAAATTCATTCCGCTTTTGCTGTAAGATGATTGAAGCCCAGGTAGGGCTTTCTACACATGACTTCAAGACAATTCAAGACAAGTTATTTTAGTATGATCTTTACGTGTACGTTTTAAAATGTTTTTAAAATTTAATTATTTAATATAAGAATTTTCATGTTACTTGATTGGGCAGTATAAGGGTTCTCGTGTTACTTGATTGAGCAGTACGGCGGTACTGCCCAATCAAGTAACATGAAAACCCTTATATTTACCAATTTATAATACTTAATCATATACGTCTTCGAGGTTATTGTATTGATTGTGTTATTGTGTATAATTTTTCAGATTTTATTTAGATAGCTATATTTATTTTGGTAGCTTATTTTGATAGGTTTAGTATGTTTAAACAAAGAATATCTAATTCGACCCTGCAATATAATTAGTTTGCCCCCCCTCTCCAAACCAATTGCGATCACAAGGAAGTTCAGAAAACCAGTTCAAAACAAATTTTGTCGATTCTCATAATTCTTTAATTTTTTCTGCACATTTTATGTAGGTTTACCGTTCGTAATGGGTTGAATTCGATTATTTCATGTAATTTTTATTCAAAATCTCCATACAAGATATATATGTTTATATTGTTTGTAGTAATCTTTCAAAGCTATTTTGTTTGTATGTGGGGGAATTTATTGGAATCTATTGCGAGCTGCTAATAAAAAATTTAAATTCAAAAACTAAATGTTTAATTCGAACACTATCAAATGCACTCTAGTTTTAATCAATGCTCTTTGGACAATTTTAAACAATTTTTTTTTAAATATCGTGTAAGAATATATTATATATTTTTTGCGCATATCATTAAATCTTTTTTATTTTCTTAATTTTTTTACGTCGAAAAATACCGTGACTCTCAACTAACATAAGGCGTCCATCGCGATTTCACCCACGTAAAGACTACTAAGACGATCATTAAGATTTAATTGACATCTTATTTATCTTAACCGCAATATCCGTTTCGACTCTAGAGGGTAACATTTGGATATACTCACATTCATATATATAAAGAGAGAGTGAAAGTCAGTTTTACAGCTAAAGAAGAACTAATCCTTTGAAATGTAGACGATTAAGTTCATGATGGTTCATGACGGGACGACTAAGTTAACACTATATAAAAGTTGGATGTGAGAAAAGTTTTCTAATATTAATAGCTTTAACAACCAGATACACAAAAGGAAAATAGTAGTTTTAAAGATCCTACCATATGGCAAAGCGATTTTGAATTTGATTTGTTTCTTCTGGAGCTTTGTTTGCAAGAACTTCTTAAGAAACTTTCCTACGAAATACACCGTCGTGGTTTTCAATTCTATTTTTCCAAATAATGAAAATTACTATCTTCAAAAAGATAATTTTTCTAATTATTATTGAATACATGCATGTTGAATGTATTTGGCGTTAATTTTGTGGAAATTGATTATTCACAATTAAATGAAACTACGCGATGTAATATTATTTCTGCTTTCTTTAATTCCTTTACCACGACCTAGGTTTCGTTGTATTATAACATCTTTGCTAATAGCACACCTGAATATGTTGTACAACGAAACCTAGGGCGTGGTAAAGAATTTAAAGAAAATAGAAATAATACTACATCACGTAGTTTCATTTAATTGTGAATACATGCATATTAATATCTTATTATATTTCTGAAACGGATCAGAACGGAACTGGTGGTCGAAATTTATTGCTAAAAAGTTTCTGTTTTTAAATTCTACACTCTCAATTTATATTCATTACATAGTGTTAATATGGTCTATTTATTAAGCATATTTTTATTTCGTTGTAATAAAATTTATTAAACTTCCCTTCAAAATATCAAAAAAGAAAACCAAGAAAAAGAGCTACTCTCCACGTGCTCTCGGTTTGCCCCAGTTGTACAAAATATTTTTAAATAAGAAACCATAAGCGTATTAACAATCTCGCTGTCGCTCAGGTTTCGATCATATAGAGCCCCTATGCTAATACATATCAAAAAATATTTTATTGAAGCCAGATTCTATTTGACGTCACTCTTGATACCATTTTAAAGGTGCCAGAAATCATTGAAAAACTTTAAGCTTTTATCTTCATCATCAATTAAATGGCTCTACAGAGCATATTATTGACCTGTTTCTTTTCGTACTCGTATACCTGTTATTTGAGTGATAGTCCAAAAAGAATAGCTATCATAAATAATTTTTCAGTCGAAAAGTTAAGTGGCACCATATGCATTTTTAGGCACTATTTACATGCAATCTATAAAATTGACGAAAAAACATTGAAGCACTATCGGAATCTAAACGGCATTGCGAATATTTTATTGAACCAGGAGCAAACGGAGACCATATCAAGACCGGATTTATATTGTGAATAAAATATAATATTTTATATCATAAAAACTATTTGTTAATCAAAATATTATACTAAATGTACAATTAAATAAAATATCTGTAAAATATAAGAACACATTTTCCGACAAAAAATTGTATGAGTCGTGTTCGATAATCGTCTTATTCTCATAATCTTAAAGCCGTGACATATTTTTTATTACTTTGTGTTAATAATTTTAAATTATTTCGTAAAAATACGTAGCTCGATACAAATGGTGAAAGTTTTGCCTTTTCCTGTTTAAGTGCAAATTAATCTCATTCAGTACACATTGGCATGTGTATACCAGAACCTCGTAAAGGGTTGAACGTAAAATTAAGGGTATTAAATTCATTATACACAAGCACGTTTAACCCTCTTCATAAAATTACCACACATAACCATTCAACTTTCCAAACGACTAAAATAAAATAAAAATTGATAAGGCTGCCTCCAAATGTGCTCGTTACTACGGCATGTGCGTATAAGGTAGCAACACACGTGTGTCAAAATGTTATCTGATTTTTGAGTGTATGCGGTATACTCTACGTTAATAAATCGAACTTCCAGAATTTGTGTTAGGACTGAAAATATTTATTATGTTTGCCGAAATGATATAGTGTTATATGCCATACTATGGTAATATATATACGAATAGTGGTAGCAACAGATCCATCACAAAATTACAGTTTGGTGAGTTTTTCTAGTATATTCTTTATTAGTTTCAGCTTTTGTTTGAATATTTATTTTCTTTATATTTGGGTTATGAGAAAAATATTATATAGCAGTTGTGCTGTGCTTTTTAGTTAATTGTTTTAAACAACAAAAAAATTAAATTATTGAAATACACGTCACTAACAGTGAACACGAAATTATTTTTATACAATAATATCAAACAATTACCACCGCATCGTTTTCCGCATTCTTTTATTCGGGTACGAAATTGTACTAAAACTCGTCACGAATATATTTTATATGAGATTACGTATTTGTTTTTATTTACCGCACATCCGGTTCTTCAAGTAACTTCAAGAGAAGAGTACAGGGGGAGTTAAATCTGGACTTCTGAGAGCAATGCAATCAAAATCCATAAAATCAGTTTCCGTCCATTGGTCTGTATGTATATTTGTGTGAGGACAAGCTATGTATGAAGACGCGCGGTCTGCAATTGACTATTTAAAACATATTTTGATTAATTTTTACCACTGTCTTCTCACTGATCATAAGAACTTATAGGCTACTTCCAACTTACCAAAAATCTTGAAAGTTGATATAATGGGATGTGTTATAACACAAATCAGTTACACAAGTTTATAATTAGTCTATATATTCGTATTTTAAAAATGTAATAGGCAATATAATTCCGTTTTGGATAATTTATTGTTGTAAATAGTTTAATAGAACATATTATATATTCTTGCAAATTCACAAAAACCAATTAGATATACCGAAATATTTGTTTTATCATCCGAGCATTTCTTTACAACTGATGCATCTGCTTGCCAAAGTCATGTATGTAGGTTTAAAATTGTAGAAATTGTGAAGCTGTGATAGACGGAAGTATGGATGGATATGACGGCATTTTCTTCCAACTCCCATTACAAAAACTCTAATCCATCCAGTGTGTCTATGAAAATACACAAGTTTACTGAAACGGTACGTTAATCAACTCCGACAAGCAAATTTATACTTATACCAGTCGCTTGTGGTGTGTGTAAAATCTTCAGATTGACAACATTCAAAAATTCATATAAAATAGCATTGTAATAAGTTAATAAATAACAAAAATATGAATGTTTTACGAACAGAAAAATTTAAAAACAAAATTTAACTGTATATGTGGCTAAATCATGTAATAGAGATTGTTTGCTGGGACCAGTTTTTTTTTCTTACAGAAATGAATTGTCAAATAATTTTTAGTTAGCCAATTTAAACCGTTATAGCTTCGTCTATCAAATTTATTTCAAACATTACTTTGAAGTAGCTATAACAAGCCGTAAGGGATACATAGTACATTTATTAACACATTTATTTCGAACATCATTTTAAAGTACCTATAATTAGTTTTAAGACAGACGTACATATAAACCGTTATAATTATTTTGAGACCGATATAGCTATAAACCGTTATAGCTACATATACCACAATTATTTCTAACATTATGTTTAAGCAACTATAACTAGCCATCCGACAAACGTAGCTACATATCGTTAAAGCTACACATATCACAATTATTTTGAACATTATATTGATGCAGCCATGAACAGTTATAAGGCTGACGTAGGTAGAAACCGTTTATTACAATTACTTCGAACATAATTTGAAATAGCTATAACTAGCTACAAGACAGATGTAGCTATAAACCGTTATAGCTACATCTAACACATATCGTTAACAAAATATCGTTCGAAATAATTGTGTACTGCAATGAAATTTTAAAAAAAGTATCCAGAGTACTTACAAATAATCACTTCTACTTTCTATTATCAAATTAGATCCTATAGTACTCTTCTTGTCTCAATAATCGAATAAATAACTAAGTTGGTAAGTATACGTTAAAAAATTAATAATAAACATAAATTTTTGGCCCGGATAAAGTGGAGACGGGCGACGAGTCTTTTTACACAACTGACAATTTTTGTATGTTTATACATGAAATATTTATGTAAACATTTGTTCATGCCTCAACACGTCGATTTAATTTCATTATTTTTTTGTAACTTAAAAACGTATTTCGGTTAATATTCGATAGTCATTGGTGAATGAAAATGTCCTGATTATAAGTGTCTATGCCTCAAAATAATATTATGAGCCCTTATTACAGCGATTTGTTTCATTGTTTATCATATCTCTATATATATTATATATATTATAAAAGATATCTCTCTATAGATATATATATATATATATATATATATATATATATAGAGATATTTTTTCAGAAACTGTGTAATGGAGTAAGTTAAAAATTGGTGTTATGATAATATATATTAAGCCGCGTATATCTTGATAGTTTTTGGAAATTTTTTGAAAGAGGCAAATAAGTAACCTGTATTTTTAAATTTCATGCATCGTATATGTTATCATTTCAAAATATAACTTGCGGAAATTTTGAAAATTTTTTTTGTATTATTTAAGACAATTCTATGGATATTATTGAAAACTTCCACAAAATTTTTCTCGGAAACCGTTTTATGTAGAAATAATAACATTCGGAATATTATAAAACATGTTTACCCAAGTTTGTCTTAATAATTAATACCTAAAGATACACCTAAAAAAAATTGTTCTCTAATTCTATGTGTCATCTGATTAATACCGTTTCAAGTGTTTTTATGCTCACGGAGAAACTGGTCACTTAATCACCACACCTGTACTGCTAATCCATCGTTCTGTTTATTACTGTAGAATTTATTGCAAGTAATTACACTAAACAAAATACTAATTACAATTCGCACAAATTTATCATTCGTTAATGTATATTTTTTAATCTGACGGTATTACCTTTTTATCTATTTATTGCCACAGTTCGCTTTATCTTCTATCGAATACTTACTGTTATATATATACTTACTGCTATATTCTATCGAATACTTACTGTTATATATATATACTTACTGCTATATTCTATCGAATATTTACTGTTATATATATACTTACTGCTATATTCTATCGAATACTTACTGCTAAAAACATTAAGAGAATATTACTAAAATCCTTGCTATTGTATTTCATAAATGATGCATGGTTCATGTTTTTTTTTGTGGAAAACTTTTCGGCTATGAACGATGTCATAGTAGTATTATATTTAAATCTCTTCAGTTACATGAATACATTAAAACAATTTTAATTCATATATTTTAATGCTACTCGTACTTGGACAAAACCCACAACATAGTTAATATTAAGGGCATTTAAATACGTCAAAGACCTAAAATTCTCTTTTCATTGAAATACATAATTATGCTCAAGTTATTTTGTTATATCCATAATCCTAATTCAAAAGAGTAGCCAGTTTGTCAAAATAGTTTAAAGTTTGTATTCATTAGTCCATTATTTGAGTTGTAAACATTACTTTAAATTTTAGAGAATAAAATATAACATATATTCACCTGGAATAAAGTATCTTTCAAACAGTGAAAGAATTGATAGTACCGACACAGTAGTTTCTGACTTTATTTCATATACATAAACAAACTCGCGCTCTCTCTGTAATAATAAGAGTAGTCATGATCATCGTGTCAAGTATGTTGCAGATAAGGGGAGCGACATGCTATTACAATGATGACTAGATATATATATATATATATATATATATATATATATATATATATATATATATATATATATATATATATATATATTACGTAGGTACCCATGCGTCAGTGACATAAAAGTATAAAAATATTGAAAATAGAAGACTATAATTTAAATGTTTATTAAACAATTTATAATTTTTGGTGTAAACCAATTTTCTCCTGTTTACTTAAGTATCATATTATTGTATTAATTTAAATTGCTGTTTATTTTTATTTATTTTTGTAAATAATAAATTTAATGCTTTATTATTTTTCCTTTTCCATTTTATTTTATATTAACACAAAAATAGATTGACACGGCCTATGCTTAATATATATAAATAACATGGAAGGAAGAAAACGTGGAATTACGTAAATATTAAATAACTAATAAAAATACACTGATTACTGGACTCCTAAACCTAAATTAGAATAAAAATGGTTAAAAAAAAGGTTTTTGAGTTAAGTTTATAATGAACTAATTATTTCAGAAAGGAACGCAATTTATTATATACATATTTTACTATAACCTTAATACGTACTGCAATATGTACTAGTGCCATTTATTCATAAGATAATTACAAAAAAAAACGAAATATAATACTGATTTCATCAAGTAAATGTAACGTCCAATATTTTACTTTCGCAATAAACCATGTCATACATCAAATATTTTTAATAGAATCAATCTTACATATTAAACAACAGCTTACGTAAATCACGTGAAAATAAATTAATGTTACGTTTTCTTCCTATCAACGATGTATACAGCGTGACAAACAGTGCTCATTATCACTTAAGCACTTCGGGTAATTTGCAACCCATTTTCACTTCACTCGAGCATGGAAGCTTATGTCACACAGTGACACTTCCTATTTTGCTCAGTCATTCATTCTTGTTTGCTTGCCTCATTACAAGGCAAGGGCGCGGTTTACGCTAAATTTTCAGCGCGACAAGTCGGAAGAAAGTCAAGAGACCACAAGATGGCAACAGTTGAAGTTATGAGTATTCCGTGTCATAAACGTACATATGTATGAATGTAGAAATTTGATTAATAGCGACAACTTACCTTATATTTAAACAAGTATGACAAATACTCCAATTATTTGATTATACCATTTTCTGCGTCTATCCTCATTTCTTCCATGACTGTTTTCCTGCAGAATATGGACATTTTCTTTATTAAATTTGTTAAATTACTACTTTTGCCCGCCATTTCTTTCGCAGGAATCCAAACTCTATGCGCATATAGTTTACAGAAATGCTAATAAATGGCGTTAGCAGCCAAACTGGTTCCGCCAGGTCTGATATTAGAGTGAACAATAAACGTTAAATAAGGGTTGACGTGTTTTTTTATTTCTTAACCGATTAAAATAATATTAGCAAGGGCTAGATCGATTTGGGTGTAGTTTTCAGTAATCCATTAATATAAGCTTGGGCTTACATTTGTGTTTAGTTTCATTTCAATCCCAAGAAATAAGAAAGTCTGCATAAAATGGAGATTGAAAAATTGGCCTAACATGAAAAATGGAAGTTATTGAGGAAAAATTTTCATAAACAAATTCTAAAATCAAACCAACCATAATCATTGCAGAAATCAATAACAATAGAACAAAAGGCTTTTATTATGATAAAGAAAAGACCATTAACCAATGGTTGAAAAAAATCACCAAAATCGGTCAAGAATTGCGTGTAATTTTTCAAAGTCAAATTCAGATCATAACAAATATTTTATAAACCCAAATATTGTTTACTTTTAAAATTACCCGAGTTATAAATAATATTCTCGCCAAAACACGAGGCCGATGCGCTAGTGCCTAATCAAGCACGAACCGCTGGCTGCCCAACTAGAAAAATTTAAGAAAATTAAAACAATGAGAAAAAGTAAAGTGAATGAAAGAAAGTGAGATGAATTTTATATTACTTACTTTCCCGGCTTTAATTTCATTGTATTATTTATAATATTAGAAATTGCAGGATTTTGTCGTGATCTTAGGTTTTTCACGTTTCATCAATGGACTAATATTTTTTCTTAAGGTGTTCTTGTATTCCAAAAAAAGTGCTTTTTTTGTATGTAATAAATTACTATGAATCCTAAATAGTTTACGAAGTTCACCTTACCTATCAATATTTTAATGCATATTAAAGAAGTATTACTACTTATCTTACATCTCAAATCTTTGTTCAAAGTTCTACTTTAGATTTTGACTTCAATCTCTTCAATTGAGTGTCTGCTCAAAATGAGTTACCGTTGTGGTATTTGGAAGATACTCATGTACTAACGTATATAAATCCTGAAATGGGTTCAGTAATTCAACCTATCCTATACCAGATCCATCACTAGCTATGGAGGAGCTTTCAGAATAAAAATTAAATATTTTTCTTTAAGAAGCTACTATCTTTTATTCCTTACTTTGGATATTATTAATTTACGGATCCATCTTTAGAACATGAGTTAACTAACGTCTAACTTATGCCACCCGGTACACATTAGTTAACATCAGTGCACTAATATTATTCAATATTTTTGAACATACGAATCACATTTAGCAAACATTATAAAATAAGACTTTTTTCCATATCAACTTTTTTGACAAATTTTCTTATTGAACTGACTCCTTTATTTTACATACGGGATTTTAATCCGTGCAATATGGAAAATTTGAACTTAGTAACTTTTGCATGTTCCATGTACAGACAAACGCATTTTGAGGTAGACAAAAATTTATGACATTTCAAAGTAGGGGTTGAAAGACATGCAAAGTAGGATGTATGTCTTCTGAATTTATTAACCGAAATAATTTTATTTCAGTTTCAATAGAATTCTAGGACACAGACTTTTTTCAGATTTCTCTAACATGTGGTTGAAAAATAAAATGAAGTTTGTAAGAAGCATACAATTTTGAAGCTTAATATTTCGCAAATGAACTTGAAAATGGTAATGGTATATGAAACTATCAACTAACTTGAAAAGACTTGAGAGGTCTTGTTTAAGATTTGCAAGGAATAGTCTTAGCAAGAAAAATACCCTACTTGTGGGATTATAAAAATAAATATTTAGCTATGTACTTATTAAATACACTTGCACTATTATTGCTATATGTACACTTGTATTAAATGAGACCTCCATGTGATGCAGATACTACCAAAATTCGGGTACATAAGTCATAGGTTGATTCACTCATTCACGTACATAGGTCGAAAACTATAGAAACTCTTAGACTGTGACAGAAGGTCAGGTGAATAAACCGATTGAAAAATAGACACAAAGAAAAAGTACAATTATTTCTTCTAACCCAAACTAATATTTAATCTTTAACCTACAGTTTTTTTTTATTTTTGGTCTTAGATTGGTTCTGTAAATATACAACTGTTGCTGATACTTCGAATTCTGAGTATTAAAGTAAACTCAGGGCAAAATCTAGTTTACGTAGATAGATGATTTGTTGGCTGGTTTGAAAATAGTGGCGTTTCAAAATATTATTAAAAATCGTTGAAATTTTCCAGACAACAAGAGTCCACAAGTTATACATCATTGAAAAAAATATTAACATACTACAATTTTTGCCCAAAAATGTTATTTTGTCATTATCTATACGCTAGGTATTTCATACTTACATCTTATTGACACACGATATTTTCAAACAACTTAATATTTAGTTGAGAAATTACACAGAAATACATTTAATTTTATAGATCAATGTATTCATCAATCATAATCTTCAAATTGGATTATTTAATTTTTATAACGTATTAAAGTAAAATTAACCACCAATTTAGTACTATTATATTAGACTGATACTAGAAGAAGGCTTCTTTCTTCTTTGCATAATAAAATAATTTTTTTAAAAACAAAAAACTCATTAAGTTCTACTAGAAGTCAATCAGATGGCACTTAATTACTTCAAAGAAATGGGGAACTTACTTATCAAAAGCAGAATTTTGAGTAAGTTAAATACAAGTGTTGCTGTATTTGTCCCACCCATACTATTTCTCTTTTTATATTTTCAATTACAATGGAAACAGTAAAGGTGACCACAAAATTTATGATATTCATTCTTGCGAGTGGTGCTTACCGTCGACGTTTTTTTAGTACATGTTATAGCAATCAAGAAATCAAAATATCAGTCAAATTATATGACAAACAGAATAACACTCATTCCATTGACTGCTTTTAGCCGATGAAATTGAGTTTAGGATATAAAGCTTACATAGGTTATATATAATAATCTCTCTAATATATCAATACTCTTAAAGTTTTATTCGGCATGCAAAAAATTAAAATGCAGTAAATACCACATTATAATAAAGTATATATTGTATGTAATTTTGGTAACGATAGAGAACTTAACGTTCAACAGAATGGGGGGAAGGTGGGTTAAATTACCATTTAATTAAAACATATTATATTGAAAGACAGTTTAATTTATAACCATTTGAAATAAATGTGCCCTGAGATGTTAGCTTTTTACATATTCTATCCTTATTTCCAGTATCGCAAAATAACAAAAAAGAAATCGTCAGTGAAATCGTAATAATTATATTATATAGTATTAGCACAGTTTTAAAATAATATATGAAATAACAAGTTACTAAATATGTATTAAGCAAAAATTTAATAATGACAAGAAAGGCAAACAATTTATTGATAAAACCAATTTTAATATTACTTTATGGATAAAGCGTACAATCCAACCTAACCTAACCAAATATATTGATCATTTTTGGCGTTAACTTTGTGGAAATTCATTATCACTTACTTTTTGTTAACAAGTAAATGAAATTAGGTGATTTAGTATTGCGTCTATTTTATTTAAATTCTTAACCCCGACCTAGATTTCGTCGTAAGACAACATAATAGACAAAAAATACTCATTATGTGACATTGAAATAACATTTTAATTTAATTTTAAATTTGCAATTGGCATAAATGCAGTATGTAAATACTGTTCGTGTAGTCAATAAATATTTATAAAAATTTCGTAATGTTAAACATAGGTAAATAAAACTCTAAAATATGTTTATCGTCAAGATCATTAATTTCTTCCCAATGGAGTTCTTTCGACCCGTAACAGTAACACAGTTTCACAGTAACTTTCAACAATTTTTCAAATGAGTAAACTGAATCAACATCGAGCGTAATTTAAATTAAAACTAACACTTTTTTGAATTTATACTCCGTCCTTCGCCGTCGATAAATCAAATTTCCGAGATTTCTGTTATAAAATTAAATATATTTACTCCTACAGTAATTCAGTTTTTCACGACTAAATGAAACTACGCGATGGCGTATTATTTTACTTTATTTAAATTCGTAACTACGACCTAGATTTCATTGTATGATAACATCTTCATATATATTTGTAAATATAGCTAATCTTTAAAATAAATGTAAAATATATTCAATATCCTACAGTAATATAGAATTTTTCTTAGTTTGTCACTTTTTTTGAGCAGGTGATATAGGGCTGACAGTCGGAATCGTAAAATTCCATCAATGTAATGCGACACTGTCAGTCGCTGAGATATGCCGGGCATGATTTATACATCGATTCGATCTGGGCTTGATCACGAAAGAGTATAAAATAATTTTTATTTGAAAATGTAGACCAAAATATATTTAAATTTACATATATTCTGCTAAAAATATGCAACATTTTTCGTTTACTTAAGTACCATATACTTATATAAACCTAAAATAATTATAGTTCAAAAAAAAATTAAAGTGTATTCCAAAACAAATTCTATTATTAAAGTCGTCCTGCACATGGATTTGATTTAAATATCGTATACGTGTGTTTTCTTTATTAATTTTGTTATTATGGATCAATTCAGTCTCTTCAATATGTGCATTGTCTTCCACATATGTGCACCACCTTCTCTAGTCTCCGTTTTTGTGAATATTTTGTTTGTGTTTGCATTTTTGGCGGTATTTTTGCTTTATTTTTATATTTATCGGAAAAAATTTGGCTTTTATAGTAGTAAGTCTACTGCCAATGTAGCAAATTTTAATTTTTTAAAACATAAAATAGTATAAGAAAGCCAATTTTAGAAATTAATATGGTACCATAAAATAAGTGAAATTAATCATTCTTTGCAGAATCACAAGAAACTGTTAATTTAGTTTCAAAAGAAATTAAAAATTTTCTTATAATTTAATAACTAGTATAATAATAATCACAATAGTATTTAATATTTAAATAGAGTACTAGTAAAACTAAAGTATAGACTTAATAAAAAAAATTGAACATTAATTTAGTCATTTGGACGATATTGTCATTTTATGTATCAACTTAACTTTATTAGTCTTCTACTGTTCTTTTTCATTGTCTGTAATTCGCACTTCCAACATATTCTAACAGCTAATCGATAGAGGTATTAGATGATGTTTCCCTTCCTCATTTTCCTGGAATGTAATATGACAAGATAATTCAGTAAATTCGAGGATCTAACAATTTTGATACACGTCAAGGTTTATCAGTCTTCCACAGTTCTTTTTAATTGTCCATTATTGACATTTCCGACATATTATAATAGTCAAACTACAATAGTATCAAACAGTGTTCCACTGTATAATAATTTATTAATTCAGTCATTTAGATAGTTTACTATTTTTATGAACTTAATATTTTTTTCTATCTATAAGATCTTTTAGGTGGTATATTTTCAGAGATACAATGAAAAATATTCAAAATAAATATATTCCCCCTTTTTTCCTGAAATTATTCAACCTGAAATAGTGAAATAATGGTGTAATGCATTTTCAGAAGCCTACGCAAAGGTTGTAGGGAAATATCGTGACCATCCCAGATCTTATATTTTTTATATATTTACCATGTTATCACGTATTTTAAAGACACAGTAGGCAATATATTTACGTTGTAAAAAAATTATATTTGTATTTGGTTTAATAGAAATCCTATATGCCCTGAATATTCAGAAATAGCTAAATGTACATAATTCAAGCAGTGCGAGCTCTATTCGTCCTTGATAGTTTTTTTTAATATCTATCCTTAGCTAAATTTGCTTTGAAAAATGATTGACGCGTTTCTATGCATGTACTTGTAAAAACTGGGTACCAGGTCGCTGTTCTTGACCAATTTTTGGCCATTAATTTTTCTACCGAGCAGAAACTTAATAATTTTCACAAAGATTTGTCAATTAGTTTAATTTTAGTGAATCACTTTTACGAATAGCCCCACTTTCGGGTTTCGAGCCCTCGTTTTTTAACCTATTACTTAGTTTTAATTTTTCCTTGCAATCATTTATTAAATAAAAAAAAGGCAGAGCATTAATTTAGCAATTTCCTTATTTAGGTGTATATATGTTTTTGTGTAGCGTTTACGATATAACCCAGAAAAGAAATGACGAAGAACTAAAGCTTTTATTATAGTGGCACGTGATAAGCTAAAGTATAATTATAAACACCGGGTTTAACATAAATTAAAGAGATGAAAACTGAGAAATCGACCTGGTCAGAACTCAAGTTTTGAACACAAGCTCTACCCACGCCCATTTGCATTAAATAACACCTTCATAGCAAAGGGCACACAAATATATTAATCATGCCTTTCCGTTTCCTAAGAATGACAAGAAGATTTTCCTTATCTTATTAAACATTGATATAATCAAAAATACATAATTTCATCTCATTCAACCTAAAGCACGCTACTTCCCAATCCATCACAAGGAGGCATCCGCAATAAATCATCTCTGCCGTTTTTTTCTCACAAATATAAAACGCACACGTAACTCCTGAACAAATATTGGCTCTCACTGTTTGGGTAAAGAAAATGGTTTTAGAAAAAAACGTCTCGGCAGCTGTCGCTAACATGAGACAACTAGGAATTTGAGCAAAGGATCAATATTGAAAAACAAAAATGATATAATGTTGATCATCTCAAGAGGGCTTGTGTTTTATCTATAAATAAGAGGAAGTAGCTTGAACTATTTATTTTTATATTTCGTATAACATATGTACTTTCTAAAGTACTAACTGCTTGCTCCGATTTTGGCCAGGTAAAAAGATCTGCTGTTTGGGCTGTCAATATATATTTCCGAGTTCGAGACCAGCGAGCGCACTTATGATGATATCCTATTAAAAGATCCTGGTGAAGATCTCCGTTTCTTCTTTTCATATCTTGCAAAGAAAAAACATTGCATATTATCAAGTAATTTTATATATGATTCTTATTTTACGTCAACAAGGGTAAGCTAGGTTCTGAATCTCGGTCCTTGATTATTCACTGCCCTGGTAAGTAATATCGGTAATGGGTTTAAAACTGCAAAAAGCTTTCTATTTGACAGAAAGATTTTCTCAGCTATTAAAAGTATAGCAGATTGGAAATTGCTGCAAGGTGATAGCGATGCTATTCCTAAGTGGAAGCGAGCAATCTGGGATTCAATTCAAGCAGACACTATCTGTCTAAAGTCGAGCACGCGCTGCGCTTAAGCATGAATGCACCATTGGCGGGATGCCTTTATGCCGGATGTTTTGCAGTAGTTGGTCTCGTAGTTCAATTCGATTCGTGTGTAATTTTTGTTACATAATGCTGGGGGTTTTCGGTGTTTTTCTCAATTCACCTACCATAAATGAATTTAACGCAAAACAAGTAAGAAGCCCTTTCTCTTATTTGGAGTCCATATAAAATTAAATATCACCTGAAGATTGAATGTACATTATATAATATTTGCACATAAGACGATATTATTTTTCTCTTTTTGACTGATTTTTTCTTGGATACCCAAAATGAAATAAATAAATTGCAACACTCAAGGAAAGTATTTTTGATAAAATATATTTTCAAATTGTTAAATGAAAATATTTATGCTGTAATTTATTAAAAAAACTCTCGCTCTTCGTACTCGATAATAACTTTTGCTGACATAGTCATTACCTTTTGGCTATACTATTATCTAGAATCGAGTTTAATTAAAATTCTCCGCTTTCCCAAAGTACTAAATTGCTCAACCATTTTATCATGATTGTATTAGTGTGTGACGTGATTATGAGGAGTGATAGTACAGTTAGTCAATTTTCTCCTACCTCTTTATCGTTGCTGAAAGTTAAGTAAATAAATAACACATAAATACAAATAAACTGTACCCGGATATGATTATAATGGCTTTTTAAATTCTATCTGAGAGTCAATTGCAATTTTTATGTTACTAAATTTAATTATTTTGAAACTCCTGTAAATTTCCCCATTCTTCATGTTCTCACCTTTAAAGATTGAATTTGTAAAAATAGTTTCTTAACAACAACCTAGAAACCACTATACTCAAAGTAGCGTTAATTGTTGTATAAATACAAAAAATATTAATTGACATTAAAGTTTTCTGTAATTTCAAAATATAAGTTGCTTTAGTTCGCTTCTACAGTTCGCTTGTACATTTACTTATATACTATTGATTGTCGAGTTAAATAAATATAGGGTTTGATCATACTGCCAGTCATATAACTACTTTATTTTGAAGTATAAAAAATGTGCGAACAAGGAAAAGGGGCTCATCAATTTAAATTGGAAGCCAACAAAAAGTTAATTAATTTATTTATTGTAATTTTTGTTATTCTCGAAAAATTATTATTTTAGCCTTGTGGGTTTTTCGAAAATCATGAACAATAATGGTCATGTTCTATTTTATTATGTAAAATATGAAAACTATATTTATAATAATTCATATACTTTAAGTGTATCAACTCTATCAAACTTCATCTCTGCATATCTTGCTAACAATTCAAAAGATATATGTGATAAAACTACAGGTATCTTATTCTTTAAGCTATGTCAGCTATTTAATAATTCCGAGAATTTTGGAAGATATACTTATTACTAAATTGATACTTAATTAATTAAAAGTAGGAATATCAGCATGATAATTGTATGTTTTTAATTTGATAACTTGATTTATTCGCAGCTATTGATGAGTAAAATTAAGCACTGTTTGAAGCAACTTTATTTAAAATTATTTACGAGACAATTGCCCGAAATACCTCTTATACCACCTGGTATTGTTCATTGTATTCTCCTTTAACTATGACGTGAATGCTGAAATTACCAGTATTTTCATAAACATTTCCTTTCTGCCGCATTGTAAGCTATTTATAATCAACGATTGAAAACAATGCATATTTTTCTCCAAGCGTTCCCTGGCAATGAAGGTGATTCAGAAAGTCTTATTGACATATTTTTTACCCCGCCTAAATTAGGTTTATACGTCTTATAATACTCACTGCGTCTGTATGTAGTTCGGTTAAAAAGACATCATAATAACATGGACGAACCTATAAATTTTATATTAGTATGTTTTGAACAAACAAAATTATTCTTTGTAAAATTATAACACAACATTTTTTTCTTGCATGTACTATGCCATAGAAGTTCTTCTTCAGAATTTATTATTTACTAGTAATTTCTTTTCCTTACCGATTTTTTCCATAGAGACTTCGTTTGACAGTGTTACATGAGACAACTATTTTATTACAACTTTGTTTTCACATATCTTTTTTAAACTTTTAATAAACTCTCAAAGATTGCGAAAGACAAACTACTAATTTTTTTTCCAATTAATATGTTTATGTATAATAATTGTATGTTGGTAAAAGAAGAGGCCACTTTAAAACATTTGTAATCTCAATATAAAAATAATAAAATATCAAAAACGAAAATTAAAATGAATTCCTTAGATAAGCTTACATTTATCTGCATAGATTTGGATAATGTGAGAGATAATTTGAAATTCACAGGTGTTAATAACACAAGTCATCAAACTACATTAATGGAAATTTAAGTCTGTGAATATAATACATATTAATCGAAAAGCAACAACCTGGTGTTTTGATAGGTTAAGTAATGAAAAAAAGTAAGAAAAATTTAAAGTTTTATAACGTAAAATATTTGCAATATAAATTTAATGAAAAATGTTTTAATCTGTATTTTTTGAGGACATAAATTTAACCACACAATTTTAAATAGATTCATTTATATGTAAATTCTCTTGAAAAATACACCTTGTTCTTCAATATATTAAACTTTTTTGCACAATAATCTACCAGTTATTTAATGCTGTTGCTTTATATACCATAACTAGAGAGTGATAGAAGGAAATTTTTTTGAATGAATCTTCAATTTTAACTTTTATTAGTTTATCAGCTAAGTATTTTCAATATTCTTTTTATCCTAAATTTTTTTTAATCAATGCTAAAATGTATGGTTTAGAGAAAAAGTAAAAGCAATCCCTGTGGGAGAAATAACGTTTTATCAGTGTGTGTGTGTAGTTCTTTTAATTATCGCCATAATAGGCAGCGTAAGGTGGAAATGACAATTAATTTCGCTCATGTTAGAAGTTAAGATAATAGAGATTTAAAAAATCTCAAATTTTGCTATTGATTTACTAATTGATATATCTTCAAAACTTATTCTAATCAACATAAAAACTTTGAATTTTGTTTGGTGCCAATTGCTTTTATATATACATGAAAAATAGTAAGAAACACAAGGAAGGCAATTTGTCCAGATATTTTTTAAATCCAAAAATTTGAATTAAAAGCACTATATTTGCTTTTAATCATTTATAAATTCGGCGAGTTTCTAGTCACAAAACTTACAGGGCAAAAGTAAAGTGTGTAGCGTTAACTAGCATGAAAAAGAAAAACTAAATATCACGTTTTTATTTCAACACTGAAAATTGAGGATTGAAGGGAGCGATTCTGTTGTTCTTTTATATTGTACATAGCGTTTCAAAAATTTACATTGGTTCTCTGTTCCGCCGCGACTTTGCTTCACTGTTCTGGTTGTGCAATTTTTCAGCTTTAAATAACAATTTTGTCCAAGGAATGAGATCATTTTAAATAAAAGTTACCTATATTATTTATTCGTGTTCAAGTTCTTGTGTATAAAATATGATGATGGCCTATTACTCCATTGTGATGTGAAAAAAGAATAAACAAATGCACTTTTGACCTTAAAGATTGGATTAGATATGCCAGAACAAATAAACGCTACGTGCTTTCCTACTTCGCCAAATATAACCACGTAAAAATCATATGGGACTGTTACTCCATTACGAGGTGAAAGAAGTACACATAAATACAAGTGAAGCACACGTAATATTAAAGCTATTAAAAAATAGTAAAATTAAGATTCGATGATATTATTTCGAAAGAAATAAAGTGCAACGAAAATAAAATGTAAAATAACTGTAATTTTAAAACTTGTATTAATAAACACTTGCTTGGTTTTTCTAAAACTTGTGTTACTTTTATAATTGTTTACGGTAAAAATAAATGCTTCGTTTTTTACGTTTGTAGTAAGACATTGTATAAAAAACCCTCGATATTTTGATAAAAACTATACGTACAGGTTATTTTGAAAAAACCATATAAAAGTACTCTAAATCATAAGTCTTTTCATTGTGTACTAAAATGGATAAGTTCTTTTTTGGTTTAATTAGGAATAACTATTAGTTAAAATACAATTTTTAAAAGCGACACAAATTCTTAAGGAGTAATGAAAAAATGTATGTATGTTATCTCTCATTATTTATTGTATTCGATAGGAATAAAAATAGACGCATTCCAGATGTGGTATTGGGGACGAATGTTGCGCATACTTTGAAAGGCCACAACGACGAACATATCGATTCTAAAACAATTTAGAATCGAAACCGCACTGTCTACCGTCAACAACAAAAAATTCTCAGTTATTTTGGTCAAGTTATCCGGTTTCCAGCGTGCAATACGTTGGGAACTGGATAATTGAAAAAATATAATGGTTGCCGGAAAACTAAATGGCAAACGACACCGCAGTAGTTTTGCTCCCCGATACACTGACCAGGTCACTATACTCACAGGCCTCCCAATCACATCTCCTATTTGGAAAACCGAAGATAAAGTTGAATGAAAAAAAAAACTAATAAACGAAGCCACCAGGACTTTTCATAAAGGAACTTCAGAAGTGAAGAGTGCAGCGTTTAAGAAGGAGGACTAAAAAGTGATTAATGAAAATATTCGATAATGTCCACCAATAATATAACAATATGTTTTACGTGAATGTTTTCTGCTATACATTCAAAAATTAACTTTGCATTAACTCGCAAACAAAAGGGAAAAATCTTATTAAATCTGTCAAAATTCCAGAAATGTGTAATTGCATTCATAAAAATGATCTCAGCAATTTGGAAACACTTTAATTCTTCAGTACGGAATTCATCATCGAAAACCATTCTATGTTTAAACATGTCAGCAGATTACATATATGACGACACCAAAATTTATACAATGTGTGTATGGAAATTGTATGTATGGTGTTTCTTACGAAGAAAATTAATTGAAAACACTATCTTCTAACAATGACATAATATTTCACAATGATTAATTGAATGTTAAATTACCCTTTCATGAAACAGTCTGAACTTTTTTCAAATTTATATTCTAAATAAATTATTTAAAAGACATTGTCGTGTACAAAGAATAATAATAGTTTCAATAATTATAATTAATGACAGCGATGCTTAACTAAACTCTTAAGAATAAAAAGGTAGTATAAATTAAAGGATGCAGGTAGGGCAACAATATTTCTTCAAAGAAATGTAGAAATCACATAAATATTAAAATTCTGAAGGGCATTGCCACAAGTTCATAGATCTTCTTTTGACGTTTAAATATTTTCGTAGACAATGACTATTATTTCATATATAATTAGTATTCCATAAACAGATAAAAAATTGCTCATAGAGGTCGTCATATATATCGCAGTCTTTATTTATTTTATATGTAGAAATGTTCATTTTCTTGTTTAGGTAGCATTTCAAATGAATTGCCTTGCAAAGTACTCCCCGCAGAGTTCCTTGGTCATTCTACAGGGTCAATGGCCGACACGTAGTTCACATTGTTTTCCACATTTTTCACAAGCTTGTAGGACCTTTGTATAGTTAGATACTAGATATGTAGCGGTAGGTATCCCAAACGTTCAACGGGATTGGACATTTAGTGATTTAATTTAGTCTCCCAATTATGGTAAGATCGTTAGGTTTATAATGGAAATTTAGTTGCTATTAAGAATTAAACTACCAAAATGTTTCGGTTTATTTTGATATTACAAAGTATTCGGTGTTAAGATATTACAAAGTAACGGTGATATTACAAAGTAACGGCGAAATTTTCAAAGTAATACACATTATTTGTCGTATTTTGTTTCATTACTTAACTTTTCCACAATAATCTGGCAGGGTAAAGAGATATTAAAAATAAATATATTTTATTTCACTCACTGTATACTTATCCTAATGAGTTTTACTGAAATGAGTTTTTACTGGTAAATTACTATTGGTATTTAAAATTTAACATAATAATTGAAAGTTGCAAAATTTCAAATAAATTATAAAAATTTATGTTTGTAGTAATAAGTAGTTAAAAATTTAATCTTCTTTGGAAATTGAACTAAATTGGAATTAAAAAATATATTACATTTTTAATCTTTAAATACTACAAGGCCACATCCGGCCTTTTAAAATTGTATCAAGTATCTTGGAGTGATAACCAAAAATCTAATAAATATGAAGGATAAACTACGTATTTTTTCGATGTTTTCGGGTTATGCTTTATGTTATATATATTTTTATTATGGTCGTTCGAAATCGTCAAGAATTTTACTTTGGTTATTAGGGAGTCTGTTTTCACAGTTTTCATTAATCATATATTATCATTCAAAATAGTTGAACCATATCGTTTCACAGGCTACTCTACATTGCTTTATTTGTATAGCTACTTTAGCTAACCTCCTTACTACATTTTGTCAGTCCGTGACCTTCTTAACTCCAATAAAATTTGATTAATTTTCATTTAAAATTAATTTCTAAATATATTTTAACGGTATTATTTACTTCATTCGATATGTATATATATATATATAAAGAACGATATGAAAGCGTGATTCAAAATTCAGGTCTGGTATCACGGTTATATATATATATATATATATATATATATATATATATATATATATATATATATATATATATATATATATGGTAAATATATAACTGAAATAATTATTTTAATATTTAATTTTCTGGCTATGAATTTATTATTAAACTAAATAGTTTATCTCTTAAAATGTCTTAGAAACTCCGTCGACGGGTATAGAATAGAAGTAACTATAACAAAACATAAGATGATAATAAAATATGTATTAACAAAAATAGAAGCGTGTTGAGGCAAGTAAAATTAGATAGATTATGGAAGTTGTTTTGGCTCTTCTGTTAATTGCGGCACTCTTTCATTTTATTATATTCTAAGATAATATGTACGTATGTGCTAATTTATAAATAAATTTCAACAAGAGTAATTAATCATTGTTTTGTAATTGTTTTTAGATTGATAAATTCAATTGAAATAGAGAATAATTCACCCTTTATGAATTTCATCCATTTGGTCTTTTAATTAAATATACAACCGATACATTGGTTTGCATAATAATACTACTAGTTTTTATAAGATCATAGCTCGATTAAAAGTTTAAAACTAATTTTAAAAAAAATACATTGTTAGTTGCATTACAATTATTTAGCAAACACATAAATAATATTCAAAATAACTTTGACTCGATCGAGTTTAATGAAATGCTGGAGATGAAGTAATACCCAAAATTAAAAATATTAATGAATTTAAATAAATTTATCTCAAGTTAGGTTATTTCATAACATGGGAATCCACCAATGTAATTTTCTGGAATGATAATAAATTTATTTTTTATGGTCATATGCGATTACTTTTGACTTTTAACGATTGTTGAATTTTATAGAAATATGAATTCATATTTTAAGTTACTCCTATTTAAGCTATGCATTAAAAAAACTGGCAATAAAATTTGAAAAATGTTATCTTGAAGAAAATTTTTCAGGTTACTCTTTTTTGTAGTAATATGTAGATCCAGACAGAAAAAAATCAGGGGAGATAACAAAATTAAGGCTTCAGATACATAGAAAAATTGGCCAATAGACTGAGCAAGATTTTTTTAGTGAGTACTTCTAATTCTGAAGTAAAAGGGAACAATTTTTGTTCGTTTGCTACTTTATTTCTTAGTATTAACGTTTCATCTCTACATGCAAATAAAAATGTCCATCAAATTATCTCAAAAAAGCATTACGTATAAAAATATACAATCCTATCGTTTACGTTGTATAACACACCTATCATTTACGTGCATAACAGCGTAATTGCTAATCGACGTAAAATAACCTTGAGTAAGACCTAATAAGAGATTCTGCTTAAGACGTAGAGGACTTCCGGTCCATTGAGATCATTTCAGAGTCAGCCGAATTACTCCATTTCGTTTTGAAACGTCCTAATGATATTATCGAGGTAAATTTCATACTTTACTTTTCTAGAAATATTTACGTAGGTACAATATTGCCTATATCGTATATGAAAGGCAGTTTAGTCAAATAAAGTGTGCAATAACTTTTAAGCCCAAAATGATGTTTCATGTAAACATTGCGTTGTTACAATCTTTATGGAGGCCTTATCGTGCCAAATAGAGTCTATTTGTCTAATGTTTGTATAAACTATATTTTTCTACACATTCAAGCAAAAAATAAATTTAAAACTAATTAAATCGGGGTCTTGTAATCAGGGTTATCTTTAATTTATTTTTAAGAAGTATTAGAGCCTGACGGATTATCAAGAAAGCGAATGCTGTAAAAAAAATTAACAATTTTATACTTTCTAGATAATGTTACATTTAAAGTTCTTCTCCTATATCACTTTTTACGGTCTGCTCTAAATCGCTATATCTACTACACCTTGAAGCTCTGTAATTTTAATCATACATACTGTATACGTTTATGAAGTTCATTTAATTTGCTTACCAAAAAATAATATCAAAGCTCTTACAAAATTGTTTGCTTAAGTTAATACATTTTACGCTAGGAGATGTATAGTTATGGGAATGCACTGATAAAAATAACTCTCTTTTTCCTTTTGTTCTTATAAATATTGGAAAGGGTATAATTAGTCGCTGAGGATTCGAATCCTGTGCACTTTTATTAAACGGCCTGTAATTTTTCCTTATTACTTACATCAGACAATTATTACCTATCTGCCACTGATTTTGACATACCATTGTATAGAATCAGATAATACAGAGGATATCTTACAATAAAACCTGGATACCACAGAGAATTATTTCATTCAAAAACGCCTATACCCAAATAAATCTTAAACCGAGGTATACTGCTTTCACGTCAGTAGTTGTAAACAAAAAAATAATGGCACCATAAAAATATTGGTATGAAAAATAACCCTACCCTAACGACCTGGCCATTATTTTGGTTTGTAGCCTCACCTACAGCACTCGCCTGAATAATGTTGAAAATAAACCAAGGTAGAGCATCAACTTACATCTTTGAACACCTGTTCTGGTGCTCAGATAATCAATGGTTGAATACTACGCCGTTAGCTGGATGAATAGTGCTTAAAGCACTGTCAACGGCACACATCTAAACCACATCACGCGCCTGGTCACTGGGTGCATGAGACCCACTACCACTCATTGGTTGTCAGTCCTTAGCAATACTGGTCCAACTTATCTTCGTTGAATACAACATTTTACAGAGAAATGGAAAAGATCCTCCAGGATCTGAGATACTGATTTAATTTGGGAGCCATGGTGGAGATACTACCTGCCTAAATGTAGTCTGGTTCGAGGAATAGTTAACACATGCTGAACTACTTGGGCAGTTTAAGCTGAATCCGAGCACCTTCTTTCCTTGGTTTGCAAAGATCCGCCGTGTTTTTTGTACGCTCAACCGCTTAAAAAACGGAATTGGTTTCTGCGCTCATTTAGGGAAAAATATGAAGCAAAACTAGACATGAGAATGCTAATATCCGAAGCAGATAATCCAATATATTATCGTGAAGTACTGGCTCACAAAACAGGAGTCACAAGACAAATATTTTGGAACTCTAAAGAGCGAGCTAACTAAGTGCGGAAAACCTAATTAATCTTAAATTTAATTTGTAAACAATATGCAAATTATATGTCATATGATAACTAAATAAAATAAAACTCTAGGTTTCTTCTTTAAAGATTTGTTTCTTAGTTTTGTTTAATATTGTAAGAACTCAGTTTTTATTTATAATCTTTGGTCCTTGCTATGTACAGAATGAAAGTGTACATTATGTGCTATTTACGAAAGACGTGAAGCTTTCTCACTTGGTAGAGGTGTAGCGAGCCAGTGCAACTTGGCATCAAGTGGAAGTTGAGTCTGAAGAGCAGCCTACAGCTTAACGCGAGTAAATACTTAAGGGTTTGTTAGAGCCACGTACATGTGGCCATTGAGTGTAAATATATAGTGTCTAACACTTCCAAACCGATTTTGATGGTGTCATTGAAATGTATTCCAGGCTCTTTGATGTAAACTGGCTATTCAAAGTCATATTTAGAAAAATCTTTATTATATTTGACATACACAGGAGCCAACTAAAGAAACGACAACATTTTTATGCCATGTTTATCTATTTTATGTGCAATAAAATACCCTGGTGATGTAACAAATGTCTATTGGTATACAGATTGTTACAAAAAACGTCTCTCTCATTCATACAAAAGAATATTTATACCAAATTGAGATTTTTTTATAAATATACTATTTAATCCTTATTAAAATGATTATTGTGGATTTGCATCAGAATTGGATAAGTTAATCATTAAAACAATATAAGTAGCTCACTGATTCCGAACATGAGAACGTAATAACGATTGAAAACAAAACGATTCAAAATTCAAAAAGTATAAATATTTTTTATAACTTAGATCAACTACATTTTATAATTTTTAAAAAATAAATTTGGCCTCCAGTCCGTTTAACATAATAATTTGCCGCTAGTAGCGATGCTTCCGATATAAGACAGTAAATTTTAATATCGAGGAAATTAACATTGAAGACGACAAAATAATTTACGGAATACGCCCCCTAATACGCTTGGGGAAAAGAAGCATATAACGAAGGGGAATGAGATTTATTTCCCTCGCTATTTTCATCCTTGTTATCCGCTTGGACTCCATTGATTACGCGAACACCCGCTGCGAACCCCATGGGTTGAATATGGAATTATTTTGAACATGTTAACATACTCATATGGAGTCTGTGTTACAATACTTTTATGTATTTTCTCTTCTTCATATTTCGCGATCATCTATTTAATTTACTTGTAATCTTAGTTTTATTAATATTACTTGCTTACCTTAAAGTAGAACTTGAAGTATTTTTAAACAATGCTATATTATAAACATGAATATAAAATTTTCATATTATAAGACATGTTTATTAGGAGACATTTTAGACTGTAAATATGCTTAATAAATAAGCTTTATCATCGTAAATCAGAAAAAAATTTGTTAGTATATATCCAACCTATAAATTCCGTTAACTTGCAGAAAAGCTAATGCAAATTTGTCGCACATTTTCTCTTTAACTTTATGACGAATAATCAATTCACCACCTGTAGCGAACCTGTTGCTTCAAAAGCCGTCGAGTTTCGATGTGGTTCAGGTTGCTCTTATTTTATTGTCGTTTATTTTACGAACAAAGTTAATTACGTTTAACGGTCTATCAAGTTTTCTGTTATTAATATATAAAATGGTTTAATAAGGCGGTTCTAGATCCATAATGAAGAACGATCGACCTTTGGCTGTGTTATTTGCATTTGCTAAAGTTTTTTAAATAATCAAACACAGATATTTTCAAACGAGCGCTGACTCAGCTGAAAGGTTTTAACACAGTTTCCGTCCTAGACTTTTCACTGTTACAAGTCTCTTTTAATTTATAGATGTCATCCACTTTGGATTTAAAGGAATGGATTCGATCAAGTCAGTGCAATATTTTCCTCATAGTACTTCTGTAAGAAAATATAAATAAATGCTCAGTAATTCACAAATACTTATTTCTAAGGTCCGATTACATATTTGTATGCATTAGCGAGACGTCGATATACGTATTTTCAATGTCCGGGATTTCGAATTTGAATTGAATAGTCGGTTGTCATTTCACGATCACATTATTGCTATTTGAAAGACTGCATCTAATACATTTATTCAACATAAATTATCTACAAGGAAAGTGCAATCCCTTGATGGTGGCTTTAGATGAAATTAGATTAAAATATTTTCAGGAAAGAGGTAGGGGTAATGGGTTTTCGATGGCACCAAAAATCCAGATAACTTAGAGATTTCAGTAGAAACGATACAATTACCCACTGTGATCCAATTTAAATATGTTAGCTCAATCCTCAGTAATGGAAGTAAAATTTAGAGAAATGTCGCTTATAAGCCTAAAAAAAGCTGGCTGCTACTTAAACCTAAGTTAAAATGTAAAAAAAAGAACAAAGAGATCTGCAATTTTGTATGGTTCATCAAGATGGGTTACCACTTAACAACATTTCAACAAAGTTGTACAAAATATAATTGCGCATGTTACGCTGGTCAGCGGGTATTACTCCACTAGATAAAATTAGAAATAAATATGGAAAAAAGAGCTCTAAAATCTCACCCATATTAGACCAAGTGAACAAAATAATATGCATTCGTTCAAGGAAACATATCCATTGAAGCTTGCCTTGAATTTGCAAATGATAAACTTACAGAAGGAATGCTACCCTCCACTTGGTTTACAACAGTAAACAAATCTGAAAGAAGACCAAATTGACGCTATTAGACGCCAATACAGAACAAAATCGTGTTCAGTGGAAGAGAGGAAATAGAAGACCAACTCTAAGTAAATGAGACGAACAATCTAGGAGATAAGTAGTAAAAAAGTAACATTAAATATCCTTCAGTTTGGGAACTTTCAAAACTTTCTTATTGAATATATTTGGCGTTAGTTTTGTAGAAATGCATTATTCAAAATTAAATAAAACTACGTGATGTAGTATTATTTCTACTTTCTTTAAGTTCTTTACAACGACCTAGGTTTTGTTGCATTACAACATAATCTTTGCTAATAGCCCACCTGAAGATGTAATACAACGAAACCTAGGTCGTGGTAAAGAACTTAAAGAAAGTAAAAATAATACTACAGCACTTAGTTTCATTTAATTTTGAAAAACTTTCTTATTTGGAATTAGTTGAATTTTATTCTCTTTATTTTCCTACGAGTACATAGAACGTACCTATTATTTTCGATTCTTTTTTATAAACGTACCTATTATGTTCGTAACAACAGGAAGCAGTTTCATATATTTTGTCAAACAATGAATTTTTTCCGTACACTGCATTAGCAGGTTCGCCAAAAGAATATAAAATTGATGAGTTACAGTAAAAATCTAGCCTTAATATTTCTGTCGTTATCATGGTTATATTATATATAGTTTAGATTTGGTTTTAAATGGTTAGTTGATTGATTATTTTGGTTGTTATCTGGGTTTGATTGTCACTCAAAATTTAAATATTTAAATAAATACATTTTCAATTCAAACAGCGTAAGTATTTTCTTCGAAATTATGGAAATATTGCTTCGGTATTCAGGAGCTCCCTCATTTCTTCCTTTAATGAGAATAGGTGTAAATGGGACTTTTAGCAAAAGCCTCATCCAGAAAACCTCGCATTATGTTAATGACTAAGTAATAGATTGTTTTATTTAATGTTAAAATGCGACTGTAGATCAAAATTTAAAAAAAAAGAACTCTTGTACCATCATCCATCTGTCGGGTTGGTCGAGACTGGTTTTCTCAAGAACGTGTGGAGGTATCAAATTGAAATTAATATCAAATACATAGGTCTACAATCCCTTGGAGCTGTAAAAAATGAAGTTTCCAAGTCAACGCTATCAAAAAGAACCATGAAAATACGACCATCTATGCCGTATATTTTGACCCTCGCAAATGAATCAAAATATATAGAGTATTTCCCGTTCATCTAGAATTATGTAATTTAACCTCTCACGTGGTCATGAATTGAAATACAGTTTTCAATCGTCTAATGAATGATTATTTTATAACCAAAGTACATCGACAGAAAACAGTACTTTAGGTTGGTCATGTATTTAATTAAGTGCTTTAAAATTCTTAATATTAGAATATGCATAATTAACAATTGGTCATGTAATTTAAACATTAAAATATACTTAAAATTATTTACCAGATTTTTCTTTTCTTTTTACCAAATTCAAGCGAAATAACAGGCAAGTAGTTGGGCGAGTGTGGACCGGGATAAAAGCTTTTATGTCGCTTATGTAGTCGCGTTCATAAACTCGCTTCAAAGGCATTCGCGTACTCGTATCAATATATATATATATATATATATATATACATATATATATATATACATAGATACACATATTCCGTGTTCAGTTGGTGCCAATTTTTTTAATTTTTAGAGCTGTCGAACAATCGGGACATTCCGCATACTATGTGAGGCTCAAAACAGATTCTTCTTTCCTTTTCTTTTGACCATATTCAAACGAAGTAACAGGCAAGTAGTTGGACGAATGTGGGCCGGGATAAAAGCTTTTCTGTCGTCAATGTAGTCGCGTTCAGAAACTCACTTCGGAGGGTTTCGCCTACTCGGATCGATACATATTCCGTGTTCAATTCGTTCTAATTTTTAAAATTTTTAGTAGTATAGAACGATCCGGACATTCAGCGCTCTATGTAAGGTCTACGCGGCATAAGATGTGACACCCTTAAAATTGGGATATCTGGGGAAAAAAATACAATCGGCCATACTTGATAAAAAAGGTATAAGAAACATATCATATTGTTACTGTGTATACAATTCATTATACCTATGTGTAAAAGATGTTCGGAATGAAAATCATATTCATACGTGGCTAGCTTATTGTTTAAAATTTCTAATCGAATAACAGTAACATTAATATAGCACCGTAGATCATTTGCGCATAAATATAAATATATATATATATATATATATATATATATATATATATATATATATATATATATGTATATATATATATATATATATATATAAATATACATAAATTAAATGTGTGTGTGTATAAAAGAATATTTATAAGATACTGCATAGCTATATCGCCACACATCATTCATATTATTTCCTTGAGTAATGTTGGTGCCGGGCCAACCGGGGCTGCCCGCCCTACACAGTTCGTTCGCCAAGTAAATGTTTGCTGATTTATTGCAAGCTTTAGATATGTCTGTCCTCCCTCCAATACGTTATGTCACCATGACCATAACTCTTTGTTTAAGAAAGGAAACGGAAACTGATAAACAATTTTTTTGATGCGAATATTCAAATAAATTTGATTCAGTATTATAAAAATGCTATTATTACTTAAGATAATTTATTTTTATATATTTCGTGGAATGGATATTAGATCTACTATAACCTACTTCAAAGTTATCTATTATGTTTTATTGAACCCCAGTGACTAGGTACAATTTAATGTAAAAGAAATGTTCAAATATTACACTCTGAGCCTTTACTCAAAATATTTCCCTTTGCTCCTTTATTGTAATAACCAACTATTTACATTAGATACATAAACTAATTATACTTTATCAAAAACTATCTTAAATACACATTTAAAAAAAAAATGTGTACTCAATTTTGTCATTCTTTTTCTTATGCCAGAGATATTTAAATTTTGACAAAAAAATATTTTAGTCATATTTTGAACCGAATGATTTATTCAATATTGTTTGTCCTATAAAGTAATAAAGTTAGTCTTACCGTTTACAGTTTATTTATTGAAAGGGTTGCCTTAAAATATTAGAACAACAAAAAACCTATAAAAATCTTTCATTTTTAGTAGTGGTGTACATAAATTTAAAACTAAGTAAACAAATTTTACCATTTTTTCTAAAATAATCATATCTTGGATATTACTTGGGATAATTATTTTTTTGTATTTTTCCTAGAAAGCCATTAGTTCTACTATAAGTTATACTGAGGCTATTCATTCATTACGTGTATAATTATTAACATTTTAAAGTGATTTACTGTACATAAAATAAAAGTTATATCCAATATCTTACCACGGAGGATCACGAAAACTGAAAAAGTTATAAACTAACAAAATAATTAGATGCAATTAAATGAAACTACGTGATGTAGTATTATTTCTACTATCTTTAATTTCTTTACCACGACCTAGGTTTCGTTGTATTACAACATCTTCAGGTGGGATATTAGCAAAGATAGATCTTTGCTAATATCCCACCTGAAGATGTTGTAATACAACGAAACCTAGGTCGTGGTAAAGAAATTAAAGATAGTAGAAATAATACTACATCACGTAGTTTCATTTAATTGCAAATAATGAATTTCTACAAAATTAACGCCAAATATATTCAAAATAATTAGAGTTAGATATAACATTATAGTTTTATTTTCTTTAAATCTATGCTAATATTAGAATGGGTAAAGTTGGTCCGATTTAAAAACAAACTCCTATTTTACTATAAACTCTCAAACGAATTTAAAAACAAGTTATTTTTGTGCTAAATGCTCCATGGCAAATTTATAGCTTAATATAATGATACCATGATTTCACAGGCTGTGATAAAGCTAACAAATATTTTGCTTTACAATTCTTTTTTGCACAAATCTTTGGAACTAAATGAATGATCTCAAAAATTCTTTTTGTGATTGAAAACTTACAGACTATTTATTATCATAAATAATATGATAATTTTAATATTATCATATTAAAATTCATAGAAGGAGAATAATGACATAATCCGATGAAGCACGAGTGGAACCCACACTAACAGGTTTCCGTACATATTTAGGCACCTCTGAACATTTAAGGCTATTTCCATTAAACTGTTTAAGAATGTAACAATAATAGGAAAATATATTTTTAATATGTTTTTGAAGTAAGAGGAGAAATAAGACAGAAATTAATTTTTTGCCTCTTAGTATGTCTGAAAATATAAAATGAAAAAAAAGAAAACTTTAGGACCCTTGTAACTAGCCATTTCAAACGATATCCTAAACTATATATGGTATTAAAAATAATTTTTTTGAATAATTGATTTGCCCGTCTTTAACCTCCATATAAATATCTTTAAGTGATAGCTATTACAATATATGCAGGTCAAAATGTTTTATTATTGCGCCTGATTTGAAGTTTCTCCGTTGAGCGCTTTCTGAGGAAAACAGCATTAAACGGACACATGATTGACAAGGTCTCTTTATTTTTCTTTTGACGTTTGGGACTCTAAAAATATAAAAGAATTCGAGAAACATGGGTATAAATGGTATAAGGTAGACAAAGACTAGTTTAATGGAATGCAGAGTGACACTAGGGAACACAGCAAATACAATATATTTTAAATATTAGTCATGAACTCAAGATATTTAGGTGTGAAGGATATGAAAATGAGCCCTACCTAGCAGGTAGGCAAACGATGTCAGCCGTCGATTCTTCTGCAGGATGAACTCTTTAAAACATTTCTAATATTCTAATCTCTTTGATACTAAATTCCACCTATATTTCTATGTTGGTCAAGTATACTTGAATATCTTTTCTATCTAGTTTTTAATAACCAATTACTTAACAAAATGTATGTGCCCGTTATCTACGTGGCTAAAATACGATCATATTTTTTTTAGTTTAGATCACACCTCAAATGGGATATGATTCAATATCGGTGCAATATGCAAATTCTTTCATTATTTTATAACATTTTATATGATATATAAAAACTTCCTTACCTTTGTTGTCAGATTTATGCAGCCGTGGCCACAATTTTGGTACTGAAAACCCACGCACTGTTCTCATCCTCAAACATTGTTGGTCCTTTTCACAAATATTCCTCTACTGTTTACGCCACTGTGTTATGGAATTCATTGGATTTTAACGGTAAAAATATTCCATCCATTTGCGCTTTCAAAAGACGTATGAAAATTTTATACCTGTCTTAACTTAGTCTGTACCATTTCCCCCTACTCTCACATTATGTTTTCTATCGTGCCTCATCTTTTTCCTTTCTTCTACGTGCATGTAAAATTGGAGCCTTTTTTATTAAATTTTTTTTCCCTTCATTTAAAAAAGTGTTTGGGAAAAATTAAAATGGTATAATTTTTTGCCTTCCACTTGGCCCTAATTTAGTTAATTTTTTTTCTTTTTTATTGAACGAAATTCTCCTTGTATCAGTAAATCCGTCTATATATAAATGCAATGTTAAAACTTCAATAAATAAGTAACAAAATAAATTTAAAATGTGAAGATTATTTCATACTTATTTCATTTAATTTTTTTGAAGGAAACCTTTTGAAAAATAATTTAAGTATATAACTTATTCCATTCAAAAGCTAGAAACCTTGGAAAGATCGGCGAATAGAATCTGGTTAAACAATATATTGGAGTAAATATCCTTTTGATTTAGCCAAGCTGGAAGTCGAGAAGTGATTTCCAACCCTATTTAATTCTGTTCTCTAACATATTTTACATAATGAGAAGAAGAAAAAAATTGGTCTATCTAGAATAAATATTGAGTTATTATATAATAATATTAATATAAATAATACTTATTTACATGATTATGTTTATATATTATTATAAACTTAAATATGAATGCATATTCTTTTTTATTATATGTGAACAATTGTTTATTGTTAAAATGGTGGAAAATGGCTCTATATATTTCTAAACCTAATATTTTATAACTTGGTAATAAAAATTGTGTTTTTAACCCAAGATAATAAAATTCTTCTTTCCAATTAAAGAAAAGCTAAAATTAGACAAATGGAGTATATTTGTTTCCGGCAATAAATCCATGATTCCAAATTTTAACTTTTATACTAATGGATATCGTAACAGCTGTTATATGCCAACGTATCCTGTGTCCCACGAAAACACTGAATTATTTAGCAGAATAAATTGCGCACAAGAAAACCACATCAAAGGACAATAGAATCTGTCTAATAACTATAAAGTATGAATTAATAAAAAGGCTCCAAAATAAAACTTTTCGTTTTTCAGAGATGGAGTTTAAACAGTTTTATGAACGTTCCACATGATATAATAGCATAACACCGCCACATCCTATCCGCAATCTATACTTGTGACTCATAAAATATTTACTTGCGATAGTCATTCGTCATCAGGAATAAAATGGAATAACAGATCGAGAGATATTAGTAAAATCAAATGGAACCCACAACTTGATTTATGGTATATAGTTATCAATATTTAAAAAAATTACTGATTTTTCACATCGTAGTTAAAAAAAAGTAAATAAAGAATTGTGACTAATTTGAACTTTAAAATTAAAATATAATCTTCGAAAATTGTTGATAAAAGTAAAATATATCCTATATCTACTTTTTAACACATAAATATATCGCCTAGTATATTTTCAAAGTAGTATAAATATGATGAATATCTTAAAGTTATGGAATATAAATCACCTCTACAAATGTTCCAGTAAATTTTAGTTAAGTTTTTAGTAACTCTGTATTTTTTTCATGTTTTGACTTATACAGTTTTGTAAATGAAACAAGTAGTAAAAATATATTTTGTACATTTTCAGCAATATCTCTAGACTTATCTTACATAAATTTATCTATGAATATTTTTTATTTAATATATATATGCGGGTTTAATATATTTTATAGCTTAGCCAATTTATCTTTCCACATCCAACGGTTTCTAAGAAAAATGATTGTTAGAAACTGGAGGACTAACGGACATGTGAGATATTTTATAAGTTCTATTTTTTTCTTTTTGAGGTATGCAATACTAAAAAGCTACGTACGTATACTTATTATCATTATTACTGTACCAGATATGCCGGCTCCAATGGATGGGTATTATTAATAAGGCGTTCCTTGTCTGAGGTTTGTTTGATACGGATTGTACAATAGCGACGGTAGCACATACGTAAACATATGTGCCTAGAAGATCATACGCTTAAGCTATGTATCCTTTGTTAATATATACGAGAGTAAGACCTACTCACATTGTTATGTAAATTATTATATTATTAAATGTTTTGCTAAAGATATCTAACACAATACGATAAACCTGCGTGCATTTATTGAGCTGTTATTTGGAAAATATACTGTGGTTATATCCACAATAAAGTTATGGATACATAACTATTATACTGAACTATAAAAAACAGGAATAAGTTAATGTTTTGCATATATGCGAAATATTAAATTGTTATCACTCAAAATACAAATGATTAAATCGAATCGAGTTGCTTCTGGAGTCAAAATATTTATATAATCTTTTTAGAAACTACAAAAAATTAACAGTGAAGTAATATTTTATATGACTAAAAAATTAAAATATTTGTGATTTTGGCATTATTTTAAAATGATATAGTGACACTTTGTTACCTATTATAAATAGGAATAAACTTACTGTAGTTATCAAACGGTAGATATGAAACGGTTTATGTAATAATATACAGGAGTTACAAAGAAAGTGTATATTATTCATATAGGTAAATCTGTGAGATGATTCGAATAAACAATCTCCTTAACAATTTTGAAGAAGACTTCCAAATATTAAAACACCGAAAGTGTTAATTTTTGCAGAATAAGAAAATTTCGCTGCTTCCATTTGTTCCGTCGTAATTAATTTTCTGGGAACCAAATTCATTCGTTTTTCATTTATGAGAATCAAATCAGAAAAGAAAGATGTCGTCAGCACGATCTGGCTTTGTACATCTCTGAGACGCTCCATATAATTGCGAACTTGGCGTTCGTCAATAATTAATATTATGTAAAGGGGCCGGTGAATTGGAATGTACAGATTTTTTAAGCAGTTGTAAAAATAAAATGAAATTAATTTATATATTTGTGAAGGAAAGCACACATTTTCGTACAACTTAATTTACAAATAAAGCACAAAAAGAAATGAATTACCATATAATTTTATTTAGTTTGGTTTTCACACTCCCATTTCCTATAGAATTAATTCATCAACGTATAGACCAGGAAAATATTAAAATTATTGCATACCAAGCGTACATATAAATAATTACAAATATTTTCCCGAATGCAGTTAAATACTTTGTCCAGATAAAAATGAAATAATATATTTTCATTAGTAAATTAAAAAGCTTTGAATAAAATGTATGTACTACCCTCGAAGTATATAAGTCAATATTTTGGAACTGTAAAATCACAGACAAGAAGGTATTAAAATATAGAAGCCAACCAGTGTCATTACTCTGTTAAAATAGTAAATTCTGTAGTGAATTAACACGTATACCTGATGAATTGGACCAATTTTCTTACGTTGATTATTTCAGTGTAAATATCGGGGCTTATAATATAATTCAATGACGACACAAAATGAGACCTTTGTACTTCTAAAATAGAAAAATATGTTGAAGACTTTCACAAGTGGAGGAAACCTGTCGTGTTATATATATATATATATATATAGATATATATATACATATGTATATATATATATATATATATATATATATATATATATATATAGATATATATATACATATGTATATATATATATATATATATATATATATATATATATATATATATATAATGTAAACACGGCTTAAGTGAGGTGGATGAATAGCCCATAATGTAAACTCATTAATTTAGATCTTTACTCATTTATTAAGATACTTTGAAATAAAAATATAAAGAAAATTAAAAACTTAGTTACATAACAAAAATACTAAGTAACGATATTAGGTAATCAACTAAGGAACAAAATTAACCATTTTATAGTTATGTCATTATCAGAAATTTTTCAAAGAAATATCAATAAATCAGGGTGATTTGTCGAGCAGGAAAATGTATAAAAACTTAGGGAATCTGTGTTTCTAAACATTCAACGTCGGAACAATTGTGATATTTTGAATAAGGAGCTCAAAAATATTTTGCCTTTTATAAGCAGAAAGAAAAATATCACTGGTATTTCATAATCAACATAAGGAGATCGCTATCTATTATCAAACAAAGTGGATAGAATAATAATTAATTGCGTTAAGGAAAATGTTGTAATTTTTTTAAAGAATAAACCACTAGAAAAATAATTGTGAAAATATACAAGCTTCTGTTCTGAAAATCAGCATGTAGAAAATTACCAAAATCGGTTAAGAATTGTAATCTGCCGAATTGACAATATACAGATCGATACATAGCCTAATAAACAGTGATAAAATGTTATTTTTCGAAAACAAATTTCGGTCGTAATAAATATTTAAAAATATTGAAAATTTAAAATCTCCTCTTTGCAAAAAAACTGGTGATTACTTATAGAATTACCCAAGTAATTGCTTCATTCATAAAAACTCGAAGCTGGCGGTCTAGTCGATAATAAAGCACACATCCGCGACTTATGCAGTAATGCTTTTGTTAAAAAGATTCTTATTGAAATAAAAAAAAATTCCACTAATTTCTAATGGACTATTTACGAATTATGTTTCCTGATGATTTTCTCTACTAAATTTTTTGAATAACTTGTTTTTTCTTATAAAATAACGTATGCAATATGGATATGGATAGGCCTTCATGTCCAAATGAGCAACAGTTTCAATCGAAGTAATTTAAAACCTTTATAACTTCGCTAAAAATAGACATAGCGCCAATATCTTAGTCTCGTTTTAAGAAGATGAAGTTAAGCTATTGACGTAGTAACTAGAATTAATCTCATCATCACTTTGATATTAAATGCGCACTCGTAAAATGAACTAACATTTTCAACCGATATATTTAACATTTGCGAGAGGTATTCAAATAATTTCAGACATTATGAGAGATATTCAAATAATCCACACACATGGCTTGGAAAATAATTATTTTTCACACGGCTGCAATAAGTGTAAGTTTTAAATTAATGAATAAATTTTTAAAAAAACATTAAGTTAGTTTCCATGTAATACAAATGATTTCGGTTTGGAAAGTAACTCTGATACAGGAATTTTTTGGTAATTAAAGAGGTAATATCTTAGGGATAAAATACAAATGGATGGATGTACTTATTACATCACTGTTTCTTGCAATGAACAAATATGTCATGAGCGAAACTGCGAGCCAAACCTACATTAATATAATTTCAAATAGTCGACAAAAGGGGACATAAACAAATCTTTATAGGGTTCCGTAACCAAACTACGGACCCTCATCGTTTTGCAACGTCTGCCTATGTGTCTGTTCATCAATATTTCATAATCGCTTTAATCGTAGACTGTTAGTGCTATAAAACTGAAATTTGGCACGCCTAAAAAGTTATGAAATGAAATCTTTAAAAAAAGTCTTAGGGTTCATCCATGCATGCAAAGCGATGGGTGATTTTGTTTCGTACACTTTGTTATGCAGGGTATCTTTGAAAACGTTTTTAAAAGTATTCGGAATATGTGGTGAACTCTTTTTCGACAAATTTTTAGTTCAGGAATTGTTAAACTTTGAAATGATAAGTTTTCCCCAAATAGTTTAATCGCTGTTTTTGAATATTTTGAATATTAAAATATTATAAAAACGGAAAATTTAAAGTTAAAGGAAAATTATCACACCTAGGTTCTATCAATTCACGAGTAATCGTCGATCAAATTTTGACGTATATTTTGGTCCGTACAGATTTCATAGACACTCCATACAAGGGATTTAAATTAACAGCAAAAATAACTTTTTATTTAAAAATACATATAAATATATATATATATATATATATATATATATATGTCTGTGAAAGATATAATAGGTAATATATTTATATATTTACATAGTGAGAAACAATATTATTTAAATATGCATCACATGTTACGCCTCTAAAAGGAAAACATTGACGTTAGTAAGTTAGTAAGTAAGCAATATATTGACGTGGTGAATAATTGATGTTTATAAGTATTTTAACAAAAATATTATTTAAACTACAAGGTTTATAAGTGTATTTTTACTGAGCCTGCGTAGTGCGAGGTCTTATGGTACATGACAGATTTTGTTTACTTCATACACAATTAGGCGAGAACATATTACTCAAGAGTTTTGCTTACAAACTATTAGGTACTTTCAGAATTTATTTAAGGACTGTTTTTGACATATATAGATAGTGTTGATAACCTGATGAATAAAATCATCCCTCACTACTATTAGCTGGGGAAAACAGCATTTAACTATTTCGATGCCAAAACTTTGTAAAACATCTACAAATATATAGTATTTTATACCATACTTTGTCAAAAGTGGATCAAAGTAATATATTAGTTTTAGTTGGCCCAGTGTAGATAAGTTGAATGAAGCTAGTAGTAATAGTTACTACCAGCAATTGATCTCCAGACGTTTAGTGTGAGTTTTTTTTTAAATATAAGAGTTAATATTTAATTTAATTTATTTTGAGTAGGACGTTGCTTGAATATCTGGATCCAAGTGCAAAAAATATTTTCAGTTTTCGTTTCGAAGTAATGTTTTCCCACGATTATAATTCAGTATCCATATTCCGCTAAGTGGAAATGTGTCTCGTTGGTGTGATTGCCGCGATCGATTTTGTTTTTCAATTGTTATATAATGTGCATTCTAGTCAATTAACTTAGAAGAAAAATTAATATACGAGGTATGTTAATTTAATACTCGTATTAATTGTATTATATAAATTATATTGTATTAATTATATTATATAAAATATATTACTCGTATTTCACTAAATCCACCACAAGGTAAATTGCATGAAGATTAAAATAAGTTTTTCCTTTTCACATTGTAAGCTCTCGTTAAAATGTAATACTTCCACACTCCTATTGACTATTCAACTTTATCTCCGTTGTGCCACATTTATCCGCATCCAAAACGCGTTGCCGCAACTATCATACCCTATCTAGATCTGTGCTCCCTGACCTACAAAGCCTTTGCTTACGTCGCTCGCCTGTCGCTGTGTATTTGGAGTGAAACAGCTGTCATTATGCTGATAGGAGCGCATTGATTTTGTCTGTCTATATTCCTTCGCAATTACATAATACACCTAGCGGTTGAATCTCGGGTCTTATTTTGTCTTTTAAAGTAACATAATATCGAAATAAATATATAAAAGTTTTGAATATAGTCGAACATGCACCATTTCCTGACACATCAGAAAAATGTTTTGTGTCTTATGTTATTTTTTATTAGTACGGAATATTGAAATAATATAATTTTTCATATGTAGTACGGAATATTGAATAACATAATTTAAATAAATTTAGTTATTGAATATATTTGGCGTTAATTTTATTGAAATTCATTATTCACAATTAAATGAAACTACGTGATGTAGTATTATTTCTACTATCTTTAATTTCTTAACCACGACTTTTTTGTAGACACTTTGTGGTAAAGAAATTAAAGATAGTAGAAATAATACTACAACACGTAGTTTCATTTAATTGTAGATAAATTTAGTTACTTAAAAAATTTAGAATATATTTCTTTCTTTTGTTCGGAAAAGTCATAAGTAAAAACAAATAATTCTGAGATTGTGTAAGTAAATCACAAAATCCAATTGATTCGTTTGTTTTTCTATCACATTCTGTTACTTTTTAATAACAGATACTAATATCGTAATTTATGTAAAATAGTAACACGTGTTATTTATTTAAAAAAAATACATGGCTGAATTGAAGAAAAGAATTTATGTTTTAAAAATAATGTATTGTAATTTTGACATAAAGTATGCAGTTGTACTGACGATAATTTATATGAAATGTGAACTCAACACAGGCATCACGGTCTTTGTCGGACGGATCATCAATATTGTTGATTTTCAAATATAGTTGAGCAAAATGGAAAGGAATACTGAGTAAGTAATATATATGTATATATATAGATATATATATATAAATATATACATATATATATATATATATATATATATATATATATATGTGTGTGTTATTTTAAATTGACTTATGCTTTAACAGCTTAATCCGATATAAACAAGTAAAGCTTTAAGGGTTAGTAAGTAAGAACCAATGCTGATCCGAATTAAGTAGGAAAGAGTCAATAAGGCGGTAAACTAGTAGAAAGGCGAATTAAGTCGGAAAGAACCTTTAACACAAGGAGCTGGTCGAACTACAAGGCGCATTTTGTTAACTCCCATCCAAACTTTTATTAGATATTTGATATCAATAAAATGCGGAAATAAAAATATAATATCAATATAAAGTGAAAGTTTATATTAAATTTATTAACTAACTACTTTTAATAATATTCTATCTTTACTAATAGTCCGCCTGAAGATCTAATACAACGAAACCTAGGTCGTGGTAAAGAATTTAAAGAAAGTAGAAATAATACCACATAACGTAGTTTCGATAGATTTATCGTCATGTTTCTTAATTAACATAGTGCATTTATAATAGGAAAAAACTTTTGTCAATTTTCACTTACAACTCTAAACTGATTTTTCTTGCAAAATGTTAATTTCAACTCCTCAAGTTGTTAACAAGAACTGACGAGTTGAGGTTGGTATTTTGCGAAAGAAATATTTATCGTAATATAATTGGAGATAGCTAGGAGGAAATGCTACAAGTAGAAAAGAATATAACAAATTAAATATGTTTTTCGTTAATTTTGTAGAAATTCATTATTCACAATTAAATGATTGCTAATAGCTCACCTGAAGATGTAATAAAACGAAACCTAGGTCGTGGTAAAGAACTTAAAGAAAGTAGAAATAATACTGCATCACGTAGTTCCATTTAATTGGGAATATAACATTTTGGGCTATATAAGATTCAAAAAAAACCAGGTCTATGATAAAGACTTGTTTGTTCCAAACTCCAAAAGAAGGCCCTGGTCCACAAAGAGCTATCGTGATATAAGATGATGATGATAATGCTTGTTAAAGTATTAATATAGTACAAGTGTAATAGAAGTCGTGTGCTAGATTTAGTTTGGCTAACAAAAAGATTTTAATTTTAAAGCTTTTATCTCCAAAATAGTAGTGTAGATCCCTTTTTGATAACATAGTATTCCTATTTAGATACCATCCTATTTTTATCTTTGTCTTAGAAACTTTGTTATCCTTATTTAAGGGCAGAATATATTAGGCACACTTAGTTCTAACCTGATAAATATATTTTTATGTTTATAAAAAGTTTTTTTTTTTTAAATTTTTTCTCTATGCTCACGGATTATAAGTTTTATTAGAAGACATTATTAATATATTTGCCAAATGTTCCTAAATCGGCAAATAAATGTTATTGAATATAATTAATCTCTTAACATTCAAAATACAAACGGTGAAATAGTAAATTATATTTATTTATTTATTTATCTACTTTAATGTATCTAATTGATATATATGGCGGACTTATCTAATTGATACATATTACGTGAGCAATCTCTTACAGTCAACCATAACAGCCGGGAATCGAACCCGGGTCTCCGCGGTGCGCCGCGTCGACACAGGCCGTATGTCTTGTGATCAACCCAACACACCACGGCGACGACATATATTATACCTGGTATATTAATAGAATATCTTTTGTTTCTGAAGACAGTCACAAATTGGACTATTTATCGGGCTCCTTTTTATCTAACAAAGCACAAAATGCTTCCTTTAGTCCTTGACGGTCACTATGGTTACCAAATAATTTCTCGGCCCTTATATGCTCCGAATCGAACCTAAGGATATTTAAATTAATTATTACATTACTATTTTACTCACACTTACAAGAGATAGCAATTGCCGTCGTTAAAAAAAACCTGCCAAGTAGAGTACAACTCTCACTTAAAATGTTCCATAAATATTTATGTACTTATAAATATTTAAAGGTACGTAGTATGTGTAATCAAACCATTTTCAAATTAAAATTTTCAAAACGTAAATATATAAACCATTCACAAATTTTAATTTTAAAAACGTAAATATATTAATTGTGAAATTGTAGATTTTTCAAGTATTACATATTTGAAAAATCTACAATTTCACATAGAATTAGAAATCATTTATTTTTCCCTTTTCCCTTTACTTGTGCTAGAAGATCTTTCATTACGCCGACTTTCAAGACTGTAGATCGACCGGAAATACTCTGTACGTTTTGATGATCAATGAGAAAGGCTATGGTATAATAAATATTCTCCATTATATCTTTCTCAAGCGCGTACTGAAAAAAACGTATACGTCCATAAAGAATTAAAAATCATTAATTTTTGGATTCATCTCTGTAATTGTTCTATAAGACCTCTCATTATGTCGACTTTCAAGATTGCAGATCGACTGGAACTGCCCCTTAGATTTTGATGATCTGTGGATAAGACTGTGGTATAGGTAATATGGCTTACTATTTCTTTCACATGCGCATATAAAACGAAGGAATCATTCCAAAAAGAATAGGAAATCATTGATTTTTGATCTATTTAATTACCTGTACTGTAAGACCTCTCATTACGTCGACTTTCAAGATTGTAGATTGACCGGAAGTACCCTATAGGTTTTAATGATCAAGACCGAGTAAGACCATGAATAAGAAATGTTGCTTACTATATATTTCACAGGGGCGCATTTAAAAAAATATAATTCCACACTTTTTTAGATTTATCTCTTTATTTGTGGTTTAAGACCTCCTCTTAGTCGGCTTTTAAATTGTGGATCGATCAGAATAACCCTAGGTTTTGATGATCATTGAGTAAGCTAAGTAAAAATAAACTTGAAAGAGCCATATCTTATAGTTGTGTAAACCAAAAAACTTTATATATAATTTTACACCAATGTAAGACTATAGGGCTTAGTATACGATATTAATTTCAACTTGATGCCACGAACTATTTCTGAGAAAATGGACTTTGACAGACGGACGGACAACCAAGTTATCCTATAAAAGTTCCGTTTTTTTCTTCAATTTATGGGACAAAGTTCTTAAAATAACAGTGCATATAAAATCTTATGTTCCAATAATTTACATAAAATAAGCATGGCTAATTACACGTTCTTATCATAAATAAACAAACTACATAAATTAAACATAGAAAATTCATATTAAAATAAAGTTCTGAAAATGATTACATAAAACTACGGGTACTTCATGCGCTAATTTTCATGACTTAACTTGACAAAACTGTTTTTAGTCCCACGTATATTCAATAAAATTGACGATATTTTGACACATTTACAAGTCAGACATTTCGAAATGATGGGCGTATATGAATATAATTCTCCATTGCTGTGTGTAATTACACGTTCTCATCATAGATGGAAAAACTAAATAATAAATCAAGCTTGGAAAATTCATGTTGGAATTAAGTTTTCAAAATAATTACACAAAACTATACGTAGTTCATAGACTAATTTTCATTACTTAACTTGACAAATGTTTCTTAGTCTCACATATATTTACCACAATTGACAATATTTTATTACCTTTACAGTTGAGACATTTTGTTATTATGGGCATATTTAAATATAATTTTCTATCGTATATGTTTAATTACAAGTTCGTATCATAAATGGACAAACTACATAATAAATCAAACTTGAAAAATTCATATTCAAATAAAGTTTTGAAAATTATTACATATAACTATAGTTATTTCATACACTAATTTTCATTATTTAACTTGATAAACGTTTTTTAGTCTCACATTTATTCAGTAAAATCAATAATATTCTGATACATTTCCAGTCAAAATTATGGGCGTATATAAATATCATTTTCTATTGTCTGTATCCAAATTATTTGTGGCAATATAATTTAAAATTATTGATGTTAAAACATTATATAGATTAGCTATTCTTTTAAATATTCTCATGCATATAATTTTATCGAATCTTCAGCTTTTTTTTATTCACATGGAACGTAGAATGGAGAGTAACTAAAAATAAACAAGATACAGTTGAATTTGGGTTCACAAATGTCGAAATTCAAAATGTTGAGAAAACGTAAGTTAGTCAAAAATCAATAGTGACCATTTTTTTAATTTCTCTAAAACAATTGCGAATTATGAGCTTCAAAATGTAATAGCAGAGAGAAAGTTGGGATATATACCTAAGTCATTCGCTCTCGTAGAATGCAATATGAATTATTATAAATCATATCACAATTCAATGTTGCCATCCTTGTCTAGACGTTAAGTGTAAATCTTCATAACTGGGTAAATTTTTAAAATATGTCAAAAAATGTTACTCCTCTTCCGCCTGTATCTTGAAATAATGATGTATGAAAGTAAAAAAAATAAATAATCAAATACCCTATGTAACTTAGGTTCGATTGGTATCTGCAATGTGCTACTTTTCATAGAACTTTGACTGATCAGAATATTAAAATAAGCATAGCTAATTACACGTTCTTATCATAAATAGACAAACTACATAATAAATCAAACTTAGAAAATTCATATTGAAATAAAATTTTGAAAATTATTTCACACAATAAATACCGGAAAGTTAATTCTAATATATAAATTTTAATGTTGTCTATTAACTTTTTAGACTACTAAAAGTAAAAAAAATATAAAAAAACTGCCTTTATTAAAATGCGACGTTACGAAGTTTCGTAGATAAGTTACCTTTTTAATTACTCAATCCGGCTGAGAATAGCATTTTGTAATTTTTTTGGGTTTTACGCCTAAAGGTACCAAATGAAGCCATATTGTTGTGATAACGATGTATGTTTGTCTACCCATCAGAGGCTCCAAGTTTTGAAAGACGACAAATAACAGCGCTAAATTTTTTATATGCTACGCGATTATTTTACCCAAAAACTGAAAATCTTGTTCAGACTTAAATACAATTTAATTTCTAGGTGACGTCCGTAAATACAGAGAGAAAGAGGTTTTTCTACATAGATATGCAAAATATAATTGAAAAGTAGCATTTTCTTTGAGGACCGTATAAAAATATGTTCCGCAGCTTTCAGTGTTTAGCATTATCACAGTTACTTTGATACGGGATCTCTTTTTATAACCCTTACAATTAGATGCTTGGAATTGCTGATCTGTATAACGATGTTAAAAATTAAACCTAGTCATCTCCGACATCAATGTTTTTACAAAATTCACTTTTGTTTGCTAACATAAAATTAGTGTAGTCTAATTAATATCTAAATATATTATTTCTAAAAGGAGTTTTTTGGTCGAGCGGCTCGATCTCTTTAACTACTGCACCAAAAAAAATAAAAAAAATACCCACTTAAAGCTTATGTTTTCTACTTTGGGCGAAAAATATAAAAAAATTCGAAAAAATAGTTTTGTTAATAATAAAATTAATTTTTATAACAATTGGCATGAGCGCCATCTGTGGGCGACACATCAAATATCTTAGCCAAATTGTATACTTGGAACACGCTAGATGGCGATATAGTGCGAAGACTTCGCACGGGTCAGCTAGTATTAATATATTAAGAGGAAAAGTTTGTTTATCCGTATTATTGCTCGCGCCAGTCACTGGAATCACATAACCGATTTCATAAATAGAGTGTTCATAACTTCACTGATTCTGACTCATAACTTTATCACATGGAAATAAATTGGAGCAGAGTAGAGATAAAATGTAAAGCAGAAGTCCTGGAATCCTACCGAATAGTGCAAAGTAGAAAGAGATCCCCTTATTTATTGACTGATCATCCCAACCACTTACAAACCGCCGATCTTGATGTTTGATATCGTTTGGAACGGAGCGAGGCACTCATTAGCCGTGGGTAAAGGAAGGGGATGGGAGAACAGATTAATTCAATTAAATCTACAGGAGTGAAACAGTGATGCACAATTTTTATGTAAAGTTAATACATTTTTTTGCAGGTTTTTGGATGGTTACGGGATTATGGAGGGCTTTGAGAAAAACCTGTTAGTGGATATAGTTAATTTATAAAAGTATAATCATTGTTTAAAACATAAATTGTTAAAATATTTAAAGCATAATGCAAATGAAATCGATATATAAATTGATAAAACCTTTATATACTCAAATTGAGTTATGAACGTTATAACATTAAATTAGTTTATTCGACGTAAATTGAATTCAAATTTGTCACTACAAGGTAACTACATTCTATTTCCCGAGTGTCTGCTTAAATCTTATTACACGTCAGGTTTTTTTTCATTTAAGGTTCACTGTATTTATTGTTATTTTAGGTCATAATAAAAAAACTTACAAATCTCAGGATACCATAATACAAAATCATTTTAAGATGGTATTAAGTAATGAAAAAAATATACTTACACTCTTCACATCCCCATATCTTAAGTATGTAAAACGTAACACGTCATACGTTGCTATCGAAATTACATCTATCCCACGTTCACGTCTGACTTAACACACCCTCGCATAATTCGATATCCAATCCAGAACGCCTCAGCACCCCGTCCGAGTCAATCATTGTTATGCAATATTTACAACATCCCCTAGAACGCGAGATGACTATCGTATGTCGGCTCGATGCTGCTCGGTGACCCGTGAATCTTACGTACGTCACCGCTGCCGACGTTAGTGCGGGCTGGGGGTGGAGGTGATAGGCGCCACAGGGGTGAGTGTTTAATGATGAGGAAAATATATGACACTTGTGAACAGTGTAGATATCGACAATAGTGGCTTTAGGCAATCGCTATCCGATATTTGTATACATTTTAGGTGAGAAATATTATCAAAATTTATGAAATACGTTGTGTGGATAAAATGGAACGTAATAAAATTTTCTTGTATGTAGTACGTAGCATTTTGACAGTGGATATAGACTTTTATATATAATAGAAGCTTTTTCAATTAAATGAACGTAATGTTTTTTACTTCGTTCTCCCTGCTTGAAGTATATATGTAATTTTTTCGGTAATACATAGTAAGTGACAACATTAGTGACAAAAAAAAACGGCTTCGTTTAATATTTTAATTCATTATTGCTTATTACTGTAAACTATCAGTTCAATTTAAAATAAAAAAAAAACAAATTTCACATAATCAATATATAATTCTACTATGGGAGGTGGTGTTTCAATCGAAACCTCCGATGCCTATCCAATCCTATTTATTTTATAAAAAGGAAAATTAACTTCAAAATATTAATATTTCACATAAAATATACTTGAAATTATCGTATTTGGAGAAACACTAATAACAATCTTTTTGAATTTCAAGCCTACCGTGACATTAGTTACTGCAATAAAATAATACCTTCTATATTTTCATATTTTAGCCCGCCAAGGATGGACTATAACATATTTCGATTTTAACTTTTTCCAACTATAAATATATAATAAATAAGTTTCGTTTTTCCCTGTTTGAATGATGGGCCAATCATCATGTACTGCTGACTACTTCATACTAAGTAGAAAACAAAATCGATGGAGCTATTTCGATACTTTTAGAACTTTGGTATTTAGAACACAGGTTAGGATAAAAATGGTGAAAATAAAATCATTTACATTATTTAGGTATTTAACCTTACGCTTGGAAAATTTATATGTTTCTATAACTTTACATGTTTCACGTTAAACATTACATACATAAAAACTTGTAGACTCTTTCTTGTGGACTTGAAAGTTAATAAGTTAAGCAGACATTTAATACAGAATTGGAAAAAGATCCAATAATACGAATATCTTAAAAATTCAATTTGAAAAATGTACACATATTTTCCAGAAGAACAAGCTCAAAAAATTAATTAATTTTATCTATTTCTCTATAATTAATAATAAATATTTTATACTTGCTTTAATAATTATGATTATTTTATACTAGTCTACATCATCAATTAAACATACATTAATTTAAGAATTCCAATTAAAGAAACATAAATTTAAGAATTCCCACGATAATTGGTTTAAATTAATAAATAGAACCTCTAAATCTTATTTAATTATTTAGTTCTACTTAAAATTATGTTAAATATAGACATAATTGGGAATTAAGTTTTTAATAAAAAAAATTATTACGTAAAAAAATTCTACAGATCGAAAATACGGGAAATTTCTTTCATGCAAATAAGTAAATTATTATGAAATATGATCAAAGGAATTTTTAAAAGAATTAATTTTTGAAGAGAAAACAAGCTTTTGTTCAGCCCTGACGTACACAATATCTCAACATCAACGTCTTATCTAGCCGAGCTACGGACGTGGCTGTCAGCTACGCTGACATCGACCGGGGAACAGTAGCCGCTCTTAAAGCTTCTACAACTCACATCGTTCATTATAGATAGCTCTTTCTACTTGCGGAAATGGAAGTTGGACTAGCTTCGATAAAGTTATAAAGTATAAGTTTATGTTTTATTAGGCCATTGAGATGGTTTATATCCGGTTTGAAATGAGGACGACCTTTGGAAGTTTATGTTTTCTCGTATTATGTCTACTTGATTGCTATATATTCACTTATACTGTACATAATAGATAAATCTTAGTGTTATCATGACCCTGAACAAGAACAAAATAAGTTTCGTAATATTTCCAGGAGCCCGTGTTTCAAAGAATTCAAATGGAATTTTCTATGAAATTTGTCGATTTCTTGTAATTGATAATATTTGGAGCGATAAAAGTTATCAACCCAAAAATTGACACTCACTTTAGACTTAATCAATAGTTTTTAATTAATTTTTTGACAAATAAATGAAACTACGTGATGTAGTATTATTTCTACTTTCTTTAAGTTCTTTACCACGTTTCATTGTATGACAAAATCTTCAGGTGGGCTATTAGGAAAGATCTTTGGTAATAGCCTACCCGAAGTTGTTGTAATACAACGAAACCTAGTTCGTGGTAAAAAACTTAAAGGAAGTAGAAATAATACTACATCATGTAGTGTCATTTAATTGTAAATAATGAATGTCTACAAAATTAGGGCCAAATATATTAAATTAATTTTTTTAATAAACATTTTTAATACTTAATTTTTTTATTCACGCATTTAGAATAATTAAAATTAGTTGATTGGAATATTATAAGATTTACATTTCTGCAGAATTTTTAATTATGAAAAAAATTGTATACTTTCCAGGAGTGTCAGAATAACAACATTTCAAAAATTTGAACTTCGCTAATTTAAAACCAAAAAAAGGTTTTTTCTTGTTTTTCAAATTAATAATTTAGTTGATTTTGATTTAATTTTTTTTCATTCGACTTAAAAAAGGACGACATTTTTATTTCCGGCATATATATGACAATTTAAAAAAAAAATTTTAATTTCGAAAGATATAAACCCAGTATATTCTCATGAAAAAATTATTAGGATCTGACTATGAGAATATAGAAGATACATTAGAATTTTTCAGCATTAAATAGCACATATGTCGTGATTGAGCTTAGATGACATAGTTCTAATTGTAATATTAAAACAACGCGATTAATAGCGATATAAATTTATTCTTTAGCAAAATCTGGTCACAATTACGAAAGAGGTGACGAAAACTCTTGAAAATTCTGTGATTAGGAGTAAACTCTATCAATTTTGTTCGTTTAACTTGTCATAAAGTCACAAAAAAATAGCAAAGTAAATATGACGGCAAATATATCGACATTTTTAAACAATTTTAATTATTTTAACATTCCATTTAGCTAGTTTCACAGCTAAAATCTTGCAATGGATGTTTAACTACTTCCACTTAATCGATTTTTATGAAACTTTGCACATATATTTGATCCTTATGACAATATGACATTACGTTATCTTAACCTTTGATCTACCAATCCTGATGCTGTAGATGTACTATCTGCCTATATCGTGAGACTTGAAGACATGTTGTTTTTATGTTAATATTGCGAGTCTGAAGTAGATACTCTGGAATTGAACTTCGTTTTCCAACTTCTCAATCTGGATGCTGCAAGGCTGTCGTCAATTTAAACTGTTGGGCTTGGATATTTGCGATTTTTAAATTTTAATTATATTCTAAAGAGAAAGGCTTAAGCAAACACACCGCATTTTACTTCGTGTTCCAATTTCTCAGTCTTGATGCTGCATAGTTATTGTTTGCCTTATCCGTAAAGCTTGAGGATTAGATGTTTTTAAATTAGTATTATAAGTCTCAAACAGAGACTCTGTTATCGAACTTTGGTTTCAATACCTCAATCCTGAGGGTGATGTAGTATTGCCTCGTGAAACAGAGAAAATTTGGATCCTGATGCTTTTAAATTAGTATTGTGAGTTTTAATCGGTGACTTTTTCAGACTTTGTCAGTCGGACGCTGCAGTGGTATGGCATGTTTTGTTTAGCGGCAATCAATTATGGATGATTCATGTTTTATTTCAATAGCCCTAGTGTTGTATAAGAGACATTGGTTAAAAGTTTGCCATGGAAGTAAACCACAATGCACAGGTGACGTAATGTGGTTTGGATAATTAAGTTTTAAGGATAACCTAACAAAAAAAAATTAAAGGTCCAACAGATCAAAAGAATATTTATATTTAATACTCTCGATGCAGGAATAAACTCGCGAAATTCACAAACGGGCTTTGGAATGAGAAAATTATTGGCCTCTTTTCTATATTAAATTTTAAAAAAATTATACTCAACTTGCCATAGACTCAAAGGCCGCCCGCGGGTTATTTTATAAAAAAAAATATGTGAACCTCATTCACAAATGCTCACAAATGAAGTGAAACTTCTTTAATGGTTCATGTCAGTAATTTAAAATAAGTATAATTCATCTGAAAATATATTCTTTTTTTTTTCTTTTTACAATAGTTTTTTGGGAAAATTGTGTTTTGACTAGAATATCTAATTTACATTAATATTATAAATAATTTTTATTCAATAAATTATAATATTACACTGACTTTTTATTTTAATTCATGGATAGTTTAACATGTCAAAAAACTTTTTGACATTCCTAAAACTATATTGTTAACATTAGGGCAGTTCCACCGCTGAACGGATGCATCCGCTACCAAACGTACACAATCGCGTATCAAACGTTACACAATTTTTACGTGACAGACTGACTTGGACATCTATAAAAGTTTTAGTTCAATATATCAAAATAACCGAAAATCAAGTTTATTAAAATATGTGTTTAGAAATGAGGGTACTGCAAAATTCACTATGAAGTTTTTAAAAAAAAAGTTGCTAAATATTAAATATAAAAACAATAGAATTTAAAATTATGCAAAAATTTTAAAAACTGTTCAAATTTGATATTTCAAAGCTATTAGTTCGCTCGTAAATGATTTTTTTTTTCTAAATCGATCATCAAGTGTCTTTATATTTAATAATCCGTTGTTATTCCACAGAGCACATAAATGTACGTATCTTACGTTGAAAGCATTAAAAATGTATAGTCCTTATACAAGTCTTTTTTGCACAAAATATGGCTAAAATTAAAATGAACCCCATTTGCCTAAAACACGAAAAATGATGGAGCGGATAGGATGTCAATATAATTTCCTTATCAATACGTTTCCTGTAATGAATATCCAATAGCAATTTGGAAAATTATTGTCACAGTGGAGTAAAAATTGAATTGAATATTTTTCCGCTTATATGTACGAAACAAAATTCGGTGAAGTTGAAATGAGCTCGTCAGGTAATACAATACGATCAATACGCGAGTGCGCGTTTATACCGGAATTATGATGTAGAAGAAATTTGCGATATATAGTCATTGATGTGGTAAAAACGACAAATATAAAAGCAACATACTGATTGATAAATTGTAGCACGTTATTACGAGCTGGACTCAGATATCAAAGATATCTGAGTAATCAAAGAATAATAAAAAAAAATATCAAAGACAAAAATTTAATATTTGTTCCAATGTAATTTATTTTTAAAAACTTTGTCATTTAAAAACTTGCTTTCATGAATAAAACTTGCTTAAATGAAAGTAAGTTTCTAAGCCGTACATATTTTGGAATATATTATGATCATTTATAAATAATCAAATTTTTTACAATCAAATGAAACTACGTGATGTAGTATTATTTCTACTTTCTTTAATTTCTTTACCACAACCTTGGTTTCATTGTATAAAGTAGAAATAATACTACATCACGTAGTTTCATTTAATTGTGAACGATGAATTTCTACAAAATTAACGCCAAATATATTCAATACTCAACAAATGTTTTTAGTTAAGGTCTTTAGAATTTGAAACTAAAAAACAAACAACTATTTATTTAATATGTTTGAAAAAAAATTTAAGTTATGATTATGAAGAACAAGATTTTGATGCGCATGCATATTTCTTTTGGATTTCTTTAAACTACATTCAATATGCAGCTTTCAAATAGGCGAGTGAAAAGCTTTCTTTCAAATGAGATTTGAAATCAGCTCAATGACAAAAAAACACAGGTTTGGAACATATAAACACGTGGAATCTGAAATAACACAAGTTGCTGTATTTTATAATGTTTAATAAATATGATTTTTAAATTAACAAGAAAAATAAAATAAAAAAATTATTAGTATTTTTGTAATTTATTTTGGGTGTATGTACCGTTTTAAGTATAATGAATTTTATTTAGTTTTCCATAAACCTCAATAAGTATACCGCTTTAGAATTGGCATATAACAATTTTTCGTTCAAAATCCCGTATATTGAATATGTATATGTATATATCTATATATATATATATATATACATATATATATATATATATATATATATATATATATAAATGTACAATTTTTTTTTTCTTGAAAAATATATTAATTTTGGTTCCAATTACAATTCTACTTCATTGCTCTTTATTTTTTAATTCTCTTTCTTTGTCGACCGCAAATAAAAAACTACGTGAGGTTGGAAAAATACAAAAAATGTAATAAAAATAAATTCAATTACAAAAATTTAAACGAATGAGACTGAAAAAAAACACGATAAATTAGAAAAACCAAAGGATGAGACCGATATATATTTTCTTTTTTGGTATGTGGCCAGTATTTACGAAAAAAACTGAAAAAGTTTTGAGATTAATGCCAAAACCATATAATTATTTGGGTATATAATTATTTGAACCGTTGAAACTGCTACTTTAAAGCAAGGGCTACGTTAATCGATTAAAATATCCTGGAAATCGCGAGTACATAGGTTCGTATTGGTTACGAGTCTTGAAATATTTGAGATGAACTCGAATGCATTTTTATATATTTTAACTAAAACAATCATAAATGTGATTAAGATGATAGAGATATTACTGAATAAAGTTAAAAGGAAAAAATATTTTAAAAAATTGTAATATAAAAGTTCAGATATCATTTCAAAACTACCATATTTCACATTCCCCATTGTATTATCAACTAACGCACCATTTTCGAGTTTTTATGATAGAAGCAATGAGAGCCAAGGTACTGCTTCTAAAGCATTCACCTTGTAATATATTTGTATATTACTTTGTTTATTATATTTACTTTGAAAAAGAAGATTTTCACATAAAATATATAACCTTAAATAATTTTGAAACGTTTATCGTGATATAAATTTGATTCTGAAAAATTACATTTGTTTCATTCCGTTGGTCTGTATAAATATAAGTGTGAGAACACGTCTCAAGTCTGGTACGATCTGGTGATCCTTTTTTCTATCAATTGGTTAACTATTAGCTAAAAGCGAATAATTTCTCAAATAATTCAGTTTATACGAAAAGGTACACACACACACATACGTATATATATATATATATATATATATATATATATATATATATAAATATAAATAAATAAATATATGAATAAATATAACCGGAGATATGTTGAATTACCTTGTTCTTACTTTCAGATACCCTCGATATTACAGAGAAAAACTTCCATTTAATTTCATAATATACACCAGAATATTTGCATTGTACAACCTCATATAATAACAACAATTGAATTTATTATCCTCACTAAAATACTGGTATGTTGTATAACTCTCGGAAATATGATAAAACCTACACTGCTTCTCTATAATAAACTCCCTAACATTAGCAGTGGGAAAACCCACACAAACCCGGTTTCCGCTATTGTACTCGGAACATATAAATGCTGTTGGATGTTCCTAAGAGTTAATCTTTGCTTATAGCCCACCTGAAGATTTGGTAATACAACGAAACCTAGGTCGTGGTAAAGAACTTAAAGAAAAGAGAAATAATACTACATCACGGAGTTTTATTTAATTGTGAATTATGAATTTCTACAAAATTAACGCCTAATATATGCAATATCTTAAAATGTTATAAGATATCCTTTAGATTTAAGCCCTAAGTAAGTCAACATCTTGGGTAACAAAAGTTATAAGGTTTAATAACCTTACCTATTTACTAAATTCAAATAAAAAGGTATTGTTTTGTAATCATAAACATTTATATTATAATATTTTCAAAATTTTATTTGGGCTTTCAAGTGTTATCCAAAAGATACGAGGAATCAAAATACGGCGAGTCTGTTCAAGAAAAGGGCTCGCCTTGGGTCGTCTTGGCGAGAAAACTACCGTGTCCAGACGCGATAAGAATCCATTTACTTTAAATGAATATAAATTTTCTTCACCGATATCAGGTAACTTGTCAATCAGACCGAATAGAGCTTTACCACTCTACTGCTTACATTGTAATTGAACTTATAGGAAGATAGGACGATATACAAAGGTCCGGAAACAGTCGACCCTGCCGCTGTCGTACGTGAGCCGTGTTATCGGTTTTTGACGCTAGAATGAATATTTTGTTCTACTCATCCCGTATCTGACATTGACGTGGGTTGGAAAGCTTGCTAAATAAATGAACTTAGTGACTTAGCTTCAATATCGATTTATTTCGCACAGAATACACTCTTTGGATTACTCATCGAAATTTGCAGATATTTCTTGAGTTGGAAGCAGGAGAGTCATTGTTATTGTTCAAATATAAGACTAATGTAATATACAATTTTATGCGGTAGTCGTTTTATTAATATTTATGATCCATAATCATTACACCATAATTTTTTCGGGATTCACTTTAATTCCGTAAAAGTTATAAGCGTAAATATATGCACATATATGTATGCTTATTACAAAGTATATATATATATATATATAATATATATATATATATATATATATATATATATATATATATATATATATATATATATATATATACATATTTAAATAATTTTATTCAAATACAACCTTAAAACTGTAACGTATTATCGATGTTACAAGAAATGAGAAGGGGTGGGTTGCGGGAGTGAAGAAAAAGTGTGAGGACATGAGAATTCGACAATGTACCAGAATATTGCAGACATATCTAAAAATATCTAGATCTTTCGAGCAAATACTGGAATTTTCATATCGGAATTCACACATTTTCGAGGTCGACTGTTTTCAACCCCCATATCTTCCACAACCTTACAGTTATTCATAAGCAATAACCATAATGTATCATGGAGGGGCTGAGGCAACCGTCAAGCAAAAATTATCATCTACCATCATCAATACCATCAAGCATCCATTTGTCTGCGGTGTGTTGTTTTGATTGCAGAGTGGAATACACGCGTGGCACACACAAAACCAATTTGATATTATATATGTATATATATATGTGTGTGTGTGTGTGTGTGTGCATGTGTATTCATATAATTTTTGACCAATAATATTTTAACCGTTAGTTGGTCAAAAATTAAAATTGTAATCAATATTATTGGTCAAAAATTAAAATTATAATATTTTAACCGTTGTGTTGTTTAGTAACTATGAAAAATAAAAAATCTATGAAAATTGCAAAAAATACGTTGTTAATTATTAATAATTCCTTTCATCATTAATTTTCAGTACAAAATTTTAAATATTTTTATTTATTTTTAAACTAAAATATTGCGTTTAAGAACTTTTAGAGGACTTTTAAACCTCAAAAAAACGCCTTTCATTCTACCCTTTTACCACATGAAAGTGGATCTCAAATTAAATTCACAATGACTGTGCCATCTCTTTGTTAGTCGGGCACACAAGTGTACAGCCCAATTGTAAGCGTTTCTCAAAATTGGACTGTATACTTGTGTACTGAACTGAGAAGGAGACGGCACAGATGTGGCGAATTTAGTTTCACATCCACTTTTACGTAGTCAAAAGGTAAAATGAAGGTTAAATAATTGTATAATTTATAGCACTCTAGAAATGAAACGATATCGGGAAATTTCAATAATATTGTACATAATTATTGTACACAATATTTTCGTTGTGAAGTCCAATAAAAAATATTTTCTGTTTATAAAATTCATATAAAATGATCACTGTTTCATAAAGTTTTAACATTGGTTTTATTAATTTTTAATATTATATTGTGTATTAAAAAGATATGAGATATGATTTATAACAGTTCTTATTTTGGAGGAAAATATAAGGAAAGTACGTTAAGCCCTTATTCCCGGCTTATGTTATTAGATAAGGATCATTAAAAAAGTATATCCCAAGAAAGTCTGGTTTTTCCTGAGAATTGCTATGTTCAGATGGCAACCTCTATAAAACTAGCGCCGCTACTAAATTATTAAAGGAAGCCCAATTAAAATTCTTAAATCGTATTTTACGCTAAGTCACAGTAAGAATACCTTATTCTATTCTGCTAAAATACTAAGGTAAGAATATAAAACTTGCAGAAAATTGTCACTTTTATGTAATTCTTTTCCACCTTAACTTATATACTTATAAGTTCATACCAACTATATTGACATACGTACAACACCTCTCGAGTTTCGACCTCAATTTTATTACCTTGTTTAATAAAAAAATTATACAAAAATGCTACAATGTAATGTCTCACCTCTGAATAAATATATATTAAAGTTTAATTTTTTAAGGAAAGTAGTAAAGTTCGGGTGAATATTACGTAAAAACTAAAACCGACCAAGCATGTCGAATCTTCTACAGTAAACATGTTAAGTAGATTTCAATGGTTGTTTACTTCTCATGTACATAGTTGTATATATCTCTAAAAACTGTTTTTAACATAATTATAAATTTCTAAAAATTCTTGATACGTAAATATTCATATTTCTAGAAATAGTTTATACACAGTTTTAATAGCTCTAGGAATTTTTGAATATTTTACCAAAAGGTCACTATTTAAAATTCTTCAAACTTATGAATTAGAAATTAATGGGAATATTGCGCGATATTTTTAATTTTAATATTTATAAAACGATGCTTGAAATAAAAAATGTTAAATGAAACCTCAGATATATTCTAACAGATCTATCCAGTGATATACCATCTTTTGGATGCGCAAAAAATGTGCCTTAACTTTGATGTAAAAATAGGTACGCCTTAATTTTTTAGTACTATTTTATTAGTTTACAGCATTTCACCGACATTTGATGCTTCTTCAGCAACATTCGTCTATAAGTGTACAAAAGTGTTGCTATACGTCTTGACATTCAGTGAAATAAATATTGATATTTGAAATACAGACCATCGATGGAGCTGTCTGTTATTCTAATAACTTAAAAGAAATAATATTTTTAATTTATTTTTAAATGTTATTAATTATTAATAGCTTTTATGTCTAAATAAGAAGCCATGTAAGTAAGTAATGCTTATAAAATAAAATTATTATTTATAAAATTTATGTACATTAAGTTATTTATATATATATATATATATATATATATATATAAAGGAAATCCGCAATAGATACATCCATTTTAAATGTCTAAATTTCATATTTCTCTTTCTAATTTAAATAAGTTATATATATATATATATATATATATATATATATATATATATATATATATATATATGTGAAATATTATAGATGAAATATTAAGCTAAAAATCAAGCACTTTATGATTCCATCTTTCATCCCCATGTACGTTCATTAGAACAGCTGACGATGAAAATGGTACATAAACTAGTTTAAAGAATTATTTTATAAATTTTTATGAAAGATTACATTTTTTAATAACTTTTTGAGCGAATTTACATGACTTCTATATATTATTACAAATGTGTTTATTTTTTTCATTTTATGATTTAGGCTTATCCGCAATATTAATATTATTTATTTAAGTTACTTCAATTGTCTTCATATCTTGCTTTATGACAATAGCAATTTCTATAAGTACGGCATTGATGGTTGTTTTATTAAGAAGCAATGAAAATACATTAAAATATAGTTATTAAAAATTATAAATTTATATTAAATATTTTGTAGACACATATGTAATAATACATATTACATATATATATATATATATATATATATATATATATATATAACACATATATATATATACACATATATATATATATATATACATATATGTGTGTGTGTATGATGATTTAATTATTTTTTTGGAATCTTAAGTTAAAAACAGAATTTCTGGGATGGAAAAAAACTTTGCTTATATTTAAATATAAATAAAATGGTGGTTTGAGATTAAAATGAATGTAAGTTATGGACCTAAAAATGCGTCATAAACTTAAATAAATTTTATTATCATTAAATAAAAAGAGCACCGACTAAAAGTTTCACGCAGTAGAAAAGATCATATTACAAAGCAAACTTAAACTTAAACAAAAAGTTTCAAAATATTGTTTCATGTTAGAAAATGCAGAAATTTCGGAAAAAATATGGTTGTAAATATATAATATGTTAGTCCAATATCGTTAGATGAATTTGACTGTAGAAAACAAACAAGAAAAATATAATACAATAACACGTAAACAGAAAAAAAATTATGTCTTCTCTGAAAAACATACCTTTTAATTATTTCAATGTTAATTTTCACGTGCACGCTTATAATGACTACAAAAATAAGAATATGGGATATTAAGACCAAAAGATTTTTGTGGTATGATATTTTAGAAGAAATTAAAGCAAAATAGGGACAAATAATTTAGTAATTCATTAAGAAATTAATGAATAAAGAATAACAATATAAAAGAAAAATTCATTATGAAAATAATGAATATAGAATAACAATACAAAGGAATATGTAAAAGTTAATTTGTAAAGGGCGTCAGAATAAGTCGTATATAAGGAACAGCAAGGAAAAAATATCGTGTCAATTTCGAAATAAAATTCACGAAATCGATGTGATTTAATTTATATTTAGTAAGATAAGTTAACTTACGATTTTGTTAATTGGTTATATCTATTTCTCCATATTAGACCAATATTAGTCTGTGATTAAAAATAAATTATTAGTTTAATACCACATTGACTTCTGAAGGTAATACCTTGGACAACGTATTACACTTTCGTTAATTAATTTATATTTAGTAAGATAAGTTAACTTACGATTTTGTTAATTGGTTATATCTATTTCTCCATATTAGACTAATATTTGTCTGCGATTAAAAATGAATTATTAGTTTAATACCACATTGACTTCTGAAGGTAATTCCTTGGATAACGTATTACACTTTAGTTAAAGTAGTGTTCTAGCGACGGTAATGGAATATACTTGTTGGCAAGCTTCTAATATTAGCAAGTTCGTTGGAAGATTATGCAATAGTCATATTTATTACATTTACTGTTTTAATTTCTTGTGTATTATCTACAGTTAACACATATAATTTTATACAAGGTTTACATAGCTTAAATATAGCAAATATATAGATTTTTTTATGGCAATATATAACATAAGAACTAATTATGCCTGCACACGCGCACACACACACATATACACAATATATATACATATATATATAGATATATATATATATATATATATATATATATATATATATATGTGTCTAAGATTTTAAGCTGACAAGGTACTCTTCTTTTCTTTAGTCTGCGAAATAATTTTGCACTACTTCTACTACTACCACTAGTCATTACTCTTGAAAGACTGAAAAAATTCTTTATCACGATGTTGCTTTATAATATTTGTTATTCCTTTGTAGTCTTAATAACCGACCCAATATTTCTTGACAAAATGGAAAAAGATTATAAAAACCTGCAAAATAGTAGGCACTGTTCGAAATATTTAAAAACACAACGTGTATGTGGACGCGTGTGTCTTTCGTGTATAGGCTACGTCAAAAAGTATATGCGTAGGCCGTATTTAATCACTTAAACCTGATTTATATATGGTTTAGTTAAGCAGCGAGTTATATATATATATATATATATATATATATATATATATATATATATAAATATTGTGTATATGTGTGTGTGTATATGGATGTGTGTGTGCGTGTGCATGCACGCACGTGGTGTTTGTGTTTGTATACTCGAAGAGTGTTAATATAATACATTTTTGAAACCACTGCTTTTCCTTAAACGACAGAATCGACAGATCTTACATATATTTAAACTTCAAAATAATAATTATTTGAAATATTTGCATAAACAATTTAAATTATTCTATCAAATGTTTGAACAGTGAACGAATAAATAGAAACAATTTTTTTTTAATGAAATAACACAGAAAATCATGATGTAATTAAAAATGATTTAATAATATTTGATATAATCTTTACCACATTTTCGTTACAGAATATTTATATAACTTTTTTATACGGAAATCGGTTTTAAACAAATCCATTTACTTCATTTTTCAACTTACGATCGAAGAATTTCATTCGCCGAATTTGTGTTAAAATAGAAACCAGGATCATGGGTTTGGATTCACTCATCATATCGACAAAATTTAAATAAATTCTACACCTTATTTTTCTTTTTATTATGTTACAGTTATCCCTTCGCAACTGCTATCCCTTAAAATAGATTAATTAGAGCTAGTTCTAATTTTTTTATATTTTAATATCTAATGGCTATTTGCTATTATTCAATAAAGAAATTACGATTTTGGTAAACATCGAAATTGCAAAAACAAACATCTTTTGCGACTACCGCATAAAATTGTATATTACATTAGTCTTTTATTTGAACAATAACAATGACTCTCCTGCTTCCAACTCAAGAAATATCTGCAAATTTCGATGAGTAATCCAAAGAGTGTATTCTGTGCGAAATAAATCGATATTGAAGCTAAGTCACTAAGTTGATTTATTTAGCAAGCTTTCCAACCCACCTCAATGTCAGATACGGGATGAGTAGAACAAAATATTCATTCTATCGTCAAAAACCGATAACACGGCTCATGTACGACAGCGGCAGGGTCGACTCTTTCCGGACCTTTGTATATCTTCCTATCTTCCTATAAGTTCAATTACAATGTAAGCAGTAGAGTGGTAAAGCTCTATTCGGTCTGATTGACAAGTTACCTGATATCGGTGAAGAAAATTTATATTCATTTAAAGTAAATGGATTCTTATCGCGTCTGGACACGGTAGTTTTCTCGCCAAGACGACCCAAGGCGAGCCCTTTTCTTGAACAGACTCGGCGTATTTTGATTCCTCGTAACTTCTGGATAACACTTGAAAGCCCAAATAAAGTTTTAAAAATATTATAATATAAATGTTTATGATTACAAAACAATACATTTTTATTTGAATTTAGTAAATAGGTAACGTTATTAAACCTTATAACTTTTGTTACCCAAGATGTTGATTTACTTAGGGCTTAACTCTAAAGGAAATCTTATAACATTTTAAGATTTTGAATATATTAGGCGTTAATTTTATAGAAATTCATAATTCACAATTAAATAAAACTCCGTAATGTATTATTATTTTTCTTTTCTTTAAGTTCTCTCAACAGCATTTATATGTTCCAAGTACAATAGCGGAAACCGGGTTTATGTACGTTTTCCCACTGCTAATGTTAGTGAGTTTATTATAGAGAAAAAGTGTAGGTTTTATCATATTTCCGAGAGTTATACGTTATACCAGTATTTTAGTGAGGGTAATAAATTCAATTGTTGTTATTATATGAGGTTGTACAATGCAAATGTTCTGGTGTATATAATAAAATTAAATGGAAGTTATTCTCTGTAATATATTAATATAAAAGCAAGGGTATCTGAAAAAAATAATAAATTCAACATATCTCCGATTATATTTATTCATATATTTATTTATTTATATTTATATATATATATATATATATATATATATATACCTTTTTTTTTCTTGGTATTTTTTAAAATTTTACATTTATTTATTTATTTCCTTCAATTATTTTTTTATATACTTATATTTATATGTGTATTTGGACTGAAACAATTTGAAGAGTACTCTAATCTCAATGTTGTCTAATTATATTATGTCTAAAAGATATTAAGTATGGGTAATATATTAACCTTGGTGTCTTTTTTATGTCTGTTTATTTCTAATGTAAAATACATAACAGTAACTGATATATAAGTTATATCAAGTCCAAACCTATGTTTATTTGTTTTGAGAAACCGCACGATAGAAAATGAAAGTATTAACAATGCTATCAAATAAGTGGAATATCCGTCGATAAAGTGGGTTCATCGTGAGATAAAATTAAGAAATCATTTTGCACTACTTCTACTACTACCACTAGTCATTACTCTTGAAAGACTGAAAAAATTCTTTATCACGATGTTGCTTTATAATATTTGTTATTCCTTTGTAGTCTTAATAATCGATCCAATATTTCTTGACAAAATGGAAAAAGATTATAAAAACCGGCAAAATAGTAGGCACTGTTCGAAATATTTAAAAACACAACGTGTATGTGGACGCGCGTGTCTTTCGTGTATAGGCTACGTCAAAAAGTATATGCGTAGGCCGTATTTAATCACTTAAACCTGATTTATATATGGGTTAGTTAAGCAGCGAGTTTATTTATTTATATTTATATATATATATATATATATATATGTATATATATATATATATATATATATATATATATGTATATAAATATATATATATACATATATTATATACATATATATATATATATATATATATACTTATAAAATAAGATGTAAAAACACCTTATAAGGTTACAACATTGGAATTCATATGGTTAATGAAAATAAAACTAGCGAAAAAAATTTATGTTAAAAACGATTATTAACCGATAATAAGATACTTCGTCCTTTTTTAAAATAAAATTAATTTAAATATGTTTCTCCTATGTTTTTTCCTCTTTTTTAACTGTCATTTCTTTGATAGTTTTCAGGATAAGTGTATTCACGAGCATCGAGATGTCAACTGAAATGAAAAGTGCTAATTTTTCCATTAAGCTTCGTTTTGGTGGGATATTTTTCGTTTACTGGGAACCTATCCTTACGAAGTCATATATGTCTACGTTTCCGTGAAGGCATAAGACTGCTAGGAAATATTTTCAAGAGCTCTAACTTTCACTGGATTTCCTCTCTAAATTTAACGCCGCTTTTGTTTAAGAAATGCATTGTTACACGAAGCTTTTGAAGAGGTACCGTAAAGGCTTTTTGTTAAAAAGTCTACCTCTCGTGGCCACATGGGTTGTTTCCGTTAAATAAAGCAAGTGTAAAGTCTTTGTTTTATGCACAACGCTAGTTTAAAATAGTCTCTTTTAGTTAGTTTTTTAACATATACGTGGCTTATCGCATTGAATTTTGATTTTAAAAGCTTTTATTTAACCCTTTCATTATCTGTCTGTCAGTGTTAGATATTATAATCGATACTGCAGTTACTTCCTAATGGGCTAAATACTTGTAAACAGAAAATACCTCATCTCGGTGACAGCACATGAAGATAGTAGTAGAGTTAGGATCTGATGATGGAAATAGAAGATGCAAAGGAACTTCATAACCGTGAACAGAAGACCCATTAATATGGCTTCGTTTCACTTATTTTTAAAAGTTCTTTGCGTTTCCTTTTGAGTATATTTAAAATTAAAAATATTTTTTTATTAAAGAATTTATTAAACATTCTATTATGTTTTTGATTTTTTAATTGAGATGTCTTGTGTCGATACCAAAATACTCTGTTGATATTTAATAATTGGCCTCTAATATCGAATCTTCTATTTGCATATGAAATCTTTCAAAGTTCTTATTAATTAAGAGTGGGATTTGCAATACCAGGGTTCTGGACACACTCGGGCACATATAAAAACTTAAGGGAATATTGTATTTTTATTTGACTATTTATTTATATTAGATTAGTATAAATGTACGTTACGAATGATTTTTATTGTCAAAACTTATTTATAAAAGTTTATAATATGTAGAAATTAATTTACACAATTTTTAATAACTATAACATAACGCTAGAGAAAAACTAAAGTGCAAATGAGTTCTATTTATTATGCCTAGTTGTTAAACTAATCTGTAATTGCTTTGGCATAATTACTACTGGAGGAAAAAAATTTCCATTTCTAATTACACAATTAATACATCGTGTATCCTAATGTGTGAACTCATGCCTAAATTAAGGGTTCGGGAAATTATATAATTCCTTATTTTTCCTATTAGATAGTTAGTTTTTCTCTTTACTAATAAAACGTGGTTACTTATTTTATATCGTTGTATACATTCACCTATAAAAAACTTTGACAATCACTTGGTCTCTAAAGTACGCTCACATTACTCAGCGCCGCTTTGCCTTTGATCAATACGTCGGAATATAATTAATAATTTACAATTTCGACACTAAATTTGAAAATATTCGATATTTGAATAGTTTGGTGGTATAAAAGCGTATATTGAATAAAAAAATGGACGAACAGACAAACATTCTGAACTAAGTAGTTATGTACAGTCCTTATCGTACTAACGAGATCTGCTTATACAATGACACGTATTGTAAAATTACGTTTTATTTATCTAGATAGATTTTGTTATTCTAATTAAAAGCTAATATACTGTGTGCAGAAATCTAGGGTAGATTGAACTGCCACATGTTGAAAACCTTACAACTGGCATAGTCTTAATGATATTTTAAAACCAATATTTGAATGAAATCAAAATAATATATTAATCTTATTTCTGAATCAAGCCAAAATAACATGTCATTAAAATTTCTTTTTAACCAAATTTATATACTTTCCTTAAAACTAATGTTCTTATTAGGGTTAATGTTAAAACTATACAAAAAAGTATTTTTGTTCTAGCTGAACTGACTATGTTGTGACTTGAATATTTGATATAGCATTTGGCTCATAAACAAATGAATATTTTTCACTAAAATGAATTATGTTTTATAGTACATCCATTGCTATAAGATATAGAAAAAACAAATTCAATATTGTTACGATACTGATGGATATCAGTTCCAACGATTGATCACCTATCGGAGCGCACATCAAATTTTCGTGTCACTAAAAAAATATGAAATTTATTTATCAATGTTTCAGCATATCTTAAAAACTCGAATAAAGTTTACAAGAAAGAAACTCTATTGGCGGAAATCTTTCTGAGTGTGACAGCGAAATCGAAGGTAATGCGATAGAAGACACAGTACGTGAACAAACCTTAAGCGATGATAAAGTTACGGAAAATCAGAAGAATAATTCAGAATTTTATGAAGATAGAACAAGGCTCTTTATCCCGATACGTACGTAAAAGTTTCGTTTTGTTGCTGAATAAAGAAAATGCTGCTGTGCATAAACAGGACTCATTTTATATAGAGATGAACAAAAATATTGCAAAATACTCCAAAGTATGTGCATTGGATGCAAATTTTTGTTGTGCAAGATCCATTCTATAAATGCAAAGATAAAAAAGTGCTACTACGCATAATTACGTCTCTACTTACAGGAGATGAACAAAGTTATTTAGAAAATGCACAATTGAAGAATGCAAAATATTTCTTTCCTTTTCGGAAAATATTTAAAGTATATTTGGGCAATTGTAAGAAAAATTCTTGAGCCACTCGAAAAAATGCACGTCCAACCTAAATATGTTGTCTCGAATGTGGAAAAAAATGAAAATAAAATATTGTGGTAAAATCTGCACTAAATGCTATTTATTTATACATACATACACACACACACACACACACACACACACACACATATATATATATATATATATATATATATATATATATATATATATATATATATATTACGATTAGATATGCTGAATATTGGAGCTTGAGACATGATTAATTTGATAAATCGTTTATTTGTCTTTAGTAGTCCAAGTTTTATTTTATATCTTTCTCTAAAATTAAATATATAATTGTTTTAAACAGTAATGTTTAATAAAAGGAGTGGTCGTTACGATTATTGTTTAGTTATAAATTTATAAAAAGAAGCTAAACCCTATGTTTTCATTTCAAGGAAAATACAATTGTTCTATTTTAATTACAATTTAATGAAAAAGTTCCTAAAACTTTTTTTTGGTTAAGGGCGACATAAATCTGCCCTTCAAAAAACAGGTGGTAATGATGAAGCCAAAGGAAGTGACAGGAATTCCTCAGTTATGAGTTATAAGAAGTTTAGATGGTGTAACGAATTTGGGTAATCCAGTTTGAAATAATCAAATTTGAATTTCTGTTTATGTATATTACATAAACTTAAGTTTATTTTTAAACAGTATTTGCATTTACTTTGCAAATAACTCTGGCTTTGGATATCTTTTGTACAAAAAATCTAGTGCTTGAGGCTGAGACAATAATGTTGAAAGTTCTGGTCCCATCGTCACGCACGGGTCAATAAAATTTTAATTATGCTAAGAATATCTGTGTTTTTAAAGTTTCATTTTGAATTCACGAATACTTATCGAAGTTTTCCTAAATTTGCGGCATTCTGTACAATATAGGATATAATAGGTAACAAAAATAGGAAAATAAATAAGTTTTCCACAAAGCATTTAGCCAAATTCAAAAACCTACAGAATAACCAAAAAGTATAAAATAATTTGGAGATTTGAGGTGAAATATCGTTTCTGAACATGAATAAACTTGTAAAATAATACTGCTACCGATTCTGAATACGGCGCCAAATGAAATGTAACACTCATCTGTGAGTGGATGCGTATGCGCAAAAAAGAAAGAGAACCATCGACTTGGGATCAATTAATATTTAGTCAGATTTACACTCTTAATATTAGTTCGTATAACCAAGTAAAAAATGTTTCAACAATATCGTCTTTTATTTATGTACAGTTGTATTTTTAACAAGTAACTTGTCCTGTGTGTTGTGAAAATTTTGCTGGCATGTTTTATACTCTCTAGGGCTTTGTCGAAACAAATGTTTTGAAAGAAATTACACAGAAGTATGTAAAAGAATTCCACTGTACAAATACGCAGGGAGATTCCCGATCACGTTATTTATGCAAGCCGTTGCCTGCGAGAGGAGAGAGTGAGGTTAGGTTGAAGGTTTGTAATTTGAAAACTCTATCGGTCCAGGTCGAGCGTTGCATAAGTAAGTTTTTGAATACGTAATGAGGGACTCGGTGAACCGCTGCGGCTATTTATATATACATACATACACACACACACACACAAACACACACATATATATAAATATATATATATATAAATATATATATATATATATATATATATATATATATATATATATATATATATATATATATATATACATATATTAAGATTAGATATGCTTAATATTGTAGCTTGAGACATGTTTAATTTGATAAATCGTTTATTTGTCTTTAGTAAAGTCCAAGTTTTATTTTATATCTTTCTCTAAAATTAAATACATAATTGTTTGAAACAGTAATGTTTAATAAAAGGAGCGGTCGTTATGATTAATATTTAGTTATTAATTTATAAAAAGAAGCTAAACCCTATATTTTCATTGCAACAAAAATACAATTGTTCTATTTTAATATAATTTATTGAAAAAGTTCCTGAAACTTTTTTTTGGTTAAGGGCGACATAAATCTGCCCTTCAAAAAACAGGTGGTAATGATGAAGCCAAAGGAAGTGACATGAATTCGTCAGTTATGAGTTGTAAGAAGTTTATATGGTGTATTTATATATGAAATTTATATGGAATTTGGGTAATCCAGTTTGAAATAATCAAATTTGAATTTCTGTTTATGTACATTACATAAACTAAAGTTAATTTTTAAACAGTATCTGCATTTACTTTGCAAATAACTCTAGCTTTGAATATCTTTTGTACAAAAAATCTAGTGCTTGAGACTGAGCCAATAATGTTTAAAGTTCTGGTCCCATTGTCACGCACGGGTCAATAAAATTTAAATTATGCTAAGAATATCTGTGTTTTTAAAGTTTCATCTTGAATTCACGAATACTTATCGAAGTTTTCCTAAATTTACGGCATTCTGTATAATATAGGATGTAATAGGTAACAAAAATAGAAAAATAAATAAGTTTTTCACAAAGCATTTAGCCAAATTCAAAAAACTACAGAATAACCAAAAAGTATAAAATAATTTGGAGATTTGATGTAAAATATCGTTTCTGAACATGAATAAACTTGTAAAATAATGCTGCTACCGATTCTGAATTCTGCGCCAAATAAAATGTAACACTCAACTGTGAGTTGATGCGTATGCGCAAAAAAGAAAGAGAACCATCGACTTGGCATAAATTAATATTTAGTCAGATTTACACTCTTAATATTAGTTCGTATAACCAAGTAAAAAATGTTTCAACAATATCGTCTTTTATTTATGTACAGTTGTATTTTTAACAAGTAACTTGTCCTGTGTGTTGTGAAAATTTTGCTGGCATGTTTTATACTCTCTAGGGCTTTGTCGAAACAAATGTTTTGAAAGAAATTACACAGAAGTATGTAAAAGAATTCCACTGTACAAATACGCAGGGAGATTCCCGATCACGTTATTTATGCAAGCCGTTGCCTGCGAGAGGAGAGAGTGAGGTTAGGTTGAAGGTTTGTAATTTGAAAACTGTATCGGTCCTGGTCGAGCGTTGCATAAGTAAGTCTTTGAATACGTAATGAGGGACTCAGTGAACCGCTGCGGCAAACATTACCTTCAGTTAGCGTGGTAATATGTATTTAAATGTGAGACTCTCGAACTTGTCGTGAGTAGCATTTAATATCTTTACCGATTATGAAAAGAAAACTGCTTAAGTGCAAGTTTGCCAAGAATATTTTTACTTGATTAAAATGAAAATTTCAAAAATAAAAATTGGCATTCTCCGGAACAGGTATTATTAAGGAATCATTGAAAGAAATCAAATGTAAAATAAAAATACAAGACGCTAATTAGCTCTTGAATTGAGGTTTAAGTTCTTATTATTCAATAGAATGAAGTTTTAGTTTACATTAATGTTAAGAGAAAAAAAAACACAAAAAAAAACACGTCTTTGCAATCAAAATATTGTCTTCAGGTTAGTAAAATCATGTTTTAGCCCATGTTTCGAAACATGATTTTACTAATCTGAAGACAATTTTGCTAAGAAAATTTCTACTTGATTAAATTTAAAATCTCAGAAATAAAAATTGAATTTTTCAAGAATAGATATTATTAAGGAATCGTTGAAAGAAATCAGATGTGAAATAACAATATAAGACGCTAATTAACTATCAAATTGAGATTTTCGTTCTTATCAGTCAATGGATCGAAGTTGTTGTTTACATTTACGATAAAAGAAAAACAATTATGTTCTTATTCCTCACTTTTTGCAATCAGAATATTGTCTTCTGGTTAGTAAACTAATATGTCAATCCATGTTTCATAAAACTAAAACAAAGACTTCGTGATTTGTTATAAGAAATTAATATTTTAACAATATATCTGCCATGTGCATAAATTGTGTACTCTGAAATCCGCAAATTAATAAATTTATCTATTCAAAATTAACAATTATAACAAATAAGATGATAAAAAGTTATAATAAAAAATAAGTGTCACAATTTTATCCTTTAGCGATATAGACTAATTCGAGTACCACTTTTGAATGGACTATAAGCTATATGATCCGCATTCCATCACCGTCCAATTCGTATTCCAAACCTAAATGAATGAAAATAGGTTAAATGTGTTCTGTAATTATAATAATTACGTCAATGTTACTGGTAAACGTGCAATGTTTTAGAAAATTGTTTACATTTAAAGCATACTGTTAATATTATTTGTAAGTAGAGATAAAAATAAGAAAATGCGTTAATTTTCATACGTTACTTTGATAAAATTACTAATTTTAAAAATATGTAGTGTTTGAATAATAAGCTTTATCTATAAGGAATCTTCGTTGTTGTTTGTTTTTAAACTTTACCTATAAGGAATCTTCTTTTTTGTTTGTTTTTAAACTTTACCTATAAGGAATCTTCTTTGTTGTTTCATTTCTTACTTTGATAAAATTACTAATTTTAAAAATATGTAGTGTTTGAATAATAAACTTTACCTATAAGGAATCTTTTTTGTTGTTTGTTTTTAAATTAAATCTATTTAGCATACACAGAAATGACTAAATCTAACAGAATTAGGAATTGAAATCGTAGACTAGGGTTTCTAGCAAAATAATATTGTATGTGAATGGTGGGTATACGAGAAGGGAAATTAGTATCAAAAATATGTAATCATTAAAAATGCACTTACGTAGTTATTAAATATTGTAACTAATTTAACATACAAATTAATTTTTTTGTGTATTTTTGAATTTGGTTTTTTTTTAGAAAATCTGGGGGATAATTAGAAATTAACATAGTAAATCATAAAGAAGACAAATTATCTTTTTACAGCAGATAATTTCTCTTCTTTATGATTTACTATGTTAATTTTCTACGCCAATCCACCCAGGTAAATAAATTACATTTTCAATAACTCGAAAGGAAAGTCAGTAGTTCCTTCGCCATACCATAATGTATTTGATGATGATTATTTATTCTCAAACAGTTAAAGATAATAAATACAGTCATTCATTTCATGCATCTGTTCTTCAAAGTATAAAAAGTGTCATAGATTGCGGTGTTAGTTCTTTCCTTAGTAATTTCAAAGATAATGAGAATAAAAATTGGAACGGTATCCTGATTTTGTAACGTATTAAATAACTTTCGATATTGTCCTCACATTTGGAAAAGTGTTCCAAATGTAATTGCATAAAATTTTATAAATTTCATTCACCGCCCCCTAAATTGAGTCGTTCAAATCATTTGTTTTGACGTCTCACAAGTCCTTTGTCACAACGCAAGTCTTTATCAAGCCAAATTCTTTGAACAATTGTCAAGGAAGATCAAAAGTTTGCCCGGAAACGTGACGAAATGGTCCGATGCGTCGAAATTACGGAGTTAACTTTCAAAGAAAATATATTTCAAGATTCGTCAATTCAATTGTCAATGGCCTTTCGTCTTAAATTTTGTTCCCGTAAAGACGTCGCTGCTACAGCGTTTCAAATACGGTATGAATAATTGAAACAATAACGTAGTGTTTGAAATGATTAAATACTCTGACAAATAAATCACCTATTATCATTCAAAATTTATTCACTAGTGGTAAATTGTTATGAAATAAGCAAATGACGCCTTTGAAATATTTGACCATTATCTCGAAATTTTAATGAAATTTCCATGTTGTAAACTTTGTATCGTCAATTTATGCATGACTTCAGGTTAAGTATTGTTTCATGAAAGTGAATAATTAATTTTAATTTATCCTAACAATTTGTAATATTGAAAGTGGGTAACCAAACAAACCACTTATATTATCTTTGTAGCTTTGAATTTAGGTTTTTAATTGCTTAGAAAAATTGGATACATTTTGTGAAAAATCTAACCATTGGCATATATATCTCGAGATTAAGTTTTATTAATGGCATTAGCCATATACCATTAATACAAAAAATAATACAACAATTACACTCATTAAAACAGCGCGATCGTTGGCTCGACTCAATTGGAGCTCCAATCAGTTTCGTTAGTAATTTATTTTTCCTTTCTTCGTCTACAGCTTTTATTCCTACTACTTTTTCCGCTATATATTTGGATTTCACTCCGATTATTGAGATTTTGAAACTTCGAAAAAAATGCGTAACAATATTCCACTTAATGTAAATCAAAGTCATAGAATATAGCAAGCATATTTACACACACACCCATATATATATATATATATATATATATATACACATATATATATATATATATATATATATATATATATATATATATATATATATATGGCTCACTTTGTCATTAAAATTGTATTCATTTAAGACCGCAAGTGTCTTTTTTGTTCTGCTTCACTTCTAAAATACATAAAGAACAAAACTTTTTAAATTGATACTTTTTTAACAAATATTAAAAAGGTAATGATTAATTAATAGTGCTTGTACAATTTTAATTATTAGTCAAAATTACATGTAATTTTCATTTAGTGCAAAAATACTTTTATCATTAAAAACGAATTCTGCTTCAGAAATCAGACCTTAAAAATAAAAAAAATTAAAAATTACTGCAAACCTAATTTTTTTTAAACCATATCTGAAATAAATATATAGTAATAAGAAAAGCAGATAATTCGCAAATTGCTCAATTTATTATAAATAATAATAAATTGAGCAATTTGGACGATAATAACTTTATTAATTAGGGTTGCGATTTTTCAGTGATTTTATTTTTAAGACGACTGTGCCATAAACCGGAATACAAATAACAACCACTATGTTATAAGTACGCGTAATAAAATATTCAATAAAAATTATATTCTCAATGTATCAAATACTGCAAATGACTTAACAGTATGACTATGAAAATTAATATTGATTTTCTAGTAGTTTTTACGCGCAGACATATGCGTATAAGAAATAGGTAGTTAAAAAATTTACCAGTTTTTCTCTATTTTATTGGTCCGGGTATATGCTTAACCGGAATTACCTGTTAGGATTCCGTACCTCAAAATGAAAAAAAGGACCCTTATAAGAGAACTCCGTTTTCGTCTGTTGGTCTGACCGTCCGTCAAGACCTTTTATCTCAGGAACTCGTGGAGATATAAAGTTGAAAATAATATCAAGTATTTGGGTCTACGGACTCTTAGAAATGTGAAAAAATCAAGCTTCTAAGTCAATACGGGAAAAAACTAAAATTAGGGCTATTTATGCTGCATATTTTGATACTCAAAAATTAATCAAAACCTATAAGGTACTTCCTGTTGATCTAGGTTCAAAAAATTTCTCAAGAAGAAGTCTCACATAACGAGTAAGGGAAAAGATCCAAAAATCATTTGTTTTTATGTCACACAAAAAAAATATTTTTTTTAATTATGCGCCTGTGAAAGATACAATACGCAGTATATTTTTGTTCTTAAAATTAGAATTTTGTAAATATTTAAAAAGAATATTATATGGCAATCAATTTTTATAAATGCTCAAACGTATATGGAACCCTCGTAGTGCGACTGTTACTCGTGCTTGACAGGTTTTTAAATAATTTCCGTATGTAGACTTTTAGCCCTGCTGTTTTCTTAAATATATTCCTGAAGATTGTATTGTTTTATAATATTATACCAATCGATTGTTGACTTTCAGATATAGCAGTAAATTGCAGAGTTTTATTACAAGGGCCACATGCATATTTTATAAAATTGTATTTAGATTTACCAATTTTATTGTTCTTGCTGTGAAACTTCTTTATCCATATCAGAGCCATCCTGTAACGTTGAAATTACGTAACGCTTGATAAAACAAATGCGGATCGCATCAGATCGGCAGCGAAACCAGCCGAGTCCTAACAACATGGCGGTGGAGAATGTCACGAAGTTTACTCAAACGCTAATCTGTGTATGCAATGGCAAGTCTCCACCTATTTTTGCGTCTTTAGTTATACATTTAGTTTTGTGAAAGGTGTAATACAAAAAATATAGGTGGTTTTGATATAATCATTTACGCAATAGCTTTAAGTGAATGTAAATACCAGATAGGGTATACGAAAGTGGATATCTTTGAATCAATATTTAATAGTATATGAACTTCGAATAGTTCCTTTTCATAGTTATTAGAATTCGTAAAAAAAAAAATGTCTTAACCAATTTATTGAATACTGTGAGCCTGCCCTACTAAAGCAATTTAAAAAGGTTGGCGTTAATATTTGATGCTTGTAAGTTTAAGAAAGTCTCGATGGTAAAATTTACCGAGAGGATATAATTCCAATTTACTCTGAAGAAAGAATCGTACTACATTTAATGTATGTATATTAGAAAGTAGATGTATCGAGTATCTTATTACGTCATGTTCCACTCATATAAAACGACGATAAGTGGACGTCTATGAATAGATTGCATCCACAAACTGTATCTATATTTAGTTAAACGCAACGTCTGACTGTCTTTCGATCCATTCGCTAACAACTTGAGTTCTACTCGATTGATTCTAAAACGCTTTTCGCCGTCGTCTAAAATATTTATTCTTAAAGGTTATTGTGTAAAACTTTAGTGTGGGCGTCGATATTATGGAGCTATTGATATATGTATATGAGGTACATCCCAGAGTGTGAGCGAGCGGAAAGGGCGGAACTTAGTGAAACTGTAACAGCAAACAAAAGTATGGACAAGGATACGATATAGGTATGACAGAAGAGGGTAGCTGTCATAGTTAGTCGGATAAATGGTAATATTTATTAAAGATTACATTCTTGAAAATTGTGGCTGCTAATTGAATGAATGAAGCAAAAGCCGAAGACTGAAGTGCTACATTTTAACGAGACTTTTTTAACCATATTTTTGCTACAGATAACATATTTATTGTCCTTTAGTTTTCTACGTTAAAAATATGTTTATCGGACGAATTAAAAAGAAAAACCTAAATTTGTGTGCAAGATAAATTGAGGAGATAAAATTGTTTCTGGTTTTGACAGAAAACCTTTCACAATTGCGAACTGACGTGACATATGTGAACTTAGAGAGAATATAATTTTACAATTTTCTTTCTAAAAATGTGATCATTAAAATTAGGTGGCAATATATTTACAAGCAGAGGTTAGGAAAATAATGAGATGAAAAGTATGAAAATAAAAATCTCAAACGGGCAATGGCAATAAATATTTCTGAAAATAAAATAAATCTGCATGATTTAAATAAAAAATTGGTTGTATCATACAGTTGTTTATAATATACTCCGTCAAATCTTTGTGCCACTTAAAAGGTTAAGCGGTTTAATATTTAAGGATCACTTTAAACAATATTTTTTCAAAATAATTAGTAAATGTGTGTCTCACTTTATTCTACTAAAACAATTATTTTGTCATGTAATTTTGTCAACAATATTTCTCATACCAAATTTTGTCTGAATATATAAAAATGCAATAATATCGTGCCAAAAACCATAATATAAGATGTTTGTTGTCTTTCAACAATGATTGTTAAGAATGGTTTTGAATCTCTTAATAATATAAGCTGTCAAATTTTTTTCCAGTTAAAGGGTCAAGCGGTTTAATATCTTTGGTTAAATAACTTTATGCCATATTTCTTCAAAATAATTAGTAAATCTATTTCTCACTTTTTCCTACTGAAACAATTATTTTTTATGCATTTTGTCAACAACATTTTTCATACCAAATTTGGTCATGCAAAAATATGGTGCAAAAAACCACAACATTTGATGTTTATCGTCTTTCAACAATGATTTTTAAGAAAGATTTTGAATCTATAAAATTGTTAAATAGATATCAAGCTTTATCGAATTTTAAACACAAGGGAAATCACGTATATCAAAACATCAAAATATATATAAAAACACGAGAATCAAATATTTATTTATTATCTTAATTTCTAAGACAAAATTTCATAATTATGCGTAATATAATATTGTAATCTCATCCCATCGAACACCAAGAACTTCACGCATTATTAATATTTGGTCTCATATAAGGAAATAATATAGAAACATTTAAATGCGATAGCTTTAAAATTTATTATTTATATGCTCGCAAGAAATATTTAAGGCTTTTTTCCTTTATATTTATTAAAGAAAGGTAGATAAACCATATATCATACATGAACTATTGTACGAACATCCAATAAAATATTGAGTAGGTTATGTAACATGTAGAAACTGTTATGATAAGCATTTCTGCTTTGATTTTCTATTCAATACGAAATAAAATTTGCAAAATCCTTAATACCTGTAATTATTTAGAAATAAGGGTAATTTCAGAAAGAAATTACATTTCACATAATTCGAAATCTACCCAGTCTTCACATTTATATACGCACAAAAGGTATTTCAGATTTTTCAGTTTCCGATTTATTTAAGAAACATAAGTGTATTTCACAATTATTCTACGACTATACTACTACTCACTATTATATGTCACTGAAATTATATCAGGTATCACTAGAAATATAGAAAAATATTTTCAATCCGAATATTAATAATAATTCATCTGTCATTAATGTTATTGAAAAATTAACCGATTAAACAATTCAACAACCTAGGGAACTGAAGAAGGCTATGTTATATATTCAAGATTAATGGTATTTAATCAAATAACAAAAAAGCGAAGAGATAAATAACATTTCAAGATATGAATTTGCAATCGAATGAATCACGGTGTCTTTCAACCTTTACATACAGACTGATTGTTAAAAAATATTTAACATATAAAAAAGAGATAGAGTCGAACGAATATTTAATGAGCTATTAAGTAACTAATTCAATAAAGGACCAAATTTTCTCAAAAAGAATAAATGAAAGAAAACACTAAGCAAAATAATTTGCCAAAAAGATTAATTTTTGTTATATTCGACGAGAAAGAAAATTTATCATATCGTTGGAATCAGTAACTGAATAATATAAGAAAATTTAATAAGTATTTGTATAAAAGAAAATCATATTTCCAACGCAACACATATGATTTTGTCAATCGAAATAGTAATTACTTGATTAAATAGATCATTATCATTATTTATTGAATATATAGACAAATAAAACACAATAAATATTGAATCCAACTGAACAACCAAGTAAGTGACCTAATAAATTTTAAATAATTTGTATACCCCATATCCCACACGAAATTATATACATTTACTCATGCCACAATATCAAATTATTCGACTCGATATATCAACACGCGGAACTACTAAAACAGCGATACACAGACATACGTAATCACCATTACTGCAGAATGATCAACGCGCTTTGGCCGGACATGATCCCCTCTCCCCTGACCACTCCTTAACTTCTTTATCTATAGTATGCGCAACGAAAAACAATGGAGCATATTAAAATTTCGACGTTATGATTATGAATGAAGTATAATGTCTTACTGACAAAGACCTATGGCATTGCAGAAGAAGATCTATGTAAATTTCCTCCGTTATACCAATCACAGATACCTATTAAACATATCAATACGCGGGACAACTAATAAAGAGTTACGTAAGTTTAGTACGACAGCGATACATACATATACGTAATCATCGCCCCTGCAGAATGATCTACTTGCTTTGGTCGCCACATATTTCCTTCTTCCTTGACCACCCTTAACTTATGTATCTATATTATATACGCAACAAAAAACATTGGACTATATTAAAATTTCGATGTTATGATTATGAATGAAGTATAATGTCTTACTGACAAAGACCTATAGGGTTGCAGAAGAAGGTCTAGGTAAATTAACTCCGATGTAACAATCATAGATACCTTTTCAACATATCAACACGCGAGTCCACTAATAAAGAGTTACGTAAGTTTAGTACGACAGCGATACACACACATACGTCCCTGCAGAATGATCCACTAGCTTTTTTTCACGTTATCTTGTACGAAAATGAGAATTTTATCATTGTGATATATTTTAGAATTTCCTCAGGATTCTTCCTCATTTAAATTTACGCAATTGTTAAATTTGTTTATATATATATATATATATACATATATATATATATATATATATATATATATATATATATACATTAAATATATGTATATATTTTAAAATACCTTTCCTTGAACTTAATGAAACTGGCGTTTATATAACGGCAGTTCGAGTGACATTTGCCGTTGAGACATACATTATATTACATTTACCGTTGTGACATACGTACATTGCCACCAACTGTCGCCGTGTATACAAGGCGAAACTTTACATTATCATGGCAAATCAGGATAAGTGTGAATTTAGTATATGTTAATATTTTTATTTATGTTTGCATTTTAAAAATGACATCAAATATGACAAGATAAACTTAAAAACATTAATCTTACATACAACTTTACATTATCATGGCAAAACACTATCATAACTGCTGTCACAACGGTAACTGCCATACGATTTATCACCATGTAAACACCGCTCAAGATATTTTTAAAATTATACACACAAAAAAAATCAGGATAAGTACATGTTAATATTTTTATTTATGTTTACATTTTAAAAATAAAAAACATTAATCGTACATTTTATGATGGCACCGCTATATAATTATGAGCTCGATTTAATAATTATGATTTAAGCGCTCTATGTTATGATATATGGGCCAACAAGATTTTGAAGTGGCATATAATGGGTATATGTATTCATCTGATTACACTTCGTGATATGCAAAGTAATCGACTTATAATTTGTCATTGTTTTGTAAATCGAGCAATGAGGGTCTAAATTTTCTAAACAATATTGTTGTTTTAAAAATTTACAACACTAAAGTCTTTTTTTAATTGAAAATTTTACGTACACATTCTATTAATATTCACAACTCATTTTATTCAGTATTAGCAAGATCTACCAAGGAATATAATTCCAAAGTTCATAAAATAAAACGTTCTTACATTAAAATCTAAGTGCTGATATTATTCTTAGAATCCTGAAATTCAAACTTAGAGACAAATAGATAAACCGAATAAACTTCATCGATTCCCAAAAATAGCAAAAATGAAAATATTTGCAAAATAACAGTCAATATTTTGTTTATGTCTTTACAAAAATAACACGTTGATTTGTTATAGTTTTTAGTTTATTTGCTGTTTTTTAGTACCAGCCATTTGTAATGCTACATTGGTCCTTCTTATATCAAAAAGCTGTAATCAATCTTTTAAACCGTATGGACGTATGTATTTGGAGCCGAGATATGAATCCATTCTGTGAGATTTAACTAACGCACTATATTTTAATGTTAAGTAATAAAGTCTTGGATATAATAATACATTTAATTTAAGTATAAAATAAAGAAATACTTCAAATTTACATTTAATACAAATAATATAGTAATGTGAAATGACATAAGCTAATCTACAGAAAGAGTATTGTCATGTACTGAATTTTCAAAGCTCCACTGTTTGCTATTATCACCTTCCAGCACGCACAGTACACCAAAATAAACAAAATTGTTTTATGAACGGAATTCCTTAAAATAATGCTATTAAAAGGAACGAAGTGTCTATTAGAAGGCCGCGGTGATATATATAGATTAAATATTTGATTAAGAAAGCACAAACTCTATATAGGAAAGATGGGATGAATCATCAAACCCATCACTTACATCCCTTAATGTAACTAACATTTTTATACTTTGTTATCATAAAATATAGGATATCGGTAGTTAAGTCATATAATAACCTCACAACGACGCTTTGTATCTTGTAACACCAAGTCGTAACAGTAATTTTTATAATGTTAAAGATAATTAAAATTATTTTGATTTTGTTAAAATTTATTTATAAATAATATCATTACTTCTTAATATTCATTGTTAGATAAACATAAAATCATGCGATTAAAGGTTCTTTTCGTTCAAAATAAATTAACGTTGCAGTTAAGTTTTGTGTTCCAGTTGACCTATACAGGAAAGCTCTATTTCTCTAGCAATATTTTTTATGTAATCATGCCTAGTAGCAATATATTACCTACTGCCAATTGAAAAAGCTTATGATCGGAAATTCTACAAAAGTTAATAAACGCCAGATTATCGACGTCGCCATATACGAAAAGAAAGTAATTTTTAGCTTTCGCAAAAGAAACGAGGGTCAATATAGAGGAAACGAGGTCGTTAGGTAATACAATGACATGCGGCGAAGCTGTTAGTGAGATCGTGTCGACGCAAGAACTACGAGTGGATAAGGGTGCAATAAAAGTGATGGAAAAGGGCCCAAATAAAATGGAAGTGATCAATAGATTTATTGAGGACTACGTTGACTATATTAAAGTGGCATTAATTAACGAAGAATGCTATAAAATGAACTAGAAAATTTCCCAACGGTTTTATAGCAGATCTAACTCTCTTTAGGATTCTCTTTGACATAACTTAAAAACATTATTTATTCCTTACATATTTACCTAGGCATTTAGCAAAAACCGTTTTAAACATTATACTAGTTTTAGTTGAAATACCATAACATTATGACTGTAGCAGCATTTTTGCAAAACTAACAATGTATATTGACTGCCTAACATTTATCTTGAACAAAGTTCGTGTCAACATAACATGATTATTTATTAAGTTAGAGTAAGTAGAATAATAACCGATGTGGAGTATATATATACTTAATATTATTTTTCAGATTTTCCTAATTAAATATATGTTTAAAAAGGAGAAATTTTAAGGTCTGTTTAAAACAAGTAGTCTTTTTCAAGTGCATCTCTTTTCGTCATTGAGTTACAATGTATATATGTATATATTTTTCCAGTACGTGATCGTTATTAGAGAATATTTCTTCCCCAACAACCATTAATTCTGTATGACATATTGTTCGCCCACAATTAATTCATCCAGCTACTCCTATAAGCCATATCTATGACTTTAGTTCACCTACCGTAATATTTACGGGAAAATTATATTGACTATATTTGGCGTTAATTTTGTAGAAATTCATTATTCACAATAAAATGAAACTACGTGATGTAGTATTATTTCTACTTTTTTTCAAGTTCTTTATCACGACGTAGGTTTCGTTGTATTGCAATATCTTTAATGGGTTATTAGCAAAGATCTTCTTCTGCAAAGATCATCTGTGCTAATAGCCCACCTGAAGATGTTGTAATACAACGAAACCTAGTCATGGTAAAGAATTTAAAGAAAGTAGAAATAATACTACATCACGTAGTTTCATTTTATGGTGAAAATTATTGATCGGGAAAATAAATTATTACTTTTTTTAATTTTATTTATTACATGGGAAATCATTTGAAAGGATTTCTTAAGAAGATTAAAAAATTCTTTTGATTATTTTAAGTTGCTTTCTTTTCCCAATTAAATGAAACTACGTGATGTAGTATTATTTCTACCATCTTTAATTTCTTTACCACGACCTAGGTTTCGTTGTATTACAACATCTTCAGGTGGGATATTAGCAAAGATGAACGAATCTTTGCTAATATCCCACCTGAAGATGTTGTAATACAACGAAACCTAGGTCGTGGTAAAGAAATTAAAGATAGTAGAAATAATAATACATCACGTAGTTTCATTTAATTGCGAATAATGAATTTCTACAAAATTAACGCCAAATATATTCAATATTGCTTTCTTTTACTCTCCCCTCTCCCCGTTATTATTAACAAAAAATCGTAACAAAACAGTAGTCCGTAAAATCTAACCAGAAGATTATAGGAAAACTGTATCAAATATCTTTGATCTTACATTTTTTTAAACATGCGGAACTACTTGCGGCTTTCCATGTTCTTTCATTGCATTAACGATTGGACAATGTGAAAATTGGATTTTAGTGTTTCTGTCGGCGTTAATTGTATGTTTTCGATTTTGTGTTGCCATACGTTTTGTAAATAAATAAATCCAAAATAATTTTTATGGAATTCAAAGTCAGTGTTGAATTAATTACAAAATTTTTTATTTATTTTTTATCACAAATTATAACGATAAAAGCATTATTATTAAACGATCTCTTTAATAACATACCTGCTCTTATGGACTTCTTAGTCTTTTTTAAAAATAAAATATGTGTATGTATATGTATACATGTGTATATAGATATGCGTGTGTGTATATTTGCATATATATTGAACAAAATATAGGTGAAAATTAGAATTAGATTCAATATTTTGCCAACAAATAGACTCACGAAACTTTCTTGGCTGTAATGTTAGTTTAGAATTACACAATCTCATTTGGTCTTATGGCTTTGATTTATTCAGGTGATCACTATATTTTACGTTTTATGTTTTTATAATATACTATATATTATAATATACTTTTCCTTCAGTTGTCACAGTAGGTTTTATATCATAAATCGACAAATATCCAAAAATTCCTGTTTGTCACAGAAAATACTGAAATATTTATATAATAGTTTTATAATAAACTATTTTGAAGTAAAATACAATACATGCATATTATTTACACTTGATAATGATACATATCGTTTTAACCTAATTAGGAAATATATCAATTAATACGAATATCAAATTAATTACTAGGCTAAGAATGCTTATTTTAACCCTATACCAAAACGTCTTCCATAACAAAATATGGGTCAACGGTATTTTGCCGTAAGCCAGCTGCAGTGAGATGATAAGACGGCAGTACTTCGTCCGACCGCAGCTGCATCCTAGGTAATCACCACTTGGTGTAATTGGAGTGCACTTCATAATAGCGTCTATCTTAAGAACTCAATGTTTGCTCGTCATTAACGATGAATTTATGATTTAACGGTTCACTAATTATGTAATGTTGAGCTTTGTGTCATTATGGTGTTATGGTTTATTAGAATTATTTTATCATCTCCTGTGCTTGCGAGAAAGTGAAGATTTTTAGATGTTTTAGAATAAAGCTTTTAAGAAAAAGTCTTTAGAAAGAATTAATTCTGATTAAGAACGCGTCATGAGTAACTGAGTTACACATGAACAATGTGTAATGAATCAATTTGAACAAAACATTGATCACATTACTTGACAATGATTCTCACATATATACCCGATAACTTGAATTAAGTGGAAAACATTAAAATATTTTATTAGCAGAAAATATTAGAAACTAGTAAAAACTTCGAAAGAAAACGACTACATAAGAAATATCTACATGTTCATGCAGATTTGGTAATTAAAGTTGAACAATTAGCAATTTCAGTAATGATAAAAATTTATTATCGCACTGATAAATGATGGGAAAGAGTCATGGCGCGATGTTCTATCAATAGGAATAATTTCTCTTTATACACTTTTAATGGCTTTATTTTAGTTGATCATCATACAATAAACCTCGAGTAATAGCTACTAACTACTCAATATCAAATACCATTCGTATCTCGCTATTCCTACTCAATGTAAAATACCTTCTTTATCTCACAGTCAGTTACTATAAACTAAAGTAACATGTAGTCTAGTACCAATAAAACTTCTTAATTTTGCGATAATATTTGTAATTTTCGTTAACAGCATTATATACTGTAACTGGTAATTTTTTTTTGGGTACGCAAATTTAAAATGAAAAAAGAAGAAAATAGTTGTAATAATAGCAATGATATTGACTTTTCTGAATAGGTAATGTTAAGCCATGAGTATTTAAATACAATGAATGCCGCGGTTGACCCGAATGAATCAATCTGGAATTCCAATTCTAAACCATTTTTCGAGCAGTTGGAGTTTTATATTAGCAATAACTCAGCGAATCTTGTATTTCAAGTGGTCCAATGTCTGTGGCTTCGCAACATAGATTACCGACTTAACATACCTCCACCGAAAATAATCTTTAAATGTTATATCATGTGATCATGGAGGTCAATTCACAAGAGTATTAGGTGAAGTTATGTGCCCATCGAATGTTTCCTGCAATAAACTGATTGTGTCGGGTGCTATATGGAATTTTGCATTGTTTTGTTGAAACTAAATCTTTTCAATATTAATGCCATTCAATTGGGTAATGAAAAAGTCGTTAACGATGTGTCTTAGGCGCGGTCCAATAAATGTGATGTTCTCATCGGCATCATCTTGAAGAAATACGGGTCAATGATTCCACCAGTCCATAAAGCACACCAAACAGTAATTTTTTGATGTAATGGTGTTTCAATAATGACACATGAATTTTCTTCACACCGAATATGACAATTCTGTTTACTGACGTAGTCATTTAACCAAAAATGAGCCTCATAACTGAACGAATTATTGCCCCTAAAAGTGGTTGAGAATTGGACATCCAGATTACGCTTCATTCGAACCAGCAAGTTATTACCATGATTTTTATTTATGTTTTTTTTTAATTTGAAATTTGTATAGTTTCAATAAATACTCATTATATTAAATAGACCATTTTCCTATTCTAAATTTCTTTAATGGAACTATTCCATAACAGTCAAACGATAGAAATATTAACTTAATGATGTGGGTTTTCATTTCAAACAAAATGGTAAAATTTCAATTTTCAAAAGTTTGAGTTCAATGAACTCATGAAATAGCAATTCGTACAACAAACGGAAAAATTTTGGCCTTTTTTGTATTATTAAGGCACATCATGGTGAGAGTAGTAGGGAAACAAGCAATAAAAATGTTTACACTTACGTTCATATTTATTAATGTTTAGATTATTTTAAATAAATTTTTAAGATAAAAAATTTACAAGTAGCACAATTAAATGAAACTACGTGATGTAGTATTATTTCTACTTTCTTTAATTTCTTTAATCACGACCTAGGTTTCGTTGTATTACAACATCTTCAGGTGGGATATTAGCCAAGATGTAACCTAGGTCGTGGTTAAAGAACTTAAAGAAAATAGAAATAATACTAAATCACGTAGTTTCATTTAATTGTGAATAACGATTTTTTACAAAATTAACGCCAAATATATTTAATATTACAAGTAACATTTGGGTTTATACAATTTGCAAAATTTCACAATTTATGTTATCATAATGAGAAGCATATAGCGTGAATGAAATGTAAATAAATAAACTTGAAACATAAATAACAAATTGCATGTAGATAACATGTATCTAAGGTTAAAATAAACGTTAGATATAGTTACACTAACATTTATAGAAGCTAAGCAGATAAAATACGCTTTAAAAAAATATGTCCGTATACGAAAAATTTAATGCACTGCCAAAACTTTAAGAAAAGTGCACGATAACCTATGCTTATTGTCAAAGGTAACATAAAATAAACGTTTAAATGATAAATGAAAGTATTAGGTTGAACGTCATATTTATAAATACTATTGTGAAAATTTACTAGTTTTTGTAATTAGATTTCGCTGTAGGTAAGGAAATATGTTTAGATACAAAAGTTCCTTTGATGCTTTCAAGTATTATTTATAATTTAGCAATTACAAAGTTAATTATTTATGCTTGCATAATATATAGTTACGTTACTATTTACAGGAACTAAGGAGTGAACATATATGATAAGAAAACGCATGAATAACTGAATGCGTCACTAAAATTTTCTGAAGAATTCGCGACGAGATAAATGTCTTTAACAGATAAAAAGAATTTAAATGATAGAAGTATTATGAGCTTTTATGTAAATAAATTTTGCTGTTGGCATATAAATATATTTAGATACAAAACTTTTTATACTTATTATTTACAGTTTACTAATTTTAAAGGTATTCATTTTTGCTTGCATATTTTTATTCAGTGCCTACGTATTTCAACCTTGCGAGGAATTCTGGTGAATAATACATTTGCGCATTTTTTTTAAATTACAGAAAGCATTTAAGCCGAAAGGGAAGACATAAAATGAAATAAGACCATGATGCCTTCTACTCCCCAAAATATACTAGAATTCATAGGAACGAAGTTTGTTCGTCTGAAGCATGACTCGAGTGAAATCAAGAGACCACCTTCTACTGTCTGGATTTCAATTAAGTGGATTTCGCTCTTACATTTCGTTGCGGCTGTGATGGATTAGCTTTAAGTTTGCCTCTTTGTCGAAATGTTAGAAGTTACATTACACGTAGGTAGTAAGGTATATTTTAAGTGCACCAAGTAGTTTGTCATATTGAATTAATTTTAATGTCATGAAATATACCGTGTAAATTAAATCTCATTACATTCATATTCATTTTAATATTTCGTAACATATCAAAAAATATATTATACAACCAATAAAATGGGATGATTTATTACACATATTATTTTACATAGAAACACGTTGGTAAATTTTGGAGCGAGCAGAATGATCTTTTGTGAACAGTCATCGTATATAAGGAGTGTAATCACATTGGCTCTATAAAGGATAAGACAAGTACACACAAAATTAGTAATTGTTTCTTTTTTTACTTATTACAATTTATGGTTTTACACAATAATGCCTTAGCTGATTTCCAAAAACTTATCACCACTCTAACTATCGCGTTTATATGAACATTGATCTTGTAATATTATTCTTAGAAAATATAGGTAATTGGAATTAACCATTTAATTAGAGCAAGTGAAATTTTGTTTGATATATTTTTGATCCAAATAACTAAGCCATTAGAACTATAACAGCTTAGTTGTTTGAATCTGTAACTATAATTTTATGTTTGAAAGCATTATACATGATAATATATAATTTATAAAAAATTTCCAATCTTTGTACTAGGTATTGTTTAAAATGGAATAGGTCTTTATTAAATTGTTTTTTATTAATCTTTTTTTACTTTATTTATCCTTATTAATTGAACAGTTTATTTTTATTATTTGTTTTTTTGTTGAGTCAATAATTATAATTAAAAAGTAATAATGTCGCAACTTTATATGAATTCTTAAGCGCGACCTAGGTTTCGTTGTATGACAATATTTTAATTTTAATTGGGCAATTCGAAGAAATTAACTAGTAGAAACTTCCAACAATATTTAAATATTATACAAGACAATATCGGAAGTAGGGTTTGAACGAAGTTTCCTACTTTTTACATAAGTGAATTTAGGGTAGGGTATCAGAATAATGTAATATAAACCATACTGCTGACACCGAACCGAACGTGTAATACGAAACAGGAGAACTTCCTTTACACAACTACTTGTTTCTTCGTATAATTATCCTGATCTTCTCGTAGACTCTAATTTCATACCTAATTTGACATAGCCGTTTACGCGGAAGACGTAATTAGTTACAGCAAATATGAGAAAAAAAATGGTTGAGAAAACTTGGATAAAATTTGTGATAATTTATAGTGTCTTACGTGCAAATTGTCAAATTAAGTTCTGAAAAGCGAAAAAAGCATAAAGGAAAGTTAGGTTGGATAAAGTACAAAAACCTCTTAAAATTTTATCGTAATCTGGGTTTATTTCACAAAATAATATCCTTTTGCTTATAGATTAGTAGGGAAGGTTCATATTACCAGTCAAATTCATATTACGTCATTTATATAGATCATTTTTTAAATTATTTTGATTAAAGGACAGCTCTTTATTTATAACAATACCATACATACACATTTTATTTCTTCTCACATTGATTTTGTTTCTTAATACTCTTGCGTCTAAATAAGGAATTTTATTTATGTTCTTTAACTCATTTCGGCCTGTGTATTACTAATATACCAAGATTTAAAAAAAAAATTGCATTTATTGTTATACTATTTATGACAATAAATGCAAATTTTTTTGCTAAAATGTATAATCCTATACTTTGTATTGCGTTCTTATTTCTCATCAGCCTTTTTACATTATTAAAAACTTCTTTTTAATCCATAGAGTATTCCATGCCTATATGTATATATATCATAACATTTACACAACAATAGTTGCTAAACTTAAGAAACTACCTGCAAAATGTATCCTTTACAATGGTGAAAACTTACTTAAACTTAACTCAGTTGCTTCCAAGACTAGATTAAATAAAAAGACTGGCATCTTATTGACATTGCATTTTCTGATTCAGACCGACTTATCAATTCAATGTCCAATCAATTACTGTTTCCTTATGACTATATATGACATTTGTAAAATTTACATACGGAATAAAATTATAACTTAATATTAAGTAGAGCATCGATCGTAGCGGAATATTTTTCGAAAAATGAATTTATATCTGATTTTATTTTAAAGTATTCGAAAATTTCCTTGTCACCCTCGTACAAGGAAAAATTTTGTAAATAAACTTAAGCAATATTCCACAAATTACATTTACAACACCACCGCCTTTGTACATATATAAACAATAGTTAAAACCATCAGTTTTGATGTTTCACAAGTTTTTTTCATAATGCACGTCTTTATGAAAAGATCGTTGATTTTATTGAAAAGTTGTCAAAAATAAATTCAAGTTTACCCAAAATTATTAAAATGGTCCAATGTCTCTTTGTTACGGAGTTAATGTTCAGAATGAAATTTCAAAACCCGCGATTCTATTGTCATTGATCGTTTGTGTGAAATTTCTTCTCGTTATGATGTCGACATTACCAAGTTTCTCACTATAAAATAACTTAATATATAATTTTATTAAATGCTCCTACAAATTAAAAACATATCACTTAAAACTTATTTCCTTTTCATAAATTGCTTAGAAACAAGCCGGCGACCTCTTTTAATATTATCCAATATATTTAAAGAGTATTTAACAATTTTACTGAAATTTCAGTATCCCACAAAATTTTGATTCGTTAATTTTAATATGATTCCAAGTTGATAATCTCAATAAATTGAATTATTAATTTAATTTCGAGCCATGTGTCCATTTCTTTCATTTAACAAAGAGGCACGAGCTAAAACAATTACACATTTAAGCGAAAATATTTGAAACTTCGTATTTGCCATTATAAAATACTTCTAAATAATTGACGAAGTATTTAAAAACATCTGCAATGTATAGTTTTATATGTTTAAACTTGTTTTATTTATTACGACTGTGTCTTTCAGTCCATATCTCACATTCGTTTAACCAGCATGTTTCACTTAATTATATTCGATCGATAAGTTTCATCAGTATTCCTATATATACCTTATCACATCTTTTATATCTTCCACTGTACTAAAATAGTAGCAATGACGGTTATGATATTGACTATTTTTTAAACCTTTTTTGCTTTCTTCATTAATAAAATTTTATAACTATTTGTGTGTACTGCCATTTATACTTACTAACATTTAAAATTAAAAGCTTTGTCAAACGTCTAGATTTTCAGCGGCCTTAAATTAGAGGCTCTACGCGGCTATTTGTCCCGAGTTGAAAAATATTTTTAATTATTAAAAAATTAATACTAAAACTTCAAAAATTAATCGTATTTTTAAATGCGTTAATAAGTGGACGTTTTAGATAATGCGATACCTATACGAAGCTATCGCATTATCTAAAACGTCCACTTATTAACGCATTTAATAGTCCGTATATGGATATGTAAACTTTTACACAAATGTTAACCGAAATATTCATTAGTCGAAAAGCAAAGAAGCTAAAATTCTGTAATTTTTTATTTCTCCAAAGAGGAATGAACCTTGTTTACAATTGAATTTTTTCGTCATAACCAAAATAATTACAATTGAATGAATTTTGTCACTATTCTCTAACATCGTATGCTATTAACCTTACGAATAATGTTTTAGGGAGCACAAAGCATAACGGAATGCAATTGTTACAGAAATTTTAAATTCATTAGAAATGTTTTTGATTTTATGAGATAATTAAGTAGACTTATTATAATACGTGAGTAATGGTTATCGACATATATATAAAATATTTGTGGCAAATCATTTAATCAATTTTTGTTTTGAAATGTTTTCCCTACGCTGATTGAAATATTTCTAGAAATAGATAAAAATGAAGGAATAAAGAAGGGTGACAACTGCTATGTTTTTTTCCTTAAAGAATTAACTTTATGTGCAAGGTTCGAATTGGGTTCAAATCACTAGATAATAACCTTTTGTCCTTTAGGTTTTATATTTTCAAATGTTTGAAATCACGTTCAAAGTATTTAAATTAATTTGGTAGAAAAAGCAAATGAATATTTAAAAAAAGTTACTATGAAAAATGTGTAGTGTGAATGGTGGAGTGATCCAAATATTATCTAACCAAAATAGTTATTATGTTAATACGTATGGATATAATCTTCCCGTTTCATGATACAAATTATTCTGAGTAAGAAAAATAATCAAGAAAATTATAGCGTCAATATAACAGGTTAATTGTATCTGAAGTTTATGAAATAAAAACAAATATTTCGGACAACATATTTTTGATTTGACTTTTTCATAAAACTTATATATATATATATATATATATATATATATATATATATATATATATATATATATATATATAAACGCATATATTCTTCTCAAATTTCGTCGCCACTAATATGGGCAACTTCACGTTTACCTTCCTGCTTTTTTAATTTTTTAGAGCATTGTGAATTGTGGTTTTGAGTTAATTGAGCAAATATTTTCAATCAAGTGATTAATAATTAATTATATTATTGTTATATAAATTTTGTTGCATAGGTATTTACTAACAAACTTTTAGGCTTACATAATTATATCATCTGAATAGAAATTGTAAATATAAATAGTAATATGAATTATAAATTATTAGATTGTTTGTTTATGAAACTATAACATTTTTTTAGCAAAAATAATATTATGAGACTGTTCATTGTTCTACGAGTACATATCTAATTCCCACTGAGTTTAGGACAACCTACTGTAGTAACATAGGGGAAAAGTATATGTGATTTTAATTCTTTAAAAGTATAGTTTTTCCTCGATAATTTAGGTAGGTACAATTGAATATAATAATAAACTTACTTGAACCTGCGACGATGTCATGTCATTTAAATATTATGGGAAGAAAAATATAGTATTAAAACAAAATATGAGCAAAAGGAAAAAAATTTGCATATCTTCCAAGATGAATCTCACGAAAATGAGATCATATGAATGCGAATAAGGAGTTGGCCGTCATACCTGCGCCACTAATTCCCCGCCTGTTGGAAATATCTTATATATGGAGAGAGAGATAGAATATAAATAAAATATAACTAGAAAAATAATATGAAATTTAATAAGCAGAAACTACTCAAAAAATATGGCCGCATTAAACGCTTCAGTTTTCAAACCAGCATTTTTATACTTTACATTTAATTTTAGTGGGATAATGAAATAGATTAAAAAAATCGTAGGAAGAAACTGTTTAATTTTTTATGAAATTGTTAACTTAAAATGCAATAAAAAGACCAAGTCTCGTAATCAAGTTGAGAGATACCACCTGATAATGATTGCCTTAGTTTTTTGCAAGGCCATTGGCCACGTGGAGAATGTAATAGGTGCTTGCTGATGAAATATTTACTTTAACTCTCGTAACTTTTACCAACCGTCCTTTGCAAAGCGGATTGTCCCTGCCAACTAGACCGTAAACACAAACTGAACACAAAACATGAGCTTACGTCGCACACCTGCTGGCTTCTTTATATATTTGTCGTGAATTTCTTGTGAGATTCAATTTAACATCTAATTTTGTACAACAGTTTATGAGGGTTAAATTACACAAAAGCAAAATGAGAAAGACCACTCGGTGAGTGTAAATTTGTGGCAATTTATAGTGTCTCGTATCCAATGTTTTATTCAAAGCTCAAAAAAAGTTTAAAGGAAAATTAAGTGAAAGAGTTAAAAAGGTCCGTGGATTACAATTTTTAATATCATTTGAATTTACTTTCCAAAGAAATATCATATCAAGTTGGCAACCAACATCTCTAGGCTACGAACATTTTCAATAGAGCATAAATAGAGCGCAGAGTTCGATCATCTCTTTAGTTAACATATCAGTTTCAACGAACAAAGTGTGGAAATTTCATATAGAGACAAGAGTGTTTTTGCTTTAAGAATTTCGTTTAGGGTGTTAATTGAACAAAGCAATAGGCACTATATTCACAACGATGGATGAAGTTGTACTCTTCTATGATACAACTAACATTTTTATTAAAGATTCAAAGAAGTAAATTTTATCTTGCAGAGATTTTCTCATGCCGTCATATTGTAATGGAAAAACTTCATGCTTCTGGGAAAAGTGGAAATATTCAATTTGGCTTCCACATAAGCTAACCCCTAATATAATTCGTAAAGAGTATAAACATGAGAGTGTATTGAGTTATTAAAGTGCCATAGTGCCGATGACTGGCCAAAGAATCTTATTACAGAAGTGTCTTATTAACAATCGTCCTCTCTGGGTCTTTTGTCCTCCGAGTATAATTCATTATTATACAATTAAAAATTTAAACACTCAAACCATCTCAAGGTTGAAATTAGCCAATTGTTAATCAAAAACCGATACAAAATTTTATTTCTTCGTAAATAAGATGGCAGTAAGTAATAAGTAAAAATGTTTATTAAATATATATAAAAAAGTATCTATGGGAAAAAATATTTATGTTATGGTGGTTTTAATATTTTCCAACCTAATATTATTCAATATTCTGAGAATTTATAATACGATTATCAAAATTCTTTTGAAAAAAAATATTGTTCGAAATGATGTGGTATAAATTTATCATGTTTATTTTAAATATTTTTAGACTAAAAATTCTGAACTATATGTAAAATTTAATTTTCAGCGTGGTGAAAATTTAATTAATCTTACCTACGAAACTTTAAATGCGTGACTTCTAAAACAGACTCTATGTTGACAATGTATTTTTTTCGTTTAAGGCCATTGATAATTGCAATATTTATAATCCTGGCTACTTCCATTAATATTCCCGAATAATTTTCCATTATTATTATGTGTAATACTTAGATAAAACCCAAACCTTAGGCACAAAATGAGATTATTCAAACCACTCGATGGCTGCACTACCTTACTCCGAAAGATTATTAGTCCATTCGTTGCAGAGCAATATAATTTACAAATTTCATCTGTTACCATTATCTTATATATATATATATATATATATATATATATATATATATATATATATATATATATATAAAGTATACAATCATCCAGGTCATTTATTTAGATATCACAATGCAAGTATTTAGGAAGAGATCACAAAAATTTTAACTGTTGAAAAGAAGATTTGGGTTTGCCCGGAACGATGCGTCAATATTGCGGAGTTAAAGTTCAAGAGAAATTTATTTCAAGATTCGTCAATTAAATGGTATTTGATTGTTCGCTTAAAATTTTTGTTTTCACAACGACGCCGGTGCTATAAAGTTTTAAACACGGAAACATTAATTTAAATAATAAAGGTAAGGTTAAATTTAATAAATTTTCTGGCAAATGAATCGCGTATTGTTATCAAGAATTTATTAACTTTCATAAATTATTGTGAAATGAACAATTAAGTTAACAAGTTTAATGAAATTTGTTTTTTTTTCGATTGTATAAGATGTCAGATTGAATATAATTTAATTAAAAGGATAATTAATTTCAATTTATCTCATGGTTTAAATAGTGTAACCTAGTGGTTTGTCCTAATAGTCACATATAAACGTGTGTACTTTCCGATTTGTGCTTATACTGGTTATATTTATTAACATATATATTATTTCAGTTTGATATTCATGTAAAATTATTTTAATTATGTCGCTTTTCCCACTTCTTTACTTGACTCTGCTCTGTTCGTCAAATAACATCAATCGTCGGGGCGGAATTTTCTTCCCTGCATTATATAGTTTAAGCAGTATTCTGCGACTTACGTTACATTAGTATAGCGCAAATATTTACTTGATTGAAAAGCTATCCTAATCAGTCTCACTATTAAACTTATATGCACATACATTATAATGTCTGGCACGATATACTTCATAGCATTAAAATAAAAAATAGACGCTGTTGCAAATGAAGTATAAAAATCCCTTTTATTTTATTTATTTTCCTATAGGTTTTACACACACATTTAATCTGTATTTAAAGCTGTTAATTGTATCGTTCTTTAACAAACACTGTATCTGATATTACCACTTCTTTTCCAATTTTTCTTTTCCAGTTATTCTGATATTTTTTGCCTATCATATCTTAAGAATTTTTGGGTTATGAGTTAAAACATCATTACACCTTAACGTACATAGTTAACTGAGAAAAAGATATAACAAAATCTTTCATATTTTCTTGTATGGAACGTTCTGCCACAATACTATTCTATTATTATTTTACAAAACAACTAGCGTCATTGATAAAAAAAACTGAGCAATGTTGCCAATATGAAAGTATAGTATCTAACACTCCTTCATAAAATATTGGAACAAATGCTACTAACTTGACAAATCCATTAATAATATAACCAAATTCTGCACATCCTGTTCAGGTACAACGTTTCCCTAAACTTAATGGATTTCACATTTCTTAATACTTTTGTAAATTTATCTGGAATAGTATTATGTAAATCCATCTTCATAATTTAAATGGTTCCTTTCTTAACATTCTTATGTATAAAATGATAGTAAACCTCAATATGTTTACAATTCTTTTTAAAAATTTCTATTTTTAACAACGGCTACTACTACTCAGTTTCTTCATACATCTCAATTGGTTTATGAATAGTATTGAAAACATCACGCATTAGACAAATAAAAAATATGTTTCTGTCACAGCTTCTGATAAAGCAATATACTAATCAAATGCAGAAAACTTTTTTACAATGTTTTGGTTTTATAATTTCCATAAGATAACATTTCAAAACAATCTAATTACAAATCTCGCGATCTATAAACATAAATCAGCATTATTTTTCTTACAATATTTGAATTTAGGATTTTTTTAACAATATAAATATTTCAGAATTATTTAAAATATGTCTCACCATAACAATTTTTAAATTTTCAATATTGTAACGTTTAGAAAAAGACTCAACATACGATTTCTGATTCAAATTTAAAATACTCCACTGTTCATGGTCATATTTTGTATCATTGCATATATTATTTAAACTCTTTGCTCTACCTACGTCTTTTATTTTTTTACTTGTTTTTAATTTCACTAACAAATTGTTTATCTTTACAGCAAATCAAAAGTACACCAACAAATAATATAAAGTAAACTACCAAATTATTTTCTTTTTTAACGTAATACCAAGAATCATATTTACATCCACGAATACCAGAAGTTGTCAGAAAATCGTTCATATCATGCACGGGGACTCTCTTTTAAGCGGAATAATTATATTATTTCAAATTATTTATCTTTGCAGCAAATCAAAAGTTTGCCAACAAATAATAAAAAGTAAACAAACAAATTATTCTCTCTTTTAACTTACAACCTAGAATCATATTTACATCCACGTAAAGTTTGCATTGTTTAACCTCACATAATAACAACAATTGAATTTATTGCCCGCATTAAAATACTGGTATATTGTATAATTCTCGGTAATATAATAAAACCTACACTGCGCCTCGGCAATAAACTCACTAACATAAGCAATGGAAAAATCCGCACAAAGCAGGCTTCCGCTATTGGGTTTGAAACATAAAAATGCTGTTGGTTGTTCCTAAGAGTTAATCTTTGCTAATATCCCACCGGAAGATGTTGTAATACAACGAAACCTAGGTCGTGGTAAAGAAATTAAAGAAAGTAGAAATGATACTACATCACGTAGTTTCATTTAATTGTGAATAATGAATTTCTACAAAATTAACGCCAAATATATTCAATATTCAATCACTAATAAAGTAATAAACCAATTCTTCATCAAAATGGAGTGATGGTTTCATTAATCTCCTTGACCTTTTTTCCTTTCTTCTTTTCTTTATCATCTTTTATCTCATCATTATTCACTTTACGTCTATTGCATTTTGTGTATCATCTACTGCTTTTTTTAGATGTTTTGTCATATACTTTTTCTCTGGTCTGTATTAACTGAATTTTCTCCTTCTTTCTCTTTTGTTTCGTCCGAATTATTTATCTTTCTTCTTTTTCCACGTGCTTTTTCTCTCTACTAAATACGGCGTCAATATATCCAAGTAAAATTCCAGCTTCTGTTTTTTGTCCCATTTAGCTATTCTCCTTTTTTCTAAAATTCCTACTAATACTTTACTCCCATATATTTCTGGATATTTTATAGGCAGCCCCTATTAAGAAACATTGCATAGGATGTCGTTGTCTCAATGGTGTTAGTCAAATTTCCTTTTCTTTTTAAGATTTACAGCAATTTTAATTACTTCTGGCCAACATTTTCTTTCAACTTTCGCCCCTTATAAAGAGACTCTTCCCATATCCATTAATTATTAATTGTATTTTTCTGCAGTTTCAATTTATTTATGCACATTTTCTGGACAAGATTTTCTTATCATTGCTTTTTCTTTCGCAAACTGAAGATATCTAGCATTTATGTACTTGTTCCCATTTTCGTACCGAACTTGTCACAATGGTGTTAGTCAAATTCGTTGTCTCAATGGTGTTAGTCAAATTTCCTTTTCTTTTAAGATTTACAGCAATTTTAATCACTTCTAGCCAACATTTTCATTCAACTTTGGCCCCTTCTAAAGAGACTCTTCCCATATCCATTAATTATTAATTGTATTTTTCCGCAGTTTCAATTCATTTATGCACATTTTCTGGACAAGATCTTCTTATCATTGCTTTTTCTTTCGCAAACTGAAGAAATCTCTCATTTATGTAATTGTTCCCATTATCATACCGAAGTTCCTTTATCATGTTTCCAGTCAAGTTTTGTATTTCCTTAACATACTGTACTAAGTATTAATAAAAACGGTTAGTTACCCGAATGTATCGTTTGTTTCAGCGGTAATTTCGTTACTATTTTTGCTCTCTAATTGAAACAAACTCAAACTTGAACAAACGTAATTTCCAGTCACGTTAATTTACTCAGTCAAATATCTAAACATTCATATGACTTGTACTCTTTATATGATTGTTACCTTGCCGCAATTATCACTATTTTAATTAGTTCACTTTTTTCGGTGTTATCGAACTAGTTTAACCTTTTTCAATTTTTTTTTTCAAATCACGCTCTGCTACCGTGTGAAAATAATGAGTTAAAATATTATTAGATTTTAACGTACATAGTTTATTGAGAAAAAGTATAACAATATAATTTACGTTATCTTTTGTACAGGAAGTTCCACAACACAACTTTACTATAATTATTACAGCAATATTATCGCGTCATAGATAACAAAACTAGGCAATGTTACCTATATAAAAGTACAATAAATAACAAAGTTACATTTTTATTAGTGTATAGACAAAATATAGTAAGTACGGATACTTGTCGTTTGTTTACCCAACAGAATAACGGTAAAAAGAGTTTATCGAAAAAATGACTTTTCGATATTGGGAAAAACGTTTTTCGTGTACTTGTACCCGAAAACTCATATATATATGAGTTTTAGTCCCTCTTATATCCTAAATGTTTTCACAGATTTTTCTTTGTGAGGTGTCGTTAGAATCTCATAAATATTAAATATCGGTTTCATAAATATTACTAAATATTTGACGTTACATGAAATTCAATATGACAGAAGATGCGAAGCTGTGAATTTGACTGGCTATAGAATGAGGGCCCAGCGACGTAGTAGTCATATGAATAAAATTATCTAGACCTCTTGATGTGTATATATATATATAAATATATATATATATATATATATATATATATATATATATTTCAATAATATACAGTTTACAACGCTTAATTTAAAGGTTCCAAAAAAGGAATAAAATATTAATAACAGAACAGACTTGTGACTACTAATATTAATAAAATCATTAATATCATTATCAGCCTGTAACTATTCGTTGCTACACAAAGCTCTTACCCAAGTTGCTTCACTACAAATATTCCTCCGCATACTGCAACCAACCACTTCCTACTAACTTTCTTAGGTCGTCAATCCATCTGGTTGGGGGCATCTCAAACTTTTCTTCGAAGTTCGTAGTCTCTACTTCAGAACTCGCCTTTCCATTCGGTTGTTGGTTCTTCGGAAAATATAGCCTACTCCTTGCCACTACTGCTTGCTGATATTAATGGCTATGTTGACTATTTTATTTCTCCGTCGGATTTCCTTACTTTGGATATTATCTTTCCAAGATAATCGAAGTAATATTCTTTCGGTTCATGAAATATATCTAATTAAAAACGAATAATATTCGATACGTATTTATAATATTAGCAAAATTTTGCTTGTTCTTGCTCAGTTTTTCTTGAATCAACAGTTTTCTTTTGTTTTGTACTAATCATTGATCAACGTTAAAAAAGCTATAAAATCTATATATTGAAGATATTGAAGCTATAAAATGATATATTAATAGGCATGGTCTCTTTATAATAAAAAAATATTTGCACTTTTTTTAAAGATACGTTATTATGAGTTTAAATTGAAAACATGTAAAATTTAATAAAAAGGTATCAAATTCTATCTGAAGAGTGAGGCTGCAAAAATAAGACATTAAAAAAAAATTTACGTATCAAAATTTTTTTATTTCAATTTCTAATTTCATTCACAGTCAGTGTCAAAGTTCAGGCCACTCCGATTATTATTTACAAAGTAGTATACGTTCCTTAGACCGCAGTTCATAATAATAGCATTAACGAGAACATATTACAACATTGCAATATTGAACAGAATGTGAATAGACAGTCCGGACAATTTGTTCAACGAACCTGAAGTAATTATTTTTAAACGGGGCTTTATTGTTCAATTATCTTTGAAAAATTATTTTCTCCAATGATGTTTTCTTTCTTGTACCTATTTATCGTGAACCTTTAAAAAAAACATGATATCCAGGATAATCGTTATATTTTTCTTAGAATATTAACGTAAGCTTCTAAAAATCATGTTTTCAGTAGTTTGTAAAACACGGGTAAGGATGTGGGGTGAAAAACTTTTCCCCTGTTTTCAGTATATATTTGAAGAAATACTAGCTAAATTTTTTAATAATTTTTGAGATTTTATATATATATATATATATAAAATCCCAAAAATTATTATAGATTTTAAAGATTTTATATATGGATAGGTCTTTTGAACAATTTATAAAGTACACATGATTTTTAAAAAATGACAAACGTCAAATTTCTGTGTCCAGCGGTTTCTGATAAAAACGGTTGTAACGGATGAACAGACGCATAAGTGATCTTATAAATGTATATTTTGAAGTTTTCCCTTATTTAATAAAAAACCCTGAAAATTCTCAATTTTGATAATAAAATATTTTAGGTAAATTATTAAAATTTTTTATTAATGTTCCAAGTTACACCTCGTCTTACATAGTAAGTCATGTATGTAAAAAAAATATTTTTTATATCAAAAGAAACAACGCACGTGTTGTTTTTTATAACTAAGTAAGGTATGTCAGTTTAAAACACTTAAGAGTTTTTTAAAGTACGTTATTAAGAATCATTCCTTGTGATACAAGAACGAACAATAGTGGATGTAAAGAAAGAAAAATTATTAATTGCATTAAAATGCAATAGGGTATATGGATTTTTTATACATAACGAGAAGAGGCAACAAAATTATAAAGAAGTAATTCTTATAGAAGCCACTATCAGCCAGGGATTCTACCAAAAGATGGATGAACATTTATTGGTTACCTCGACTTCTTTATCCTGTACGTTCGAAATTAAGGGAAAATTTTAGGATTATTTTAGTTTGGAATAAATTTATGAAAAAATCCAGAACCCATACATTCTACAGTGCTACGAGGGACATGGAAATAGCAAACGGATAAAATGAAAAGGCGAGAAAAGTATTTAAAGCCGTATATTGATGATATTTCTCCAATCATGTGCATATACATTTTTCTACTTAAAACATCTAAGGAGTGGGAAAGTATTCATAGAATAAGTGACAGGGTTCTAAAATAAGAAGTGTTAATTGAAACAACCTGAAACAAAAGCGTTTGTCTACTAATCAGGGAGTAGTTTATAAACTTCCACAATGAAAATGTTCGCTATAATAAATTCGACAATAATTGGTTTTGCATAGCATGAAATTGTCTAAAAATTTTCTAAAAAACTTTCCCCTAAAGTCAATATTTTTTAAATTACAGCATCTGATTTTCTTTATTTACAGTGTACAAGCAGTTTACGACTATAATATACCTGTGGCTGTACGCTTGTTTCAGAAAATTCGTGATGAGGGTGGAAGGTAGTGTGGGGCTGTAATTTCATAAAAATTGGTTTCAGTAAAAAGTCACATCAAAAATTTTGCTGAATAAAAAAATATTAGTATGAATATTTTGTCATAAGTCCAGTCATTTTCGAAACATTGAATGAAAACCATTTCCTACAAAGGTGGCTGAAAATGTTTGCCAAATTTGGCTTTTTTTAAAATTCTCGTTCGGAAAGTTTTAAATTTTTGTTCGGAAGGACCCAAAAAATTTGTTTCTATTCAAAAATCTAGATTGAAATAATTGCAAAAACATCCTTGACTGCTGGGCTGCAAACAAAAATTTAAGAATCTTTAAATCCTTGAATTGCAATTTCAAAGTACGTCACTTTTTTTGGAAATTGGCAACATTTTCAATATGATATCAGAGGTATCTCTGAAGTTTATGTCATTTTTTGACAACAGTGACATCACATGGATATAAAAATGCACAGTGTATGCAAAATTAATAGTTAGCTTTTATTCACAGTCCATTAAATAAGAAATACACCATTTATACATAGAATTTACTTGCATTATCACTCCTATATTTTTCGTTCTATTCTATGGTGATCATATTACAAAAATATATGGTATAATGAATTAAGAAAAATTAAATAATTGACAAATTTATTCTAATAAAAAAATTACCTCGTGCTTTGCGCCCGAGATCACAGGTCTGATTCCAAACATTAAATTGGAGACATGGTTCCTTTCGCTTTTTATTTGATATACCTATGTCTATCGGCCCAGCGAGATAGGATAAAATAGAAAATTTATGGTGTCACGTTCAAGGTATTCTCATCTCTTTACAAGAAATAAAAAAAATGTATTTTCACAAGGATTTGCTACAAACTATTGTAGAAAATAGACACTGATTTAAAATCTTGAAAAACAAATCTAACGCATAAAATATTCAGGTTTTGCTAGATTAGACACCGTAGTAATAAAAAATATTGAAAATCAGCCTAAACCGAATCGACCAAACAAATTTGTCATATTATCGATTTATGTTAGACAGATGTAGATTAGGCTGTAAAGAAAATAGGCTGCAAAATATTTTCTTGTTGCAAATTGTTTTATACGAGTAACGTGAAACAAAAAATGCAAATGTGATCAAATAACTGAATCAAAATCAGAAAATATTTTAAACATAATACTACGTTTCCCGTCGATTATATGTGAAATATTACGGTTCCCAAATATTATGTTTCGAAACGTGAAAATATTTTAGCCTCTCTTAATTTGGAAAATGAATTATAACACTTTAAATATTTTTTTCTTTTGAGAACTTAAACACTTTAAATAATTTCATCTTTTGAAATTCGGACTCTATTTTGTTACGAAATATTAATTCTATAGTCCAATTTTTTTTACAAGCAGAATGAACCCTTGTTTTGAAATATTGTACTGCACCTAAGACTTAAATAACATAGAAGTTAAATACATTTTATCCGTTTTAATACATATTTTTCGTCGCTAGTAGTGATAAAAAAAACATTTGCTGTTATTCGTGTAGAGCAAATTGATAACAAATATTTCCTCTGCTCCATCATTTGATTCATCTCGCTATCAAATTACCGAGTAAATTTTAGCGGATGGGGAACGCTTAAAATTAGGTAAAAACATGTCATATTATATTTATACTTCAAAAATATATTTCGTGTCCAATGTAAGTTGTTTGTCTAAATCGTGTACAGTAAATCCAGGAGACTCCCCCCTTCTATTGTTTGGATTTAAATTAAGTGGATTTATCTCTCAAGTTTCGTCGCCACTGACATGGGTACACTTCAAGTTTACCTCCCTATCGAAATATTTGAATATTATATATTAGTGAGTACGGTTTATGTTAGATGACCTACATATATCAGTACGCAGGCATAATTTTTACTTTCCACTATAATATTGTAGTTTAAAATATCATCAGCTTATTTGAAACTTATTACCACAATTTCTTTATATATCATGTCGAAAATATATTTCGTGTCCAATGTAAGTTGTTTGTCTAAATCGTGTACAGTAAATCCAGGAGACTCCCCCCCTCCTATTGTTTGGATTTAAATTAAGTGGATTTATCTCTCAAGTTTCGTCGCCACTGACATGGGTACACTTCAAGTTTACCTCCCTATCGAAATATTTGAATATTATATATTAGTGAGTACGGTTTATGTTAGATGACCTACATATCTCAGTACGCAGGCATAATTTTTACTATTCACTATAATATTGTAGTTTAAAATATCATAAGCTTATTTACTCATTTTGACAGAAACTTATTACCACAATTTCTTTATATATCATGTCGTTTGAATAAGATTTTTAAAAATTATTTAAATATTTAATTTTATTTTATGTCTTTAATTTTTTCGTATGTTTGATACAAAGGAGACCAAGGGAGAGAAAAAATATGTTACCTTTTTAAATAAATTAAATACGTTTCCTTACAATTCTGTGGACCCGAAAAATATATGTAAAAATATACGAAATCATGTTGGTAGCGAGTTGTTAATTCGATGAAACACCAGTGAATTTTAGTGCTATGTAATTTGTATGTAACAATATTTAAGAGTTATTTACAATCCATTTGGGTAATTTTAGCGCTGTAATATATCTTTTGAAAGTACAATTTGGACTTCTTGTACCCGATATTTAACGTGAGAGGCGTTATAGATGATACTAAATTAGAAATGTACTGGTTTCTTGAACAGTTTTGAAGATAAAACAATACCTGGTTAGTTTTGTATTATAAACCTAACCAGATATTGTTTTATTTCAGTTTAATAAAAAGAATACTCATTGCAAGATTCACAGCCAGTTCTACTAACTACAGACTAATATTTTAACCCTGTACCAATAACCCGTCAAAGTAGCGACGATTGAAGAATAGATGCACTTTTCGATTATTGTGATTTTTGGTGGTAGCTAGGTAAATAACTGATAACGTCTAAATTTTCCAGGTATCCGCCATCCACGCTATCCAAATACCAAGTTTCAAATTATTAAATCAAATATAAGTTCCTGAATAATGTGATGATGTAGTCGCGCACGACATCCTCATGAAAGTTTCGAAAATTTTCATTAACAAAACGGGACACAATATATATTTAAAAATAATTATGTATTTTCTCACAATAAATGGTTATTTTCAAGCCAAGTCTTTTTAAAAGGTGTTTTTATTACGTGTCACTACATGGACGTGGATATTGTGTCTACTATATCTATACTTATTACCCCATTTCCATTTGAATAAATTAAATTGTATATCATTTTGTTTACAATAATAAACAAAAATGAATAAACAACAGTAAACAGAAATAATTGTCAAATAGAGACCAATCACTATTTATATATAAAGAAAGATAATGTTTTCAACATGTATTTTAAGATTTTAAATGGCAGAAATAATAAAAGAATAATTAAAGTGCGAAATAATTGAGCAAACAAAAGTATTTTGTTTGTTTTTAAACTTTCCTCTTCATTTAAAACACAAGAACAGACACACATTTTGTGTGACTTAAAACATAGGAACACACAGGCATTTCAAACAAGCTGAGACACACGGCAACCCTGATATCTGCTGTCAAAGCACTTTGTAAGCTCGCTGACGCAATTGAAGAACGGAGTGGGCGTTTGCTGATAAAATATTTACTTTGGCTGTCACTACTTTGTCTAACCATCGTTTTACAAAGCGGTTTGTGTTGTCTACCGATGAAATTGTAAAAACGACTTGACCATAAAACACGTTTGTTTGTTTTGATACCCGCTTTTTTCTTTATCCATTTAACACCTAATTTTTAGTACTTTACTGCAAAGTACTGTAGTAGTTAAGCATTTTATTTTATATTGTTCTGTAGCAGCACAAATATAAAAAAAAGAAAATTAATTGGCGCCAGTACTTTGGCTAAATTTGTGATTCAAATACAATTTGAACACGTTCTAAGACGGGAATATAGTTAAAGAAAATATATAGGGCCAACAAATCATTTATTTCTAGTGAGTTTGGTAAGCTCCAAATTCTCCATCTAATTTAGATTGTATAGTTTACGTAGATCATATTGTAAATATGTTAATAATAGACTACTTTTAAGATGTAGACTTATCATTTAAGACGCGGTTACAGATTCTCAGTTAATTTCTTTTTAAATTAACTGTGTTTACTACCACTGTCCCTCCTTATAGTTGAATCATAATATTATTCATCTTCTTTAATTCACTTCCTACTCTGTTTATCAATCGTTAAGTTTCATAGGTTTTCGTTCATATTTTTCATCCGAATATTTCATTTTACCCTCGTTTCTCATCAATTTTCACATGCTTTAAGAAATATGTTTTTAATAGTCAATTTTGCATGCTTTACAATCATCATTATTCAAAGTTTTATAACCATCATTCAGCAAGTTTGTAATGTAAAGATAAGTAAATATGTGAATATATATTTTACATATTTTTAGTCAATCCGAAATCTTTCTCCTAGACTAAGAATAAAAAATTGTAGAAGTAAAAAAAAATTAACCTACTACTAAAGGTTATATGGCATTGGAACATTTTTTGAAAAGTGATTAAGAATAAACCTAACATCGTGATATTTTCCCGGAAAACGTGTTTCCGGATAAAAATATCGATTTTTATAGTAGTCATGCAAAGCGTAGCTCCAAAGCATGTAGTCACGTGATATGTGAATTCCATAAATTTACAATATCCCAAATAAACATTTAATTTAAAATAGTGAGATTTCTTTTCTTTGACGCATCGCTTGTAAATATTTGTAACTTCCTAAGCCTTAACCATTTTAACTTGTGAAATCTATAAATAACAATAGACACATTTACTATATTGAAAGGAGATCACGCCCTCTCGCTCATAGATTTATTTATTTGACTTGGCTATCCTTAATACCTTATGATTTGTTTAGTAGATTTTGAAGTTTTGCTTTCTGATTTACGGGCAACTTTAGTTTTGCTATCTAGGCGCGAATTATAAAATCCATTACTTTATTCATTTTCATTTTTCATTAAATAACAATATTAATTCCGTACATGTTGCATTTAAAATAGTTTATCGTTATTCTTAAATCGAAAACTACAACATACATTATTCGATTATTTTTACGTATGTTACAAATATCCTGTTATTTCTACGTTACTAAATTATGCAAATATTTAACTTGGATACACGATTTAACATGAATACATGATTTCTAAATATTCCTTTACAAGCACTGTCAACTTTAAACGACTATATTTCATTCACAAGTGCGCTAGAAAATTAATAAAATGTTGAAAAAAACGATTCTCACTAATGACAAACAAACATTGTGTATATCTTTGTCTGTTACGATAAGTTTAATATTCAGATAATATGACGTAGGATTACGAAATTTATAGCGCAGATGACTTTTGCCCGCCCACAGGAAAGTAATTAAAAAGAATCAATAATGCAAAATTCAATAAAATATAAATGTTAGCCGTTAAATTCGAAAATAGATAATAAATTTATTTACATTTCAGAATGAAAATTTTACTTATTGTTATTAGCAGAAATAAAGTACAATAATTTGAATGTAACGCAACGCCGATTGTGAGCAAGCGAGTGTTGCATTCCGCCATTCTGAGCGCATGGCAGCTACATTCACATATAATCTTGTTGACCCATATCTTGTTACTGAGAGCGCTTGGTTCATAATTATGCTACGAAGCTTAATAATTATACGGCTGTGACTCCGTGACCAGTTTAGGTTAATGATTGTTAGTTTGTATTTTAGTTAGGATTAGTTTTAAATATAGCATATTGTATGAAAGGCGGTTCAAAATTAGTAACAATATAAAATAGACGCTGCTGTACATTTTTAATGAACACACGTTTTTATTGGTATGACATTAGTCATGGTATGATATTTTCTTTGTAAACTTGTACATATTTCACAGTTATAACAATTAAAAGCAATGAAGAAAAAAGTTTTATTATAAAACTCATAAATGAAATTAATTAAGCAATGGACCAAACTATTAGAAAAAATAATATTAGTTTGGGAAAAGACCAATAAGAAAAAAAACGTATATTTACTGTACTAGCTGCGTATGTTACTTGCTTCTATTGGATTTAATTGTATTTTTAAATTATAAAGTATAAGTCATAACACATTTCCGTCAGTCCAGTAAAACTTGATAATTAAAATATAATACTAAATATATTGGGATAATTATACTTAGAAGATAAAATCAACGGAAAAAGGAAAGAAAATGGCTATTCGCAGGATCGAGTCAGCGACATTATCGCGTGTAGCTTTGACACGAAAAAGCTTTTCATAAACTAAACCATCGAGATGCACTGAATACAATACAGCAAAAAAGAAATTCAGGCACTTGTTCAAAGCACATTGTTTAGAAAAATGATAAAATATTAGACCTTTTAAAAAAGACGCGTAAAAAATTAATAATTTTGTAATAATCTTTACCTTGAGAAATTCAATTATGGAGCACATTGTAGATATAAGTTAATAAATATTTTTCCTATGTTGAATCCACCCTCATCTGCTACATCTAACTGTCATATCTCCGTCTCCACCTATTTCTACACGATTTTACCAAAATTATCATCACATATCACCATATTACAAATCACTATCGTTTTATTACACTTACTATTAATATTCCTGTGAAAGTTATTAAAGTTGCCTACACTTGCCTATTGGTTAATATTCTTTCATACAATTGATGTAATGAGGACTATTTTCTTTACAACACCTAATTTCTTTAAAAACCAATCGTAATTGAAAATACTCAATAATCCACACGTGTTTATTTATCATGAATACATATATTAACCAATTTACGAAATCGGTTTCCACCCACGTCGAATTATCGTACGGGTTTGAAATTTTGTAAAAATATGTAATTTTTATGACAATGCAATAATATCATACCATAGATCTAATATAGCGATGGAGTAGAGAGTTGGCTACTTAGGAATTTTTCAACCGCTAATACTAAATTCATCGAGTATGAGTTTATTTGATTTGTCTCAACAGGTCTTAGATACATATTGTAACCGTTAAAATTTGATGATGGAAATAGGAGATAGTTATGGAGTAAACCTGTCAGAGCATGTTTTTTGACTACCAATTATTTATTTTCTAAAAGCAATTGAATTGAAATGAGACTGCTGACCGACAGTACCATGTGAAATTGTTATCTTGGTAATTTGTATGAAAATTACATTATTAATTATATTTTTAAGAAATATATTACGGAAATAAGTCAGAATTAAAACTTAAATATTTTTAAATTTTAATTCTGAAATATGAGAAAAATTCGAACGGATTCTTTCTGTGAATAACAATACATTTGTAAGAGTTTAATTTAGGTAAGACGTCTTACATTATACACTGAAATTATAACAAAGGTAATTTATTATTTTGTAATGATATAAGATACACATATAATGTTATAAGTCTTATAATAAAATGAGTGCATAAAATGTTTCGTATGTGGTCAACGAGATAATTAAATATGTGCGATAACTGAAATAGCCAAGGTTGTGGTTATTTCTCCACGCGATCACAAGATCTTGAAAGGCGGATTATATTAAGAGCAAAGAAGTGTGAAATGACTGGTGAAATTATTTGCCTAATAAATGAAAATTATCCTAAACATCCCAGATGACAGATCCCAAATAATCAGACTGAAGAGTGGCGACGTTTTTTTATGGTATTACCATATCTGTCAGCTTACCTAGGCAAGACAAAATCATAAAGGTAAAGAAATGAGTATCTTTAAAGCCTTTATGCATCATGCAACTTGCACGACCAGCAGACATGAGAGGGTCTATAAAAAAATGAGAGTTTTTCTCTCATTTTCGTTTTTTTATAGGTGTCTGTAATACATGGCTGATGTTTATAAGACAAGGGAAATCAATTTTAAAATTATTTCTCTAATAATTTTTCAGTGATATTTTTTAAATGTTTGTTTATAAGTAATATTATTCATCAAATTTTAGTAAAGAAAAGGTCAATACAAATAAGTAACAGAATATAAAATAAAATTTGAAAAAAAACTAAAAATTTTAAACCAAATATTACATTGTTGGTTAAAACATAGATGTCGAATTGTTTTGATGTGTATTATATAAGAAAATAAACCTAAAACTATCCTCAACACTTTCGATGAATAAAATAAAAGAACGCCCAATTTCCATATGACGAATTTAATTTATACTAACAAAAATTTTTATATCTTTTTGAACCACATATTCGATTTACTATAATAAAGTTCGGTTCCAAATGAGAAAAAATTAAAATATTTCTTTCGTTTTTATATATTTTTACTGATAAAAAAAATTTAAAAAAATATCTACAGATGCTTGCTAAGAATGGACCAAGAGCAAATCTTTCCTTGGGTTCCAATTTATGCATTTGCTATAAAACTCTGCCAAAGTATTTAGAGGATTTAAACTGAAAGGAAATAAAATAAAACACAACGCATTTCTTCTCTATAAATGTTTTTTATGTCCTATGGACGTTTGTTCGTCTCAAGCGTGACTCGAATGAATTCACGAGACCGGCTCTTTCTATCTGTAAATCGATTAACTGGAGTTGTCTCTTAGGTTTCATTACCGCTGACATGGGTATGCTTCAAGTTTGCATTTAAATATTTTGCTCTGCAATTACATGAGCAGGGATTGTGTTAGAAGAACCAAGTTTATAATCATGTTAATACATTTTTGTATCAATGGAAAAGGTTTTGACGCTGCTTAAGTTCTTCGTAGGAATTCCAAAGCAAATAAAAGAAAGACGGATGCTTGCTGACAAAATATTAATTTTGAATCTATTTGCACTGACATATTTCCTCCCCACAAAGTGGAACATATCTGCCAATAGGACCGTAAAACATGAATTCAACGCAAAACACTAGTACACGAGCTTACCCACTAGTGATTGGGTCCCGAAACCGGTCTTGAAGTCCGAGGAATTTTCAAATTTAATTATTTCTTGTCCCGGTACTTTCAAAGCAAGAGCGGAGACACGCTTATCGAAATCATGTTGTGATAATTTGATTACAAAAGGTAACTACATCTCAAGCTTTCCGCACTCTTCTGTCACAAAGAGTGCCGTTCTGTCACGAGATGCCGTCAGTTAGTTTAACGAAAAATTACTTATTGTTGTACATTACAAATATGTTTGCGGATATATTGTAATTTTGTGACATTTGTTTATGAATTAGGTGACATTTTTGTCTATATCAGCGTGAAAATTTCTCCAAAATCCTTGGCGTCAGCCAGGTCGGTTAGTCGGGATCAGACTTTCGACTTGAGTGTTGTGATTGCAAAATCATCGTGTAGATGACACCAATCTCATGTAAGTTTACACAAATGCTTAAATTTTTTTTTTCAATTAGGTGTTTATTTTGGACGAGATTTGTTATTTTCAAATGTACTGATATGGCAGTGACGCTCAGTAACACCTTCAGTAACACTGAAGGTACAACATAAATATTGAGTTATTATTTCAAAAAATTGTCAGAAAAACGAATAGATTTCCATTCATTTAAAATGCGATGTACGGCAAAAGTGTGGTAACATTATAAAGAAATAAATTATACATTATGTTCAAAGCGAGCATAGTGAAAATTTTTTTAATAATTTCAACAGTATTTTTCATTATGTCAACAAATATAATACAAATGGTCAAATACCATAGGCCTTAACCGGCATCTTCTAAGAGTCCACAGTATATTTGTAAACCAGCCGGAAGAAAAAAAGAATTGGAAGAAATTGGATAGACTGCAATATTTTGCGAAACGTAATGAAAAATCAAATTAAAACTGGAAAGCAATCTTCAATAAAAAGATATGTTACAAAAAAGTATTCATCTAAAATAATTTCCCGTTTGGTGGTACGGGATGAACTTACAATAATATAATCACAGGAGCAAATTCATTTGAGAGCATATTACAGAGAAATGGTTCAAGGTACCAATGAATGAAACTGATATCATGAAAATCATGTTGTATTAATATGGAGGAAAAAGCAAGTGGTGCGGACTCTGCGTGGGGTGGACGGAGAAATTTTTACTTTAGGATATGTATATATATGCGGAAAATGTATTGCAAAAGACCAGACCAACAGTCAAACGTGCATTGGAAATATTTCAGTTGGATTTTAGAAAAAAAATTGTAACTAACATCAGCGATGATACAAACATGATAAAGAAATTTGGTAGGGAAAGGCCTAGCAAGGTTATCCTTTGCTTAAGCTATGCAAACCGTCTAGGAAATGTAAGTAGATTTTATGAAAAATATGTATGAAAATAAAAACCCTTCCTAAAAGTACAAGGATTACAATGCTACGAAACTGAAATTGTTTAGAAAAAAAAATTAAAATAGAACTAACTAAAAATATATGTTAAAGTAAAACGTGGGAGAGAACTCATTTATTTCTGGGTATTAAACCGAGATTCATTCCATCAATGTAGTGGCAGATAAGTCCGTAAATCTCAAACATTACTTATAGAAAGCGTTGATTAATACAAAAATATTGGACAAATGGAATAAAGATAATCCTCTTATTTTAGAATTAATCGGTACTTCATTGCAGACAGTAAAGATAGCTTATAAAAGTCTCAGATCGCCAAAACTCTTCGTTACACACAACCGAAGCAATAATTGACGTTTTACTGAATCAAATTCAGTCGGCAAATGATAGCCGTGTAAAAGAAAAAAGATCACAATTGATCAGACGAAAATGTGAAGGCTAAATCTAATGCCGGTAGGTCCACAGTACACAACGAATCCTATAAATCGTAATCAAAGTTAATTAGAACATAATCAAATGAATAAAAACAGGTATTCAAAGTTCCCGCAAAAAAATTAAGGCGATATTAAGAAAGCAGTTCTAGTTATTTGAAGCAACCGGAAAACGTACCAAAAGTTTAAAATTTCTTATAAATCATTAAATGCAATAAAATTGACATAAGTATGTATAAAAAAAAATAAACGTCCTCCTTGTTTAGAGGCATTATTGTAAATATCAGAACTCGTTTGTCGAACAAAGCTGTCAATGAATAAGTTTTTTAGAAATCCATTCAATTACGAAAAGAAACTCTTGAATATATTTGTCGTTAATTTTGTAGAAATTCATTTTAATTTAAGTTTCCACAACTAAATGAAATTATGTGATATAGTATTATTTTTATTTTATTTAAATTCTTTATTAAAAATTAAAAATTGCCCGCCTGATAATATCTTCAGGCGGGCAATTTTTCTTACAAATATCTTTACAAATTGCCACCTGAAGATGTTGTAATCCAACGAAACCTGGTCGCGGTATAGAATTTAAATAAAATAGAAATAATACTACATCACGTAGTTTTATTTGGTTGTGACAAATTATTTGAAAAGAAACTAATTGAGGATGCAACATATTATTTAAATGACTATTGAATAGATATTACATTATCATTGTTGATTAAAAATATGGTTACATTTCTCTGACTATTTCGTTAAGAATTCAATATACGAATTTTTTTAGTTTTGATTAACGTTAGAAATGTTAGAATTTGATTTTATCACAACGATTCAAGGAAGGTAAATGATGATTTTATTGATATATTTTGCTGAAAATATCCACCAGGAATTTTGATCACTGAATGCCTCCCACAACGTATCCCAGGACATTGAGATTGTCGAGATTTCCCAAATCCTATTATTCCCACAGCCCCTTTTTTCTTCAGAGAATTGTCACAATTTTCTAGTAGATTTCAATTTTACACCTCATTTTGTTGAGGAGTTCATGCAAGCTACGTGGGGCACATTAACAGCAGAAAGTTTGTGGAGAATACGTGCAAACAATTTTGGGTTAGAATTAGACTTACGCGTTAACAATTTTAGTTATTCTGGTTTCATCCTCCAAAAATATGATTCTGTAAAGAGAGTAAAAGGGAATATTCATTTTCCACCAAATTTATATTATTTCTTTATGTAGACATTCACTTTCTTTCCTTTTAAAATATTTTTTTTCTTCATAATGTAGGTAAAATTTCAATATCGCCCTCGTACAAAGAAAGTGCTGAAAACAAATTTAAATAAAATTCCACAAATTTTATTAATGGCAACTACCGTATTTTTATATACATAAACAGTTATTCAAACTTTGCTTAAACTTTAACTTTTTGTTACCTTAAACTTTTTGTACGCTTAATAATTTGTTCTCGCCATGAAGTCAGTATTTCCAAAGTTTGAGACATTGTAAAATTTAACAATAATTTAACTTTTAAATTTATTAAATGCTTCGACAAATTAATCACGTATTACTTCATTATTCAAAATAATTATTTCTCAGAAGTTATTATGAAACAAGCGAGGACATTTTTGTAATTGTAATGAATATCTCGATAATTTCATTGAAATTATATTATTTAAGAAAACTTTTTTGTTAATTTTACAGTATTTCAATTCGAATATTATATCACTAAGTTGATCTATTCATTTTGAGCAGCTTGAATATAGATTTTAGATATTGAATATATTTGGCGTTAATTTTGTAGAAATTCATTATTCACAATTAAATAAAACTACGTGATGTAATATTATTTCTACTATCTTTAATTTCTTTACCACGACCCAGGTTTCGTTGTATTACAACATCTTCAGGTGGGATGTTAGCAAAGATCTTTCACGTAGTTTCCATTTAATTGTGTATAGATTTTAGATAAAGTAGTGATATTTGAAACTTATATTTATGTTTATAACTTACTTATAAATAATTAACGATGTATTCTAACTGCTTTACGATATACACACACACACACACACACACATATATATATATATATATATATATATATATATATATATATATATGTGTGTGTGTGTGTGTGTGTGTGGGTGTGTGTGTTTGTATATATACATACATGCAGAAGATTTCAAAATAATATATTTCTGTGGAGTTGAATATATTTCAAGAAAATATTCCATTCGACGAAACACAACTCTCAGACACTACATTCATTTGAACAGCGCGGTGATTGATTTTATTCGATTATGTTCCTTTTCAATTTAAAGAGTATTCTTGTATGCACAACCGTTACGATGTCGATTAATAAATATTTCACGGCATTGAAAGAAGTGGCAAAGACGATGTTCTGTTTCGATTATTTCGGACACAATTTTCCCGTTTTCTACATTACTAATTGTTTTATATATGCACGTATGCATTTAACACTCATACTACTATTAGACTTTCCAAACGATCCGATTTCAAACGGTCTTGGTTTGTTAACTTCATGCGAGTATTAATTCAGAAAATTTTCGGATTTATTGTACTAAAACTTTCATATTTTAACGTAATGCAATATGTGATACGTATAAAAGGATTGTTGCCAATGTAACTGTATTTTTTCTATATTCAAAAGAATTATTGATTTAGTCTGAAAAGAAATAGTTCCATAATATAATTTTTTAAAGAAATATAGTATTGTTTTGCAAATATTTTTGACGATAACTAAAATAATTTCAATGAAACGCATTGTTTACCATTGTTTAACAATGTAAATTACTATTAAGATTATGTATTATATAAAAGGGAGTGAAAAGCGGAGATAAGTGATTAAGGGAGCATAAAGCAGAGATATGAGAAAATGTGATTGTTTTACATATTTTACATCTATTTCAAATATTTTTATTGTCATAGTTATCAAGTGGAGTCATTACACTACGATGTATGAATGATAATATTCAACTCATGTATGCTATCAAGTATGAAACGATTAAGTTAAAAGTTTACTCACCTTAAACTGAATGACTATGAAAAGGAAATTAATTAATTTTCGTATTGTTTCTGTTAAATTTCTGTACTGTTTTTGTATCATTGTTAAAATATTTCTAAATATATATTAAAAACCTTTAAATTCCGTCCCAAAATGGCACCCAAAATGACGGGATTAATCCCAAGTCGTCAGACGAGAGTATTGATTTGTTTCGCCCCTTTCTAATACATCGGCAGTATGCATCGACTTAGTCGGGCAGGAGATAAGAAAATAAGAATAAGATGAGAAAATAATTTACGATAATAACAACAAGTTTCATTTATATTATAATTAATTCCTCTCCATTGTGAACTTCTATATTTTCTTCACGTCCCAATTTTTTATCACGTTATATGTTATTAAAACACATTGTAACAATTCTTTTTCTGCACGTTCATAAAATTGTTACAAGTTTTATATTCTTATGGCAGTTAAAAAATTTTGTTAAAATTTAATTAAACTTTCCTGCGAAACTTCCAAAACCTATAAAAAACAGGGTAACTATATGTTGATATTACATTTTCTGATTTAAAAAGCCATTGATAATTCCAACATTTATACTTTTAATAATTTTCATAGACATTTGCAATTAAGGTTCCATTATTAACATGTATGATACGTTATTCCTTAAATATGAAAGTAACATATAGAGTAAAATTACTGAAATTACCTAATATTAAAGAGAGCATAAGATAAACGAATTTAGTACTTTACTTTGTGGTCAATTACAGTATAAATTTAGTCCTAAATTAGCGTAGTATATTTATACTTAGTTTAATTTTAAAATATTTACTATGTGTAGTCATGCTATTGTATTAAGAAAAGTGTAGCAAATCAAGTTAAATAAAACTCTACAAATTCCATCTATTCTCGTCACTTTATGTAACGGTTCAAACCATTCATTTAGACTTCCCACCCAGCCAATTGTCACAAAGCAAGTACTTACAAAAAGACCGTCGATTTCTTTGGACTGTTGCCAAAGAAGATCTAAATTTTCTGACAGTTTTAAGGAGATAGTCCAGAGTATGGTTAATGTGAGGAATTTACCTTCAAAGAGAAATTCGTTTCAAGAATTGTCCATTCAATTGTGGTAGTTGATCACTAAAAATTTTCTTGGCGCTACAAAGTTTCAAACAGTATAATTAATTTAAATAATAACGTAGTGTTTAAAATTATTAAGTTCTCTTACTAATAAATCAAGCATTTTCATTCCAAATTAATTAACATTTCACAAATTGTTGTAAAATAATCATACAACCCCTTTAAAATATTTATAGAACATCGTGCAAAGTTCAATCAAATTTTAACGATTTGGTAAACTTTGTTTCGTCAATTAATATAAGATTTTAAACTGGATATTGTTTAATTAAGGTAAATATTCAATTTCATTTTATATAACGGTTTACATCTAGTTACACGGTGGCTTTTGCTAATAGTCACATAAACGTAGCTATTTGAAACTTCGTATTTATGGTTTTGGGTGTTTTTTAGAGAAAAAAAAATCGTGATAAAGGCCGTAGTGTTGGCTTCATTAAAAAGATAATTTCATGCCATCAGTTCTTAAATACGATTTCACAGATATGGGTGCCGCAGCTGGCTTGAATTAAATAAGCCTGCAAATGCAATCTAAAACATTTTTATGGGCAGTAATTTGTTTAGTTATGAGACTAATTTTTTATTGAGTGGCTACTTCAATAAACAAAGTTGCAAGATATGGAGTAAAGAAAATCGACGTGCCAATATTGAGAAGTTATTACATCAAAATATTATCACTGTTTGATGTGCTTTATGGACTAATGGAAACAATGACCCTTATTTCTTTAAAGATGGTGCCGGCGAGAACGTTACAGTCAATGGAAATCGCATTAGGTCCAATTTTTTTGTTCCTCAATTGCATGGAATGAATGATAAAGAGCTTTGGTTTCCATAAAACGGTGCAACATGGCATACAGTACTAGACTCAATCAATTTATTGCAGGAAATATTCGATGAGGGCGTAATTTAGCGTAATACTCTTGTGAATTGGTCTCCACGATCGTTTGATATCACACCTACGGATTATTTTCTGTAAGAATATGTGAATTCACTTGTCTATATCGATAAATCACAGACTTTGAACCATTTGAAAGACAAATTTTCCTGCATTATTGACAATATACAACCCCAACTGCTTGAAAGTGATTGAGAGTCGGACTTTCAGATTGCACTTCATTCAAGCCGGGAGTTACATACATATGCCTGAAATCGTATTTAAACACTAATGGTATGAAATCACCTTTGTATTAAAGTCAATACCATGGTTATTTTCTTGAGTTTGTAACTTTAAAAATACACCTAATTTTTGTTAGCATATATAAATAATGAGTGTTTTTTAAAGATTTATCCTATTATTAAAATAGTTTTACTATATGTAGATCTAGTTTGATTTATATTATGCTACGTAGATGAAACCCAATGTTTTCATTCAGCTAGAATTGTCTTAATTTAGCTACTGCCTTCCTTAAGTAATCAATACTTAACGCCTCCGCTCCACTCAATAAATAACATCAATCGTCAGGGTCGGAGGTATATAGGCGGGAATAATCGGGACGATCAGTTGATAAAAAGTCGGTCTCTTCCTACCTTGTCAATTTAAGCAGAGTTTTGTAATTTTTGGTACATTTTTTTATAATGCAAAAAAATTATTAGTAATTAGACGTGAGTTTCTTGACATTATTGCGAACTAACAAAAATGCAAGTAAATTCTTCGGTTTTATTTATTATTACAGGATGGTTATTCCTTTCTTTTGAATGGTTGCCAGTCAATTAATATCACTCTTACATTTGTGTGCACGTTCATTACAACATTCCTGATGATATTTTCAACAACATTGAATAAAGAAGACGCCGTAACATGGCGAATAATTTTTATACACCTATATTATTAATGAACATTATATATATATATATATATATATATATATATATATATATATATATATATATGTTTTCATGCAAAGAGATCTGTACTTAACACTTCTACTGGTATCATTCTCCAACAACTCTTGTATTAGATGTAATTATTTCTTTTCTCATTTTCCTGATATTCTTTGTCTTAAGAATACATTTTTGTTAGCATAGGGATATAAATAGTAACCACGAATACTTGCACTACCAATGCTGTTTTACCTAATGAATACGGGGAAAAATAGTTTAACCGAAAAATCCCTTGTATCCTAAATGTCTTCACAAATTTTAATTTTCTAAATGTCGTTTGATTCGTATCGAGGAATTATATGACTTAACTTGAAACACAATGTACCGGACGGTGTGAAGCCGTAATTTTGATCAACCATAGAATGGATACCTTGTGACCTATAGCGCAATAGTACATAGGTGTATATTCTGTAAAGGAATCTATGTGAATATTTGAGAAAATAAGTAAAGTGAGGAGTGAGAAAAAATATTTTTTAAAAATAAAGTTTAAAAAATAAAATGGAAATGTGTGCCAAGTTTTAGTGGCACTGGTAAATTCATCATTACCACTACCAGCCTGTGACTATACACTGCGGGACATAAGCCATTCCCAAGGCGCGCCATCAAACGCGGTCATACATTCAATTAGTTCTCGCCGACTTTATCAGGTCGTCAATCCATCTAGCTGGAGGGCATCCGACACTGCGCCTCATGGTTTATGGTTCAATACCTTTAGAGTTGTGACCATGGACAATCAATTGTCGACTGTTCGGAAAATATGGCCTACGAATTGCTTCTTCGGTTTACTGATGTTAAGTACTTTGTCGACTATTATGGTTCGAAAAAAAAATTCCGAAATGTAAGTATTTTAATAATCTAAAGTTATATATCCGTATATATTATTTAAGAATATTAAAATACCACTAAGTAAAAACTATAAAAAAAAAAATTTAATTAACCTTTTATTATCGTATTGTTTATACGAATGTTACTAGCACTAGTAAAATTTCTTTCTGCTTAATTTTTGTCAAATCAATGCTTTTTTTAATAATAATTTTTTTAATTTCAAAAGTGTGATCGAACTATAAATGTGTATTATAATAGATATGTACTCTTTATCATATAAAGTTCATACTTTTTTTAAGGACATACTGATGTGTTATTTTGGTTATAAATAAATAACAAAAATTCAAAATTTATAAAGTGTATATTCCATTGACAACGGAATGCTACAAAAATTAACAATGACCGTACATTAATTTCATTTACTGTAAAGTTTTAAAATATTGAATATATTTGGCGTTAATTTTGTAGAAATTCATTATTCACAATTAAATGAAACTATGTGATGTAGTATTACAACATCTTCAGGTGCCCTATTGGCAAAGATCTTTGCTAATATCCGACCTGAAGATGTAATACAACAAAACCTAGGTCGTGGTTAAGAAATTAAAGAAAGTTTGAGTTTCTAGTGTCTTTCAGAATCAGCCTCAAAGTTTAGACAACTTCAGTTTTTATTTATTAAGTTTTGAATTCCTTTTTATAGTGCACTTGGCATTGCGCTATTTTTCTTAACTGAAAATTTTACAATCGATATATTTATAATACTCTGTCTAAACAATAAGGTTAACTTGTTTAAAAAATTTTAAAAATATTTATTCTTCCAAGTTAATTTCTTCGCCTTCAAAATAATCCTCACGCGATACAATGTACTTATGCCAACATGAGTTTAAATTCTCTAAATAGTCTGAAAAGTCCTTTTCCTTTATGGCCTTCAATACTTTCGTCGATTCAGTTTTATTTCTTCGATTGAGTTGAAACGGTATCCACGGAGTATTCTTTTGAATTCAGGAGCTAAAAGTCATACCTAAAAGTCACTCGGTGCTAAATCAGGTCTAGAATGCGTGAAAATTGGCGTTTTTGGAATCAAACGAAATTTGAATCTTCTAAGGTACACCAAATGCTTTAAAATGGTATTTACTGAATCTCAAAATGTTAATAGCATCAATGAATTTTCCTATTATTAATCGACGGTTTTCAATCACAAGACCTTTGATTTCATTAACGTGGTGTTCATCATTTGACGTTGATGGTCGTCCGGGACGTTGTTCATCTTCAAACATTTTCTTGGCCTACTTTTGAGTTTTTGGGCCATTTGTATACATTTTTTTGAAACATAACCGCATTAACAAAGGCCTTCTATAACATTTTTAACGTTTTAGCAGCAAAATATGCATTCTGCAAAAAAAGTAATGCAAATTAATGCCTAACAAAAAACAGACATAACAAAAATCGATAAATTCACTTTTGTATATTTAGAAAAACACGAGTAGCTCTACAGTAATTAAATATATTGACTCCAAGTCAATCTATTTGATTGCTGTAGACTCTGCACAGATATCAAGAATTGTATTATCAACTTATACAAAAATAATTGTATGCTTTCATAATACCCGCGAATTTTAAATAAGTTAATATATCGTAGCCTATTTGTCACAAGACAGATAATGCTTACCATTAAACTTCGCTTCATTTAGTAAATTAACAAAGCTAATTCACGAACCAAATTGTGTTAGTTAAATAAAAAGAATTTCATGGATTGTAGTTTGAATACAAATAAACTTTTAATTAAATTTCTTCACAAAAGACATTGTATTGTTTGACGACACTAATATTACAAAATGTTTTTTTTCTTGCAAAAGACTATAATTGGATTCTGCGTGGTCGTTCAGGTATATTTGTAGTCTTTTCTTCGGTTATTCACACATTTTCAAGTCTGTGTAATATTACATAATAGTCTGTGTAATATGCAAACCCGAGACTTGGATTTCAATTTTGGATTTCACGGGTCGCTGAAAATACAATTACCTTATTTATGATAAATAAAGTCGGACTTCATAGCGCAAAAAATATTTGACAATACCTAATATAATTACGGGGATGTATGTATTATCCAGAATATCTAATATAGCTATGATATCTAGAATTATCATTACGGTTTTCATAAAACATGTTTGTAGGCTTCTATAAATCTTTTTCCTTTTTTGTAATTATAGATACCGTAATTTTGGAAACACGGTTATAGCGGCACATAGAGGTGAGGGAGCGATGTATGTTTACATATTTTTTATGTTTTCTTGAACTACTACCTAAAATCATGAATAATTTTTGATATCTTTATACCTATTTCTATTGAACTATACCTTGAATAAAAAAAATCGTTTGATTAATGTGCTTTTTTGTTATGACAAAATTTTAATTTAAACATCAATCAGTTTTTGGTAACAACAGCTATAACAGACAGATAGACGTACACGTGAATAATCTTGCGAGGGTTCCGTTTTTTCTTTTGAGATTCAGATCTTTAAATATGTTTGGTTTTATTAAAAATATTTGACGAAAATTAATTCACTTTTTTTGTAAATGGCCCAAACTAGACCTAATCTTATATAGCAAGTCTATAAAAAGAATATAACAAAAAAAGTTTCATCTATCGAAAGAAACAAATGTGCATTGTTTTATTTTTAATTTATATTAATTATATCGGTAAGAATACTTAGAATGTTTTAAAGAGAGGTATTAAGAAGGAAATTAGGTAGTGCAAATAAGAATGATACTTCATGCAAAGAAACAAATATTTCTAACTACAATAAAATTCAATGGAATTGATGGACTTGTTATACTAAAACAGATGCCAAAAATATAATGAAGTTATTCCTAGCTAAACCCACTTGCAGATCTATCAACAAATTTATATAGATAACAAATTATTGATTTTATTGCAGCATATAACAAATTTGTTTTTTTCATGTCAAACTAATAAAGCACTCATTTGCTATCGGAAAATCAAAATGTTTTAGTAGGTTATAGGCTAAATTCCTAATATTTCAGGTAAATGAAAATGAATCTGAGAAACACTATTATATTGGGCTTTATATAAATGGTTTCTTATTTCAAAGCAAGTGTACCGAAATAGAAAGGTGGTTGTTGAAATACATGACGAATGGGACGAATGGTAATATTGACGAACATTATACATGGGGCAACTGCAGATATAGGTGCAAGCACATAGGCGAAGCTTGTTTTAACAATAAACTTATAATATGAAATAAAAACAGTAAACTTATAAAATTAGTTCATATCAAACGAACACATACTATTAAATAGCTCTGGACAAAGTTACAAACAATGTTCGATGATCGTCGTGTTCCCAGAAGAGTAACTTACTTTGTTATTTAATTTCAATCACCCTCGAGAATGGTGATTCAATGAGTTCGTGTGAAACCTAAGTCATTGAAATATCGTAAGGATTATATGGAACGGACTTTGAAATAAATAATGAATGAGTCGTGTGATTGTTGTTGGCGGGATCACCGAAGAAGTTCGCGCCAATGATTATGGCCATAAAGTTTTTAGATATTACGATTAGTGCAGATATCATGAAAACGAAATTGTTCTATATGGAGCCGCCGAGTGAAACAAACGAGTGTAGTAGTGGGTTTGAGGTCAAAATGCAGAGAAATGAAACTGGAAACAAAAGCGAAATTTTATGTACTGACCGAATTTCAACAAAATTGCAGCAGGCAAAACAATAGCCTGTTATAAATGCGAATAAATTGATAACCACAAAAACCGGTGTTAGTGAATAGTTAAGTATGTCTTGTAAATTCCTAGTCCATTTAAATTTAAATCAATTTCTTATCTGTCAGCGAATAGATATACAAAGGTACCTTTTGTTGAATATTGAATATATTTGGCGTTAATTTTGTAGAAATTCATTATCCACAATTAAATGAAACTACGTGATGTAGTATTATTTCTACTATCTTTAATTTCTTTACCACGACCTAGGTTTCGTTGTATTACAACATCTTCAGGTGGGATATTAGCAAAGATAATATCCCACCTGAAGATGTTGTAATACAACGAAACCTAGGTCGTGGTAAAGAAATTAATGATAGTAGAAATAATACTACATCACGTAGTTTCATTTAATTGTGAAAGGTACCTTTGTTTATCAATTCGCTTTCGCATTAATTTCTGTATCATTAGAGATGGATATATATCTCATTTACTAGATACTAAACGAATTGGTAGCAACACTTGGCTATAAGCTGAATACAAGAGAAATTCTCTGTTTAATAACGTCAGCATAAAGAAATATATGGCAAACAAAGAGTTGAAGACAAAATAAATAAAAGTGCTCTGGTTGAAATATCGTTGAAAGGCAGGTTTCGAATCATCAATTAAAATCTATTGAAATGGGCCAAGAATTCACAACAATACAACTTAATCAGCTATAATGATAATATTGAAAGTTATTTACAAAAAAATCCATCAAAAATACTATTAAAATAAGTATAAATGTTATCGTAATTCATGAAGCTATCGTCACAGAGGGGATTGTCGATTTTGAGCTCTCTGGTGTCACACAAAAGCTGAAAAAAGAATATGTATACAATGGTGAACACCAACGTGAGCTCGTGACCAAAAGTGTTTATAATAGTTCCAAAATGTTCTGCAGGAATTTCTGAGTTGGATATTTGCGTTAAAAACTAGTTTTTTCATGAGCCTGAATTGGTTATTTATTTGGATTTAAATTAAGTGGATTGTCTCGTAGTAGCGAAATACCAAGAAAACTTTTATCTTAAATAATAAAGAAGAAAACTTAAGGGATATGGTTTTTGACACTTCTGTGTCAAAACATAAGAACAAGTAGAGATTTTTGAAGAAATAACACTTTATGAGACGTTTTACGGACCTGAAAATATTTACGGAAAATAGGAACTAAATTTTTTTTTCACTCTCACTTTTACTATTACTGTAACTCATATTTCATATTAATAAACGCAATTAAATGAAACTACGTGATGTAGTATTATTTCTACTTTTTTAATTTCTTTACTACGACCTAGGTTTCGTTGTATATCGTCGTGGTAAAGAAGGGTAAAGAAATAGGTCGTGGCAAAGAAATTAAAGAAAGTAGAAATAATACTATATCACGTAGTTTCATTTAATTGTGAATAATGAATTTCTACAAAATTAACGCCAAATATATTCAATATTAATAAACGCCTTTAAAGTTTTCAGACAGTTAAATGCAATACACTAATATAAACTAGTAAAGTTGTAAGCTTTAGTAAATACGAAATTTCGATACACTAACATACACGTAAAGTAGCGTATATGTAGTGTAGTAGAGAGGGAAGCTTTAAGCAAAAACTAATTAAAAATGAAGCTGGCCGAATGGCCCACCGCCATTTGTCATCAAAACATTTTAACTACCATCCTAACGCTTCATTATATTTTTCACATAAAAAATATCCTATAAAACAATTATTGCCTTTGTAATCTTCCTTTGCCATTGTAAACGATTCTATATGTGGATAGTGATGCAAGAAACGCGAGTTTTATTAAATAAATAAATCTAAAAAGAGAAAGTTAAATACTGTAAACAAAATAATAGGTTTCTGGTAAAAATTATAAAATATTTTATTTAAAAATAGAAGAGAAATGTTTTAACCCATATTAATTTGGCAAACAAAACTATTAAACTTTAAACGCTTTAAGTAGTTTTAATTTCATCTTTTGAAGTGTGCAATCTATTAAATTTGCTAGGAGCCATTTACTCCACAACCCATTATATTTTTTTATTCAAAATGAACATTCATTTCAAATTACAGCACTAAGGTAGGCATTTTATGAATAAGTTAATTAATTAAATGCATTTACTTCCTCTTTATTAGATATTTTTATTGCCAATAGTATTGAAAAAGATTAGAAGAACGTCTGTATATGTTTATGTAGAGCAAATCTAGAGAAAGTACCTTTTTTTCTGTGTCATCCACCCCACCGTATTACATAATTACCGAGAAAGTTGAGGCAGAAACAAACCCTTAATATAATATAAAACCAAGACATATTTCTGCTTGGAAAATATATTTTGTGTTCCATGAAAATTGTTTGTCTAAGTCGTGCGCCAGTGAATACAAGAGACTTCTCTTGTTATTTGGATTTAAATTAAGTGGATTTGTCCTTTAGGTTTCGTCACCACTGACATGGGTCCGCTTCAAGTTTACCTCTCTGTCGAAATGTTTGAATATTAGAAGTTAGTGAAAGGGGTTTTCAATAGATTTACTCGTATCTGGACATGTAAGTATAATTTTATACTTCATTGTAACGTAAATTGTTAATAGTTTTGTATATTATCAGTTTATTTGTTCCCTTTGATAGAATTTTAATACTAAATTTAATTTCAAAATGATATCCTGCAAAACGACCATTACAAAGGCGAATATAATAATTTTTTTACGTAAATATAACCTAATTTGGGAATAAAATAAAATGATGAGAATATTTTCATGATTACTGTTAAGTTTCTAAAAATAATATATAAGAGCAATGAGAACAAAAAACATGACTTCGAAAATGAAAAAAAAATCGTTATGTATTATTTTGCCATTTCTGAGGATAAACTGAAAGTTTTATATGAAAAGTGATAGATAATCATGGCGTCATAAATACGTCATTGACGTCATGGCGTCATAAATTATGCTACAATACAAAAATGATTATTGTTGAAATCCATAGTCCGGTTTCACCAGTAAAATAGGGATTTGGAAGTACAAACGCGTTTCCATGAACCTAATGTTTACCATTGGACATATTTGTGTTATGCGTAATTTGAAATGTTCTCATTTACATTCTAAAGCAAAAAATAGATTTTTGGTTTTTCTTAACTATGTGTATCAATAAAATATTTACTAAATATATTGGTTATTGTAGTCTAAAAGTACTTCCGAGTTCAATTCATTTAATTTTTCCGATGTAGCAATGATTCATTTAACCCCTAGGTAGTCACAGCGTCCGTTACCGGACTATGTAAAAATTTACGCTGTCTGTCCCAGCGTCCGATACCGGACGGAAATTATATGTGACACGCGCCGAAGTTTTGAATGAGTTTATGCCAATAAATATAAATGAAACACGTCTCGCTGTGTCACACGTCTCGCTCGACCACGATATGTTTTGTTTTCTGTGATTATTTACTTTGTTTTTTTAATTGATTCGATTTTCAGTCGATTCGATTTGCATAACTAGAACTCGAGTACGTGTATGCGTATTTATGTATGAGGTTACATACTCACAGCGGGAAACATTTTTTTCTATATTCCGTATATTCAGTATATATTGATAAATATTGACTCAGTTAAAAGCTGTTCGGCCACGACATTGTTTGGGTTCTGCTCCGATAAAAAATATTTGATTCATACGATCGTGGTTTTCGAATCGTAACCTGTATCTGTGAGACCTCTATCCGAAATGAAATAATTAAGCGAAACATTTTTTCAATATGTATATGTATATATTATTTATATTAAAATAATTGGAATATATCCTATATTGCGATGATTTACTTTGTTTTTTTTCATGTATCCCACAATTATTTCCATTTGAATACCTTGATTTCGAGGACGCGTGCATGAATTTGAGTAAGCGTTAGTATTTGTTTCCGAATTATTAAAATTATAAAAATACATATTCAAAGTGTAAAACAATTTTTTATGGATTTGACAAACTATGTATTTTGTGATAAAAATATTAAAAAAATTTGTTTTATATTATTAGATATGAAAATAAATAATTATATTAAGATGATGTGTGTTCGTGAAGCGTGAAGTAGGTTTAATTAGATCTATGTGGGAAAAAAAAGAAATAACGTGGTAAATTTTTGCAGAATATATATTATTAAATATAAAAATAAAGTCAATTTATTATAGATTATGACTGTTAACTTGTTTTTTTATATATTAAACTACGCGTACCCGTATTCGAGCATTCGTTTCGGACATAATCAAAAATATAACGTTACATACACACAGCAGAAAATATATTTTCTGGATCCCGTATAATATGTATTTTGTGATAAAATAATAAAATATGTTTCCAGCAAAAAAATTATAACCAAGGGCGGTATTTCGCGGTCGCTTAAAATATGCCGCAGATAAAAAATTATTTTAAATTTTAAAATACTTTCATTATCAGATAAATTTAGTATTTTTTTTCTTCAAACATATTTAAGAACTTGTGTGCTATTTAATGGAAATATGCAATTCGAGTCATCAATAGTTTTTGATTCGATAACGTAACTTAGGAATTCGTAACTTAAGAACAAAAAGAAATTTCACGCTTTTCTTGAACGATCCTTATATTTTCACAAAAAATGTACAGATCGTATTAGAACTTTATACAAAATTTATCTAAGAAAGTGTAAAATAAAATGGCCCTAAATTTTATTGTGGCGACTTTTTCCGTGCGCGGCAAAAACTTTTTTCAATAATTTTTATGAATTTTTTTGGAATTTTTGTATGTAATTTGTATTCAAAAACAATCGATTAAAAACGTTTCTCTTATAAATTTATTAGTGTTTTTTTACAAAAAAAGTAGTTTTTCATCTACCAAAGTTCCCGAAATATTATGAAATGTTTGAAAATGGGGCGAGATAGACGGTTAAAGACGCAAAGAAATAAAGCTATACTTGCAACCTTACCTTTTAAGTTCTTCCAATTTTTAATATTAATTCCTTAAAAACTTGGCAACCTTTAAATTTTACAGGTTTCCACAATTACAAATATCAAGCTCTTAAGTTAATTATAATTATCCAAATAAAATGCTAATGCAATTACGCAAAATGTTTGGAAAAAAGTTGCTATAGCAGAACAAAGGACAAATTTAATGAAAAATATTTTTCCACAGCAGCGAAAATTGGCTATTTCCGAACTAAGTCTTATAAAAGCCAGCTCTCAGCTAGAGCGAATTAAAAATCAAACAAATCGTAATATTTTAAAAGAATATTATACGAATGAAATATACATAAAAATACTTCGTAAACTGCAAATGTGGAGACTGCATTTCGAACAAGAATATTTTTAAACTTTCGCAGTAAAGGTGTGTATATACACATACGCAATGCGAATGGAATAAATAATTTACTATTAAATAATCATGCAAATAAAATTATTTAATTGTTTTTAAACCTATCTCTTAATTTGAAACACAAGAACAAAAACAAACGCAATAAGCAATACATTCCACGTTAGAAATACTTATACCTGAGAAGGGCAACCTAAATCCATTGTTGGCCTGCTCATGGAACTAAAGAACGGAGCCGCCGTTTGTTAATGAAATATTTATTTTGACTTTAACTGCTTCTATTGACCACCCCTCATAAAGCGATTTGTTTCTTCTTTCGATGAGAAGGTAAAATTGTTCCACACCCCTCTATATTTCTTCATGCCTTTTTAATGTTGGATTCGGTTTAACACCTCACATTATATAGCAGTTTTCGGCTCATGGCAAAACTTTAAAAAAAAAAAGCTTGAATGAATAAGTGATTTGAACATGATTTGAATATAAAACGAGAATGAAAATAAAAAAAAAATATATATATTTATATATATATATATATATATATATATATATTTATAAATACATGATATATATCTTATATTTCGACCATTTACAATAATGTTGCTATTTACGCATCACAAAAATTGTTTTCTTTTGAATTTTTCTGGAAGAATTTGTATTCTAAATCATTATTATTCTTATGAAAATTGGTTACATGGCTTTTTCATTATAATTTTTTTTCTTTTTACCCTCGTTCTAGAAATATTACAGATTTTGTTCAATACCAATTCCTTCCTTCGGACTAAGCTTAGAAGGATTGTTGAAGTCAGAAAAAATATTAAACTGGAAATGAATATGTTTATAAAATAATTAACTCTATGTACATCATGAAATTAAGATACCCAATCTTATATTTTCAATTTTCATAAATTATTGATAAGAATGATGATTAATATACTCTTAAAAAATTCAATTATTTTTCGATAACCTATTATAAGTACTGTCAACATAAGGTCCGCTATATTATATTAATAAGAGAAAATAAACAACTAGCAGCTCAGTATTAGCCAAATAGGGAAACGTTAAATCAAAAACTCATCACTAATGATTAAAAAACATTAAGACCATAAGATCCTGGCCGTAATGGAATATCCTGCAATTACACCAAGTAGCGATTACGTTGAATGCAGCTTGGCCCAAGTGTAGGACCCAAAACCAAGCAATACCGCCTTATCATGTTACTGCTGCAAATGTTGTTGGCTCTTTTCTAGTTACAGTAAATGAACAAATCAGAGGATGAACTTGATATTTTTAAACTTCTAATTAGTTTTGTAATTATATAATTACTAAACATACTTTTTATGACAACATTAAAATAACACAAAATTTTTCAAATTATTAATGATAGTATTTAAAAATTTTGTTCATATTTAGTTGATTTAATTTATTTACAAAAGTAATGATATATGTTTCTAAAGAGAATATAAATAGGAATTAGGAATAGGAAAATACTATGAATAGGAAAATTGAGTAGACATTTTTACCAATTAATACAATCACTAATTTTACTAATTTGCAAAAACAAATATTAATCAAAATCTAAGCATTTGCCCTTAAATTCAAAAGGTAATGCAAAGTTAAGGATCTATTTAAAAGTTTTAATTGAATTTGTAATCTTTGGTATAAGTTAAAAAAATATATAATAAAGTGAATGTATCCGTCGCAAGGCCGATCTTAAGCTAATGAGCGGCATACGCCTTCATTATGGGCGCATGGCAGCCACTTTCCCGGACAACTTGGTTGACCCATATCTTGTTACGGAGAGCGCTCGAGTTATAATTATGCTATGAAGCTTGATAATTATGTGAGGATAACTTTGTTATCAGTTTAAATTAAATATCGTTTGTTCCTATTTCCATTGCGAATGTTTTTTTTAATATGATACACTATTTGGCCGGCAAATCTAAATGAGGAAAAATGTATAATGTATATTTCACTAGACTCACACTGAGCTTCAACAGATATCAAGTAAAAATAATAAAAAAACTGCGTTTATGTGGAATTGTGCCAACGAGATGTTTTGAGAAAATTAATATCAAATCAATGGAAAGACGAAAATAAATCATATTAATCAAATTACGATTTTCTTATAAGCTAACACGGGTAAAATAATATAACAAAATAACAAAGAGAAAAACATTAAATTATTTAGAATTTAATGAACATTTATATTTACTCTACTGGCTACGGGGATGTAACGCTTGATTCATTTCATTATATGATATTTTTAATAAAAAAGTACAGGTCACAATGAATTTCGATTACAATCTATTAAACACCGATAATTAAATATAATATTAGATATATCGTGAAAATTATACCTTAAAAATAAAAGCAATAAGAAAGCCAGTAATTCACAGATATGTGTCAGCGATACCCTCGCTTGCAACTTTTACATTTAAAAACGTTGTTAAGAAAACTAACTAGGAAAGGACACATTAAATAGAATAGAGAGAAAAAAATATATACGCAATAGTTGAGAAAATGTTTTTAAGAATGGTACTATAAATATTAAGTCTTTTCAAAAGGGCCTTTTCACAAAAAGATTAAAATTAAATTTTAAGTGTTTGCTTTCCTTCAGAAATTAAATTACCGGACACGTTTTAGATATTCTTCAATAAATTTTTTTATTCTTCACATATCGTGTATTCTTGACATATTTTTATTCTTCACATATCTTTTGCTATATCCTATCTTCGTCCACTTTTATATCTAGACGGTTTTACCAAAATCCTCATTACATGCGATCATATTACACAACAATATTCTTTTCATTACACTGACAATCAATGTTCTGTAAAAACTACAGGCCGTAAATGGTTTTTCTCTCTGAAGTTTGAATGTGTGACATTTTTTTTTATATTGCACTATTTATTTTTCTCAAAATTACCTTCTGCGTTTGCGTTCAAGCTCGATAATACATAATGAAAAGTGATCTAACAACTTAAAATGTATGTGAGTGGTTTCTATTAATAGAAAAAATACATTCTACTTCATAATTTGTTAATTACTAACTTATTAACTGATTGGTATATGACTGTGCTTGATTTACACGCCAGGAAAACTTAATTCGAAATAATATCACTGATTGGTGATTAAATGATCATTACAGTCTTTTGTCACTTTGATTCATTATAAGAGAGTTAATGAGGGTAAGAAATAATAAAAACACATAAATACTTGAACCGATTTTAAAGAACATTAGTTAAATTGTACGTTTTAATACTTTTGTAGTATAAAATTGTATAGTGGAATTGATATTATGTTTTATTGTAACTGATGTTCAGTTTCTATTACAGTGGTGGGAAATTCATGTTGACAAAACAACAAAGGACCATAACAAACTTTGTAAAAAATATTTATAACATGTATTTTGACCTATCCATCAGTAACCAGGACAAGTTGTGGACACCTCACAAAGTTTGTGCAACGTGCGTTTTCGAACTTCACAAGTCGTCCAAAGGGCAAAATAATACCTCCACAATACAGACATCCATGATTTGGAGAGAATCTTAGGATCATGCAACAGATTGTAAGTTGGTCACAGTTCAAAAACCAAAAAGCAAATAAGCTACCCAAATATGCAATCGGTAACGCATGTAGTATTTCGTGATCCGGAAGCTGCACAGCCACTACCCTCTTATTCAGAATCAGTGTCGGGCAGTGCCTGTGCTCACGCAATCATCACCTGTTTGTTATACCACCGTCTAAAACTGAAATATATCGAAACTCTTCAAATTCTCGCGGTATTCAACTGTCCAACCAGCTGAGCGCGGTCGCACCAGAGTGTGATTTTTTTATGATGAGTTACAGTAAATTTGTCGAATTGTGTCATCGTTATTTGTTGTAGATTTCATTTAATTTGTGTTCATGTTTTATCTTAGAATTTAAACTTTATTAAACAATTATTTTGTATCTTGATGAAAAGATTACATGTAATGTAACGATAAATCGGTACGTAAATAAGTAAATAAATAACAAAATGGTCATATAACATCTTTCATAATTCAAAATACCTTTGGTATAGATTTCCTGTCGTAGTCAGATAGGAAACCTATATTTAACCAATGATGTTTTTTTTGGTACTATGCTTAAAAAGAAATAAAACAGAACCCTTAAATGGAAACTGCGGTGTCTATTTGCATCTGTTTAAGTTGTTTTTCAGCATCTTGTATTGCCATTTTTTTATTACTTTATTTATTTTTATTACTTTAAATGTAGAATTTACTTATTCGAATGTGTTCCGTTTAAAATATTTTTTTAATATTTTTATTTTTTTCAAATTGAGATCCGCAAAATAAGGTTGAAATTGAAAAATGGGGCGCAACAATCGAGTTGTATTTATACAAAGAGGACTTTATTTAAAACTATCATTTTCCTTATTTACACAAAAACTAAGCTAAAAAAAACTACTGGAGATGTGCATCTCATCTAATTTTAAATGCCAAAAAATCGGAAATATTCAGAACAATACAAGGTCTTATATACATAACAGGATAATAGTAATTAATTCTAGATTATCATAGATATAGAGAAAAAAATTGGGACCAAACAATTTTTTTGATAATATTTATATTACCTACACGTAAAAATGGATAATTTACCTAGTCAATTTAACAAACAAAATTGTTTATTTTAAAATGTTGATTAATATGTGAGTTAAATAAAGCAGAAAAGCCTGTATGCATATTTTACCTCATCATACTATGATTAAACTTGGTACCTTTCACTTTTTTACTGTGGTACTATTTATCAGATTGTGTAGTTGGAAAGGAAATAGAAAATTTATGTAAATTCACATTCGAAGTGTCGACATAAGTTTAATAAAAGTAGAGAAATGAGTATTTTAAAAGCTTTCACGTACGACTATGCACGGCCAGAAAAGAAGAACGCCTCTATAAAAACAGCAAATCGGCCAAGACTATATTAGATTTATAGATATTAAATGTTACATATTTTTATTTATGGATAAATAGACGAACATGGTGAAACAATAAAGGTTCCTAATTTAGCTGCGGAATCTTAAAATTTAAAAGTACAGGCTAAGATATATTTCCATCACGCTTTCTCATACAGCGGTCTTTCTCTCTGTTGGTCATGCAGGATGCATGGTGGTAAAGTGTTTCGCAAAGATTTCCAATTAACTATTTTCCAAAAAGAGACGCACGTTTAAATTTTTTAATAACATAGTCATACAGGCAAATGTATAAATTATTGCAAGATTAGAGTATTTGAAATAGTTACACTTAAATTACCCATAACCAAAACTCTCACATTGTTTTATTATGTTGATTAAAATGAATAGTGAAATGTAAAGAAAATGGAACTTAAATAATTCGCCATGTAATTTTCCAGATTTTTCATGTATTATTTTTATTAGCAGCATAATTCAAGAAGGTATTACTAAAAGTAGTCAATTTGACGAGAAAATTGAATTTAATATTTTCAAATTTAAAAAAACGTTTTAAAGAAAATATGTTTCGGTTAAAAAATTAAACGATAAATGTTTATGATCTGAATTAATTAGGAAAATTAATTTAAAAGTAGGCTTAGAACTTCCGATGAAAAAGTTAATTTAATTTATGCTTAAATTATTTTTTCACTTGATTGAATCAGTATATTTGATTTGCTATAGTAAAATTCAGTTTTAAGTGACAAAAACTTATAACCATTACGACATTTCAATTTTTAATTACTTTTCCCGGCAAAATTTACTAGAAAATTATACAGATGCTTCTACAGAATGAATCAAGAGTAAACGTTTCCTTTGTTGTTAGTTTCAGCAAATGCTCAACCGCACTATCGAATTACCAAGAGGATTTAAGCGGAAAGGGAAGGTTTTAAATGAAATAAAACCGTGACTCATTTCTATTTCCCAAACGTATTCTGTGACCAACGGAAGTTTGTTCATCTGTAGCGTGACTCGAGTGAATTCAGGAGGCCGCCTCTTTGTGTCTGGACTTCAATTAAGTAGATTTGTCTCTTAGGTTTTGTCGCCACTGACATGGGTATGCTTCAAGTTTGCCTCTCTGTCGAAATGTTTTAGCACTGTAATGTTTTGAGCAGGGTTTGTCTTAGATACACTACTTGTTTTAGCATGCGTTTATTATTTATATAATTCGAGTTTATCATTGTCAATTGTAGGATAAACAATGCATTTTTAGCCTCATTATAAAAGTATAACTACGTAAATCCTAAATTATTTACGATTTACATCATTGTTTTGATCATCCATTTATATAGAAATTCATTGATTAATACTACAATTTCGGCTTCAAGTGAGGATGAGGCTCTTACATCGTGGGTTTCATACCTGGTTTGAAGAGAACTTATTTTGTTTATCGTGAGTCATCTTTCATATGAAATTCCTAGCGTCATAAATATTTTATAGTACTTTATAAAATTAGGCAGGCGGAACGTATACATTGTCGTGAAAATCCCAAAATTATGACATCTAAAATCATTGTAATAATTTTTCCAGCACCTTTAAGTGGGTTTCGAAACAGTCTGTATTTTTCTACTTTTGGGTTTAATGATTTTGGAAACAAGGGGCATATTTTTCGTCAATTTTTTCAGCATATCTGAAGATGTACTGTACAATTAATAAAAACAATATTTTTGAAGTTTTTTTAACTAAATTATTCAAATTGTATTCCAAATTACGCACGAAATTTTTAAAATTTCTTTTCGGAAATTTAATTTAAGAGGGGAGACGGTAGTCTCCTCCTCTCAATATTCCCTATTAAAATATATATTTTAATGTTAGCTATGGGAATATATTTGAGTTAATATCCTTTATTTGCATGCCACATTTTAAGAGTCTATATCAAATCGATTTTAATTAATGGGGTTATAACAAATGAATAGACAGATGAGTGATTTTGTAATGGTTATTCCTTTGGAGATACGAAAGCGTAAAAAGATTATTATTTATAGATTACCAAGGGACTAATAACGAATATTGGTTTCGCCTGTAAAATAAATAAATACTTTTTAATCCACCGCCCAGGAGTTTTTTAAAAGTTGTAAGATCCAATTGCGAAGGTTTCAGAAACAACAAGAAATGTAATTATTAGTTTCTTTACGTTTTTTATTTAGTTTCTGACAATTTAAATCTATAGGTTTTAAATTTCCACGCAATCACAAGCCTTCGAAAAGTTTTAAATTAAAAAAAAAAATTATGCTTATACTTGTATTTAAAGTGACTTTATAATTTCAAGGATTTGATCCAAATTTTTTTAAAGTTGAATTGAATTTCCATTGAAATTAAAAACAGAAGTTTGTTCTAAAAAACAATTTTCTGCTGAAAATTCAATAATAATTTATATGCATGCACTTATTATAGCCAGAGTGCCATAATTACTATAAAACATGGCTAATTTAGTTGTTTTAAGAAACTAAAGTAACAACTTGGGAACAAGTAATCCATCCATTAAATCTTACAAAACATATGTATATAACATATCGGAAACGTGACAGCTTCTTTGTTATTATTTATATTATCCATCTTATAAAATTAACATAATTTAATCATTTCTTGAAATAGTGATTCGACGAAAAATTTTGATGTGTTTCCTTGAGTACAAGGTGGCGGGACTTAATTTTAGGTAATTTTTGAAGAAATCTTCAAGATACTGGACCTTTTTTTCCATCATATTACCTGTAGTTTCCTTCTTTTTTTAAACATGTTTTTACGAGCTTAACTTATTACAAATTAAATGTAAACAAATCTCATAACTTACCAATTGATACTATCGATTTAAAATTTTACAGACTTGTGAAGTTCTGATAACAATACAATAACAAACAAATCGAGCTGATATGTGATGGAGAAGAGAGTTGGTCATAGGAACTTCTCAATGGCTAACAGTAAACTCCACTCGTTTGACTTGTTTCGATTCTGTTCAGTAACATATTGTAATCTAGATCTGGTAATGGAGGTTGAAGGTGGTTACGGCATCTTGTCAATGTCTAATAGTAAACTAATCAAAGTATGTTTTTGGTTTTCCAAACTATTTTATTATTTTTTTTTACTTTGGTCAGTATGCTTTTAATATTCGATTAATCTTATCTGACTTCTTATTTGGGAGACCATAAAAATAATGATCACTTAAAAAGAAAATGTCCAGAATTTGTTTTGAAAACTCACATATGTTTTTTCCTTTTACTATGCTTTCATCTTCCCAATTTGTTAGTTTTTCTATTTCTTTCCCATTACTGCGCTAAAGGTCTTTCTGATACTTTCAGTCTACATATGTACAAATATAAGTTTTATTCTCCCATCAACACATTTCATGTTTTTTTTTATTTCAAAATTTAAGAAAAATTTCTTTCATTTTCAAACTCGTGGCAACGAATGGTTTTTCCATTTACGTTTCATTTACAGCTGCAAAACGTTATTGTTACCTGGGCAATCTCAACCACTATTGTTTGGTCCTTATCTTTTTTCAAATTCGAAACATTTTTTTGACTTACTTCTTTCTTAATATTTTTATTATGACTCTCATTGCATTTTTTTGGAGTGTCATTATTCATTTCAATAATTAAACTAAAAATTATTTCTGTAAAATCATTGATCCTATTATTCATTTCTTCGCTCTTTGGTTAAAACTGGTTAATAAATTCAAAAATCGACTTGTATAGAGGCAACTTCGAAATAAAAAATACCAGTGTCTAGAAGGACTCTTTTGTCAGTACATGAGTTGGTCTATCCTTATTTGTTTTCTCTTTAGTAACATTTGCTTCTGAACTTGCTTTAAGAAGTTTTCGTTAAGTCTAAATCATCTGAAAAATATTCATAAATTTAGATGAAGAACTGGAGAAAAAAGTATAAAAGCAGACATATTTCCTCTTATAAAACAGAACATATTTGACCAGTATGTAGAGATATAACGTGATCGACACAAATATTTTTTAAAAGTATTAGGACATTTTTATATTTGTTTGTTGATAGTTTTCTAACTACTTCACTAACCTAATTCAGTGTAATATTTAACAATCATTTTTAATAAATGAAAAAAACACCTAATTATAAATGATATAATAATTATAAATACTGCGTATCTCCTTAAACAATTGCTAAATACCTCGTGCTTACTCATACTTACGTGATTAGTGTGTTAATTATTAAAATAATTTTTTTCTTTTTATAATAATAAAATAAATCCAAAGACCCTTCATAAAATTTAAATATGTCTTACGCAAATGTTTAAATTAATTAAGTTCCTTTTGAAAAATTAACACAGTCCTTATAATAATTTATATACTAAGAAAAAATGCCTTACAAGTTCCAAATGTGCCCTACACAGTTTTGCTGCTTCCGAATTGTCCCATCTTGCCTAATATTATATAATATGCATTTCCACATAGCCTCCTTGGTAAAAAAACCATGACGACTCACATTCACTGCAGGAGAACCGAGGCGATTTTCAGTTCCAAATAAAAATAACAAAACGTTGTGCAATCCAATTTTAAATCCAACAAAGATGTTCAATTTATCTTATAACACTAATCCATTTAGTTATTTAATTCAAAGTCCGGGAAAAAACCAAAAAATCGTTAAAGAAAGCAAACCATAAGACCAGTATAGAGTTGCCATAAGCGCAAGGGTAGGCAGACATGAATATATACCACGGCTAATTTGGCTGGTACAAATAGTAATATTCTAAAGATAAATTACGATTAGGCCATTTTATTAATATATGTGATGAATATAACAACATCACAGTATCTGACACTCTTTTATAGACATTTTAGGGCACTAGTAAAAACTTTTGTCACATGCAAACTTATAAAACTGCCTCTGAAGGTTTTAAAGGATGTAGAATTAATACAAAAGAATAATTTTTCACAATTTGGGACTAATAATTTCAAGAAATTGGTTGGCGATGTAAGAATATATCGACAGAAAAACTCGACACGCAATATCATAATTTACTCGGGTCGGTAGTGATATAAAATTTAAGGTAATCTATAAATTATAAGAAACTTAAACGAGATGCAGCTCCTATTCTCAAAAACATGATATGTTTGAAACTTATGAATTACCAGTAACGGTAAACGTGCACATCATTTAAATTAAGTCTCCCAAAATGAACTTTCGCCAATAGCACGAGTGTGTAATTTGACATTAAAATATAACTGTTCACTCGAAACCTCTGTCTGAATTAGTTGGAAATTATATATAAATACAAGGGAATATTGAATAAATGTCGAATAATTAAAACAAAGTTTAATTAGCACAAAACAACTGTTAAAAAGGAGATAAATCACTGCATACGATGTGGCCGTATTAAAAGTTTATATTCTCTCTGGAGTCTTCCCAGAAATTCTGATTAAAATTTCAAGCGTGAAAAGATGAAATGCAAAAAAAGAAACTGAAGAAATAAATGAAATGCAAAAAAAATTTGGGGATATTTGTTTCAATTTTTCTTTTTTTTTAATTTTAATTTAAAGAAGAAGTATTCTTCTTTGAATTTAAATTAAATTTAAAAAAACAGTATCGCAATCAAGATGGGAAATAAGATGTGTTTACAGCTGTCTAAGCTCTTGGGTTGGCCCGTAAGGCAACCAGAAAATGAAACAGGCACTGGCTGATAAAATATTTACTTTGGCTCTACTGCTCCAACTGAACGCCCGCACACAAAAAGGAATCGCGGAATTGTAAAACGTGAAGTGACCACCAAACAAGAGACTACTTCTTTCTTCATATATTTGTCATGAATTTCTTCTTGGCTTCAATTTAAAATCTAAATTTGCACAAGAGTTTACGACGGACAACGCAGTTTTCCAGAGAAAATGAGAAAAATAAATTCGAGGAGAATAGTTGAACCAAAGTTTGTGGCAATTTATTGCGTCTGATGCGCAGTTTATGATTCGAAGTTTTTTAGTAAGAAAAAAGAATATAGGAAAATTAAGTTGGAGACAGTATACAAGACTCACGTTTTAACAGTTTTAGTGTATTCTGAGTTCATTTTACCAAACAAATTAATTTCCTATAGTAAGCAGTCGAAAATGTTCCAAACTTTTCGACAAATCAATATAACCCTTATTTTGATAGACCATTGTCAAAATATTTTTATAAAAGACTTACGATACCAGCTCATTATTTTGAGTAACGAAACAGATATTAATTTTATTCCTCTTAAACAATAATTAACTTATTGACTAAATTAAAGATTTGTCTGCTCATGGTTTTAGATTACGCTCTGAAAGCTCAATCCTATTATTTATTGCCAAATATACCTCTACCTCTTAAATCTTTTACTCTCCTAGCAGCAAAACTTTGAAATCATCTGAATCTTGACACAAGGAAAATCACCTCCTTAAACGTTTTCAAGGACCGAATAAAAAATCATACTGTCCAGCAATCTTTTCCTGTTGTGTCCTTGTCTTTTCTTTTTCCCATCGTTACTCATGTCTATATTTTGTATTATAATTTTTTTTTCTAAATGAGCTATCAACATATTAATTATAAAATATTTTACAGGTTACGAACCAATTTTTTTAAACTAGTTATTGTCGTTGGTTGAATGAGACTACCCACGTGATAATAAGTCCGCCATACACATTAAAGTTAACAAATAAATGAATAAATTGCTTTTATATTGTTACACTCTCTCCTTGTAACTAAATGAGCAAAATCATTTTTCTTCTCTAAGTCATCTTGAAGTCTGTTCGTCTATTATGATGGATCCTTTACCATATAAGATCCATCAGGGTTATAGGATCCATTACATCCATCCCGTAGGGGTATAGGATCCATCATAATAGACGAACAGACTTCAAGATGACTTAGAGAAGAAAAATGATGTTGCTCATTAACAATATTCATTTATAGTTTATTCTCCAATTTTGTTTTCTATACTTGTCATTGTCTGCAAGGATATTGACAAATCTATTTTGGCCAAAACTGAGACATTTACACATTACATTTTTATGACAAAAAATAATTAAAAATGAATATTAAAAATAACTAAATAATAAACATTATTACTACTGAAAAGTTTATACTTTTTCACTGCTGCCTAAATTATTCGTATAGCTGTTGAGTTACTTTCGTATATATGCGCCTTTTTATATACGATTTTTAATAATCGTCATATTTATTATTTACATCGCCTATTCCAAAATCAGTAACTAAAACCCTGAAAATATTTTAAAAATAAGAATACTCTTTTGGTCTCTGAATATAGAATTGCATAAGTTAATATTCCTTTAGCGCCCATACGACCAAATTAGAAAATTAAAAAAATACAACAGCTCAACTAAACTGAACACGAGAGTTAACCTCCACAATCACAAGACTGAGAATGAGACACCTGAAAGGCATGAAAATAATGCCAGACGGATCAAGGAATTACACCTCATGTCCAGACTGCCCAAATAGGTAACTCGACTCTCACTATCTACGTTCCTGTACAGCAATTGCATCGGCTCTCTTCAAAATCGACGTCAACTGAACTGAAAACATTCTATTCTCAGACAAGGCTGATGAAGTGGTCAGAGCCGTGCCTCGCGCCTTTAGCTTCATCTGAAACATTTTTTCCTTTTTTCTTCACTTTATGTACAAATCATAGACATGTCAATAACAACAACAACAACAATAACAACAAAATACAAATATGTAAAGCCTGCCCTCATAAAAGTTAGTCAGAGGCTATTTTTTACTTTCTTCGAAAGCTTAATTCTTAGTCGTAGGTATTCTAAGTATCTTAATTATAAGTACATTCACACTTTTGATATGTTAATGTTTTTATTTTATATAAATTTCCACAACTTGAGTTTCCAATTTCAGCTTCCGAGCCCGAATACAGAGAATTTCGCGGAAATTTGAGACGGACGGTTATAAAACACAGCGTTTTACTGTCCGGATTCATTTTAAATAAATTTCTATGTCAACTTTTAGCATCACTAATAAATTTGCCGAAATATGAGGTGGTTTCAAATTAATATTGCTGCTCAAACTTTCTAACTAATGACATTGGATCGTAAAATATGAAACTTACGAATTTGTGTGTGTTATGTAATGCTATATATTAAGGTTATGAGTAAAACGTCTATTATAGAAATTGTAAAGCGGAACTGGCGTTATTTTAATTACATTATATGTTGTCAATTCTATTTTACAATAAATATATTTTAAAAATACTATCTTAATATAACAATATATACTCAAAGCAAAGGAAAATTTAAATTTTTTTATATTTATATTTCTTCTGTTTGAACAATTAGAAATTACATAAATGGAAAGACGTTAACGGATGATTGTGAAAATAAATTCTACACATATGTTGTATATTGAAGATATAAAGTGAGAAATTAAGTAAAACATGAAAAAATATTGGTTATAGGTTAAAACATTTTCACAATAAAATTTTTTATAATTGGCGAGATTGTTGTTGTTTTTGTTGATTGTATCTATTTTAAAATAAATTATTTATTAACAATTATCAATGACAGTGTTTTTTTTAAATAATGCACAGATCTCATACCAAATTTATTTAAATATTCCTCTTAATTTTAACAATATTGGACGCAACCTCCAAAATTCTCAGCAAAACCGCAGGACAGACTAAAGAGTAAGCATAAAGTTTTCTAATAAAATATTTATTCTGACCCTGCAACAACCGTCTTACCCTCCAACAAAGTGACTCTGTCCTGTCGACGTCCAATGCTCTACCGTGTGAGCTAAAAAGACTGTAAAAGAGAAATTGGCCACAAAGTGCAAGATTTTATTTCACAAACATTTGTTTCTTTATTCATTTGTACTCCTCGTGAAATTCAATTCAACATGTATTTTTGTACCACAAGTTAGGCTCAGATACTTTGTCTTCAGACAAGTTATGATTTCTTATTATACGTGTGTTGTGTAAGCTTTATTATAATTTACTTAGTGCCTTCATTTATCAAAAACACTTAGTAAATTTTCTACTATAAATGTAAACTCTTTCAGTTGTAATATATTATACTTATGAATGTGCAATAGAAATATTAATAATTAAGTAAAATATGCAATTTCCTTTAATCTAATCAAATAAATGTGTTAATAACTTCTCGGTGTTGGGTTTGTTGGCGCTTTATGCTATTGACTGTCATGTGAGAAGACGATGTCATAGTTTATTTATATCCTGGAGTCCTTCAACATTTTTTGCGCACTTCTAGACCCACCAAACCTATATATTCTTCCTGCTGCATTGACTTATTTAGGAATACAATTTTGTATTTAATTCTTTTTTATTATTGATAATTAATGAATGTCATATTTAGTTTGAATTACTGCATGTTTTTGTGTGCTCTTCTTTTTTTCTTCACAAACACAATATCCTGCTGCAGGTCTTGGTTTCCTTTATGACTTGTATCTTCCAGCGTTCTCCATCCAGAGCTGCCATTTTCATTTCTTTCACTCTTAGGGTAGCAAAACCCTCATTCAACCCTCAAGTTATTTAAGTCTAAAATGAATGTCCTTCCGCGTAACTCTTTGTATTTTTTCATGACTTATATTTTCGATGTTTGCATTTGTTTAAACCTTTGAGTCAGCCTGTAATTTGTACATGGTGATATTAAGAAAAATATAATATGTCACTAATATTATAAACGCGAAAGTATACAAAAATACATGATTTAATAATATTACTGAAATATTAAAAATACAAGGTGAATATTACAGCCATAGTAACTATGACTCAATTAACAGATGTACCCTTATATTCGTTCTATAATCACAAACATGAAAATAAAAAAAAATCGGGTTGTGGCTGTGTGGGAAAACAGCCGAACGAGAGACAAAGACCGAGGTTTTATGAAATTTTCTTAATTTTTAACTTTAACACCAAACATAATCACCATATTCATTCCACACTAATGTTTTGTTCACGCTATCGATAAATCTTGATGAAAACGGTTAATCGAAATGCACCGAGTTAACATTTATACTAACAGAAAATTATGTAACGCGGCGGAACGGCCTCAAAATATCGACGTATCCTCCTCCGTCGTACGCGATGTGTCACAGTTCCCACTTAATGTAAAGAATTCTTTAATCCTTTAACTAGAGTTACGCAGCAGCAAAGCCAAACTCTGTACCAAGATTTTGTTATATTGACTATGGAAACAAATTTAAAGATGTATTCGCATCAAAAGCACATCACACATCCATTTTTCAAAACATAAAAACACAGCGGAAAAAATAAACATACAATATTAACGACTACAAATGATCATTATCTACAGATTAATATTCATTTACTTCTGTTTCCTATGAAAAATATTAATATAATGGTATATATATTTATCCTACTTTAATTTATTTACGTTTGAGTATATCTAATTGCTGCTGACCCAAATTTAGGTCCGGGGCGCCCACGGGGTTAAGAAAAAATAATATCACACTAATATTTTAAATGTGAAAACTTGTATGTTTCTTACTCGATAACACCTAGACGGCTAGATAAACTTGGAATAGACGATGTTAATGATCAAAATTAATGTAAGTGTTGATCTGTAAAATTTTATAATTTGCAGAAGATGAATCTCAATCTTATTAATGAATAATGCAAATTAGGTACTATAGTTTGTCAATAGTCAGAGCAACGTGCATAATAAATCCATTATTTAAATATTTTAATCCAAAAACCTACGTGTGAACGCCGTTACATTAATTGAAAATCGACTGTGTAAAAAAAATGTTACTATAAATATTTTTTTATGTGGCAAATTTTAGAGTCTAATTTATTCCGTATTTTGACAGCAATTACAGTAAAAGAATATTCTTGGGGTAGGGAGCAAAGTAAAGAGATTTTTACGACCAAATAGAAACGTAAAGCTCTGAACTTATACTTGAATTATATACATACAACTATATATATATATATATATATATATATATATATATATATATATTTGTAAATCAAAATGCAGGCCCCAAAAGAAATCAAAGAGCGTAGACCTGACCGAAATCAAAATGGTTGACCCTAAGCTAATAATGAAGCTTTTTAATTTTAAATGATTAAAATTGAGTATATAATAGCTGCTAGGATTTATTTTGCACTTACCTATAAAATGAACTTGATAATATTTTTATGATCATTTGTAAAATTTTGTTTTTGTTTTTAGAATTTTACATAATATATTCTTAATTGTATGGCTATTTGAAAAGGTCCACGCCGTATTTCTCAGAAATCTTTTCATGTAAAAACTCAAAATTTCAGTACATTGGTAAAGGATTTTACTCTACGTATATTTCTTAACGGGATACTTAGTAATATTTATATAGAAATATCATAGTGGACAAATGAAAAAAACAGAAATATTTTCTGTCATTACTTGTACTAAAATGCCCACACAAAATACTCTGGAGTTATTAATTAATACTCTGGAGGTTTTTAGTTATTATTTAGTATTTATTTTCAAAATATTATTAGTATTATAATAATTATTTAGTATTTATTTTCAAAATACTCTGGAGTTATTTAGTTACTTAAAATATCCAAAAAAAAATATGCACACCTCACTTTCACATTTCTAAACTGTTAAAGTTTAAATATGAAGAAAACGGCGCTACCTAAAATTTCCCAAAAGTTTATCGGAAAACTATAACGATTTTTTTGTAATGAAAATAGTTTAATTAAATGGATACATTTTTTGTGAATATTTATTTAAAGTTTATAATTACATATTACTTGTGTGACTTAAACTTTTATCAACGAATACGTCCTTATTTTCTTTATTTCCTTTATTTTTTCAAAGTTTTTAGTCTCTTTTGGGTTAATAATTTTTTTTTTATTTTGGGCAATTATTTTCAGAAATGCGACAACAATGCTACACAAACTATGCAACTTAATTAAATAAAGCAATAAGTCGTCTCATACTACACAGACTCATATTTACATTTTATAACCATAAACATTTTAAATTATAAACCCATATTTATACTATCAAATCAATAATTGAGCCACGTACCAAATAAGTCAACAATATAATGACAAAATTACTATTTAATTAGAACAAAACAAAATTTGTTATATACAAGCTCACAAATCTATTATACCTATATTATCTATTATAAATTGGTATGCGCCTAAATTAAGCCGTAAGTTAGAATAAGATGAAGATATTATTTTATCACTTCCCATTTATTTTCCGTAAGATGGCATTCTAATAAATTGGGAAACTCGTTATTATGGGATGAAAATTTAATTATAATACTAGGCACTTGTGTATATAAATATCTGTATAAAACAGGGTTCGAGAACTTTGTGTATATAAATATCTGAAATATAAAACAGGGCTAGAGAACTTATGAAACAAGCAGTTTACGTGGGACCAAATTCTCTCTAATTAATTAATAACAAAATTAGTAATGGAAGGCGTCGCTTAAAGAGTCAACCTAAAAATGGTAGTTTTCGGACCATTAAGAATTTAGTCAATTAAAGAGTTAACCTAAAAGTGGCAGTTTTTTATTAGTAATTTTTTGACTATTTTATTTTTTTTTACGTTTTATAAGTTTACAAAATTCAAACTGACACATTTCACAATGATGTCAAATATTTGTATCATTGTTTCTATAACTATTATTTTAGTCAACAAAAGTACGTACGTGTTATATTTATCTGTTAGGATTTTCCCGTACAAAGGAGATTTTTAATGTCGATTTTTAATTTATTTTCTTATTTGTAATTTTTCAATGCATCCTTTCGTTTCTTTTATTTAAGTTTTATGTATATTTATTAATATTTGCTTAAATATAGTTATTATATATTGCGCATATCAGGATTACGTAATTCGTTATATCGTGCATAGCCGAAAAATGATATAATGGTTACAATATGGCTTTCTCTACAATTTGGAACCTTCATATCACCAAAATTTTTTGTTTGTTGGTTTTATTTTATTTATCATTGTCTCATCATAGGTTCGGATCAAAAATGATATAAACATTTTCAAAACTGATATAAACATTTATGAATGAAACCAATTTACGTATGTCAGTATTTGTATGCGATTTTGAGATATTAAGAAATGTAGATGTGCGCAAAATTAATATTTCAATAGTAACTTGGTATTTTTAATTAATTATCCTGTTTTGTATTTTTTTTTAATTTTTAAATTAATATTATAAAATGTGGCGTCTGCATGCCAGGATATAGTTCGTGTTGGCCTAATTTGAACCTATTAGTCATAACGTGCTTTGGAACATTTATTCAATCTAGGAAAATTTAATTTATCCTGAAATCGGATTCGGCCAGTACTACTAACATAGCAAAAGTAAATTTTTAGATTTTGAATTAATTTGTGCGATCGGTTTTTGTAAAACCCTTCAATAATAAATATTTTCATAGAATAATATGAAGAACGCACTCACCAAATGGGTAATGATAATTTACATAAGTCTTAGCGATGTGTAAGAAAACACATATTTCCAACTTTTTTAAAAAGTGATAGATTTAAAATTAAAAATAATATACTTTACATTTTGGACGAAACTTTTATTTTTTGTTATTATCCAATCGTTCAGAATACGTCTATAATATTATTTCGCACACTATGTATAAAGTTAATAACACGTATTAAAATCACTGATTTTTTTCTTTTCATTTCCTTTTTTTTCATTATTCCTACCAATATATTACATTTAGGAAATATCTCTATTTCATTTTATAATAACTACTCTTCTTATATATGTAGCAAATAAATAAGATTATTGTAAGTAAATTAGCTTTCTAACGCTTTATGAAAAAGTATTATATTCCTGTCAATTTTTTTCGAATGATTGTTTGTTTTGTCATATATTATAAGACGGGGTTTTCTGTTCTTTCTATTTACAACACTGAAATTCTTAATATTTTTTCTATTTATATATTATGAAAATATACAATACCTCGATTGTTTTCCATTATTTTATTCAATTTAAAACCGTTTTGACCGTTTTAAAAAGTTGTTTGAAAGTATTTAATTTTTTCATGTGTAGTGTAGTACTAGTACTTATATTACAACAAGTTAATTGAGAAAGCATGATTTTAGCCGTAACTTTTCTTATGCCAATGTGTGTAGTACTAATATTAAAAAAGTTAATTGAGAAAGCATGATTTAAGCCGTAACTTTTATTATGCCAGAATTTAAATAGATTCTTCCGCTTAATATAAATTTAACGTTAGTCTATGTAAAAATAAATTCATGTAATAAATGTTAGCTCTTATTTAAATTGACTCATTTGCTCTATATTGATCTAATAATAAATTTTATCAAACGCTAGGAAAAAATTATAGCTTATACTCACATTAATCACTCAGTTTCAATAAAAACTTTCCATAAAACAACATTTATTTCTATGCAATTTTACCCGAATAATTGCAGAAAAACCCTTTCTATTATGTGGATTACAATTAAGTGAATTTTTGTGAAAATTTATGGTACTCAAATTTTTTCAATTATCTTATTTGATCAAAAATTATTTTCATTGTTTCAATTAGTTTTTTCAAAACTATCTTAATTTTTTTTTTGTATAGTTTTAATGTTGAAACTTTCGTTAAACATTTATTTAAATAGATTTATTTTGTAAATATTAACTTAATAATAAATTTTAAAAAAGAGCAAACTGCGACTTTTATTCGCTTACAATAAATATGTCATTTTTATTATTGTTATTATTGTATAAAAATGTATACATTTTTTAATTCAATTAGTAGTTTCAAAATTTTTTAATTTTTTCCATATCTATTATGGTAGTAAGTTTTAAAAAAAATTAATTGGGCAAACCGAGACACAAAATTTCAATTTTCTTTATACCCGTAATTAAAAAGATAAATTCGCGAATCACCTAATGATAAATTATAAGAATGTCTAAGTAAAACTGCGACTTATATCTAATGAAATCGTTCAGTTACAATATAAAATGTCAATAAAACAAATTTTTTTTCGTCGATACTTTACCTGAGTAATTGTAGAAGATCCCCATTTTATTATCTAGATTTCAATTAAGTGAATTCGTCTCCTGAATTTGATCACAGCGTGATAAATTTACCAGGACGAGGATTCGTCCCAAGTTAAATCAATGTTCCAAATGCTTTTGACTTTGTAATGGAACCGGTATTGCGGTGAAAGTAGGCAAATTTATTTGTCTACAAAACGAATTGAAATATTGCTCATTGTACGGTTTCTACAGAGAAAATTAACGTTTTGACCGAATAGATACGTCATAATAAAATTAGTAGACAGTTATGTCCTACCTGGGAACATAATTTAAATATTGAAATATTTCCTCAAAATAAGGGTAGTGTTACTCATCAAAATTATATACATATCAGCTGGTCCGGTAGAAGTTTTCTCTTCAAATCAAATCCTAGTATCAATCATCGTCTTTAAAAAGCATGTATATTGTATGAACATTTTTTTATAAAGATTTGTTACTGATATAAAACATTTCATATTACTTTCCGCAGAATTTCAATTAACTAACTCAATATGTTAAACGAATCCTTCAAAGTACGATATGTTAAATGGATTATACTCAATATACGAGAGCTGTTCAAAAAAAGGTGTTTTTTATTTTCCCCCCTCAGATATAATACATCTGTACCAGTGTTCGATATAATACATCTGTGCCAGTATGGCGTCAAGCTTTTCCAGTATTGCGGTCTTAATCTCTTTATTCGTGGCAAAACGTCATCATTTCATGGGCCTTTTAAATTTTAGAAACAGAAAAAAATCGCAAAGCGCCAAATCTGGTGACTAAGGCATGATTAGCGTGTGGTTTTTGGTCAAAAAATTACGAAATAGCAATAACGAGTGAGCTGGCTGGCGCATTATCGTAGCGCAATATTCATGACCGGTTTTTCCACAATTCTGGACGTTTTCTTCGCATTGCTTCACGCAAAATGCGTATGACTGGAAGATAATATTCCTTATTGATCGTACAATCTTTTGACAAGAACTCGCGATTCACCACGTCATTGTAATCGATGAAAACAGTAAGAAAAATGAAAAGCTTATTTCGGTCTTGTGTCTTCTATTCGCTTCCATTGGGATGATTGGGCTTTGTTTTCGACGTCATAACCATGTATCTATATTTCGTCACCAGTTATGATCCTTTTAAACAAATCCGGATCATCATAGATGTTATTCAACAGCTCCTGAGTGATGCTTATGCGACGGTTCTTTTGGTCAAAATTTAGCAATTTGAGAACAAACTTCGCTGTCACACGCTTCATGCCTAAAACATCCAAAAAAAATTGCATGGCATGAGCCAACCAACATACCAACTTCCTCAGCAACTTCTCTAATAGTGATTTGATGATTTTCCATAACAATTTTCTACACTGCTTTAATGTTTTCATCGGTTTCTGACGTGCCAGGGCATCCAGGGAGACTATCGTTATTAATATCTTCCCGGCCTTGTATGAAAAGCTTGTACCACTTATAAACATTTTTTTTTGTTCAAAATAGACTCGCCAAATGCTACAGTTAACATTTTTTTAAATTTTATTTTTCCGACAAAATTTAATACAGATTCTTTGATCCATTTTTTTCTTTGGTAAAAAATCAATAGAAAAAATGTAAAAATAGAATCATGGAAGGGGAAAAGAAAATATTGTCATGTTTTATAAAAACTATTTCAAATATATAAAAATACTTAAATTTTCGCCACCTTCGAATCCTTGTAGGGTAACCTTATCTTATTACTGGCTTAAACAATTATAGTACTTAGACATATTTGATTCAGTGGTACTAATTGGACAAAATAAATCTAAGAGCAGGACTTGCCAGCCACACGGTCATAAAATGTGCGCTGTGCAGTGAAACAATAAAGAAAATTAATAAAACTCGAAATTAAAGCATAATATTCTCCAGTCATAATGATGATCCGTGATAATGACATACTTATTTTAATTCGCGCAACTTACAAGGTCCCTGAATTACTATCCTTCGGTGCCAACTTGGAAAATTTATACCAATCGCTCCAAATATGCCAGTGACATGGTCATAAAAAGTAAGCTGTGCAGTGAAACTTATAAATAAATCTAAAAATAGTACTGTACACAGTCAACAGTTAAATTTACTGAACTAGGATCTAAATGCAAAACAACGTACTTATTTTAAAACAAACAGCTTACATCGTCAGCTATTTTCACGAGGGATTATTTAGTACTTTTAATAAGGAAATACATTTTGTTAACTAATAAGTTTCTAACGCTAATTTACTCTTACCAAGAAATATTCCGAAGTCTAAATGCCACAAATAACAGAAACTATATATGTGTCATATTTTTGGTACGTTTTCACAAGAAGGTAGAAAAACATCTGTTTTATTGTTTACTTAGATTAGTTGCCGACAGTGAATCTACACAATGTATTTATCGTAAATGTATTAAAAAGCAATTTTTTTATATTCAGCCCTTGATTTTCCACTAATAGCTTAGGATTACTTTTTTGTTATTCAAAATAAATTTCGACACTGAAACTCTCTATTGTCCTCTACCAAGCTTTTGATGATTGCATGTACAATTAACGTGTAAAACCCACTTATCATGAACAGTTATTGATTGTTGCAGTCAAAGGAAGTTATTTTTAAACGTCAATATCTGTAATTGAACAGGAATATCACATAATGAGAATAGTCCGTTCTTGAGGTGAATTCATTTTTTTTTTAAAGTTTGGCGCGAACCGACGTTATATGAGCATACGTAGGTATATATAGTGTCAAAAATGACAAAGTAATAACAGCATATAGCTTACTATAACCAATGATATAAGAAAATATTACTATTAGAAGTCGAGCTTTAAAAAATGCGGGCAAAATTTTGGCAAGCTTTTGCCATAAAACTTTAATTGAGGCTTCAAGTGAAAGGAAATTATCATATTCTTGCAATAAATCACTACATATTGGATAAAGAAATACCATAAGTGTGCAGTGGAACTTTATGCTAAGATTTACCAATCCCTAATTTGGTATTCATCCCCTTCTTTAGGTTGAGATGCCTGATAATGTATATTTCAACTTTGTGTAAATCATCTAAGCTTCGCTTTGATTTGAAATTAATATACTTCTTCATGATTTATATAAGGACTTAGTTCTAAAAGACGTTATAAATTTTATTCTTTAAATAAAGAATTAATATGAATTAATATTCATATTGATTCTTTATTTAAAGAATAAAATAAACAAAGAGTCCAATATCCTAAGGGCATTTTAATTAAGCCAACTCTTACTTTTATATCAAACTAAATAAAAAACGACACTAGAAATTGAGCAAGTATTTTGTTTTCCATTTTGGTAGGGAAAAATTATCAGTATACTTGTTTAATACCGACTTATTTTTACTCTATGAATCTTAACCGATATATTTTTACTCGATAAGTCTTTTAGTCAAAAGGGTATGTCTTTTACAACAGATATCATACCGAATTTTTGTCCAAAATTTGCCCTAAATTTAATACCTTTAAAACTACTTTTGAATTGCAACTTAAAGGTACTACTACTATAGTATTGTCAGATTGACAATATTGAATACAAGATCTTTGTAAGTAGAGAAAAGATGCATTTCATTTATTCTCTTATAAAATAGTCAACAATTTCAGCGCTAAAGCAAATTTCGACAGTTTAACACCGAATAAATTGACGATCGGAATAAAGATTAACTTTAAGTGGTTACATAGAGATGATGAGTGGCAACTTTAAAGCTTTGAAATTTTCAAGCTTTTTAAAGGCATTTTTAAAAGGTGGTAATACTACTACTATAGTATTGTCATATTGGCAATATTTAATATTCTTTGTAAGTAGAGAAAAGATGCAGTTCGTTTATTCTCTTATAAGGTAGTCAACAAACTTAGCCCTAATGCAAATTTCTATAGTTTAACACCGAACAAAGTGACGATTGGACTAAAAATTAACTTTAAGTGGTTACATAGATGAAGAGTGGCAACCTTAAAGTTTTACTAACACACACACTTCTCTTGTAGTCGGTTCCCTTATCTTTTTCTTGTGTTCACTTGCCGTCAATTTCTTCTTTACAGGAGGATTATTCATGTTTGTAAGATTTTTCGTGGATATAAATTAATGAAATATAAAAAAGTACCAACATATATATATATATATATATATATATATATATATATTATGACATATTTTTTCTCGATGCTACTCACGGCTTGTAATCGTTACATTTGATTCTTGATCTGATACCGTCTCCCTATACATAGTTAAGTGACTGAACGGCAAAAAATAAATCCATGTTCTCCATCTGTATGTCACAATATCGGAACTTTTTCAATTTAAGACCAATTGTAATTAAATTTTACAGGAATACGTTATTAAACTATTTGTTATTAGTTATTAGTTACTTGTTGTTGTGTCTGACACAACAAAAATATTTTGCAATTTCCTTTGAAGCAGCAATATAATATCGTGTGTTTGTGTGTTTATTAATATAGCTCGGTTCGCTTTATTAAAAGCCTCCCTGTAATCAGTAAGGATAGCCCCGACTTACTCGGGTTTATCTAATATATTTACAATATTCGTTAACCTTATTTATCGCAGTAAACTTTTTTACTGAATAGCTGTACTGACTAAGGAGTGAAATCAAGTTTAATGTGAGAGTAAACAATTATAGTAAAAAATTCAAAAAATTCACCACATGGGAGAGATCAGAATAAAAAGCTTTAAAAATACATTTTTTTCTCCGTTATTAGATTATTGATTTCATCTTAATTGTTTTTCTTATACCTGATATAAAAAGGAAAGACAATTATCGTAAGTAGGTGTACTTATTATATTTCCATACATTTACTTTAGGGGTGACATTTTTATTCTTACAGACCGCATTTAGTAGGGTGTTGTTAAAGGCGTCTGTAAAAATGCAGTTCAAAGTATATAGCAATCTTTTCTGATGCAGCATCTTTTTTGCGTGGTACAAATCTCTGGAATGATGTATAAGATATTCATCTACATTTAATTTTTATATCGACTACGTATTTTTATAGATATTTCAATGCAATATTATTGTGACATAATTGCATTGATAAATTGAAAATATATATGCGAATAAGTTGTTTGTAATACGCCTGAGAAAGATGTGAGTGTAAACAAATTGATACATTTAAAACAATATGTAATAACATTTATAAACGGTTGGAAAAATGTGCACTCAACAAGTTTTTCTATTTTGTTACTATTATTTAAATATTGAATATATTTTTATGGTTCGGTAGAAAAATACCAAAAATGTAACCCTAATAATTTCGACCTGTGCATCTGTTCGTCTGCCTGTCTATCCGTCTACCTATCTGTATGTCTGTTCCTCTATGTTTCCTTATATCATAGCCATTTAACTTGAAGATTATTGACACTGTATAGATGAAAAGTTGGATGGTAGGTGTCTTCTATAAACAGCTATAAAATGAAAGATGGAATTCTCAACAAAAATAATATTAGGGGTGGCACTCCATGCATGTAACTGAGGATTGAAAAGAAAATCCAGTGCACGTAGACATGTGGAGTATTAAAATATAGGTATTAAAAATTATACATTGAAGAAGTTTCAATTTAACTTTTATATTTAAATCAATAGTTGGTGAGATGCATTTACAAAGTCTTAAAAAGTGAATATTTCTCTCTAACTTTTCACCTAAAAGGAAATTTGAACAGGACTTGGTATAAATTAAATATTTTATATAGTTTTTGAAATATACGATATTTTCGGTACCGATCGCAGCAAGGAGTTTGTTTTCCACAGTGACTGAGAAATTAAAACTTATAAGTTTAATATTATTTGATGTCATGGAACCATTAATGCGTGAATTTAACTCGCACATGACTGGATTTTTTTAATATAAATATTTAAGTAATACGACAAGTTCTCATTACTTTACTATAACAAATAATCAGGTAAAAATCAAAAGGGGGTATGGCCATATAACTAATAAAAAGAAGTTAAAAGTATAAAAAAGATCAGAAAAGGTAGCAGAAAGATCTTTATAAAACGGAAGCCGAAAAGATAGGCGAGCTCTTGTGAAAATAACCAAGGGATTAAAAAAGAATCAGTCAGCGTAGTCACGTACCTTATTACTTATGTATATACGTACCGTATATACCTAGAGGCCAATGGACGAAGTTACATATTATTTTTCATAGGCAAATTCAGACTATAACTTGTTATAAACGATTAAAAATTTTATTATTTTTTAAGGGAAGGTTTTATTCTTACCAAAAAGCTTAACTAAAAGTTGATTATTTGTCAAATCACCCCAGTTAAATTTCGACAAAGTTCAAGGCTGACTCCCTATTTGATAATAAAGTACACACCCACAGTCACGAGGTGGGAAATAGTCTAATGTAATGCTCCGTATCCTTAATTGCTTAAACTTCCCTATATTTATCTAAGTAGATACTAAACCTTCATGCTGCGACATATTTATTTTTACTTCAAAATTTTCTCGGTTTTGAATTTTTAATTTCTGAAAATATTTAAAACTGTAATACATTATTGATTTCATAATTTTCCAAAAAATATGTCAAACCTTTTCCTAAAATTTTAATTGGAGTGCAGAATACTGAAAACGTTGTTTTAAATACTATTCCAAAAGTATTTCGTCTGTAATATTGGCACCATTAAAGTAATTGAAACAAAAGTAAAACTAAATCCATTACTAACATTTATTTACAGTATAAACCTTCGAGTCTGAAAGACGTCTTTTCTCTGAAACGTGGCTGAAGCTAGAATAGAAGATTCCATTTCGCTTTCTGAATATCAATGAAGTAAATTTGTGAAGCGTCATTGCTGTTTATAAATTTACTACACGTTTTAATTTAGTTTGCTCTGGTAGCATGAAACTTGGCGAATTATTATCTCGGATAATCGTAACCGTGTTGATTTTAATACCTAAATAGAAATATAAAATATATTTATTCCAAATTATATTTAAATGTTTCAACTCTAAAGACGAAGGCTGGCCGCTTTTCGTACTTATCCCCACTAAAACTGTTTTTAGATATTTATCAAAAATTATATTTCATTCTAATGCTTCCAATTTTGTAAATAAATAGTATTAAGCGTTAAAATATGTGAATAATCTAAACATTTGATTTCCAAATATACATAATTATAAACCATACTTACAGCATGGCCTCCCACAGTGAAATCTCTGGAAAATGTTCACATACTTCAAGACAATCTTTTAATTCATGGTGTTACAATTAATTTGTTCAAATTATAAATACATAAAAACAACATTTAACTAAAAAACCTGATATTGCGACAAGTTTAATAAATGTATCATCAATACGTCGACCTTAAGTATTTACTGGTGTTTAACTAACTTTTGCGTGTGTCTTTCACTAACTTTCTTATTAACTTAATTAAAGATTGAATTCTAATATTAAAATTAACCCGAGTATTATAATTAATAAACTCTATACCTTCCCCTCAGAATAAACAACTTTATTAGTAAAGTTCGCAATTTTCAAGCTCGGGGTGAGCTTGGTCACTAACAAAAGTAAAGAGCAAACCTCACGTTCGTTGATAAAATATTTAATTTGACTCTTACCGCATAGACTGGCTCAATCTCCTATAAAGTGGATTATTTACGCCAAAGAAATTGTAAAATAAAGACTAACTTGTAACAAAGCTGATGACATTGTCTCCTACATGTGGACGTTTCTTCGTACGTTTTTTATGTGCTTCTCTTTTATTAAATTTGGTATAAGTAGTTTAAAGCGGATTTACGTAATTGTGCATGGTCCTATGCATATCAAAATTAGTATGAAAAACATGTCTGCAGACCCTAGTTAGGTGAAGTTTGTGATGTATTGTGCACGGAATATAATTTGTGTCTAGAAGATTAGATGACTTAATAATATCGGTTTATCTTCTGTGAAAAATAACAATTTTTAATGAATTAAAGAAGTTTTGTACGAGTATATTGAAGATACATAATTAAGGTAAGTCCAAATCAAAATTGGTTTTGCATTGATTTTAAAAAGAGTTTGCCTCAGGTTTTTGTTTCAGGTTTTTGTTTACGGCTAAGTGACTTCGTAGAGTGGGTGCTCTCCTTTCGGAGGATAAAGTAATTGAGCTAAATTATATTTAAAATTAGACAACGCCTTAGAATTAAAATGACAAAAGTATATTCATACATTTTTTGTATTGAAACCGAACGAAGGTTTCTAAAAATTCCAAGGTGATAGGAAAATGCTATTAAATGAAAATTTTGATAGGAAAATTTTTGATCCTGATCATTGGAAACTAATCTCCTAATGGTTCTCTACCTAAATATTTATAATGTAGAGAGTATTCAGACTTGCCATCCCAAAAGTAATATTTCGAATTAATATTGTAAATGTACTTCATTCAAAATAGATTGTGTTTATACAAAATTTTGCGTAGAAAACAATACAAGGTACTAAAAGGTTGGTAATAAAATTGTAAATTTTGGGATTCAGTAGATGTATAAGAAAAAACAATCCTCAAAATTAGGTCATGGTCGTCTGTCTTTCTATCTGTACGTTTATCACATCATAGGTAATTCAGTATAGGTAAGATCGATTCTGATGACATTTAAATGAAACAGAAATGCATTTAAAATTTACCAAGATGGCTGTGGAAATTAATGGGAACTAATTGGCGTTTTAGCAATCAACACACATCTAATGAAGTGAACGTTGTTTAGGTAACAACTTTAATTAGAAAATACTAGGAACGAAAATAAACATAACTGTCTCATAACATGGCTGCCCACACGAACATTCTAAAAACATAACCAATTTTTTCAAAGTGATGCCAAGCACAAGCCAGCTAAAGATAAAAAACATAGACAATTGTAAATGAAGAACTAGATAGTGTCAGCAGAAGAAAAAGGTGGCATTGTTTAGAAAGTTATAATAACTTAATAAACAATGGCACTTTTTTCTTAGGCTTTTTGAAGATATACTGGATAATGTATTCATATAGTAAATAAAATGTTCTTGTTATTATGATGGAAATATTATGTACCCTGAATTGTTTAAAGTTTTATAGGTATATTATTTTAATGGAAATACTATGTATCTCGAAATATTTCAAGCTTTATATGTACATAAGTAGGTAAATTAATAGTCTGACTTTTACTTGCTTTTAATGTATTTGTTATGCATTCGTCTGTGAAATATTTTGTTCTTATAAAGTAAATTTTTATAATGAAGTGAAGAAAATTATTAAAATACGAAATAAATTCTATGGGCTCTGTTCGTATGTAATTATAAGCATTCAAACTTGAATAGAAGTGGCCGAGTTAAAATTCCTTTTTCTATTTTCCAACATTACAAACTTAAACAAAATGCTGAAAATTAGAAATTTAAATTATAATATAAACCATTATTGCCAAACAGCCTAATATATAATTCTTTGGCGCCTTAAAATCCTTTAAATAATGGTATATATTATAACTATGCATGTCGTACAGAGAAATCACTTTAAGAGGATTTAACATAGTAGAAAGTAATTATTTGATTCAAAATACCTGGACACAAAAATTTTATTTTAATTTGTGTATTTTAATATTACAACTTAACTTAACTGGACACAAATTGCTTTTCAGACGTCATATCTTGAAATAACCTAATATCCAAGATTAATTTTGAAAACCTACGTCATTTTGAAATATGTTATCCAACAACAGCAAGATTGGGCTTTCAATCACTGAAAAATATTTAAAAGTTTTATATTTCATCACTATCAAACACAAAAGAGGCGATGCCTGTATTTTGTTTCAATCACTTTTTATATAATAATTATGTAAGTCAATTTATTGAATATATTTGGCGTTAACTTTGTAGAAATTCATTATTTACAATTAAATGAAACTAAGTGATGTAGTATTATTTCTACTTTCTTTAAGTTTTTACGACGTCCTAAGTTTCGTTGTACTACAACAGCTTCAGGTAGGCAATCTTTGCTAATAGCCCACCTGAAGAAACTTTACACCGCCACGAAACGTAGGGCGTGGTAAAGAACTTAAAGAAAGTAAAAATAATACTACATTACGTAGTTTCATTTAATTGCGAATAAGTCAATTTGTTTATGGTATTCTAAAACATTTTCTTATTATTAGTGATAGGCAGCAACTTTCATAGAATTCATTTTAATTTTATTAACAACAGTTTAGTAAAAAATGTTATAACAGTAGGTAATCTATTTTAACTCAAAAACCACTTAAAAACTATACTTTACTGTGCAACAGTGAATAGGTTCTAAAAGTACAACCTACTTTAGAAATATATTATATTAGCTTTCGCCCCCCACCCCGGCATTTTGCCTTCCTAATATAAGGAAAATATAAAAAAACTGTTATGTTTAATGAAATAAGTAGAGTTTTCTGGTAGTAGGCTGTTTTTGTAGTTAAATGTAAATATTTTTTACTTTGACCATACTTTACTTTGACCATACTTTACCAGACCTGCATTTTAACATTTCTTGTGGTCCAGTGCGGTACGCCGCCCAAGCTATGCGATGATACTAAAGTGTTAAGCGGGAAATATTCCGCTAATTTGAAAAGTTAAATGATTAGCAGCGCCTTTCACTTCACTTGTGCGGGTGTATCTCTTCTTTGCGTTGTTCACTGCTCTATTTCTATAAATTCTAACGTTATTACATGTAGCATATCTTTTAAATCAGGATGAATACTATCTGGGTAAAAAATACAATACAATCTGTTCGACTATTTAAGGAGGAAATTAGTACAAGCAAACAAATTAATAGAAGATGTTTTATTTTAATGAGCATTTTAATATATGAACTACCTCTTAAATTAAAATATACATTCTTCATTATAATTTGTTTAAGTTATTTAAGCGGGAAAGAATGAAAGATAAGCAAATGAACAGATAAAGTTTTACGTTAGGTATAACTATTTACGTTATTACGTCCGTGGGTATAATCTATATGAAAGCTAATATTGAAGGTTTTGTATAAATCTAATAAACCATTTTTTCCGGAAACTTTAAAAAATATGCATAGGAACTAATCAAATTTTCCTCTTTATGAATTTAGTGTGACTAAGTATGGAACTCGATATTTTTCGTTTAATGTCGAATAATTTTCTGCTTTAAAAGTTACCACATAATTTACACGTTATCACATAATTAATTATAATCTCCTATTTTAATCGAAAAATATTCATCAGAACATAATTAACTATCAGCACTTAACATTTAAATCTAGTAGGCCTTAGCAGTTGAATAGCTTGAAAGCCTTGTGTTAAAATCATAAACATGAGAGGCTGCTCTACGAAAATGTAACACTCCGAAAGGTTGATGACGTAACAAGAGAGAAGAATCGGCTCCACTCGCTGATAAATTATTTACTTTGCATTTACTTTTGTTATGTCGACCGAACCGCCTTCTCGCAGTCCAACGATGCTGGAAAACAAGACCGTAAAAGATAAACTACCACAAAAAAGGAGTACCTTCACACACAAGTGCGTCGTTTCGTCCATTCATTATGAAATCCTTGGATTCAATTTCACACCTCATTTTGTGCATCAATTTGCCGTAGGGTATATACCAGCCCCTCAGTGATGAACAGAAAACAGATATTTCTTTGGGTGCGCTGTCATATTGTAATTACTCAATCTTTTAAAATTGTGTCACCTCTAAATTTCAGGAAGTGAAAATATGTTCATGAAGCTATGGAATGTGTTCATGCTATCTATGAGTTGGAAAATTTTATCTCTGTTGCTTTAATAGTTTCATGTGTTTCATAATTTACCTCTCATCATCAATTTACAATGGGCTTTTTAAAAGTTTAGTGTTGAATAAAAAAAAATATCTTGGTCGTGATATAGACATGACCGCAGGTTGAGTGTGACAACGTATACAATGGAAGGAATGAATAAAAATCATTTAACAAAAATCCTAGCGATAGTCATACTATCGCTGTAAATTGTGTTTTTTGGTTGGGTTGTGTTGGCTTGGGTGGATCAGATCGTGTCGGGTTGGGTTGAGTTGGATTGTGTTACTTTGGTTGGTATGGAATACGTTAAGTTTTAATTAGATTGAACTGATTTTTCTGGTTTAGTTTGGTTGGACTGGATTGAGTTTACTTAAGGTTGGGTTGTGTTTACTTTGTGTTAGGTTGGCTTGCATTGAATAGGGCTTGGTTGGGTTTGATTTGTGTTAGATTGGGATTGCTTTGGTTTAAATTTATTTGGATCAAGTTGGTTTGATTTTGTTTTGAGTTGGATTGGGTTTTATTGGATTAGGTATGGTATGATTATGTTTAACTGGGTTGGTTGGTTTGATTCGGATTGTGCTGGGTTCGGTCGGATTGAGTTGGGTATGGTTGGGTCGGGTTTGTTTTGGGTTGTATTGGGTCGATTTGGGTTGTTTATGCTGTATTAAGTTTTTATTGGTTTATTTTGGGTTTGTTTTAGGTGGAGTTAAGTTGAATTCATTTGGATTGAGTTGGGCTTGTTTGGTAGGATTGGGTTTGTTTAAGTTGGATTTGTTGTAGATTTAATTATGTTGAATTGGATTGGGTTGGATTTGGTTTGGGTTTTATTGGGATGAATTGGCTTGCTTTTTGTTAGGTTAGGTGGCACTTCCTTCGGATTAGATTGCTTGGATTGGTTGCTTTGATTTGGTTCGGGGTAGATGTAACTTTATGTTGGGTTGGGTTGAATTTAGTTGGTTTAATTTGGGTTGTGTTTGATTGTATTGTGTTGAGTTGATTCGTGCTTTTTGGGTCTAAATCTAGACTTGGCTTGAGATAAGTTGTGTTTGCTTTGAATTGAATGAGGTTGAGTTCATTTTGGATTGGGTTGAGTTGGGTTTCCTTTGGTTTTGGTTGGCTTGATTTAGGTTAAGTGTGCTTTTAATTCTTTTGGGATAGATTCAATTTGTTTGGGTCAGGTTTACTTTGGGTCGGCTGGGTTTAGTTTGGTTGGGTCTGTTTTGGCTTGGGTTAGGTTGTATGAATTTTGCTTTGGATTGGGTTATGCCGTGTTTTGGTTGAATTGGATTGTTTTCAAATGAATTGAAATGAGTTGGGTTGGATTTCTTTTGAATTGACTTGGTACGAAAATTTTGGATTGATTTGGATGGAATTTCCATTGGGTTGTTTAATAAAGAAAAAAAATCTATATGCTATTTGTATTTCTTTTTGACAATTTTTATCCCGCATTGTTCTCTTATTTGTTGTTTCCATGGCCGTTCATTTAAACGGTAAGATTTAATTAAAAATATATTACTTCAGAATTTTTTCATGTTATGAATATCTATTTCGTGCAACAAAATTTTCAACTTTGAGTTGGAATAAAAATATTAAGAGGAATTTTAAAAAAATCTAAGTGCATCCAAACCTATTTATATGTTTTAGTATCATTATCAAATGTGCTAATAAAACCATAGAATATGCACCTCTGAGTGCGTAAAGCGATTTACAACTTGAAATTTCTGTTGAAGTATCTACTTAAGCAGCTTTAAAAAACGAGCGTAAATCTTACAGAACATATTAACATATAATATATTTAACATAATAATTGACCGAACGAAATCAAAAGGTTTATAATTTCCATTACCAGTTGCACTAAAAAAAATATTTTATTTGTTATATAAATTACTTATACATTTACATAAAACTGTAAGACCTAAAAATGCTCGTTCGTGGTATATTAGACGTCTGTGAAAAATGACATTTTTGTTTCGGCAGTACATAGCCATTCTGTACCAGTTAACAAGATTATGATTTTTGCATCTATGTGTCTCCTATACCAGGTCAATAAATGTTTCTGACCTGGTTTATTAAACCTAACCTGAAATAAAAGTCGGTCTTATTTTACTGAAATAATTCTTGATAAAAATCTGCCTGACGAAATTGATTTTACAGAAAAATTGCGTTTACTCTCTGAGTTTTTCTCCAAAATGTTTTGACCGATTTAGACACAGTTTTCTGCAAAATATTTGTGACTAACCGACGATTGTATATAGATAGGTGTTATTGTGTTAGCTCGTCAGAGGGTGCTGCAGCATTTTGTGGCAAACGAATACTCCCATTTTTTTCCAAAACCGTTTGACCAATTTAGATACAGTTTTCGGTAAAAAGTTTGTGATTTAACAGCGAAGGTTATTAGTCAGTGTTATGTTGTTAAACCGTCAGCGGGTGCTGCTTTTAAAAAAAATGTATTAATTTAGATTAATTACTTTGTGGCCTTTCTTCGGTTTCATCGATCATTGATTCACGTAATATTTATTTCAAGCGCTCTAATTCTTCCAGTGCTGGGACATTGTGTAGATTGTTGAAGAATTTTCTTTTTTTAGAAGCTTAGTTATTAAAACTAATGATAAAAAGCAATATTAAAATTTTGATTAAGCCCACAACTGATGAAAACATTTCAATAGAAAAAGAATAAAAGAAAAAACCAAATTAAGTATTTAAAAAAACTCACGACGTATGTAGTCGCTGTAATTGAAAAACAATTTAATAATTTTTTAGAAAAGCCCACAATCAAAAGATTGTAAAATCCTATTAGAATAATTACAAACCCAAGAAAATCCGTTAGGGCTGCCATGATCTGCGTATGCCTAAAATTTTGCAGTTTTATCAGTTCGTTAATAACGGAAATTTTCTTCTATGCGTAAATAGCTTTTCTATGATCAATTACATTGTAATTGGTATTGGGAACGGAAATCGCAATGACGGATCTTCTTGGGTTTGTAATTGTATTAATAAGTTCTTACTTTCTTTTAGTCGGAGGTTTTTCAGAAATATATTTAATCATTTTTCAGTTACGATTGCTTTCGTCGTGGGTTTTTTTTTTAATTTTAAATTTTCCTATATATCTATATATCTCACTGACCAGTTTCTTGTCTTCGTTTTTCTACATTAGTTTGTTATCTTCATTTAAACAAAAATTTTGAATCATTTAATTATTTTTGTATTCTTTTACTGCTATAAATTGTTATATGATTTACAGATAGCTTTTTTTTATTTATACGAGCATTATTTCTGTTCGTAGAATGTTTCATGGATAGAAGTTGCTAGTTGCTAGTATAATGACGTACACTAAAAATGAGAAGTAACTAAAAACATAGAAATATTCAGAAAAAATATGCACTCCAAAATTTTTATTTTACGATGTTTTTTTCGATTATACTCCCGAGTACGGTATCGATAATTTTAAATACAGCGGCTCCTTCCCGAGGTATGAGCACCCAACGTGATACGTAATATGCTTCCTCCTCTACTAGGTACTGTCTAGTACTTCTGTAACTACATACTTCGATGTGTAACTCTTTCGGTCAACTTGATAAGACCAAAAATATCTACAACTAAGTTATTTGTATTACGATAAACCTACGAAATTTTCTCGGGAAAAAGTATATTAATATTTATAAAATATATCTATCTGTAAATACTTAAATTTGTATAAATGTGTATTTCTAAAATATATCTATCCTTAAATACTTAAATGTGTATACGTATCTGTGTAGATATGAAACTTTCATCGTGCGACCAATTAATTTTTCTGTAAAAGATTTCCAGTCTTAGAATTTTTCATTTCTAAGAATTATTAAAAGCTATAGATTGCAATTGTAATTGTTTTGAAAATTTTGCACTGGAATACGTTTTTAAAAATAATAAGTCTTTAATAAGTGTTCGAATAAAATAATCTGAACCAAGAGTGGGTAGAAATTAAACTAAACTCATTCTCAATTTGAGGCCTGAAGTCTGAAATACGTTATTTATTTGACGTAATTGAAGCTAGGATAAAAAATTCCTTGTCCCTTTTTGAATTTCAGTGTAATTTATTTGCCAAGTGGAACTGCCCTTTATAAATTGATTATACTGTAAATTCTAATTTAATTTTACTCAAGTGGCGTAAAATTTGGTGAATTAGTGTCGTGTAATCAAAAGGGTTCTTGTTGGTTGAAGTATCCGAAATTAATAAAATGGAATTAAAATGAAATTCAGTTCCGATTAACATATAATTATTTTAATTATATTTGAATATTTCATCAACAATAATTAGGTTGGTCCTTCTTCTAAAGTTTACCTACTAATGATTTTTCTTCTGTATCAAAAAAACATGATACTGTAAGATTGATGTGATGATTTGTGTAAATATGATGCTGTACATATCACAAAATATACGAAAAATATGCCAGCAAAAAAAAATAATATCAAATACAAATACATCCCGATTTTTTATAGACATATCATAGATAACGTATAAAAACTTTCTATTATATCTTTCCAAATTAGTATATCCTAAATAAAATAGTTAGTAGTAAAAAGTTTAACTCAAAAGTTAATCGGTCGTATTTCGATTCCATTTAAACAAAATAATTTTGCCCGAGGTTCCACCAACATGGTATTAAAAAAATGTACAACACTTTTTCAAAGGAATAGATATAGATTTCGAACAGGTCACTTCGGTGGATAAGAGGTAAATATTATTTTAAACATCATTTACCAGACCTGACTCAATATTTTATTGTGGGCTATACATTCACTGCTCTACTCCTATAAACGATAGTATTATTTTACATAACCTATCTTTTAACTCAGTATACTTATGTGTTATCAATATAAATTTACCAAACTCTATTTGGCCATTGAATCCTGAAACATGGACAAACTATTCAGAAAACAATGTTTCTTTTTCACAAATGTAATAGTATTTAATTTATTGCTTAATCTGAATTATATATTACGTCTAACCAAATTTCGTTTGCGTCGGTCCATTTAAATGTGAGAACAAGATAAGCAAATCAATGAAAAGATAACGTTTAAATTTTATTATATTAGCAGGGATATTCTGTGTGTATGACCACTACAAACTACTTCACAGTGAAAGTTTCGTGTTAATTGAATACGACCTCTTTGTGCCTAACCCTTTAAATAAATAAAAAACAATGAAATTTTCCTCTAAAATTACTATCCAGAAGTGTGAAACCACGATATTTTTCGTTTAGTTTTCCATGTTTTAAATAAATTATGACATAATTTACACGTTTCCACGCAGTTAACCGTAAACACTCACTTTTATCGGAAAATATCCATCCAAAAATAATTAACTACTAACAACTAACGCTCTAATCAATTAAGCCTTAGCGTTGGAAAAACTTCAAAGCCTTGTGTTAAAATTAGATACGTCGGAGGTTACTCCGTGAAAATGTAATACTCCGAAAGGATGATGACGTAACTATAGAGCAGAGTCGGCAACGTTCGCTGATAAAATATTTACTTTGTGTACACTTTTGTTGTGTCGACCGAGCTGCCTCCTAGCAGGCCTACGACGTGGAGAAATAAGACTGTAAAAGACAAACCGACCACAAAACGAGAACATCTCCACATACCTATTCGTATTTCATCCATTTGTTATGAACTTCTTGGATTCAATTCCGCACCTCATTTTGCCCAGCAATTTAGCACTGGTTGTAAAGCAGCCAGTGTTAAAGACGAAATAGTGTTATCGTGTTATAATTAATATTTCATAATTTTGACATATTAAAATTTCGTGAACCAAAATTAGGTTCATGAGCTAAAATGTGCAAAAATATTAATATACTTGTGTATCGATATTTATTTAAATTTTATTTCTGTCACTTTGATGTTTCTTGCCATGTGTTGTTGTATTCACTGCCCCACATAATTTTGCCATGGGTTATAAGCAGCCCAATATTGAATAGATAAGGATGTAGTTTATGGAGCGAATTTAGGTATCTGTTGCAGTTAGTAAGTATCTTATAATTATGATACTTTAAAATTTTAGAAAGCGAAACTTAGTTTCATGAAATAATAAAGTGTATCAATATATTTTAATCCTGTGACGTGTTTTGTAATACTCTGCTCTATATAAATTGCCTTAAGAGACATATCTATATGCTATTACTGTGTAATTTTGCAGTTTTACCCTACACTAATGTCTGATTTCTTATTTAATTTTTAATTAAAAATTTATTAAAATTTTTATTATTAAATCATTGAAATAATAGTTAGATACAAAATTAGAAAATATTAAAATTAGATAATAATTAGAAAATATTAAAGTGTTTGTGAAGTATTTTCAATTAGGAATATTTAATGTAATAATATTTACAACTTCGGATTAATGTACAAATACTGAGAGTAATTAAAAAAACATCTGAATGCTTTCTAAACTGTTTATATCATTTAGCATAACTTTCAAATACGTAAACAAAATAATAATATACGGAATATTAAATTACCATAATAAAAATTAAAATAAAAAAACCTGTTACATTAAAAAAGACGTGTAATTTTTATAACCAAAATGCCTTATTCCTTAAGTTACATATAAAAATTATTATAAATTATCTGCAAACACAGAACATATTAACAGCTTACTGTGTTTAATATAACAATTTTTGTATACCCACTTGTCAATTAAGAATAATCCCATCACTAAAAAGTTAATTAAATCCAACAGAATTTTTCTCTTTATAAAATCAGTATATTTTTTTTATTTTAGCGTCGTATAATTTTCCCCTATGTAACTTATTTATTTATATAACTGATAATTATTTAATTTAAAACTGCCTAATATCGATTTATAAACTACTTTGGTTTATAACGCAATTTCATTCAATATATACATTGAATTAAACAACTAAATATTTACTTATGCTAAAGTATTTTTATTGTTTATACTAAAACAATTTTAATGATAGTGCTTCTTGTTTTGGTCAGTAATAATATTAATATCTGACACAATTATTTTGAACTTATATATCCATAAAAATTTAGATGATGTAATAAAAGCTTTGAAAATATGAAGGAAACAATTATGTGTTTTATTTATTATACACAGGCTTCAACAACACAGCTTTTGTTTGCAAACAGCCTTAAAAGACAATATAAAATAATAACTCTTCAAAGAATCTTCAACGATCATGTACTTAATCAGAAAAAATAATTTCTTTGTTTAGCTATAAGGTGTTTAATGTTTTTATATTGCGACGTCATACCAGAAGTGATAAATTAAATAGGAAATGAAAAATCGAATGGAAAAATTACTATTATCCATCGAGAAAAATTGTATTCAAGAGATACTGATTATAAAAAAACGAGTAAGGAAAATTATAATTATTATGTCCTTATCATAAACGAAGGGAAATAATACTAAAGGAATGACGAAAGAGAATGGAGAATTGAAGAAACTGTTGAGAAAATTTTGCTTTATGAAGGTCTATTTTAAAAATACTATCATGTAAATTACGAAAAAATATTTTAGAACCTTTGAATTCATTGCCAATTATCTTATTTATTCATCCGTAGTTACATAACGATTATTTCAAAGCCTTGATATAAATTTTGGTCATACCCTTCACGAAAATTTCTTTATTAAAATATATTCTCAATTACTTAAGAAACAAGACTGCAATAGGTTTCTTTTTTTATAATAACGTTCTCAGTAATATTCTGTCGCAGGGTTAATGTTATCACCTAAGGCATTTAGACCTATATTACACTTTATTAATCACAAAGAACTTCCTTTGTGATTAATAACTGTAGAATATTTCTAAAAAGTTAATTAGCGGTTCATAATAAATACTACTATGCCAAATATCAACTTTTTATGTCGCGTGGGAAAATGTAAAATGAATGTAGAAAAACGTGAAAATACCTACAACTTTTACTTGAGCTTATTAAAAAAATATTAAGAATTATTCATTAAGTAGTTTGGAAAAAAATGGGAAGGTGGCATATTTTTTATAGTAAATTTCTACTTTAAGCGGTTTCTAAGAAAAACGTCTATGATTGACGGACGGGGATACACTTGAGAAAGCTTATAAAAGAAAGAATGCATAAATGCTTAAATATTTGGTGGGTAGGTGTCCTTTCCATTTAATGTCAAATTGGACCACGAGTCCAATATATATATATATATATATATATATATATATATATATATATATATATTTATATTTATATATATATATATATATATATATATACATATATATATATATATATATATATATATATATATATATATATATTTATATTACCTCGAGTCTTATTAGAATGTAATTCACAATTAAATGAAACTACGTGATGTAGTATTATTTCTACTTTCTTTAATTTCTTTACCACGACCTAGGTTTCGTTGTATTACAACATCTTCAGGTGGGACATTAGCAAAGATAATCTTTGCTACTACATAGTTTCATTTAATTGTGAATAATGAATTTCTACAAAATTAACGCCCAATATATTCAATACAATGTAATTCAAAATAAAATAAAAATTTAAATAAAAAATACCTAAGTTGATAAGAGTCTGCGATGGCAAAGTAGTAGGGTATATTTTCTGCAGAAAATAGTTCGGGTAGGATCTTACTTCCTCTCTATTTATTTTTATCTTAATTTTTTTTAAATTTTCATGTTCATCATTAAATTTGAAGATGGTTCCTACAATTTTTCTGCTCAGATATCGTTGGTCGTAGACACTTGAACTTTGACACACTAATAATATTAACTCACATATTTCTAAATTAACCCCCAAAATATTTATTAGGAAATTTTAGGGTGGATGGGGTGAGGCAAATTAAGTGTTAATTTGTTTTAAAATTCCTTTTAAATTATTGAAAAATATTTGAAAATCTTAATGAGATGTTCCCCAATTTTTTTATAAATTTATTTCGTTATATGCTGAAAAATTGTGATAAAAAACATTCCGTCTTTGAAAGTCTATTACACATTAAATTTTGAAGAAAACCGAGCTTTTGGAAACCTACATAAAGGTCGTTGGAAAACTATATTGATAAAAAGTAAGGCATTTAGCCTTACTTTTTGAGATATTGGAGTTAATTTTTTCGCCTCTGCTATTTGCCTATAGCATCTATTCATATATTATCTTATAACAGGCATATTCTTAAATATAACACAGCATAAAAATTATCGTTAAGAATCGTTAAGAATAAAAATTATAGGAATGGTTCCATTTAGAAACTCTACTTGTTAAAAAAACTTATTACTACATACATTCTCTATCTGATTGTGGATTCGTCAACAGCTGAAGACAATTAGCCTAAAACTTTACTTTTTAGAATTTCTTACTAGATTTTATTTCTGAAAAGAAAAATTAAGAAAAGATAATGGAAAATTTAACTGGCTAGAAACAAAATACCGTAGCACTTGACAAATCTTAATTTTATTCAATCCATAATTTATTAATTTAACAATATTGAACTATTCGATCGTTTTTCCATTGAATTTCCCATCTATGGACATTAATGAAATTAGAATGACCAAACACAACGTTACCGGAATCTAGCAAATTTATGTTGAACTGACTTTGATTTATATATAATATTGGGCATACACGTAATATTTTCTGTCACCCTACTTTTCTGATAATATCATCTTAATTATAATATATTTTTTATGTTCAAAAAAATATTATCAAACATTTTGTAACTTCAAAGATTTTCCAAGTGAAATAAAATTATTTTTATCATGCAATAGATTCCTATGAAGCACAAATTGGTTAAGAAAATCCAGTATGAAATATTATGCTAACTTTTGACAGCTCTCTAATTTGTTATTCATCTCCTGATAAAGATACACTTTAGTTTTACGTAAATCAACTAAGCGTTGCTTTGGTTTTAAATGAATTTAATACACTTGTTCATGATTAATTTAGAGAACGTATTACTAAAATATTTCATATATTTTATTTCTTAATTAAAGAGTAATAATAATAACTTCCATGATTTAAGGGCATTTTATTGAAATAGATTATGTTTTTACTTCAAGCTAACAAATAAACATTTAAAATTAAGATAAAATTTGTTTTTAATTTTTATGACTACAAGGTTTAAGAACACGGAAAAGTATCAAAAATATCGTTATCTTTTAGTATCGACTTTTTTTCGATACTGTTTTTTTTTGTACTCGATACCTCTTAATAGATACTTTTACGTTTACTCATATGATTACTTTGCGATAGTTTCGTATCGAATGTATCTCGAGAATTATCTTTAATATGATACTCCAAAAAACTCCCTTTGAATTGCACATAAATGTTGGGAAATTTTCTACTGTTTGTAACTTGATTACCACAATTCACACCTGTTTTTGATGTGAGAAAAGACGTGGTTGGTTTGTTCCATTTGAAGCAAAACAAGAAACTTAACGTTAAATCACATTTCAGTGCCTAAATCAGAGCAAAAAGTCAAATGGATAATATATATTGCACATAGGTGAGTGGTAACTTAATAACTTTATTCACGTTAACTCTTCTCTCTCACCGTTTTGCTGATCTTTTTCTCGTGTTCATTTTTCTACCTAGATTTTTAGTTTCAGTTATATAAAAAGGCCAACAATTTAATTCTTGTTTTATTATTTTGCTTTTAAAAAATATGTTTAATAGGATTCGCATTAAATTTTTATGTGCGCTAGCATTATTTGTGTTTGTAAAACTTGTCATGTATAGAAGTTGACAGAATATCACGAAGACAATAAAATTATAGGTGAGTTTGGGATATGGGGAGAAAATTTTAAGAAATATACATTACTTTCAGAAAGGTGTCGGAGAATTATATCCATTTAATTTTATTACATACACGGGGTTATTTGCATTATAAATCCTCATACAATAATATCAATTTCATTTATTACCCTCACTAAAATACTTGTATATTTTATAACTTTCGAAAATGTAATAATAACTACACCTCTTCCCTACAAAAAACTCACTAACATAAGCCGTGTGAAAACCCACATAAACACGGGTTTCCCTATTGATTTTTGTAATATAAAAATGCTGCTGGAAGTTCCTAATAGTTATTCTTTGCTAATAGTCCACCTGAGAATGTTTTAATATAAATTAGATCCTGGACCTAGGTTGTGGTAAACAACTTAAAGAAACTAGAAATGAGACTACATCACGTAGAATATATTGTAGAAATACGTATTTAGAATAATGAATTTCTACAAAATTAACGACAAATGTATTCTATATTTACGATACTTTTAATTTGATACCGTGTTATTTTTCTGTCTTTACCCTTATATACTAATATCGTATTTTTTCAGTTTTAAGACCAATTGTAATTAAATTAAACATGAGGACGTAATGGGAATGCATAAAAAATATTTGTTAATATTTCTGGGGTTCTGTATCTTAAAAGGGAAAACGGAATCCTTATAAGATTACTCATATGTCTGTTTCACCGTCTGTCACATCTGTTTTCCTCTGAAACCGCTGATCGTAGACCTTCGAAATTTTTATACAAGTGGTGACCAGTCGTAAAGCATATTAATTCATATTTCTAAGTAAACGTCAAAAATATTTATTAGGAAATTTTATGGGGTAAATTAAGTACTTATTTTTTTTAATTCCCTGTGTTTTTAGGACAACATTTGAGTCTCAATTAGACATTTTTAAATTTTTTAAAATTTCATTGCGGCGTACCTTCCGATATAAACTAAGAAATTTGCCAAAAAACATCCCCCTCTTGAAATTACTGAACCTTAAATTATGAAAAAACTCTGCTTTTAGAAGCCTACGCAAGAGTAGCTATATTGATAAAAATAGATGGCACAATTTTTGGGATATTCAAGATAATATATGCGTCCCTTCTATTTAATTATAGCAGACATTCAAATGTTAATTATGCTATTAAAAAGTTAGCAAAAGCTAGTATCGACTTATCACATAAAGTAATTTTTGTCAAAATTATCAAACTTAATGCCTAAGCCAAAACCTCCCTTGGCTAGTTTTGTTTTAATCATTCTCACATAAACTGATACTTTAATGCAAAATCATTTCGGTCCTCTCCTATTTAAAACTTAATAATATCTGGTATTGGATTCCATGGAGAGACTCTGGCTTCTGGTAATATTTATTATCAACTTGAGCCCTCGAATTTCAAAGACATTGTTCGTCTGATGTGAATATAAACTATATCGGCTTAGCTCTCGGAGCAAAATATATGGAACAAAATTCACGTAATTCAATAAAACTACAATTCTTTGTGTTTAAAGTAATTAATTAAGGTCATACGCACTGAAATATTAAAACGAAATAAAGACTTAAAATGCTGGATTAATGAAACGTTAAAGATAAATATGATCAACGTGTCAACATTAACAAGACGCTAGCCTTTAACTATATTTGCCTTTGTTAGTTAAGCTGCGACTTTCTCAGTAACTTAATTAATAAGTGAAAGCTAAAATTAAAATTATCTCCAGCATTATTTTCTAATAAACTTCAAAGATTCCTCTTAAAATGGGCTATAAGCACTGAAATATCAAAATTAAATAAAGTCTCAAAAGCCTTGATTAATGAAACGTTTAAGGTAAGTATAATCGACGTGTCAACATTAACAAGGCACTGGCCTTTAACTATCTTTGCCTTTGTGAATTAAACTGTAACTTTCTGTTAACTTAATTAACAAGTGAAAACTAATATTAAAATAACCCGAGCAATATTATCTAACAAACTTCAAAGGTTTCTGTTAAAACTAACAGCATGAGTAGTAAAGTCTTTAACTTTACAGCTCGACATGAACTAGGCCACTAACGTAATTAAAAGAGCGTAACTGGCGTTTTTTGGTAAAATATTTTCTTTGATCCTTGATGTACCGGTGCCTCAACTTCTTCTAGAATGGGTAATTTACGCTAAAACTATAAAATAATGACGAACTGGCCACAAAGTACGTGAACGTATCCCCCACATATAAATGTTTCATCGCACATTTTTCGTGATGTTCTTTCGGTATACAGTGCGGCATTTAATTTTGTATATGTTATATTTATTTTATTTGCTTTATATAGTATACCTATATAAATATATAATTCAGTTGGGTGTTGATAATCTTTATGTTTCATGCACAAAGATTATTTGTAACGAATGAAAAAAAAAATAAATATTTTATTTTAAATATAAAATACTTTATAACATTGATGTTCTGTTGTGTACATATTTCGTATAATAAATATAAAAAGTCATTATTTTCTTTATTAATATACTACCTGCTTATTGCAAATTTTCCCCTATATCCATTTCATTAGAATTTTTTTTAATATAATAATTATTAATGTTAACAGTACAGTAATTTATTACGTACTGTGTTCGATTAGAAAACTTTACAGTTTAATGAGAAAGAATCTCATTACTCACGCATTCTAAATAATTTATATATTCTTTACCCATTTAAAAATTTTAGATATGCGATGATATATTTTGTAATGTATAACAGCCCCAAAAACCGTTCGTCTGTAAACCATTAAAAAATCAACTAAAAAATAAACTTTCCTCTTCATAAATCTTATATGAACTTGACTGGCTTATGATTCTAATAGTTCATTGTTGTTGTTCTAAATATATCATGTGTCTACAATATAAATATAACTTAAATTAACTAGTAAAAAAGAAAAATCTACTGGCTTTCACAATGATTGTTCAAATAGTTTAATTTTTAAAAATAATTTTCATTAAAATCATTAATTTCTCGGTGAATTTTTTCGGTGTCCGTTTTGTATTTACATAGAATTTTATAATTTGATCTCATAATTAAAAATTTGTAATTTGAAAAGTGTTCAGGCTTGACATGTTTAAATTAATATATAAATTTCAAGATTGCAAATCTGTTTGCCTCAAAACCATAATTTTTTTATTTTTGGCTTGTATGGATTTTACCATACAAGCTAAACAGACTTCATAAAGTGTAAAATATTTCTTTTTAATTTTGTATATAATGATGAATGATAAAAATTTTAATATTTTAATTTCGTCGTGTCCGTCTGTTTATGCATTCGTCCCTATATTAACGCACAATAGCTGTTTCAGTTTAAAAATAATTGTGACTGTGAATTTTGTACGAAATAGAAATTTGCTAATAAATCAAAGACACCCATTGTTTATTTTTATGCTTGTGGAAAATAAAGTTGGTAATTTATTCACGCAGTGAAAAATAATATTACCATTTAAATAATAATAGTACATTTTAATTAAAGAAAATGTTCACTCTAAAATGTTGAAAGTTTTATATGTATCTAATTACCTACAAGTTTTATTAATGTTTAGTTTGGTTTATAAAACAAGATTAACTAAATACCTTTATTAATTAAATAAGATTAACTACATAATTGGTGCCATCAAAATATAACCTTTTAAGCAAACATACATCACATAATTTATTCAGTTATAAGCAATTTCTATGGAAAAAATATTTTTTACTACTATTATAGGATTTTAAACCAAAAAAAATAAATTTTTGATTCGTGGCACCTGGACACACAAGCTATAATTTTAATTTCTGTACTTGTATGTTGCCACCTGACCACAATTTGATTCATTCCAAGATTTTTAGTATTGCCGTAAAAGAAAATCCTACTATACTATTTTATTACATGAATCTTAATAGATTTGAACTAATAAACCTGATTTTTACATTGAAAAATTGTCAAACTTCAAAATAATGTAAAAAATATACACTTCATTATTAATTGGTACAAAATATACTATTTAAGCATGACTGCATTTGGTTTTAACAGATTTTTTTGGGTAATAGTATTTGCCAATATTTAGTTATTTGTCCCACGCCTTGGTTATATTTCATGAAACGCCAAGGACCTAAATAATAAACCTTCTATAATAATTAGTTAATAAACCTTCTATCCTATGGCAATTAGGATGCATTTTAAAATATAAATACCTGTAAATTCATAAAACGTATCGATGTTCTGAACAATTTTGTTTCTGTCAGTTTAATATCTCCGGTCGCGTGTTTTGTTACCCACCGCTCTTACTGTTTGATTCAAGAAACAAGACGATATATGGACTGTTCTTTCTTTGCATTATTTCTTGTTTCAAATATTTAATTAGTAGTATTCGATAAAAAAAGCTACTGGTGCTTCGTTCGTGTGGTATTAAATATAATTCAGTTGACTTTAGGATTAATAAATGTAACAGTATCTATTACAATGATTCTAAAAGTATTTTATGTATTAATAATATATTTTATTGTAAGTAGTATCCATCAACACATTTCCAGGGCATCTATTTTCTTACCCTCAATTTCTCGCAAAATCCAGGCCTCTCTAGCATACAAAGTATGACAAGACAAGGGTTCTGACGAACGTCGTCTTAGTGGCTTTGGTGATAATTGAACTCCTTTATATTTTCTTCAATTTATCTACTGCGGATTTTGCTATTTATATACTTCGTTTTATCTCATCTATTCATTAACCACTATACGAGATTATTACACCAAAATATATGTATGATCGGACAACTTAACAGTTTGTAATCCATGTTACTTCCAGCTTGTTTTTACGTGGTGAAAAATCAGTATTTTGATTTTGTTTCGATTGATTTTTAATCCAAACCGTATACTGACACGCACCTCAAGAAGTTACTCCATACTATCGGGACTAGTTGTAAACAATATGGTGTCATCTGCATAAGGTAAGTCTGTTACCCTATAACAACCAATCACTATACCGTCTGTTTAGTTTCCGAGAGTGATGCGCACGATTTTTCTCCCTGTAAACGTTTAACAGAAATGGCGATATTTGTACTCTTGGCAAACACCAGCACTTGGACTGGAGTTTCTAGACAATTCATCTTCCTTTCGTACTGATGCTGTTCCTTCTTCGTAAAGACGCCTCAGAAAATGTACAAATTGTATTGGTGTGCCCTTTTGTGCCAAAATATTCCACTTTACCTTTACTGTTACTGTGGCTATATTTCCCTAAATATTTTTTTCGTGAATATATTCAAGATGCAGTCACGCCAATTTTACAATTGTATTATATGTATAGACAATAAAGTACATGAAAATCAAACTTATTATTAATATTTAGGGATTTATTAATATTGAATTATTAATATTTAGAGGAGAATTTATTTTTAAATAAATTTGAAGGACAACGCACGCTTATAAATATAAATACAACAGTGAATAATTGTATGTGCCTAAAACGATCGAAAACGATATCTGTCCTCATGTGTCTGCCCGTATTCGAGTTGCCAACTCAGACACTTATGTTTCTCATACCACTCCGCACTTCACCTCTCTCCTTGCCCCTTTTGCCAATTTATGTCCGGGTAGAATTATGGGATTTTAAATACACGTAAGATCATAAATACATGATACATTTGTTTAATTACTACGCATCGCATAGCTAAACCTATCTTTGTTGGTAATTAATAAATTTTATAAATAATAAATTTAATAATTAATAAATTTTAGAAAATAATAAATTCACATATCTTCTGACCTATGTTTCTCCTAAATCTTTATCTGAATTAAAACAGCATACCTAAAGAAATACATAAAGAAACAATAATTCCAGAAACCATATTTTAATTTTACTTTTGTTATATTGTTTTTACATGTTTAAATTTTAAATATTCTATTAATTTTATTACGGGCCGATAAATGATTTTTCTCGAAAATGTCTTTAAAATACAGAAAGACTAACCATACACTTTTGTTATTTGTATAACGAATATCTTTTGTAGCAAAATTTGCATTTCTGGTTACAATATAAAACCTAGAAGAAATTTTTAAAAATCTTATTTCTTTCGAAATATTCATACTTTTCGGCATTATGGTCAGATATGTTAATCAATTTGTAAAACGCGCGATGCTGGCATGCGTGAACCTTATAAAAGAAATATACATGCTCCTTTTGAATTTAATGTTTCTTAAATTATATATTGCAAAATGTAAAATTATATTAAACTGCAAAATATATTAGCAGACGATGACAAGATTTGATCTAAAATGAAAGAAATATATTTGCTATTATTAATTGTGCCGGAAAAATGTATCATTTGTTGTATATAATTTACTAATTTTTAATATATTATTGAAATGCTATTTCCACTGTAGCATAAAGTCAGCGTAAAACTAAAAAATTTCAAAATTCTTTTTCATCGAATGTCAGATGAATTTGAAAATATTTGCCATTATTCTTTCGCAATCTAGCCATTTTTTGCTGCTTAATAATAAAATTGTGATTTTGCCTCTGCATTCCAAGGTCTATTGATTCCAGGTCAATAATATTTTTGGCCGGGTTGAATAAGCTTATCATGAAATCAGTTTTTGACCAAAGTCGGTAATAAAAATATACCTAGTAGAATTAATAATCACAAATAAATATTTGGATTAAATAATACACCAAAGAAAAGCTGAAATTCCAAAGAAAATCATTTTGTAATGTATGTACTAATTCAGGCTTCAATAACATTATTTTCTTACGATAACAGTTGTCGGCTTGCCAACTTACATATCCAATGTATTGAAGATAATAATTTACTATCTAACTTATTTTATTTCCGATCCTTGGTTTATTCATAAGGGACTAAAACGAGTTTTGGTTGATATGATCATATGTTAATATTGTACGAGCGAATGTGCCATCTATGAAAAGCGATAGCTTGTATCCGGAAAGAAATTGTATTTATCTAAATGGAAATTGCATGTATCCGGAAATAAATTGTATTTATTTAATGGGAATTGCAATTCATTTTTGATAGAATCTTGAATACGTATGAGCGAATAAAAGAGTATAACTGTAACCAGGTCAACTGGTTTCTGTATGTGTATGTGTATAAATTTATGTTTAAAGAATCAGAATTTTCATTTTATCGGTAAAGTAAACAGGATTGAAGGAAAGATTACTTTTCCAGGATTTTTAAATAATATTTAAAATTGTTTGGTAAAAATATGTGAATTCAGAAGACTCAGATTATAAAAATACAGGTAATGAAAATTATAATAATACTAGCTGCGCTCCACAGTTTCACTCTCGTGAAATTCAGATTAACAATTTTGTTTCTCATATATCTGTCTTGGTTATAAACTATTACCGTACAAAATTTCTTCAAAGTCTAGCACATAGATTTTGCGTGATTAATGCACAAAATAACATACAGATAGAGAGACGAAAGTGCTAATGAAAAGTTTTCAGGCTTCTATTATCATTCTATGCGCAAAATTAGTCACTATTTTTAAAATATCTTCCATGTACGGAATTTATTCTGTCACTATTTCATTGTATGTACAGGTTATTGATAACTTTTTAACGAAGGTAAGAAAATATGGAAGATATAAAAGAAAGTGAAGAATTTAAGAAACTGCTTATTTTTTTTATTACTGTTAGAAAATATAATTAGATAGAAATTTAAAAAATATTTGGAAAATTTTTAATTTATTGTTGATTACCTTATTTTTGTATTAATTGTCATGAAACGAATATTTTCCTTCTTTATTAACTTTTCTCTACGCCCTACTAAAAATATATTGTAATTTAGCTAAATAAAATATGAATAAAACTGCAAACTATTTAATATATAGTGAGGTTCCAATTGAAATTTTGGTGCTATATTGAACGTCCCAACGTAGTATCTGCTCTATTTTATTTAATGTTTTTTGCGAATAATAACTAGTGGAATACAAACATCAGATTTTAGTGGTGATTCATACTTAGATCAAACAATATATTTTATGATAGGGGTGTTACACACGAAAGAAATATAGATTTAAGTTATAAATCAACAAACTAAGGAAAGTAGGAATAAAATTATCTAATGTTGAATTATTTGTTTATGTCATTTCTACGTCAAAGCCAAAATAGACTGTGAGTGTAGTACATAACTTCATCAATATCTAGGATCATATAAGAATAAATTTTGCAATAAAACTAAAGAATCTTTACGTTGATAGAACAGTCAAAAATATATTGTAGGGTGAGTTCAGTTCGAGGAGGGCTTCTGCAGAACGGCAGGAAATTCTTTGCTTCTGTTTATTTTCATCTGCTTATGGGATTGAATTACTAATTTGGTAATGGCTCTTGTGATTTCCTTACTCATATATTCCTTTTTCCTAGGCGTTTGTCTAGATATCCTGTTGCTGTATTAAAATCTTCCGGAGTAAATAATTATATGTAGGATTCTGACTTTATAATCTAATTAATTATTATATAAAGTTCCTGTCTGGTTGTGAATTCATCAATAACTGTATATACTTATGTCCAGGTATTCAGGAATCTCATGCTAGTTCTTTATAGTATACAATTTTTATTTCTGGTAAAGCGAATACAAATATAAAATAAAAATGGAGAATTTAATGGATCAGTAACAAAGTAAAGTGCACACTTAAGAATTCTCAGATTTTCATATTAAATTGACTAATTAAACAATTGTTAAATTAGTGAAATAGACAGTAAAATTTTTAATTATTCTTTTCGTTGACTTGTCCAATTGTAAATATTACTGACATATATAAATGTTATAGGACTTACATGCAAATTGATTTATGTAATACGATATCTTCTATTTATATGCTAACAGTACAGTTGTAATTATCCTGATTAGTTAAGTGTGATGCCCTTATCGACAATTAAGATTCGAAAAGAGAATTTACGATAACTTTTCACATTTCACATGATCCATGAAAATAGTACACATACAATGTTTTTAAACACTTTTGAATATATTCGGTGTTAATTTTGTAGAAATTCATTATTCACAATTAAATGAAACTACGCGATGTAGAATTATTTCTAGTTTCCTTAAGAATTTCTTCTTAAAGAATTTTTTGCTAATAGCCCACCTGACGATGTTGTAATACAACGAAACCTAGGTCGTGGTAAAGAAGTTAAAGAAAGTAGAAATAATACTTCATCACGTAGTTTCATTTACTTACCGCTATATTACAGTAATCTATTAGTAAAGGTAAAGAATACACTGCTTAAAAAAATTAAAAGATGTAGATAATATATCAACACATAATTATATAAGAATTATAAAAGATTACTGTCTTTGAACATAAATAAATAAATCACATTTTGGTGCGACCGCGATTAGGTAGTTGAACAGTTGTATACTGTGATAAACCAGGTAATGCCTTTATAATTTGTTTCTAAAAAGCGGTATAGCAAAATGTGATATTTACGTAGGAGTAGGAAATAATCGACGTTTACTGAATGGCATATACGATTTTTCTTTATAACAGTTGGAAGAAACATTTTTTACTTCTCTACTATCTGTCGCTTTTGAGTTGCAAAGGACAGAAACGTATCATATCTAGGAAGAAATCGGTAAGAAATAAAGAAGGACAGTAACCATAATATCGTATGTACAGATATCGTAGGAACCTCTTTTGTATACGTGTTTTTTCAAGCTACATGTGATTTCGTATTGCTCCGAATTGGTGACATTTAGTAGATTTTATACCAATAAAGCATAAAGCAGGCAAAACTGATGACGCGCATTGAAAATCTTTGAGTTATATAATACAAATTAAAATTTCGGGAATTTATTTTTCAATACGTCCGCCTAAATTAACAATGTAATCCAGAACAGCTGCAGAATCCCACTGATCACATATTCATATTTAATAGGGGCGTGTACTCAGCTCTAACTTGGTATTAAAATTTTGTTTGCGTTAAGCCGCAAACCCCTTACTGCGCTCCACTTAACGGCGGCCCTGGTGTCAAGCTGCAACTACTTGCCATTTTCTGTATCTTTGAAAGGAGTAAAAATTTGATGGTAGTCTAAATGTCCCTGTGTGATATTAAACTATATTTTAATATTTATGCGAATTGATCAAGTGCATATCACTTGTCCTTGGAATAAAAGTATTATTTCATATATTAAAATAATTCGTGCATTCGCCATCAAAATTAGTTGCAATTAGAAATGGGGGTATCCAGATATTGTGAATGTCCAACGCTAAATGAGCTAACAAGTTTTCGGCCAGTTAGTAAACAATATGCAGTTTTTACCGTACAATATCTTTTACCAGAATAATACATTTAAGAAGTGCGCTTTTTCACTTAAATGAGGCTCCGCTACAAAATTCTTTCGATCCGCAAGATACAAGCGGAACAATTGTAAAAGTCTAACGGAGCATCCCGCCTTGCTAAGGCAAATTAGCAAAATAACGTTATCGGCACGCTCGATAGTTTCTTGGTAGTCGAAATAAGCAATATCTACTTTAAAGCTGAGGAAAGCTGAAAAGAGATCAATTTTTTTCAAGGTGTTAAATTTTCACGTAATCCCAAATGAGGTTCCCATTTACCAAACCATTTTCGAAGATAATATGGAAAGTAGTTGCAGTTTGACACCAGGGCCGTCGTTAAATGGAACACAAGCAGTTTGCGGCTTAACGCAAACAAAATGTCAATACTAAGTTACAATTGAGCACATGCTCCTATTAAATATGAATATATGATCAGTGGGACTCTACAGTACGTTCTGGATAAACTCATTTATTTAGGCGGACATAATGAAAAATACTTCCCAAAAATTTGATTTTTACTTATTGCAAAGATAAATAGTTTACAAATACCTCGCCCTTTTAGAAGTTTTTCCTACCCCGTCCGGCTCAAATGGTTACCCTCCTTTCTTCTCTTAGCCTATAAAAGGTAGCGGGTAAATTTAGTCATGCAAGAACTTCAAAAGAAATGGAGGGAGGAAATAAATTAGCAGGTGTGTTTTGTGGTTAGTTATTTTGTGGTGTATAAGATCTATTTGCAAAGGGGTGACTCGTATAACATAGTGAGAGACAAAATAAAATCCTTGCATTTTATTAGCGAACATTATCTCAGCTCCCTAGTTATATCCATATTTAGCAGTGAGGTAAGAGCTATAATAAATATTATTCATGATTGTAACGTAAGTTTTAAATCTAGTCTATGTTAACGAAAATTGGTTTATTTATAATAGATCTAAATTATCGGTTAAATTGAAAAAAAAAATAGATAATTATAATTTGTTTAAAACTTTCAGCAGGAGGTAAATCAAGACAAATTTTTCTTTTTGTAATATTCAGTTATTATTTAAAAGAAACTTTGATGATATAATGTCTCTAGAAAAAAAGACAATCTTTTATCGAATCTTCTATTTTCAGTAACTACAAAATACGTATCGAGTATCTTGTAAATGTGTTTCAGTATGAAATAAAAGATTTAGAAACCGAACACTTATAAAAACACCAATGTCTAATTTATATAATTCTAATTTATATATATATATCTAGGCCTAATTCTTGCCACAACACATTTTTTCAGAAAATAGAAACTCGAAATTGGCCATGATGAAGTATTTTTACTCACATATATTTCAGTAATACTCAAAACTATTTTGATGGAACTTTAAATGTGTCAGATGAGAAAAATTTTTCTTTAATTTCTAATATCAAGTTTACAATTAAAATTGAAAGAGGAGGGTACACGCACACTGCGTATCCTCGTATGTATAATACTTATTTTATCAATTTTCTTTAGATTATAAAAGCACGTGTTATTTATATTTACAAATAACTATCCAGCAAGTCAAAAAGATACGTTTATAGTTCTTATTATCGGTTAAGATTTGAAAAAGAGGAGATATATAGTTGAGGTGTTTGTTGTTTTCGGTCAAACGCATAGGTTGAAGACAAAATGTTTTCTTACGACATAAACTTATTACTACCTTTATTGAAACTGGATTCAATGTATAGTTACTGAAAAATCACAAATTTTGGGCGTAATTAAAGAAGTAAAAATTAATGAAGACTATAATTAAATGTGAAGCTTATTCATCATAAAAAGTAACAACATGAAGCAATCGTGATTTTACGAGTCGAGTATCATAATTAAAGCGAACAATCGACAAGTGTCAAAGTAGTAGAACGCTGAATAATAGTCCAAAAATTTACAAATATATTGTATGCTCCTAGGAGGGAGATATCACACATATCACATAATTAAATTTTAATACTTGGAACCTGAAAATTATGTCAGAATAGTCTTTTTTTGTCTAGTCTTTTGTGTGTAAATAAAACATATAAAAAAACAATATCCCTAAAACCGTTTTACTTTTTGAACGCATATATCAAAATCCGAAAGAAAATTAGCATGACGAAATTCAAAGAACATTTCAATGGAAATTTATTTCCCTCAATTTCCATTAATAAGTTAGAGAGTAATAGATAGCCAGTTATTCTAAATATCGTTATTAACAAGGTGTACAAATAAATGAAATTTAATGAAAATGTGCTCCCTTTAAAGATGATTTCCTTAAATGCACTTGACTGTATATGAAACTCTTAAAGTGCGAGTGTTCCTCATGCCTGAAGTGTAATTTTCCTAATTTGACTAGAATGAAAAAAATATGTTTCATATTGGGAAATTATTCCCATTTTTAAAACGTTGACAAGTAAAAAGAAATATTCCCTTAAATAAATTTTGATCGAACTATTAATTCAAAAAAAGGCTAAAACGCACGTTAAAGGAGGGCGATGTGGAGCAACTCCAGTCAGATATTTAATCGAAGTAGTATATCGTAACGCTTCAAATACAAATTTATATTAAAGTCCATCTTCAAGGAAAATCTGATTAAATATTTTTCTATTGAAAATCTCTAATTTAAACTCGTCAAATCTGCTATCGAATAATAATAATTTAGAAATAACTGGCAAGTTAACTATTAACTTTTTCTTTGGTTTTATCTACGGGAATACTTTTTTGGTTATAATTACTAATTCATAGGCATCTTTTTGGAGCCAATATGAATAAGTTGTAATGTGTGTGGCTCTAATCCGACCACCTTTCTTTTCATTTCCCTAGGACATAACTATAACATTTTCTATGGCATAACTCACAGATATAACGATTTATCCTTTTATTCATTCGGCCGAACAATATCTCATAAAAAAGCTGGTAGTTAGACAAATGATCTTTCTAGATTTCATAAACCTTTTAAATCGCATATATCTACACACATTATTACGTAACATAAGTATGTAATGAAACATCCCTCTCCCCTTATATTCAGTGACAGTTCCTGGGTTCAAATGTCATACTTTTAAGGTTTTGATGACATTACATGTATCGTAAGCAAAAACAGATTATTGATTTCTTTTTTTGAAGCCGTCTTAGCTGAATATGTAATATTTCGAAAATTTTAATAATTTATATTGTACATGATAATATGACAAAAATATTAGGAAAGAAACTTCATGTAAATAATTAATCAGACTTTTTTGGCAGGCTGGATAATATCCTGGAGAGTGATCTCTCCATTGTCCTTGATTTAAAATTAACATACATATGTTATGCAAAAAACCACAAAATGCGACCCGCTCACTGTCACATCAATTTGTTTCTTTGCCACCTTGGGTTCCAATTTACGTTCACGTCACAGTATCTACAGACACATATATCAACCGTAAACTACTGTGCAAAGTTAGGTGTTTGAATTGAATCTAACAAGAAGTTCATAATAAATGTATGAAGAAACGGGCAGGTGTGTGAAACAAGCTCCAGCGCATTGTGGTCAGTTCGTCTCATACGGTCTTGTTGGCACACACAATCCGCTTTGTGAGAGGGCGGTCGGTCGGTGCAGTGAAAGTCGAAGTAAATATTTTATCAGGGAGCGCCGGTACTGTTGTTACGTCAGCGGCCTTGCGGCGAGCCGTACGAGAGCAGGCTGAGTGCGGGAAGGTTATGTCCGGTCTTGTTAATTTTAACGTAGGTTTTCAAGTTAATTAGGCGGTAACACTCAGCTGAGGTATAATGTGTTTAGTTTTTAAATTGTTAAATATGTATAACTTAGTATAACTTTGATGTTTGTTAAAAGTTGCGCAAGAGGCGAGTTGACAAAAGAAAGGGTTCAACGAAGGTATCAACAATAGTAAATAAACGTTATTTTTAATGACGTGCTAATTGTTTTATAACTCCTATTGACTTGCTTTCTATAGTATCTCTAGCCTTTTCATTTCATTCTAATTGAATTGTCTTGCTGTAACGTGTGTAAATTTAAAAGTAGTGTTAAACCTGTATCTAAAATGATGCATATTTTGCTCAAATCAATATTAATTAAAAGTATATGTTTTCGTAAAAGTTTAATAATTTTATCTAAAATGGTGTGTTCTTTCCATTTTTAAATAACACTAGTAATTTTTTTTTTAAATTTTAGTAAAGTCATTAGATATCTTCAAACTCTCTCCATATATTTGAACAAAGGAGTTCGTTTGAAATTAATATAAATTTAAAACAACGACAAATTTTTGGACAGTACTTAGTTGTATTTTGAGTATGTTGTTTTTGCTTTATACTTTAGTAAAACTAAATTACTTGATCACTTGTATTTCATACAATCACAAAGAATTTTATTTCTTCTTTTAATTTCATAATTCCAGTATTTTAAATTTACATTTTTTGTTGAGTTAACGAGAGTGGTGTATTTATTAATTTATTTATTCCTGGGATAAGGTAATTATTTGTATTTTAAACATATTTCATTTATCACATGCATTCGATTGTCTAAAGTGGACTTTCAAGCAATTCAGGGATTTGATTATATGTTGCCTTAAATTTATTTGGTAGTCCGTTTTATAATCTATAAAAATACTCTCCATTGCGTGATGTTCAAAGCATTAAGGAACATCAATTACAGTCCAATAATACGTTCCGCTAAGCAAAACTACTCAATGTCTTAAACCAATAAAAGACAAACTCCCATCACAAACCGCTGATCGAAATCAAATTCATCATCGACAAACATAATTTAATTTAAATATATGTATTCAAATGAAATTTAGAAAACATTCTAGTATCTCCGAAATATACCTTCAAGCTTGTTTACTTGATCTAATGCCTCTCACATTTGTTTACCACTTAATAGAAAATTTTCGAACCTGACATAATACATTATTAATTGTTATACCTATTGAATTACATATTAAATTATTTATTATCATGTGTATAAAACAAATGTACATGACGGTCCAAGAATCTAGAAGACCGGAGTCCAGTATTAATTATCGTCTCCGCGAGTGCAGGTTAGTTTCTTTTAAGACATTGCATCGCAGGGGTAATTATGCATATCTGTTATGAAGTGCAATAAACCAGCTTATTCAATGAACTTTTGCATAATTTAGCCCATATAGAGGTATATGCTAGATATCCCTTCGTTCATTTTGAGTTTCATCCAATTATTTTATCCAAACATCGGATTTCATCTAGCGCTATGATTTACGAATTGGCCCAATATTTCTGGTCATTTGTCACGTGGATATTACGTTAAATGTGGGAAATGTTTTGACTAGCCTAAATTTAAATATTTTTATGATTTATAATTTGTGTTATGATAATTTGGGCGCCACGATCATTCCTTTTGGTCTCGTTATTAAAATGAAATATTTATACATTATTTATCCAAAATTTATACTTTATTTATCTAAATTATCCAGACTAAACTCATATTGAAATATATAAATTTCTGAACATAAACTACTTTCTAAATACATACAATTAAATTCGGTCGTATAAAAGGAAAAGTATTTTAATATATTTAAAATTGTACTGTAATATAGTAAGGAGGGGTGAAACAGTACTAAACTATTCATGGCTTAACGTCACAATTACTCTGCCCGTATTAATTTCATACTTGATATTACTAGTACCGTATATCTATAAACAATAATATTTACTATCATAATATATATCCAAATCCATCTGTTATCAGTTTTGAAACCTCTGGTTTTTTTTTAAATATGGCATATCCGTTGTAGTAATGTCGTAAAGGCAAAAAAGGAAAAGTATAGATACATGTCACAAAATATACATAATATACCTATGCATCCGGTATAGAAATATCCGAAATCAATTTTTTATGATGTTCGATTATTGTTTGAAAACCATCGAGTTATCAATCTATGCTATTCTATCGAGTTGAAATTTTTAATTTCTTTCCATATAAAAAATCAATTTAAGTACTTATAATGTCAATGGATACATGATACAGAGTTACATATAAATTTTCGGCCTTTCAACCCTCAAAAAGGAAAAATTAATGTTTAAGACTCAAAAATATTTATTGGAAATTTTTGAGGTGGTACTTGAAATACTAGAATTTTTTTAGTTTCATGTTTCGTGTAGTTATATAGTTTTGTAGTTTCTTGTGTTTTATTTTGTATTTACATTTTCGTAAGAGTGCGGTCATTGGTAGATGAAATTAGAATGTTAGAAAAAATTTATTAAGGGAGCACTATCTCTGCTTTACAGTTACCACCACACTTCTTACTACAGAGTTTAGGAAGCCGCATTTAATGTTGTTAATTTTAAAGAGAGTTTTTAATTAAGTAGAACTATTAGCGTAGTTATAAAGTGAATTTACTTTTATTACCATTTTAGTAGTAATAATTACGTTAGACGGAAACTTTAATGGTATTTAATAGTATTAAAAACTCCACTAAAAGCGAATTAATACAATCTTTCATTAAGTTTATCAGTGACATGAAACCGTATGTTGTTTTGAAGAAGAGATGATTGAGTATATTAAAAGTTTTCTCGTTAACTTGGATAAACTTATCTTGAATCTGCGTTCTTAAATAAGTAAAAAGTTGAAATAAGCGTTTAGAGTAATATATAATTTAATGTTTAAACTTTAAAATAGTTGAATAATGGATACGATATACTTGAACTTTCATTCGTATTTATGTATGGATATATATCAGGGTCATGGCTCAAATATACCCAATCTCTCTCCTCAACAATTTGAAGATTACAAGAATTAAAGGGAAAGTGAATTCCATTCTGTTTATGTCGAGACAAAACTTGGGAGACAAATTCAGTTAATTTAAATCGAGACACTAAGCTGTGTCTTCTAAATTAATTCCAAGCACGTCTAAGAAAAACAACTGGAACGCTTAAACTCGGAATAAATTGGAGAAAAATCTCATGTCGTAGTGTTACTTCATTCTTAAGTTTATTCTCTATTCAGCGGCGCCGTCCTTTTTTGCGACTGAAATCTTTCGTTACATAAGTCTGGCCGGCCTGTAAGTTGGCATGTTTATTCTACTTCAGCACGCTGAATATCGTATGTTTTTTTGTAACCATTTCTTCATTTACATAAAATTGTAAATTCATCAAGTGTTATAAAACCAATGACTTAAATCATTTCATAAATATTATATTAAATTATCAGCCTTTTCAAATATAACAAGTGTCACGATTTGAGTAATAATAAATATGCGAATTTTTTTCACAATTAAATGAAACTACATGATGTATTATTTCTACTTTATTTAAATTCTTTGCGAATTGCCTAGTTGAAGGTGTTCTAATACAACGAAACCTAGGTCGTGGTAAAGAACTTAAAGAAAATAGAAATAATATTAATTCACGTATTTTCATTTAATTGCGAATAATGAATTTCTGCAAAATTTTTTTGAACTAGTAAGGTCCTCGATTTCCTTACAAATTCCCTTTTTCGTACTTATTGAGAAAGCAAGTAATAATAATTCAAAAACTACTTTTTTTTAATTTCTAGGGTCAATTTTAAAGATTTTGCTCAGAATATTCATAAAATATGTTATTTGAACAGGATTTGTTATTTATACAGGAAAATTATAACCATGGTTTATATGTATATATATATATATATATATATATATATATATATATATATATGTATATATATATATATATATATATATATATATATATATATTTATATATAAATATATATATATATATATCATCACTATATATACTTATGATTGTTTCAATATTAATATATAAACATTTATAAAATTTATTATGAATCTTTTAAAAAACTAGCTTACAAATGTACAATTTTAATTGATAAATCAAATTTGAATTCCTGAGTCTATCTTTTAATTTCTTCCTTTTCTTTAAAAAACATTTTTACTCAATTAAATAAAAATACGCGATGTAGTATCGTTTCTACTTTCTTGGAGTTCTTTATCACCTGAGTTCTTTATTTTTTACCTGAGTTTCGTTTCATTACAACATCTTCAGGTGGGCTATTAGCAAATATTCTTGCTAATAGCCCACCTGAAGATGTTGCCATACAACGTAACCTAGGTCGTGGTAAAGAACTTAAAGAAAGAAGAAATAATACTACATCATGTAGTTTCATTTAATTGTGAATAATGAATTTAAACAAAATTGACGTCAAATATATTCAATCTTTCAAAACATTTTTAATTTAGTACAAAAATGTTTTCTAATATTTATGATTTTTGCTGGCAAAGTTATGCTACTTCAAGTTTAAGAATTACTTTAGTAGTTTCATATTCATGTGCTGTTATTTATATTAATTTATTTTGCCTTATCAACGCTTCAATAAAAAAGTTTTGTTTTTGCAGATTTATTTCTAAGCGGAGCAAAATCAAAGCTATAATAGACAAATTTTATGGACAAAACATAAAAAAATTCATTCTTTTGCTTCTATTTTTCAAAAAACAGCGCAAGTCTTAATACAAAAAAAAGGTAAAATTTTAAAATATTTTTTTACATACGTAATTTTTTTTTCTAGTAAAAAAAATTTAATGAGTTTTAAGAAGTAGTTTTGCAAAAAATTTACTATTAGAACTAATATAATACCGACGCACTCTAACGGTAACTTAACAAATGCAATGTTTACATTAATTATCCTTGACAATTCAAGTATCATATAGCACAGACGCTGGCCGCGTGCATTTAGCATTGCCATTTGTAGTGAATTATTTCTAATTGCTTGCACACTACACAAATAGTAATGTTATCTCTGCGTGCTTTCAAACAGCAATAGTTTAATATAGTATAGTATTAAATAAATATAGTATTAATTAAATATTGTATTAAATAAAAAATAGGATATATTTTATGCGCCTGTTACTGAATTAAACTTCAGCTGTGGTTATTAAAATAGAGAAATATTAAGATCTGAAGTGTTTAGAATTTTAATGAATCCCAAGAATTAAGCTATTAACGTTTTAACGATCCAGCCACACTTTTTACTAGCTGCATTTTGATACAATATGCATTTGACACAATGATTTTAAACACTACGTATCTTTATACAAACATCTGTCAGAAAATATATGTATGGTGTATGTGCATCCCAGCTCAGGCTCAAGGCTCAGAAAACAGAAAACTTGTTTCAATAACTTTGATTCGTTTAATACATCACTCTAATTTACGCAGATAATATGGGTAGTGCAATGATAGTAAAACAGCCTAACGGTATGTTAACTGTTTTGTTAGTTATGCCGCATTGGGTTAAGTGCATACATACAATTTATAATCGACCGGGTGTTTAACAGAATATCAAAAGCCTATGGAATCATATGGAAGTGTGCATAATATGGACGTGACATTAGTTTGAAAGAAAAATTTAAAAATCCCCACCAATCGTCTTTTGACAAAACGACCGCTATGTAAACAGAGTACAGCCATGTTTAGGTGTGCGCCTAAATTCGACTAAACACTCGATTCACGATTTTATAATTTTGTGTGGCTTTATATGTAAATAAGTGACTTTGAAAATCTCTACAATGACTATTCGAGGATATGAACATCAATATCACTAAATATTTTAGTCGATTTGGAATTGTGATACTTACATAACTCAACCATATAGCTTAGTTTTACTGACAGTTATTTGCATGTGCTTATCGTTCATCATTGGAGACATCCACTGTCACTATACTATCAATAACATTAAGGGAAAAGTTGTGTTTCTGCACTTGTTTAGGGATTTATGAAAAAGTTATTGATCCAATTGATATAAAACTTTTGCTTTGTATTAGCTTCGAAACTTCCACAGGTAATATAATATAGAGAATAGATTGCTAGTCTGGGCGTTTGCCAGCATGATGAATGCTAATAAAACTATTGTAGATATTAATTGTATGCATGGCATTATTGAATGTATCAAAACAATTTAATAGAAAAGTCAGCATTGGTATATTTTATGTTTAATTCAACGTACTCTTTCAAATATAATAAGTTTTACTTTAAAAATTGAAAAAAGAACGTGAAATAGTTATTTCAATCTTTTTCTAAAGATAAACATAGCTCTACACTTTTTAAGTCAATAGTTCACGAGAAATTAAAAAGTTTTTGAAAGTAATATATTAATAAACTGTGTTTCTTTTAAAAAAACTTTATTTCAACTTATATTTACTAAATTATTTAAAAATCAATCTTTGTTAGCTTCAACATGGACAAAATGTGTATAGGTAAAATAAATTTGCTAGAAAAAGCACTTTTATGTTATGTACGCATCAGAAAGAGAGCTACATACAACAATATTGTTATTGTTTAAGACCCATTTGACTAGTCGCCGGTCTGCAATCATTTGAACTAACAACAACGATACTCGGCAGTTATTGTTTGCTAGTTGCATGCGCTTACTACGTCTATTCAATAGCATTAGGGATCTTCTAATGATTAGTTATGAACTGACAATGGCTTGCTTGACTACTCGATACTTGTGTGACTTGGATTTTTTAACGTGTTTAGTGATCTGGAAACAGTTTTGTCTTACCCATGGCTGAAATTCAACGTAGAGTTTCGTGCATTGCAAGATATATTTAACGAGAAGCTGCTGAAAGTTTGCTGAAAATAAATCAACCAGGTCAAACAAACAAGCACATTACGAACCACCAACCTTTTAAGAGAATACATAATTCATTGTTGGAAAGAGTTGTCCCTGGCTTCCGTGGCCGAGAACCAGGACGAGTTGACCGTCGCCGCCGTCTTACAAGAAATACGTCGTAATCCCACCGTTAGGCAAAGACACATGGCAAGGCGTACTAGTATTCTGAGATCGGAAATTCCTAGAATTAGATTCACACACAACGCTAGCAAACAATTGGACAGATTCAAACTTCTTCCATAACGTTTGTAGTTTGATGTAGGCCAGTTTGAGCGATTTGGGTTGCTTAACATTCACAACTCTCATTATTTTTCAGTTGTAAATTCACACTTGATAAGAGAATCAAGCTTTCAAAAGTACTATAGGGTTAATTTGTGGAGTACTACACTTAAAAAAGAGTTCACAAGCCCCTTCAAACAGCCATAGCGTTTGAATGCAGATACTACCCAAACTACAATGTAAACTTTTTACAAAATGAGCTGCCAAACATTTAATGCCGCAACTTCTATTCAAATGTTCAAGAGCGCATGCACTATGGCACTAAAAAGCACTATGGTACTACGCGTCATTTTAGTCTAAGAGTGAGTATACGCCCCAGGTAAAGCGACTAAATAAATTTTGCACCAAAAAAATCCAAGTGGCAATAACAACAATCAGGCAGAATCAACAGCCATTTTACAGCCCAAAAGAAAATGTTTATGTCAATGTCGAATGTGTATTGTAAAACAAGATAGACCCTTTTACATTTTTTTGTAAATTTTGATTAACTTCTTAGTAAACAAATAAATCCTTCAAAAGTTGTGGACATTTACATATCCACAACTTTTAAAAATTTTAAAGTGGATTAATTATCCATTGAATTAATAATGCTTTTTGAATAGAACCAAACCAATTTTTGACAAAATTTTTATTGTAACAGAAATTTAAAATTTTGTGTTTAGTGACTTATTGAAATGACATTAATTCCTGAAGATGTTGCACTTACTACGCTTTTTTGTATGTCATATCCTAAGGTAGTTTTCAAGATTATAAGCAAGTCCCTAATGGCGTAGATTTTACAACATCGGTTTTCCAAATGTATTTTTCTGTTGAGAATATAAAATAGTTAACCTAAAATCTCAAACAGGAGCTAAGAACTAGCTTGATCATAACATGCTTGCTACATGATTACTCTACTTCTGTACGAAATTTTCTGTAATTTAGTGGAACAGTTTTCGAAAAAAGTGATTTATTTATCAAAAATTTTAAATATTCCATATTCAAATAATAAATTTGTTAATTCGCAGTTTGACAAAATAATAATAAAATAAAATATTATATAATGGAAAAAATGAAATATATAAACACCAAATTTAAGAATTTTTTCTGGTTATATTAGCGAAAAAAACATACATTTAAATTTTAGTATCTTTGTACATAGCAAAAATAATACATATCAAATTTTATTGGGTAACTTTTTTCAAATCGATATTGTGTCAATCACGGGTTTATGAAGCTGTCTGGAATTCAAATGATTATTCACATATTCATCCGAACATCACTATAGTACAATAGAAAAGATTTTTTCAGCCGTGATACGGAATCATAAAAAGTCATAATGTAAAACGCGTGTACCGTGAATAAAAAGTGCGAATCTCGTGAATGGGAATTCTGGGCTCTCGTGTAAAATATGCGCCGTCTTTAAAGGGCCACGTCTAGGACAGGAAGTAGTTGATGGATGCTGGGAACAGGAAAAGGAAAATGTTTGTGCGTATTTTGACGCGAAAGGGAATAAAAATGTTTTGTCACATTTTATGAATACGTGGGAGCTTGTCGGGTATTAACCTTTGTCGCCGGTTTTGCCTGCTTGAAATATGACGTATGAGAACGGAAGGTAAGTAGGTATTTTGTCGCGGATAATACTTTGCATGTTACGGATAATTTACTAAAGCATATATTTGAAACCTTATATTTATCTTCTCAAGAAACGCTGTATATAATTCCGGACACCTCGTACACAATGTGCACCTATTTCAAATGGAATGGTGAATACTTTATTCATCAATTTTTATTTAACTTTTGTGATAGGATATTTTTTTCTCAGCTCTCTTGCTGAATCTAATGATTTACGGAGATATAATTATTTCCCATTTAATAATAAATAAGCACTACTAACCATGAACATAATAATGTGAAGGGAAATTCATAAGGGGCCGTGGTGAATATACCAAGACATTCAATCACGGTTTTGAGGTACTCTAGTTAATTTAATTTTGATCATCTTAACTGAAATTATTTATTACTAAAAGGGAGTAAATCATATTCACACAGTTTAGTGGATTAATAATTATATTTGGAAGTTTATTGAATATGATAAAATTAGATTTTGTGTTCGGTTAGATTGAATAATGTAAATTTAAGGATTTGCAAGCTAAATTAAAAAGTATTAATAAGATTTTATATTGATAATAATACCACGAGAGTAAAAAAGAACAACGAAGACATAGGAATGATTGCATAGTAACAAATGAGAAAGGGAAATAAATTTTTATATATAATATTCAAATCTAAAAAGCATAGTTAGTCGCATAAGCTTATGCAACTTTGCTGAGAGCATCGCTAGCTCGACTAGTTTTCTATTAATGTCATATGCATTTATTGTATTATTATATATTTCATGTTACCATTAAAAAAAACAGTTGTAAATAAACCTATCTTGTGTACTTAGCAAGTATCTTCTGCATTTAAGTTATAGTAATAAGTATAATATACATGGAATATATAACATTACATGACAAACTGTTATATTCTTTTTGTGCTACCTTGTGAAATAATATTTAATTTTTAAACTAATCTAGTACAATATTTTTGTTTTACGTTATAGATTGGACGAAGTTTACACTTTATAACACATGCAATTTCTGAATAAAATTCCCTTTAATGAATAAATATTATTTAACAAGAAAACCAGATGAAATTATAAAAATTACACTATTTTTCACCCATTACATCATTATGGGGAGTACACTGTAAGATCAACCCACTCTTTTATGCTTTTACAATCCATTAATTCCTTGAAATGTAATCCCTTTAGCGCAATATTTATAAAATATATGTCAAACTTTTATAAATGCTGTTTTTTTATGTCTACAATTTATGAATTCGATATAATAAAAAGTAGTGTTAATCAACATATACGTAGATAATACATTCCCTTGTAATGACCAAAGCGTTTAGTTATTATGTGTAGTAACTTATTTTAATATATTTAAAAAAAACATAAGAAATTTATTACACAGGTGTATTTCAGAAAAGAATAGATTTGTTTACGCAAGTGTATTAAAAATAAAATGAATATATCAGGCAAGTGTATTTAAAAATATTAGAGGTGTATTACGCAGATGTTTTACGTTCAAGAGGTTATTGTTATTACCTGTCGTTCCGCGCAGAACAACTCGGAACTAACTGTTTTGGGGATTCAACAATAAAGATATGAAAAAAGTATTGCGTTTTTTTACACTGCAGTGCTTTTTTGCGTCCAAACATTTCATAATCCCCTAGATTATGGAGCTTCACACTTTTCTAAAGAAATTCTGACGTGAAAGCATTTTAGTAATGAAGGCAAGGTAGTTCATTTATAAAGATGTCAAATATTATATGCGGAAAAGAGTATAAATGTTATATCAAAAATACAATTTAAAATTGGAACTTAATGGAATAAGGTATATTTAAGATATTGAAAAGTATAATTATGATATTGAAAGTCAATTATATATTCAAACATTTCATAATCCCCAAGATTATGGAGCTTCACACTTTTCTAAAGAAATTCTGATGTGAAAGCATTTTAGTAATGAAGGCAAGGTAGTTCATTTATAAAGATGTCAAATATTATACGCGGAAAAGAGTATAAATGTTATATCAAAAATACAATTCAAAATTGGAACTTAATGGAATAAGGTATAATTAAGATATTGAAAAGTATGATTAAGATATTGAAAATCAATTATATATTCAATAGGTTTACATTATAATGAAAAAGGAACCGTCACAAATAACGAAATTTTAGGACAAATAAACTATTATCGAATTTCTACACTCCTTGCGGAATAATAACGTCCCATCATTCCCTTTAAGAATATTTATTGAAACCAAGATAATATTGAAACAACGGACGGTAGACAATTATGGAAAACTTATTTGTATTTCAGTATAATATACATATTCGCAAAAGGAATACTAATTTATGTTCCACATTTAATATTCCCTCGGCGAATGGAAAATAAATCTGATCGTGATTTGAAAATATACATTTTTACCTTTACAAATGTACTCGTTTTATAAATTAAATATTAGACAGAAAAATTCCCGCTATTCAGTTTTCAAAATAATTAAGTGAAATAATTTTTAATTATTTATGTGTCTAAAATTACGTAAATAAAATTAATTATAATACCAGGCACTAGTTTCGTTCACTAAAATGTTAATTTTATGCATATTATTTTCGTTCTTGATATTACCTACTTAATCATACTTTATAATATATATATATATATAAATATATATAATGTATATCGAGATACGCGCGAGTAAATATCCTTATTGCTACGCCGAAGTTCAAGTTTCTAAGTGATACAATTTCTGAGAGAAACGGCTGTGACGGACAGATTGTTACATCAGTGATCTTCTAAAGCTTCCATTTAAGTTACGGAATCATAAAACTATATAATATGCCACTTTTAGCAAGTTTTTGAAACAATTGACTAGATGACTTTTTATGGTGAGTGAAAAGCAAGTTGCTGTTATTTGATAAATAGCCCAAATACAATTTAAAAAAGCAATATAAATTTATAATAGTATATGCTACCTTTTCTTCATGCAGTTTTTAGAGAAATACATTTGTTATACCTATACATATTAAATTACCAAAAAAATTTAACCTAATTTGTTCTTACGATCATCGATTTATCGAATATCCCTATTTGGCAACCTACCCTAATTTTCGAAAATGGTTTTCCTAATTTATATATATACATTTCCTATTTTATGCTTTTCCTAATATAAGCAAATGCACTTCCATTTCCATTCCTACAAAATTAACGCCAAATATATTCAGCATTATCTTAACTGTAATTACTTTTAAATCTTATCATGTAATGCTTCGGAACTCACTACATTCTTCGCTTTACTTCCCTTCTGTTGCGTATAAATTTATTTTAACTCCTGACCACTACCTCATCTAGACAAAGTACTATAAAATTGGCCTTGACAAAAATATTTTTCTCCTAAATCGATTTTATCATCGGGGATATATATATATATATATATATATATATATATATATATAGACAGTTGTCATAAATATTGATTTTATTATGTAGAATAATATATATTAGTCTTGACATATATTAACTCAAACAAAAAATAAACGAACACTTTTTTCCACTTAATATTAACGTTCTCTATTTGTAATTACATCTATCTACAATTTGGTTATTTTTTTAACTTGATAATTCCGTCTCTTAATATATTCATTTATCTTGTCGTGATGAGCATTTTTCTGCTTTGTAATTTTAGAATGCACATGTATTTCTTCTTTTTCTTTTTACAATTATTGATTTTTTTTTGCATTAATATTTTTGCAGTTAACCCTTGCAGTTTTGTCATAACAGCCCGCCACATGGATCCTTAAGTTCTAGAACTAGTGCCTAATGACTTGTTCTAGGCCTTTGAACTATTCCTTTGCTTCATCATTTTAAAATATATTCATATCAGTTTTTTATTAATTTAGTATCTTATAGATAGTAGACAAAAAGACATGACGAAAGGACAAACGTTTTTTATTTCACTATGGATGGAGGACAAATATTAAAAATCTTAAATGAAAATGACAATTGCTAAACAGAGGAAAACCCATTAAATAAATAATCTAGGATTACAAGATGATTCAAAAACCAACAGAGATTTAAATAATAAAATACTTCAAAATTCCCAAAAGGTGGCTGCTGGGTAAAAAGGCCAAAGGTGGGATAAAAGGTTATCTCCCGGTGGAAACTTCCTGAATAACAAAGAAGCGAAAACGGCAAAACATCCCAAACTTCCTCCAAAAGTTAACTTTGAGTCTATTAACTTGTCGGGGCAAGTTTGACGGCAGTCTGCAAATAAACCACGATTGCATTGTTTATTGAATGATAATTTAAACTGGTAAAGCAATTACATTTGTTAGTAGGTAGAAAATTTTGTATTACACACCTGAATTTTTCTGAAAACCTTCAAATTACTATTTTCGTTTAGAAATGAAATAAGCGGAAATCATATTTGAAGGAAATGTGACGAGAATTTGTAACAGTTATTTTCTCCTGGGGAACCATTTATTAAAAAAATTAATTTGCTTTAAATAAGTCAATAATTTTTTGGACAATTGACGGGAATTAAAATAATTACAAACTGAATACAAAATATATCCATGAGAGTTCAGTTTAAATTCATTTGTAATATTTTTTTCAGTTCTTCGTACTAATTAATTTTCATTTTATTTTCAAACAAAATTAGATAATATGTACGGTTTTGATAATAATTCAAAATTTCTGAATTTATTTGTAAAATTCCGTATGCTAAGTTTCAAGAACTACTAAAAATTATGATAAGTCATTTAATAAGTAACATGTTCGTATATTACATCTAGATATGTTATTTTCTTATATTTATATCAGAAACTAAATTTTCAAAACTCATACAATATTACTCTTCCTTTTTTAGAAACAAATAAAATTTTGATTCAGTTCAAACCCGATAATATGATCTCATTTTGTATGTGGAAACTTTTTTAAAAATGTGTTATAATTTTAATCTTATCTGCGCGATATCTTTGGATAATAAAGTAACAAGATGGTTGAAAACAAAAGCATGCCTAAACAATTCCGACGATGTTTACGAGAAAATTTTGTGGTAAAAAGTATGAGGTGACAGAATATCTTACTCAAATAAAAAAGCAACTTGTGCCATTACGAAAATAATTACTTGTAAAGGATACAGCGTGATTCGTAAAAACAAAAACTTAATATTATTTTCTTTTAGAGATTAGGACGTTATTTTGGTAGCAATGAATAAAGTTTTATATTTCTACAAGAGCTGCAAGTAATATTTTAGAAATATTTACGATCGACACTAAAAATTAAAAATGTAAATGAAGGTAACAAAATTGGTTTATAAATTGTACTTAGTATATATGTGAAATCTCTGTATCTCAGACCTTACAAAGCCTTCCAAAACTGCCGATCAATTGAACAGATTTTAATAGATTTTTTCTATGCTAATTTGCATGAGTGTGACTGAATTGGGGGACAATTTCTAATAATGGCACTAGAAAATAAATAAAAATGTCCAAAAGAAAACTCATTGGTAATATGGTGGGGGTACTTTGCTTTAATTTGTCACCTGTTTTCACAAATGCTTAGCAAATTAAAAGTGATAAAAATGGGCGTATTACGTTAAAATAAATTAAATACAATTACTGACATTTAAAACTGTTTTCAATGACAAAATTTAACGTATCCCGTGTGCTACAAAATATCTCTCCAAAATAAAACGTCACTGTATCACTGTGAATTAATATATATAATGATGAAGACGAGGAAGGAAATAGGAAAAAATTAGGTAATAATATGGGTTATCTAGAGAAATTTTCCCCAAATTCAGACATCAGGGAAATTTGGACTAGGCGTACTCCATAATTTGAACGAAGCTCAAAAATACGTTGATTTCTGACAAAAACTTTCGACTGAAATTACTCAAATACCCTTTTCTAACTAATTCTGGATACGCTATTATTAAGCTCTATAAACAATTAAAAACCTGAAACTCAAAGGCATTCTGTCTAGTGGTGTTTCCTTATGCAGAGTTGCTAACATAGGTTAAGAAAACTGCTAACAATACGATTTCAGGGATGCAGAAGATGTGATAACT